>CM062804.1:1103678713-1104340636 GCA_031772625.1 Pinus tabuliformis | reverse complement strand
TTTGCGCTTAGCTTTCTTTTTATCATTCACACATTAAGAAGGCTGAAAGCAAATACATGCATCTGCATTTGCATTTAGACTGTTTGTTGGTTTGATTTAGGACAATGCGTATAGTGTGTGCTCTCTGCTCTATGTTGAAAGAATATCATCTCTCTTTCCTTAGTAGCTAGGATTTTCATTGGAAAAAGAATATTAAACAATTGTTTATCATCTTAGATTGCATTTTAGGAAATTGTATATCTACATCACGCGGTGAACCTGAAAGGAAAATTTCTTAAGCAAGATCAACTGTAAAATAAATTTAATGAATCTAAAAATGCTTTGGAACCTAACGCACAACATTTAGAAGTCTAGGCTAGAGACGTATTCCGGCGTCGTAAAGCCTGGTAACTGTTGTTTTTCATTGCTGGTTGGGTGATTCCTCCACTTTGAAACGATAAGTTCTAGTACGGACTTGTGCTCCCACGTACCGTCGAGTATATATTGGGATACCACAATAGGCTTTATCCTTTATCCATAGGAAGCCATGTCTGTCGCCCTATCGATCGCAATGCACCGAACATAGCATTCGGGAAGATTGACTGTCGTACCATAAAAAATATTATGCAGTTTTGCGATTGGTTTCGTAATCCCTCTGTCTAGATTTCCAGAGTAGTCTCTTTTGTTCCTTTTTAGACTCCTTAAAGGAAAAGGTCCACCTGAGCACTTGTCACTTCAAGCTCATTAAAAATCGAAGCCGACTAGAGTCATATTTTGTTTTTTCTCGACTCTTAAAAATTGAAAAAACAAGTTGTGTCAAAGCGTCTAAAATTTATTTTAATCGGAATAAACATCACCTTTCCTACATTGGTTTTAGGTTGAGAAAAATGGAGTCCACCAACCAAGGATTTCCCCTTGGAGTAAATCCTAGTCCTTTCTCCTCTTGGGGAGATGTTGGTGCACCCCGTATGGCCACATTGTCACTTCCAGGATTGATAATCGGCTTGCCCGTATGGCTCTTCATGACCTCAGTGATCCAGAACACCGTGATTCCTGAACAATCAAGTCAGCAACTAAACGATACCAAAGTTACCCCCCAACCTTCTACATCATCCAATTCTCCCTCTCCTCCTTCCTCTTCGCTTGATAAAGCTGGTAAAGAAAAAAATCAAGTGACTAAGAAGAAGAAGGAGAAGAAGAAGAAAGAGAAGAAGAAGAAGGAGCCGAAGGCAAAAAGGGGCAACCAGGCATCGTCTGGCGAAAATCCACACACTGCACCGTCCAAGCCTAAATCGCCATGTGTCATTTGCAAAGGAGACCACTATCATCGAGATTGTCCTTGCATCCCTTGGATCTTAAGGGACTGGTCTCCTCGTTTGCACAATCCGGTGTCATCAACCTCTGATGATCATGTTGAAAATACACTATCAACTAGTGAAAGTGAAGCCCCTGGACAAAAAGGAAAATGTAAATTTCCTTGTAAATTGTGTAAAGGCAATCACGCCATCCACAGTTGTCCCTTCTTAGATGAGGCTAAAAGAGTTTTGGATGACTGTCCGGTTTCACAGTTACGACTTCCTCCTAGATATAAGAAGCTCTTGCCGAGTCCGTCACTAGTTGAAAATCTAGCTGACATGCCATTGTGGTCAGCTGAAGCTTCTATCATTGAATATAAACCATCTGAATCCACAACAGATGAAAGTCAAAAGGTCAAGGCGGCAGTTGACCTGGTCTTGCCTTCAGAGGACCCATCTTCAGATGATACAGTCGTCGGAGAGAACAAGAACGACACCGTCCAAATTCTCTTCGTAAGCACAGACTCTGATGAACATGGGGGCAGTCTACTCATTCCTTTACCGCAGGAAGGAAGTTCGTCAGAGTCATATCCGGCCGTCTATTTGGTCCCACATCCAAGCAACCTAGTTGTTTCCTTCGATTGGAATCTACTACGCAGACCCTGCTTACCGGCCAGTGTACCATTTCGAATCGTTTCTCAAATATATAGAATGGTCATGGCCGATACCATCATAGATGAAGGGTCTTCTGTGAGTATCCTTTCCTCAACTTCTTGGAAAGTGCCTGGTTCACCATCGCTTTTGCCTGAGATGAGAAATCTAACAGGCTTTGACAAAGGAACCAATCGACTGTTAGGGATCCTTCCCAATGTGCCGATAACATTAAGAAGGAAAACTATTCACATGAACGTAATGGTAGTCCAAGGACCCCTGGATTATAATCTACTCCTTTGATGGGACTATATTTATTGCACGGGAGCCATTGTCTCCTCACTCTTTAGAGTAATGTGTTTTCCGCATGAAGGAAGAGTGGTCAAGCTCGTAGACCAGCTTTCATTCCCCAGTTCACACATAGAAAATAGTCAAATACCATCCCTGAATGGTCTCTTCATGCAAGGAATGTCTCATCAATCCCCAGTCCATCCACCTGATGAGCGCGAGTGATTCGGAGGACATGAATGAAACCCATGGGGCATGCACCCTGGCCTGTTTCGACAGGAAAACCTTGGGTATATGGTAAGTTTCCGCAAAGGATATATGACTGGTCTATGAGATTAGACTAGAATAAGATTCCTTCATCAAAGTTATGTGATTGGAGCCAATTGCGCCACTCACCTTTGTTTATTTTGATAGACATCGTCGAGGAAGTGTTTTGTCTGAAGTATGGATAGAACAGTCTTTGGTAACCTGGAATTTTTTCTCTATACCCGGGGGCATGCAAACCTTTTGGCGTGCAAGCGAAGAGTGACCATTTATTTTTTAAATTTGTATGTCCTCTAACCCTTTAAAATCGTAGGATTGGTCGTTTCATAACTTGCATAAAGAAAGGATGCGGGGCAAAGCTTTGAAAAAATGCCATTTTAAATGATACATCCTTATTATACGATTGGATCGAGCAATTTTAACATGGAATTCAAGCTCGTTAAAAAATAAACATAAGCAATGAGAAAATTTTCCCCCAGAGTTTAAGCTCATTAAAAAATGAACCAATTTCCGGTAAATAACCATCGTGAATGTATTATCATTAGCCTTTGAAGCCTTGGTCATGTTCTCATCATCACCTCCACTCTATTTTGGCCAATCATTCACCTCCATTTGATTGTTTACCCTTTTCTAGGAACAGCTGCCAAGAGTGATCCTGTTAGCCATCCTCATGACACTACAGTGATTGGAAAATTCCAAACCTTACCTGGAATTAGCTGCTACCCAAATTTATCACTCGCTCCTCAAAAAACGAGTCTCCTTTAAGCTCTTTTCAACTGACTTGTAAAATATGAAATGATTGCCGAGTAATTGGCCTCTCCAGCTCGTTAAAAGTGACCGGAAGTGCTATCCCTCCTTTAGATTTTAATCTTTTTGGACTTGAGGGATTATTACACAAAAAGATTGAGCGCTTTTTTTTTTCAACGCATTAAAATTACCGAAAATTCATCCCTTTTGTATTGTTTTATACTTTTTTGGACTCAAGGAATTATACGACGAAAAATCATTTTCAGAGTTTTCTTTACATACCTTTGTAAACTCTCTAAAATTGAAAAGGATCGAGTTATATTTGTCGTTAAACTTATTAAAACCGAATAGCGACAAACTTGTCCATACAGACCAGAACGAGTTTCACTATCGCTAAGCTCGTTAAAACATAGCGATGGGTTTGCCCGAAGGGAAAATTATAGAACAAGCATATGTTATCCTCCTCAAGCTTGAAAAAAATAAAGAGGTACTGGTCAGCAATGATTGGGGAAAAATTGGTAAGAAAACATGAAGAAACTTTATTGGTAGCAAGTCACTCTTGAACATGACACTTTCACTCCACATCAGAGTCGGGTTGGGTTGTTCTGTTCACTGGTCATATCACCATTGGTCCATCACACCATCCATATTTGGGGTTAACGCTACCAATCCATCATGTCAGTGTCGCCGATATGTTCAAGAGAAGTTGCTTAGAGAATTCAACTATGTCTCATCCACTGCAATACATCTACGCTCCATTCTTTCATGACTGCCACCCTGAACCTTATGTCATCAGATCGTTTTCACCTCCATTAAAATCATTTTCTCCATTCCATGTCATTGATGTGGGATTCACTAAGGCCCTCCTATGATGGATCGCTTCTTGTCGACATCAGCTCATTATCCAAGAAGTCGATCTAGGAACAACCCTTTCAGTATTTTGAAGCTTGCATGCCTCAATGGCAAGTTTCTCACTTCCGGCGACAGGTTTACATCAATGGCCTTCGACCAAAAGATTTTGCGTGGTGTTTGACACCAAGTCCCTTATTCACACCACGTGAATTGTACTGTAGTACCTTGAGGGTCATCATCATTATCGGTGATTCCTCTCGCGCCTGTTAACAACTTACATCATGGGCTGGTAATCAAGTGATGTCTTTCCATGTTCGACTCCAGAACATCTCTCACATGGATCGACTTGTACTTTGAGTGAAGATCGAACGAGATTGAAGACCCCAGATCTAGTTTCATCCATCCGGGTTGCGATATATATTCAGGAAAATAAGGACATCAAATGTGCATCATTACTGCACAGATAATCATCCAATCAAAGGGATGATGGCTCTACCAGAATCATCAGTCTACACGTAGACGATTGTCTGTCTTATGTACATGAAAATGAATTTATAAAGCTGAGCATGGGAATGCCTGCCTCAGCTAGATCATGAAAATATTATGAAGATAATTTATTGTATTGTATCTTATTACAGGTCGCCTTCCAGCTTGAAAAAACTTCGGATCCTCATGATAAAGCATTTCACCCTACATCAAAAGATTAACGACCTCATGCTTTAGGGGGCAACTATTATAGACATGTTTGGACACTGCAACCCCAATCATAAATGTCCATAAACCAAGGTCTCTTAAGTCCCTAAAAGTGTTGTTCCAACCCCTAAAAGAACAAGGTCAGCTGATTACATCATCTCCCAGAAGTTCTCCATGAAAAACTACTTAGAACTGGTCAAAATTGGACCAGCTCACCTGCTCCATGGTCAAAGTGCGTTGCATCCCACCTAAATGCACACAGGAGGTGTGATGCATACTGAAAAGCCCTTTTATGGGGTGTGATGGGTGAGAGTGGACAAATGGCAGGGTCAATTTGCAAGGTGGAGGATCATGGAATCTTCCAGAAACTTCTCCTGTGACACTTGCCTCTCTGCATTCACCCAGGGATGAGTAAGAGATAATCAATCTCCAAGTGGAACCAACAATTATCAGAGAGAGGACACTAATCAAATCTCAAAAGCTGACTCACCCCCCTTGCAAACATCTATATATGGATCCCTCATCCCAGAGATCCAGGGGGCTGGAATTTTGTATCTTGTAAGGAAGTGCTGCTGGTTTCTTGGTGTAACATCATAGTGTTGGGTGATCTAAGCTTTTCATGAGGTGAAGAAGGGCTTTCTTGCTGAGAGGATGACGCTGGGTTAGAACAATTGGTTGTAATCCTCTTTGCTATTCTTGATTATTAATAAAGCTATTCGAGTTTTCCTCCACATTCTTGTATGATTGATGATATATGCATTTGTGTGGTCAATATATATCTGGTCCTATATTGTTTATGATAGTATATCTCTGTTCTTGGATAGCGTTATGCTGCTTCAATTCTACAGGTACTCTTTGAAGCTGGGTAAACGAGGAAGCAAGTGGCAAACATCTATCAGAAAGGAGAGGAATCAAGCAAGGAACCAAGTGCAAGACAGAGGTTGGTCTCCTTCTTTCCCCTCTTATCTACCTCTCGTAAAGGAAAATGAAAGTGGTTTTAGTTTGTTTGTTTGTAAGGTAGCTACCAACCTTAGTGGTACTAGTAGCTCTGCATAGACACTAGATTTCTCGATAACAATGTTGTAACCAGAAAAAAAAATACTAGTAACCAGACACCAATGCTAAACCCAGAACACTGCAATGATCCACAGAAGCAGCTAGAACATATTTCAAGAGACGTACGCTACTTCACTATGTATAAACCTACGTACATACGCATCTAAATCAAGGTCAACCAGCATATACGCTTTCTTCTCTTGTTGAACCTGCGTGTATACGCGCCTTTGCAGAGCCAATCCTGTGTATAGATATATAAAAGACAATTCACCCTTTACACTTAACCAGACTTCAGTTATACTCAGATTATCAGATTTATAGATCTAATTATGCACCGATTATAACAGATCAAATCACAAAATGATATTACTATTCAAGCCTTGAGATTTCGACCCATCAATAGAACTTATCTATCTTGTAATGCTCAGGTTCCTCCTTGATTCAAATCAAGCCACCCAAACCAATCACTTGCACGTCTTTAGATATTCAATACATCAGATGATCCTTGCCTAATGATCTCGTTCCTCTTTTATAGTCTTAGGCCTTTCACAATACCATGGTCCAAAACCATAACAAACCAATACCATGGACCCAATACTTGGAATCAACACATCTGACAAGATACTATGGTCCAAAACCATAGGTTCAAATACCAAGGACTAAATACCATGGACCAAAGATAAGTTCTCCCAAATATACGCACTTTTCCTTACGTGAAAGTGCATGTATACACATACGCATCTTTGTGTTGGAAATAATACTGAGAGGGGGGGTGAATCAGTATTATCTAGCAATTTAATAAATCTTCCTTATTTGATCTTTGAATTATTTTTGCATGTCAGTACCATAAAATAATGAGCATGAACAAAGAAAACAGATAGTCACACCAAAGAACACAAGATGTAAGGTGGAAACCCAATGTGGGTGAAAACCACCTGCTGCAATATGTCTCTATCTTCTTTCAAATTAGAAACTCCTTTTACAATGATTTTGTACTGGTGCAGTCCTTTACCAGTACGCAGGCTGCAACCTGCAGAGAGCTACAACTCTCTCTCTCGATTTCCAGTCTTCTCCTGGAAGGGAGCTACAACCCCCTACTTCTTTTCATAAAGCATCAAATGATCATCAAGTACATAACAGTTACAGTCCACTACAGTTATCAGATCAGTAGTAACAGAACTAACCCAGAACACCTTATCAACAGAGAAATTCAATCAACAGAACATCTTAAGACAGAGACGCAGTTTTCCCTTCTGTGGCCTGCGACCAGACGCAGCTAACCTTCTTCTCCCCTGCGTCCACGCGCAGAGATCCTTCTGCTGCGCTGCGTGCCCGTGCACTGTTCCTTCAACTGTACTGCGTCCTGTTGCTGCAGGGACGCACCCAGAAACACTGTCGCGCCGCGTTCTTTTGCTGCAGGGACGCACTCAGAAATACTATCGCGCCGCATTCTTTTGCTGCAGGGACGCACCCAGAAATACTATCGCGCCGCGTCTTTTTGCTCAGAGACGCACCTGATCCTTATTATTCCTCGCGTCCCCACGCAGTGCGCCTGTTACTGTACTGCGTCCCGAACGCACCTGAATCTTGCTCTGCCCTGCGTCCCCACGCAGGTCTCTTCTTACTGCACTGCGTCCCGGCGCACTTGCCTTTCACTGAACCTGCGTACCTTCGGGTATGAATGATTTCAAGACTTTAAGAGTAACCCAAATAGTCAGATCTACAGATCTGATCATGCGCCAAAGAGATCTCAGTCTTTCAGAAGATTCGCCTTTTTAGATCTAGACCAGATCTAACCTTATAAGATATTCAACCAAAGACATACCAAACCAAATGATCTCCTTTGCTTTATATAGGCAAGCTCCTCCTCAAATCATGGAACAATACCACGAGCCGTCACCATAATAACACAATACCGTCGGCTAGATACCAAGAGTAAAACACAAGAAACCCCCACGTGACCTTGAAAAGTGTGCACTGGGTGGACGCACCTCCTGAATGGCTGGCCTGCATCTCTGGACGCGGCTACTGCATGGTGTACCTGCGGGTACGCACCTTCTGAACTGATTTCCTGCGTCCTTCTTAATTTTTCAATAAATTGAGAGCCTTGTCATGGGAGTTGCCATCAAGTACAACATCTGTAACATATAGCCATACCAGAGAACATAATGCCAACAATCTCCCCCTTTGGACTTGATGGCAACCTTACAATCTTCAGCTTCATTCTCCCCCTTTGACATCAAGGGCAAAGGGGTATGCTCCCCCTAAGATCATGCTCCCCCTGAAAAAGAACCAGATCTGTAACAAAGAACCATAATCCACCATGAAAGAGATAGAGACATATTGCAGCTATTTCCAAGATCTCCTTCTGACCATCCTCCATAATGCCAACAATGCATTATATGCTCCCCCTGAACCTGTACCATCAATCAGAAAAGATTCAACAATAAGATGATGCATCAACAACCCCCAGCATTTGCCTGAGGTATTCAAAAGTGTCCCTGGGCAGTGGTTTGGTGAGAATATCAGCAACTTGTTCCTTAGAAGGAACATACTCCAACTTGACCTTCTGTTCAAGCACTTGTTCCCGAGAAAATGATACTTGATTGGTATGTGCTTGGTTTTTGAATGCATAACCGGATTCTTTGAGATGATGATTGCACTTGTGTTATCACATAAGATGGGGATAGGTGGTGTACAAGTGATTTGAAAGTCCTTCAAAGTCTGCATCATCCAAAGAAGTTGAGTGCAACAAGATGCAGCAGCAACATATTCCGCTTCAGCTGTAGACAAGGCAATCGAACTCTGTTTCTTGCTGAACCAAGATACCAGTCTGGAACCCATAAAGAACGCACCACCACTTGTGCTTTTCCTGTCATCCACGCTTCCGGCCCAATCTGCATCTGTATAAGCATGAAGTGTAAGATCCGTATCTCTAGGATACCATAAGCCATAATTTTGAGTCCCTTGAAGATATTTGAAAATTCTCTTCACTGCCTGAAGATGAGTCTCCTTCGGATTTGCCTGAAATCTTCCAACTATTCCAACTGCATGCATGATGTCCGGTCGGGTACCTGTCAAATATAATAAACTTCCAATCATAGATCTGTAGGTTGGTTGATGTACTGCTGCAGATTCATCATTTGCACTGAGACTACATCCTGTGACCATGGGTGTACATACTGGTTTTGCATCTTCCATGCCATATTTCTTCAAAATCTGTTTGAGATACTTGGTTTGAGATAAGAAGATTCCTCCTTCTTTTTGTTGGATTTGCAAACCAAGGAAATATGTCAGTTCTCCTAGCAAGGACATTTCAAATTCTTTCTGCATGACCGAGGCAAAGCTTTGACTCATAGCTTCTTCATTGCTGCCAAAAATAATGTCATCTACATACACAACAAGTATTAGCAATTTGTCATTTTCAGCTTTTATATAAAGATTGCTATCTGCTGAACCTTTTGAAAAACCTTGTTGATGAAGATATTTGTCCAAACGGTAGTACCAAGCCCTTGGAGCTTGTTTGAGACCATAGAGAGCCTTTTTCAATCTGCATACAAGATTTGGATCATTTCCAAGAATGAACCCATCTGGCTGTTCAATGTACACTTCTTCTTCCAAGTCTCCATTCAGAAAGGCTGATTTCACGTCCATTTGAAATACTTTGAAGTTTTGAAAACTTGAGAGAGAAAGGAACATTCGGATGGCCTCAAGTCTTGCAACAGGAGCAAAGGTTTCTTCAAAGTCTATTCCTTCTTGCTGCGCATACCCTTTACAAACAATTCTGGCTTTGTTTCTAATTACTTCTCCATTTTCATTCAATTTATTTTTGAAGACCCATTTTGTTCCGATAACATTCTTATCCTTTAGTCTAGGAACCAGCTCCCAAGTGTTGTTCTTTTCGATTTGCTCAAGTTCTTCATCCATTTCTTTCACCCAACATTCATCTTTGCATGCTTCTTTCACATTTTGTGGTTCAGTAGAGGAGAGTAATGCCAAATAGCTTGAGGCTTCTGCAACTGTTCTTCTTGTTTGTACACCTGCTTCTTTCTGCCCCACAATCTGAGATTCTGGATGATTCTTCTGAACATATCTGGATGGAGTCTTTTCTTCTATTCTTGTTTGCTCCTCTGGCTCTTCTTGAGGTTCTTCTTGAGGTTCTTCTTCTTCATCATTCTGTCTTTGAGGGTAGCCTTCATCTTCTTCGATGTCTTCATGATGGACTTGCCTAGGAATGTATCCCTTCTCATCAACCACTACATCAATGCTGTCAACAATTCTGCCAAGTCTTTTATTGTAGCACTTGTATGCTTTGCTATATGGAGAGTAACCAAGAAGAATGCCTTCATCTGCCCTAGGTTCAAGTTTGCCAAGCTGCTCATCAGTATTCTTGATATAGCATTTGCTCCCAAAGATTTTGAAGTGCTTTACTGAAGGAGTCCTGCCACTCCAAAGCTCATGAGGAGTTTGAGTGCTGTTCACCCGGATATTTGTTTTGTTGAGAATAACAACCGCAGCATGTGCAGCTTCACCCCAGAAAGTTGCGGGAGTTCCTGATTCATCAAGCATAGCACAAGCCATTTGTTGGATTGTTCTGTTCATTCTTTCAACAACTCCATTTTGCTGAGGAGTTCTAGCTGTAGAGAATTCTCTCCTTATGCCATGTTCATCACAGAAATCGAAAAATTCATTTGAAGTAAATTCCCCACCTCTGTCGGATCTGAGGCACTTAATTTTGTGACCTGACTCATTTTCAACCAAGGCTTTGAAGGATTTGAATTTTTCGAATGCTTCATCTTTGTGCTTCATAAGTCCTAACCAGACAAACCTGGAGAAATCGTCAATAAATAATATCAAGTATTCCTCTCCTCTAGGTGTTTTTTTCCTGAATGGACCACATGTATCTGTATGTACTAGCTCAAGAGGCATGCTCGTTGATCCTTCTTTCTCTGGAAAGTTAGTTCTGGTTTGTTTTCCAAACTGACATGATTTGCATATGGTGTTGTCAGGAATTTTGATATCTGGAAGATCGCGAACTGCCTGATATTTGCATGCTTTCCTTATTTGTGAGAAGCTTAGATGTCCCAACCTTCGATGCCATAACCAGTGCTCTTCATCCTTGCTCAGATAGCATTGTTGTTGTCCTTCTTCAAATATGTACAGATTATTTGGAGTTATTTTGCCTTTGAGCACTGTTTTACCTGTATCAAGATCACGAACAAGACATCCATTCAATCTGAATATAACCTCGGTTCTTTGATCACACATCTAGCTGACACTTAGAAGATTATGCTTCAATCCATCAACATACAAAACATTTCCAGCCTTGACCTTTTCTTTTAACTGAGCAATGCCTTTTCCTTTTATAGTTGCAGGAGTATCATTTCCAAAAGAGACTTTCTTTCCCTTTTCTAGAGCAGAATAAGATTCAAGTTTTTCTTTATCACCTGTCATATGCTTCGAACATCCACTGTCAATGTACCATAGATTTTCCTGTCCCTCTGCATAAAATGCTATCCCACATCTTTCTGTTTGAGGTTCCTTTATTCTCCATGTTTTGGTGCTTGAGGCTTGTTCCTTTTTCTGCTGGAACCTGCTCCTGCATTCAGAGTCTTCATGACCAAAGTTATTGCAAATAGAACATTCAACTTCATTTTCAAGAACCGAAAAGTTGTTATAGGTCCTTTTTGTAATCCCTGTCATACTTCTTTGTTTTTGAGCTTCCCTAGTCATGATTGTTTTATATGCAACACATTGAGCTGCTTTGTGACCAAAGTTATGGCAAGAAAAGCATTGTCCATTGAAGAAACTTCTGCGGTTATCAAATCTACCGGCCAAATGATTGTAACTTCTATTGTCATCCATTCTTGAACCAAATTGAGAAGATTTTACCTGTGGCTGGTTGTAGCTTTTGTTCTCCCTTAAGATGGATTGCCCTTGATAGTTTCTGTTTGTAATTCATCCCTGCTTTACCTGATGATCTTCATTTTGCTTTTGCTCATTTCTTCTTGCTGCATCAAGATAACTTTTTGAGGTGGATGCTTGAGAAGTTTCTCCATTATAGCCCAGACCTGTCTTGTTTAGAGGAGATCACTGCACATTGATAATCTCATCCAAAGTTTCAGATCCTTTGACAAACTTGAGATTAATAGCTTTTGTTTTCTCAATCTCTTTTCTAAGACCAACAATTTCACCTTCTAATTTTTCAAGATGTTTTTCCTTTTCATCAATTTGAAATTGTAGAGTATCAATGATCATGTTCTTTTCTTCTATACATCTCTTGAGTCTAGTAATTTCATCATAAAGGTTATCCACATCTACAGCATCCATATAATCATCATCTTCAAATGCCATTAACAACTTATATTCATTACCTTGTTCATATTCATCACTGTTTGATAGATCATCACTATCTTCATGGGTGTAGTAGCTTTTCTTATTTGCACTTTGTTTCTTGTTCCATCTAGCAGGTTCCTTTCCTTTATCCTTATAAGGACATTTTGCAGCATAATGACCTACTCTTCCACAAGCAAAGCATTTAAAAGGTAACTTACCTCTGAACCTTCCAGAACCTCTTTGAAGATTTCTGACAAAATTTGATTCTTGTTCCTCTTCTTCTGGGACGTGGCTTGCTCCATAATAATCTTCTTTACCTGATGCCTTGAAAGCGGCTTCTCTTCTGTCTGATGGACCTCCCTTTCTCATTTCATAAGCAGTTAGAATTCCATGTAGCTGAGACATAGTGAGAATTCGTAGATTTTCCTTTTCTTCTATAGCAGATACTTTAGATTCAAACTTGGGGGACAATGATCTTAGAACCTTTTCAACCACTATAGCCTCTCTTATTTCTTCACCCAAATTTTTCATACAATTAACAATCTCATCTACCCGAAGAAAATAGTTAGCCACACTTTCATCATTATACATCTTGAGAGTCTCATACTGAATCCTCAGAGTTTGAAGTTTAGCACGTTTTACCTGTTCATCTCCTTCATAGCTTGTGACAATTTTGTCCCATATCTCTTTTGCGGATTTGTAGTGCATTACCTTCATGAATTCCGTTTGGGATATACATCCTAACAGAGTACTGACTGCTTTTGCATTTGTTTCATACTTCTTTTTCTCTGCTGGATCTGTAGGAGTAGCTGAAGGAAAAGCGTAGCCTGTTTCTACAATGTCCCAAACTTCTGTACCAAGAGATTGAAGATATGCAGTAACTCTTACCTTCCAATAATTGAAGTTTGTCCCATCAAAAACCGGTGGCCTGATTGATGCTTCTCTCTCGTAGTTGCTCATGATGAACGATCTACCTTCAAGCGATCAAGCTTCTCTGAAGGACCTGCTCTGATACCAATTGTTGGAAATAATACTGAGAGGGGGGGTGAATCAGTATTATCTAGCAATTTAATAAATCTTCCTTATTTGATCTTTGAATTATTTTTGCATGTCAGTACCATAAAATAATGAGCATGAACAAAGAAAACAGATAGTCACACCAAAGAACACAAGATGTAAGGTGGAAACCCAATGTGGGTGAAAACCACCTGCTGCAATATGTCTCTATCTTCTTTCAAATTAGAAACTCCTTTTACAATGATTTTGTACTGGTGCAGTCCTTTACCAGTACACAGGCTGCAACCTGCAAAGAGCTACAACTCTCTCTCTCGATTTCCAGTCTTCTCCTGGAAGGGAGCTACAACCCCCTACTTCTTTTCATAAAGCATCAAATGATCATCAAGTACATAACAGTTACAGTCCACTACAGTTATCAGATCAGTAATAACAGAACTAACCCAGAACACCTTATCAACAGAGAAATTCAATCAACAGAACATCTTAAGACAGAGACGCAGTTTTCCCTTCTGTGGCCTGCGACCAGACGCAGCTAACCTTCTTCTCCCCTGCGTCCACGCGCAGAGATCCTTCTGCTGCGCTGCGTGCCCGCACACTGTTCCTTCAACTGTACTGCGTCCTGTTGCTGCAGGGACGCACCCAGAAACACTGTCGCACCGCGTTCTTTTGCTGCAGGGACGCACTCAGAAATACTATCGCGCCGCGTTCTTTTGCTGCAGGGACGCACCCAGAAATACTATCGCGCCGCGTCTTTTTGCTCAGAGACGCACCTGATCCTTATTATTCCTTGCGTACCCACGCAGTGCGCCTGTTACTGTACTGCGTCCCGAACGCACCTGAATCTTGCTCTGCCCTGCGTCCCCACGCAGGTCTCTTCTTACTGCACTGCGTCTCGACGCACTTGCCTTTCACTGAACCTACGTACCTTCGGGTATGAATGATTTCAAGACTTTAAGAGTAACCCAAACAGTCAGATCTACAGATCTGATCATGCGCCAAAGAGATCTCAGTCTTTCAGAAGATTCGCCTTTTTAGATCTAGACCAGATCTAACCTTATAAGATATTCAACCAAAGACATACCAAACCAAATGATCTCCTTTGCTTTATATAGGCAAGCTCCTCCTCAAATCATGGAACAATACCACGAGCCGACACTATAATAACACAATACCGTCGGCTAGATACCAAGAGTAAAACACAAGAAACCCCCACGTGACCTTGAAAAGTGTGCACTGGGTGGACGCACCTCCTGAACGGCTGGCCTGCGTCTCTGGACGCGGCTACTGCATGGTGTACCTGCGGGTACGCACCTTCTGAACTGATTTCCTGCGTCCTTCTTAATTTTTCAATAAATTGAGAGCCTTGTCATGGGAGTTGCCATCAAGTACAACATCTGTAACATATAGCCATACCAGAGAACATAATGCCAACACTTTGAAACGTCTAACCCACATGTATACGCAGCTTGGTCACGATGAACCTGCATATATATATTTTTCCTTCATTCTGAGAGCCTAAACTGAGATCTATCACCAGAGTGAGTTGCCATCAAGGAAAACACCTGTGCCATAGTGCCAAAACTATGTCATAATACCAACAATCACCCCATTGGAAGGCACACCCTTCACATCACAAACATAGATGTTGGAAAGGCAGCTCAGCCTTGAAGTATCTTCTTTCAGAATGCCTACTAATAAAGACCAAGACATCAAGGAAAGGTACAAGGAAATAAAAGCAAGGAATGAGAAGCTCAAGTTCCAAACTTATGCCCAGTACCTGAAGATGACCCCTACCAATCAAACTAGGCTAATGTCAACCTTTGATATCAAAGAGGGGAAAATGCAGATGACTTTTATCAAGCCTACAACTCAACAACCAAAAACAACCTCATATTTCAAGAAAGTATATTTTGAAGTGTTGGCAAGGGATATCCATCCCATATACCAGATTGAGCTACATAAACAAACATGGGAGATGATATACTCCACCTTGACTGGAAAGGTCATAACCGCTCATCAACTATAGAATTCCTTAAACAACATATCTGCACAATTCCAGTTGGAAAAGGCCTCCTCACAGGCCAAGGATACAAGGATCAAGTCCTTAGAGGACTTAGTAATTGAATTGGGACATGATCCCAAAGATATAAAAGTCACAGAGCAGCTAATTAAGAAGAAAAATGATGATATCATTGCGCTCAAGAAGCAACTAAAGATACCCCAGCTGCATCATCCAAAAACATTAGAGGTCCTAGAAGCCCAAAAAGGACATGAAGAGCTCATGGACTTGGTCCTGAAGCTGAATGATCAACTCAAGGAGACAGAGAAGGAGTTGGACACTTTAATTCAATCGAAGCAAAGTGACTTTGCCACAACTTCTAGGACGTTCATCACTACGGTATCCACAACAGTTCCTTCTACACTGGCACCCACAGCTCCACCTACCACAACATTTCCAGTAACAACAAAATCTACTACAGCAGCAAGTGCATGAGGAGAAAAGTAGTAGAACTTGTGAAAGCCATGGAACATATGTCTATCCAGGCTATAGAGATGAAAAGATTGAAGGAAAAGGTGGCAAGTTTGGAAACTGACTGTAAAATTTCCCAACTCAAACACAAAGAAGAAACACAAAAGGCCCAGAGAATGGGTGAGAGAACCAAAATCCTGGAGAAGGATTTAACACTAGAGAAACCACTTGGACAAACTAAAGAAATGTTATGGGCCAATGTCATTGACTCTATCAATAATATTGGGCCATCAATCCAAGTAACTTTTGAACAGACAGAATTGCTGAAGATAGCTACTGAAGCTATCCAGAGAGTAAAAGAAGAATTAGGGGATAAACCTGAGGATGCCAATCAACTCATCCACTTCCTAAACAGCAAGAATAGATATGAGCTCCATGAGATTAATATATAAGATAAGGCTGAGGCCACTCTAGAAATAAGGAAGGTTCTTTCCAAGAGGAACCTTATGCTCAACTTAGAAGAGAAGTTACACAATATGTAGGTAGCCATTGATAGGTTCATGGCTAAATTCCATATTTTTAGGGAGAAAGGTCTACCCAGTCCTATGGTCATCAATGATAAACTCATGACCCAACTAGACTACGGTGATAGACTGAGAAAATTCGCTAAGGAACAGGCCAGTTATTCATCCATTAAAGCCCTATTGTTGACTGATAAAAGGTGCCTTTTAAACTCCTGATTATCTTCACATTAATTATCAATTCGGCAAGTCTTCCTGTTTCAAGAGTGTACACAGTATGTGGCGGCTATTTAACTCAGAGAGTAATGTTTCTAGATTGCAGTATAGATCTTTTAAATACAAGAGTAAACAAATTCAGTAAGTAAATTCTATTTTCAATTAAAGGAAAACTCAATCCTTTAATGAAATCAAATCCTACAATAACTTAGGTAACAACAATGTGTGATTCAAGTAACAGCAATATCAGTTAAGAGTACAGTAGTGATAACTCTTCTCTTAGAAATTGATTGAATTTAAATCAAACACATTACTCTATAAAACAACAATGATATAAATCTGAGAGCCTAACAACAGTAGTTAATACTCATTACAGTTGATTACATCGAGTAGGATTTTTATTTGGGAAACTCAATCCAAAGCGAAAGGAAACCAATTAAACAACAATGCTATAAATTATATAAAATAGAGCTATTATGTCAACGCAAAGAAATAAGGAACAAAAATGAAATAAAATAACAGAAAGCAATAATACTATCAAATTGTCACACTTACAATAATTGAAAATATATGACACAGGTGAAGCAGTGAATTCCATCGGGAGCCGAGCCCTTAGCCGCCAACGTACACTGCTTGTTACTTCAAATAAATGAAAAGGAACAACAACTCCTCTTATATATTAATCATGAAAGAGTATTACAATGTATTTGCATTCTTCACTACAACGAGAGTCTGTAATTAAGAATTACAATAATAATAACAATTGTCGTCCCCCTTCTACTTACAATCGTTTCCTTTTATAATGAGAAAGGGGTAAAAAGATAAATGATAAAAGTGATCCCTTAGGATTTCTCGATCCTGAGGGATTCGCGCAATCTTGTAACTTCAGACATCTTTCCCTTCTTGCACTGATCCTTCTGATTTGCTTTGGCCTTATCTGTAACTGTCACGCTCCTTCCTTAGCTTGTTGCTTTTTCACCGTTCCTTAGTTAGGGAAGAGGAGCTGTCCATTTTCATACTTTCATACATAAAGATGAATAATAATCAGCTAAGTCGTAGTTGTAGATAATTTCTTCATTCTTACCATAATTCTTTGATATATTAACATATTAGGATATAAAAGGGATATAAATAAAGGAAAAGGATGATGAGATAAATAGCATATGCATACCTTTTCCATGACTCAACATACTCCCCTCCTTACCCTTTTTCATGTCCTCATGAAAAGCAAGTAATTTGTATGTAGAGTAGTTACAGAATAAGCTAGAGAAGGGATGTCGTAAAGCAGTCGAAAGCCATGGTTTTTGGCCAAGAGCTCAAGGATGGGCCATGTTTTCCATTCAGGTAATTCATATATAGCTTTATAACCTTCGGCAGGATACCAAACAATAGGGCTACGGAACCGACAGCCTAGCCAATAAGTACCTTCCTTTAAGATGAGGTTGCTGTAAGTGACAAAATGTTCTACAGAAAGCTTAAAATTTTTATAACTGAATGGCTCCCTGTTTTGTACATTACTAGTGGAAACTATCCACTTGAGCTTGGTTGCAGATAATGAGCTTTCCTAAATAGAGAGGAAGTATTCTACTCTCTTTTGTACAATTTCTTTCTGAATAGGCCCCAAAGTTTTGATGACTCCTTCCTTTGTCATGAGACTTTTGTGATTGGCCAGCATTTGTAACGATTGTTTTGGTTCACTTCTGACCCAACGGTCCATTCCATTTTCCTACCTCTGGAATGTGTTATGAGCTTTAAACCATTTCCGTTGATTAACGGTGCATGAAATGAAAGCCTGGAATTGCACATCCCCCACAAAAGGACTGGGGTTCTTTTCAATTTCTTCTTCTAATACAAAATTATGTAAGTAAAATTCACACAACACTCTCTAAAATTTTACCCCATGATGTTTGCAACAGTTTATGAAATCCTCAAGTGTTTTCAATTCTATCAATTTTCCAGCTTTGACAACTTTGATCTTCAACTGTAAGTATCTTTCCAGCAAAAATAAGGCATAATTGTTGGTTAGGGATATGCATGCCAATACATCAGTGTATAATGAGCAAATAGTATCCATTTGACTCCTGACCTTTTCTAATCTGAGCTTCATTTTCTTAGTCCTCTCTTTGGCCTTTCGGTATTTATCAAATGTCTCATTTTCTGAGATGTTCATGTCCCGAAGTTGCTTCTGTAATTCCTAATATTTTTGCTGGGAGATAGTTTCCAACTCAAGCCGTTCTATGGTAAGTCGAGCCTGAGCTAAATCTTCTTAAAGATTCACTATACTAGGGTTGTTACTCATCATGATATATTTGGCTTGGGTATTTGTCTGTGTACTCTTACTATGAGAATGGATGTTGATTGTTTGTGTTTCTTTGTTGCAGGAGGCCCAAACCTCTATCTGGGTAGATGTGTTGTAGAAGGGTGCCATCTCTGTCTGAATGGCTAAGTCATGAGAAAGTATAGCCTCTATTTGGGTAGCTGTTTCTGCAAAAATTGCATGATGTTCCCTAACAAGTTCAGTGATTATGGGCTCAGTTTGAGTCCCCATAGCTTCTGTTTCCTGCAATTCAGTTTAGATGGTTCCGTTTATTGTTTCTGGGGTTTTACCTGGAATTTTCCATGCAAAATAACTCCCTTATTTTTCATTTGAGATTCTTCACTATTTTCCGCAACCTTTGTTGTTCCTTCCTGAGCTTTTTAATTGTGGCTCTATTCTTTTTAAGTGGAGCGACTATTTGGCTGGTCATTTCTGCTGCTAATGAGCCTGGTTTCTCATCTTGACTCTTCTCTAAAAGAACTGTGTCCCAAGATTGATTGTCATCCTCTTGGTCTATCTCCATGTTATCTTTTTGGTATATATTTTCTATATTTAGGTCTACGTAGTTGGGTTCTTCTGCGGGTATATCACCAGGTTCACCCGCCTCTTCTTGAGTGACTTCTGCCCCTGTTTCTACTTCACAGATTACATTTTCTGGTATGCTACTATTGTGGCTAGAGTTTTCTTCTGATTGGGTTACTCCAATGTTAAATTTAAGTGGGCTTTCAGGCTGTATAAATTCATTCATATTGGCCAAAATTTGGGCCAATTCGATATCATGTAATAAGTCCCATGGGGGACTTGTATTTGGTGTTGAGGGGAGTTCTGTTTCATTTCTTTCCTCTTCACTAGAGTTCTATGTTTCCTTCTCCTGTTCTGACCCCAAGTCATCTCATCCTTCCAACTGTAAATATTTCTCATTTTCTGGACTAGATAGTTCTATGGGATGGTTGCTGCTACCCTGGGGATTTTCAGCTGTTCCCAAGCCTGTCCTTAATCTGGCAGATTGTCCACATTTTTTGTGGAATGTTTACTGTGCGGGCAGTCCTCTTCCTTTTTGGAACAAGGTTAGGAGTAGGTAAAGCTAACCCCCCTTTTATGGAAAATATTAATTCGTCCCAACGTGTTTGCTGCTGGGTGAGGTTGTAGCTAACTATCAGCATAATTAAACAATGGTAACTTACAATTGTTTCTATGTGTCAGGATTTTCTTATTCTTTCAGCAGAATCATGTAGTAAGAAATTCAAATATGCAGGTAAATTTGCTGAACATTTTTGTTTCAACTCTGCTAATAGTTTAAGTTGACGTGGCCTTACCACGTCTTTTCACCCGTCACATGTAATGAAATTCTAAACGACTTTGGCTAGTTCTCCCCATGGTTCTCCATGGGATGATGGTCAAACTCCTTTTCCTTTGATGATCAGCTTTTGCCCTTCATCTTTAAAGGCTTCAATGGCATCCTGCAGCTTTAGTAGTTTATTCGTCCACACGGGTCCTTTAGCTGGTAATCCAGAAGCTTTTGCAATCATATCATCTGATACTGTGATTTGTCTACCCCTTACCATAGACTGGCCATTCTGTAAATTCTACAGGAATTCAATGGTGATTGCTTCGTTGGGTTGCTAAAATCGTGTAAAGTATGCAACCCACCCAGCTCGGACTAGAATTTCTCTGGCGGCATCAGAAACAGCCAGTATCACCGGCTCCCTGCGCACTGTTCTTCCTCCCATATTGTCTGAATTCTACACACTGATAGCTTAGCATAGGTAACACAGCAATATATAGAGCCAATGATGGAACATCAAGTTGTTATAATCGTTATATTGGATGATACTTTTTCAGCATAAATAATGTTAAATAATTGCTATTATGGAATGTCATATAGTCCTGCATAACCAAATAAAGGATGAACACGCATGCATAAGTACTTTGGGAGTCACCCTCGCCCCCTTTGAGATGATAAGTCACCTTTGATCGAATGAATGAAGGAAAATCATGCTGGTGGTGACGTACAGGGATGACTGAAGTGGTAAGGTATGCCTATTTATGAAAGGATCGCAAGAGATATCAGAGTGTTGAAAACAATGCATATACGATAATTATCAATTAGTGAGGAGATGCTATGAGGTGATTTCGAAAGAGGGAAAAAGGACATTTGACGCAAAAAAGATACTTTATTGTCATCATTCCACTTAAAGCTTATCATGATTAATTTTTTTAGAAGGTATCCATGTATAAAGGTTCAACATAAATTAGGAACATAATCGCTCTGTAGTAAAGATACCAAATAAGGAAAGGGACTTATAGTAACTATTGATATTGGAAATATGACTTCAATACCATAAACAGAGCTTTTGTTGCCTGTAGGCATCTACAGCCTCGACAGAGTTGCTTTCTAACCCTTTGGAACCATGGTCCTTTATGTATAATAGGGAAAGTGCATTATGATATCAGAGTGGGGACCAATGTGCTGGCTTGGTGACTAGATGAACACATTTCCATTCACTAGGAAGGAGCAAAAGGTGGGCAGGCCAGCTCGTGATAAGACCTCTGGTTCCAAGGACTTTTTATTTCTTGATTCATCCATTGGATCATATCCCTGGTGTGGTGGCCATAGTGGGAATGCCACTTTGTTGCTTCCTTATGATCATGGTAGGTTGGCTCGTGATGAGACCCCCTATCCTCCATCTGTAACAAAATCATACAATTGTTAATAAACATATATATATATATATATATATATATATATATATATATATATATATATATATATATATATATATATATATATATATATATGGAAAAGCACTTTCTATTTATACATAGAGGGTGGCTCAACACTCCTTAGGAGTAGGAATGGTGGAAGAATTCTAAACATATCTAATAGAAGAAAATATGCCCTTCACCTTATTTGATGATAATGAACAGAGGGAGTTATATGGTTTATGGAAGAACCAGCATGGTACAAGTAATCAATCACTTTGATTTATAATGGAAATGAGGATAGTGAAGTGATATAGATGGTTGTGTCCTTTCTTTTTCGATCAATACAAAACAATCTTGTTTAAGATGATAATATTCAATACTTGCTTCTTCCAGTAATCCTCATATTTGTATCCTTTCATATATATTTCTACCCTTGTGTTTGAGAGAGGATCATAAAAAGTGAAACAATATTCACAAAGTGCTTATTTCCTAAAGAAAACCTCACACAAAGAATGTTGTTCCTTGTAGGGAATAGCAAGAAAAGACACAAAAAGAGGTGTTGTTCCTTAAAGGGAACAACAGATGTTCCCTGTAAGGAACAACGAATGAAAAATACGTGTGGATGGTGTTGTTTCGTGTTGGGAACAGTAAAAGGATATATACATGATGGTGTTGTTCCTTATAGGGAACAACAGTTGTTCCTTAGGAGGAACAACAAGAAGAAAAGCTGCACACCGAAACTATTTTTCCTTAGAGGGAACAACAATTATTCCTTAGAGGGAACACCAATTGTTTCTTAGAGGAAACATCAGGTGTTCCTTATAAGAAACAGTGAAAAGAAAAAAATAATTGGACGTGAAATTGTTGTTCCTTAGAGGGAAAAGTAGTTGTTCCTTAGAGGGAATAACAGTTGTTCCTTAGTGGGAACGACAATTGTTCCTTAGATGGAACAATGGAGAAATAGATACAAAAGAAATTGTTGTTCCTTAGAGGGAACAACAGTTGTTCCTTAGAGGGAATAGCAGTTGTTCCTTAGAGGGAACAACAATTGTTCCTTAAATGGAACAATAGTTGTTCCTTAGAGGGAACAACAACTGTTCCTTAAAGGGAACAACGAGAAAACAAATCCAAATGAAATTGTTGTTCCTTAGAGGGAACATCAGTTGTTCCTTAGAGGGAAAAACAGTTGTTCCTTAGAGGGAACAACAACTGTTCCCTAAAGGGAACAGTGAGAAAATAAATCCAAACGAAACTGTTGTTCCTTAGAGGGAACAATAATTGTTCCTTAACAAGAACAACAAAAAGAAAATACTCATGAAATTGTTGTTCCTTAGAGGAAACAACAAAAAGGAAATACACACGAAACTATTCTTCCTTAGAGGGAACGACAGTTGTTCCTTAGAGGGAACAACAACTGTTCCTTCAAGGGAATAACACAAAGAAAATACACAGGAAACTGATGTTCCTTAGGGGGAACAACAATTTTTCCTTAGAGGGAACAACAACTCTTCCTTAAAGGGAATAGCATGAAAATCAAATATACATGGAACTATTGTTCCTTAGAGGGAACAACAACTTTTCCTTAAAGGGAACAACAAAAAGCAAATACACACGAAATTGTTGTTCCTTAGAGGGAACGAAAACTATTCCTTAGAAGGAAGAACAACTATTCCTTAAAGGGAACAACACAAAAATCAAATACATAGGGAACTACTGTTCTTTAGAGGGAACAACAGTTGTTCCTTAGAGGGAACAACAACTATTCCTTAAAGGGAACATCATGAAAATTTGTACACAAAATTGTTGTTCCTTAGAGGGAATGACAACTGTTCTTAGGAGGGAATAGCAGTTCTTCCTTAGAGGGGACAACAAGAAGAAAATCCATAAGAACATTTTTTTTCTTTAGAAGGGACAGTAGTTTTTCCTTAAAGGGAACAAAAGTTGTTCCTTAGAGGGAATAGCAAAGGAAAAGTAGAAAAAAGAGAATTTATATACAATTAATACAAGCAAATTCAATCAAAATAGAAAGAAAAATTTATGTACAATTTTCAAAAACAAATGAATTATTCACTGGGTTGATGATGAGGATGGCTTACCCTCCTCGGCAATAATTCATATGGTGGAATCTTCCCGTAATTGTTGACAAAAGGACTCCCTGGTAAGCGGTTTGTGATAGAGTCGTACTCAATGTCAATTCGCTTTAAAATAGTAGCCAGACCCATCAATGGTGGCTAATGTGAGGGTGTCATGCACCTTTTGTATTTCATAAGGTCCTAACCATCTGGTCTAGAGTTTTCCTGGGAAATCCTGGAGCCTACAATCATACAGGAGTGCCCAATCTCCTTCGTGAAAGATCTTCTTTTTGATAAGCGCATCATGCTATTTCACTCTTTGTTTTTGGATCAGTGCAGTGTGTTGAAGAGCTGATAGCTGAATTTCATCCAATTCATTGATTTGATGTAGCCTATTTATCTGTGCTTCGTTTAAGTCCAAGCCTACCTCCTGAGCTATCCTCAATGTCTGGATTTCAAATTCAATTTGGAAGATAGGTTCTTTGCCAAACACTAGTTGATATCGGGAATATCTCGTGGTATTTCTCCATGTTGTGCAGTATTCCCATAGGGTTTTTGGCAATCAGGTAGCCCAGTCATGTTTATGTGATGCAACTATCTTTGTGAGTATTGCCTCAATCACTTTATTGGTGCTTTCTACGTGGCCAATTGCCTGCGGGTGGTATGGAGTCATGATTCTGTGCATGATATGATGATTCTTTAATCTTGCAGCAATCTTATGGCCTATGAATTGTGGCCCTCATCCGTAATTACCACTCTAGGCAATCCATATCACACGAATAGTTGGAAAAGAAAGTGGATTATTGAGTCCTCTATTTTCCTTGGTAGTTCCTCTGCCTCCACCCATTTAGTCACATACTCTGTTGCAACTAATATATATGTATTTTGATTAGATGATGGGTTTATTGGACCGATGAAATCTAATGCCCATTGCTCGAAAGGTTCAATGACTATCTGTGGGTGAAATTGCATCTCATCAGACTGCCCAGGGTGTTCCATTCTTTGGAAACTATCACATGCTTGGAAAAACTTCTTGGCATGTTTGAAAAATATGTAAGACCTTGTGACAAGTCCTGGGATCTACAAAATGTTCGCTGCAAGGCCCATCGTGGCAAGCTTTCAGGATGTCAAAGATCTCATCTTCCCTGACACATATTCTAATGTGAATATTGGCCCCTGTATGAAATAAATAGCCTCTGATTCAAGACAATCGTGTGTTGCACTGTACTATTTGTTTTCTTTCATTAGGCGTCAAGTGCTTGGGTAACTTGCCCACTGCCAAATAATTTGTGGCATCCTCATACCACGGTGCTTTCACAATTACAACAAATAAATGTTCATCAGGAAACTGGTCTTCTACCGCTGCTGAGTCATCCATCATTGGCATTCGTGAAAGTAAGTCTGCTACTGGATTTTCTTTTCCTGGTCGATATTTGATAGTGATATCGAATTCCTACAAAAGGATCAACCATCCTTTCACTCTTCCATTTGTAACAGGTTTATTAGCTAGATATTTAATAGCAGAGTTATCAGTATACAAGACCACAGGGTATCCTGTTATGTAATGTCTGAATTTATTGATAGCATAGATTACAGCCAAAAATTCTTTTTCAGTAACAATATAATTTAATTCAGTAGGAGATAGATTTTTGCTAATATATTATATTGCATATGGCTTTATATCTTCCTCTTGGCTAAGAACCTCTCCAATGGCTGTGTCTGAAGCATCAGATGAAATCTGGAATGGAAAATCCCAGTTTGGGCCTCGTAATAATGGGGTTGTTGATACAAGCCATTTTAAAACTTCAAAAGTTATGTCACATTTGTTAGTCCAAATGAAATCGATATTTCATGTTAATGCATATAACGGTGCAGCAATCTGAGAAAAATTATTTATAAATCTTCTATAATAGCCAGAAAATCCCAAGAAACTGCGTACCTCAGTTTGTGTGGAAGGGGTAGGTATTAAAATAATTATCTAAATTTTTGTTGGATCTACCTGGATTCTAGCTGCTGAGATATAGTGACCCAAGATGAGGCCCTCAGTCATCATCATGTGGCATTTTTCATGGCTTAGATAGATTCTGGTGGCAATGCATCTTTACAGAACTTTCTCTAATGTTTGTAATGCTAGCTCGAAGTCATCTCCGTAAGGTGTAAAGTCATCCATGTACACCTCGAGCCCTTCATTTATGAGATCTGAAAAAATGTTGAGTATAGCCCTCTAGAATGTGGCAAGTGCATTGCACAGTCCAAAAGGTAAGACCCTATAAGAAAATGTTCCCCAAGGGCAGGTAAAGGTAGTCTTATCCTGATCTTTAGGGGCAATATGAATTTGATTGTATCCATTGAAGGCATCTAGGAAAGAAAAGATTTTTTTTCCTGCCAATATGTCCAAGACATGGTCAATGAACGGAAGGGGAAAATGGTCTTTTTGGGTTTCTTTATTAATCTCTTTATAGTAAACACATATATGCCACCTTCCATTCTTTTTCGGCACCACTACTAATGGAGAGACCCATTTGCTATTAGATATTGGGTAGATGAAGTTTACATCTAACAATTTTTGTAGTTCAGTTTTAACAATATCTTTAAGATGAGGATTTAACCTCCGCTGAGGTTGTTGAATGGGCATGGCATATTTCTCTGTATAAATGTTGTGCATGCATAATTGGGGATCAATCCCTTTCATGTCCGGGTAATCCCTTGCAAAGGCCTCTTTATATTTTCTCAGGAGTTGAACAAGCTTTTGCTCTTGTTCAGCAGTC
This sequence comes from Pinus tabuliformis, assembly GCA_031772625.1. Taxonomy (NCBI): domain Eukaryota; kingdom Viridiplantae; phylum Streptophyta; class Pinopsida; order Pinales; family Pinaceae; genus Pinus; species Pinus tabuliformis. The sequence continues at coordinate 1,104,314,388 of CM062804.1, read as the reverse complement.
AGATTTTTGTTAATATTCAAATTTTTTCTTGGCTCAATTTCTATGGTTTTTTCTTATAAACAAAAGTTGTTGGTATTGATTGATCATTAATATATTTTAAGGGTCTTCTTCTATTTTTTTATCAAGGGTTGCTTTGATCATGTGACATTTTAGATGGGATACAACATCTGGTTGGTTAATGTAAGTGTTAATGATGTCATCTTCTGTTTGATCCTTAAATTTGAGAGCATATTCTATGGTTAGCGGTGGTCTAATGTTTTCAGTTAGATATGATACAAGTTGTTTTCTGGTTTTGATTATTGTTAAACTTGGCTGATCTGGAGGATATAAGGCTAAATTCTTCACATTTCTTCCTCTTGCTATAGTCATGCTGCCTGTTCGACAGCTTATGTAAGCATCCGCAGTTGCTAGTCAAGGTCTACCTAGAATTAGGCGATGTCCATCGAATTAGTTTGTAGCATTGATGATCAGAAAATCTGTTGGGTATTCCCAAGAGTCTACAGACACCATTACATCCTCTAATGTGCCTTCTAGTTTGACTACCGATCAGTCAGCCAGTTCCAACAAGGTCGTGGTTGGGTCCGAGGATGTAATTCCATGTTTTTGACAATTTGTGGTTGTAAGAATATTTATTGTTGCTCCTAAATCGACTAATGCATTGGGGAAGGAGCATCCATTTATTTGCACAGTGACTACAAGATTTCTTGGACCCTCATATTTTACAGGTGTTTCTCTACCTGATAGTGAATCAGATAAGGTACCGACTACATGGACAGTTGGGGTTGCTTTTATTTTCCTCTTTGGCTTTTTAATACACAATTCCTTAATAGTTCTTGCATAAATTGGAATGTCTTTAATAGCCTGGAGGAGTGGTATTTTTATACAAAAAATTTTCAATTCTCCCAGAAGACCAAGATCGGGATATTCAATTGGTCTTGCTATGATTAATCTTTCTGTGAATGGTGGAGAAGAGGTGATCATTTGATCATGAGTTTTTTGTTTAACCATGTTCTCCACTTGTGGTGCTTGTTATACAGGTAACAAAACTTGAATTTTTATATTTTTATCCCCCTTTAATTCTATTGTCTACCCAAATCTTAATTGAAGCTCATTGCACTCCCTTAGCTCGGTTTCTGGCTCTGGTCCTTCAATAATTTGCACAAATTGAACCAGTCGGTTGTTGGGGTTTGGGTTGGGTTGGGTTGGGAGTTGTGGTCGTAGGTTGGTTTGAGGGTTCTGTTGCAATGTGTAAGGTGTTGGCAGTGTGGGTTGAGGCAGGGGGATTATTCCTGCTAGCTGATTTGTAGGTCTTTGCCAGCTTGACTACCAGTTCTGGTTCTGTGAAGTCGAGGGTGGCCATTGGAATTGATATGAATTATTCTACCAAAACAGTGGGAAGTAAGAGGAATTTGGCCAATTGTTATTTTGATTTGATTGGTTGGGCCAAGGTGGCATAGGGAATGGTTGTTGTGACCAATTGGAAAAAGGTGGTTGATTCTGCCACATGGCTCTTGTGTATTGTTGCGAATTATATTGCGAAGTTTGAAAGAAAGAAGATGGATCAATTGGCGTACCTGTTTGTCATGGTGGCCATTGGTGATGTTGATTTAGCAGGTAGACTAGTTCTGTTTCTTTCTGTGCTTCCTTATAGACTACTTTTAGCCCTGGGAGTGATGGGCAACTTTTTGTGGCATGATATTTCGTACATATGGCACAGGTTTTCACCATATCCAATGGGCATTCTTTGTGACTATGCTTCTTCCTTCATCTAAGACAGAATATCACCAAGTTTTGTTCTGCTTCCACCTTCTTTTGCTTGGCTTGCATAATGTCCAATTGCATTGTCATAGTTCCCAAAATATCTATTTTGAAATCCTCTAGTAGGTTGCCAATTTTTGCATGAGTTATACCTCCACCAGAGATTTTGTTCTCCCTAATGGTAATGTCACATTATGCTGGTTTCAATCTCGTACTGCTTCTTGAGGACCTGATACACAATTTAATAATGTCAGCATATTCCTCTTGATATATATCACCTTTACCCATAATATTTAATGTTTCTATCCATTGTTCTTTCATCCCTTTAATCAATGTAGTATTTAGCACATTATCAAGTAAGGGTAGAGTTGCACAGGGAGACCGCTGGAGGTTATATTGAAATCGTTCCACATATTCTTCTAATGTTTCACTAGGTCTTGCTACCATTTGGAATATTTCGTCTTTCAATTCCCTAGATCTGCAATAGTCCTGATATTTTTTTAGAAAAGCGGTTTTCATTTGTTCCTAATCATTTATTGTGCCTCCACCTAATCCCACAAACCATCGTAAGGCTACTCCTTTCAATGTAGAGGGAAACAAATTTAGTTTTTGGGGGTCAGTAGTATAATCATAACCTTGACACAATACATCAAACTCAAACAGGAATGCGTCTAGATCCTCTGACGTCACTCCATGAAAGGTAGGAATATTTTGGAGAGGGATGGCTTTCATGGGTGTGTTGACAGCAGTGTCAACGATGGGATACTACAATGTAGTGGTTTGAGGTGTTTGTGGGTTGTTGGCCATTTGATCAAATACGTGCCAATACCCTTCCGGGATCTCTAGAGTTATTCCTAGGATGATTAGAAAGGGTGGGAATGAGCTTAACAACACTCCCTTGGTTTGGGATACTGAATGTTCCTTATTCAATTACTACCTGAGGGGATCTTGGCTCCTTTGTTTCCCCTGTTTCTCCTCCTCCTTTTATGATTACAAGAATTTCATTTTTGTAAAGAAATTGGGTGAGAATTTTCAATTTCTTGAAAACTCTGCTCAGTCCCTTTTGTTTTGTTGTGGACCTCAGCAAAGGCTATAGATGGTGAGCTTGTGGCCCGAAGGGAGATAGTAGGCTGTCTGGAAGCAAATTTTCTAGGACCTACTGATGGTTGAGATTTAGATTTCTTTAAGATGTCAGCTATGAAATTTGATCATCCAAAGGTCACTGGTCCCTTAGATCTGTTAGGTTTGGGTAGTGGAATTGGATTATTTTCAAGTTTTTTTCTTCTTAGTCATTCACACACATAATTTAAATATTTACCTCTACCCTAAGTTCTTAACAATTCTGCTTGAAATTGGGCAGGGGAGCAGTAATTTTAGTTGCTCCGTATGTAGGTTCTTACCTTTCATTTTTAATACCTAGTTCTCTCTCAATAGACAGGAAACAAGTACTTACTTCAGTTTTCTGTAATTGTGTTGAAAAGTGGGTAGAGGAGCAAGCACTTTACTTGCTCGTTACGTAGGTTCTTACCTTCTGTTTTCAAAACCCAATTCTTCTTCAACAACAAACATCATATGTACATTACTCCTTAGAAATGGCTACACTCTCCCCGACAACGGCGCCAAAATGTTGACTGATAAAAGGTGTCTTTTAAACTCCTAATTATTTTCACTTTAATTATCAATTCGGGAAAGTCTTCTTGTTTCAAGAGTGTACACAATATGTGGCGGCTATTTAACTCAAAGGGTAATGTTTCTAAATTACAGTATAGATCTTTTAAATATAAGAGTAAATAGACGCAACAAGTAAATTCTATTTGCAATTAAAAGAAAACTCAATCCTTTAATGAAATCAAATCCTACAACAACTTAGCTAACAACAATGTGCGATTCGAGTAACAACAATATTAGTTAAGATTACAACAGTGATAACTCTTCTCTTAGAAACTGATTGAATTTAAATCAAACACATTACTCTGTAAAACAACGATGATATCAATCTTAGAGCCTAACGATAGTAGTTAATACTCATTATATTTGATTACATCGATCAGGATATTTACCTAGGAAACTCAATCCAAAGAGAAAGGAAACAAATTAAACAACAATGCTATAAATTATATAAAATAGAGCTATTCTGTCAACGCAAAGAAATAAGGAACAACATTGAAATAAAATAACAGAAAGCGATAATAGTATCAAACTGTCACACTTGCAATAATTGAAAATATATGAGATAGGTGAAGCAGTGAATTCCATCGGAAGTCAGGCCCTTAGCTGCTAGTGTACACTGCTGGTTACTTGAGATAAATGAAAAGGAACAACAACTATTCTTATGTATTAATCAAGAAAGAGTATTACAATGTATTTGCATTCTTCGCTACAACGAGAGTCTGTAATTAAGAATTACAATAATAATAACAACCGTCATCCCCCTTCTGCTTACAATCATTGCCTTTTATAATGAGAAAGGGGTAAAAAGATAAATGGTAAAAGTGATCCCTCAGGATCTCTCAATCCTGAGGGATTTGCACAATTTTCTAACTTCAAACATCTTTCCCTTCTCGTGCTAATCCTTTTGATTTGTTTTGGCCTTATCTGTAACTGCCGCGCTCCTTCCTTAGCTTGCTACTTTTTCGTTGTTCCTTAGTTAGGGAACATCAGTTGTCCCTTTTCGTACTTTCCTGCATAAAGAAGGATAATAATCAGCTAAGTCATAACTGCAAATAATTTCTTCATTCTTACCATAATTCTTTGATATATTAACATATTAGGATATAGAAGGGATATAAATAAAGGAAAAGGATGATGAGATAAATAGCATATGCATACCTTTTCCATGACTCAACACCTGCCAACAGGCAAAGTGTTATATGACACATTTGAGAACTTGTTTCTCCTAGAGCATGAGGTAAAACATTTGTTCCTCACCAAGCCAAATTTTGCAAAGTATACTGAAGCTGATGAAATCTACAGGAGAATGGTGAATGTAAAATTACCAGATGCAGAATGGTGGGAAAAAATGATAGATTTATTGTGATAAATTTACATCATAATGTTAATGCACAGTAAAAATGAAAGTAGCCACGTAAAACAAGTGAAAATAGGGCAGCAGGGTCAAAGAGTATCAGAGTTAAAGAGTATCAGTTGAAAGATGAAAATAAAGTGTAAAAATGCCACAACTATAAGCTAGATTAAAGGGTTCTAATTCAACTATAAAAGGCAGCACAACCACAATAAAAGGGACAATATGAACCAGTTCAATATCTGTCTCTATCTTCTTGCAAGAAGATATTTATATTCTCTAGATTAAATCTCAAGTTGTTTTGAGATATTTTGTAAATATTTTTGTATATATACTTCATACTTCGAAGTATGTGGGTGGATTCCAAAACATTTATATAGACTTTTTCTCTTAAGTCAAAAATTCTATTGTATCATTGACTGGATTTTCTTGCTGGATCAAGGAATAAAGATCAGATATTTTACAGGATTCTTGTGTAAAGAAAAATACAAATAAGTATTCTCTCATGTTAAATTTTATTTTCCTTTATGTTTTTTCCATAATATTTTATGTATCTCTAAAAATATAAATGTTATAACATGGAATGATATTTCAGAAATTGCTTAAATGCACTCTGTCTTGACTGTTATGCATTATTGTGTGTTTTCTTCACAAATCTAAGTTAAGGAATTCTTGATTTCTCCTTAGTTTAGGTAACCTCTTGTGATCTATAGGAAAGGATTCTTAATTTCCCTTTGTTCATGATTATCCTCTGTTCTTCATTCTAATCCCAGTTTAAGGATTCTTGATTTCCCTTTCACCCTGGTTAGAATTACTTCACCCATTAGGCCTAAAGATTTGCATTTTGCTTTGCTTGCCTGCCCTGTTAACATTCCCTTTAATGAATTGCTCCAGTTATTTTATCCATTTGTTGACTCCATATCCCAATGGCTTGAAGACCTAGCTCTATCCATCTGCTCTAAAAAATCCACCACCCAATCTTCAATTCAAAACCAAAACCCCAATGAACACTAAGAACTAACCTGAAATCCCATAAGAAACAAAGCTAAATTATATAGAGAGAGAGCCATCTCTGAGTAATAGGTTGGCTAGAGCCTATACTTAAAACATTGGTGTGTGGTTACCTCGTTTTCTTCCTTCTTCTAATAACTTCTAAGGAAAATTCCGAGTGATAACAGGTTGCACTGGCATTCCTATAATAATAGCACATGGATCATCTAACTATCCAACATGCCCAAGAAGACCAACCATGCCTGTATAATGATCCACCATGGGCATTCTGCATTTATCTTCTCATGTATTTGAAATGTAACCAACCCTCATTCAAAATACCTACACGACTTAAATCAAACATGACACCAGTGATAGTGATTTAATTTGGATTCACACTTGCCCATTCCATTTTATAGAAAAGTGTGAGAGATTCCATTCCACCCCCATGCATTTAATATCCTACAATAATGGAACTCCATAATAGAAAATCTTGTATAGAAAATCTATCAAAGAAATGGTGTGCAACCTCTAAACTACCACACTTGACAATTGATAGATGCATATGAGGGCATCACCTACAAAAACCTAACTCAAAATCCATTTCTAAAGATGTAATTGTGGATCCCCTTGTATTACAGTAGATATCTTAAATGACTACAGATTCAAAGAATATTTATCACAATGACTGAATTAGGTAAAGCATCTGAACTATCCATTTAACAATAGCGGTTCTAAGATTTTTCAGAATACTAATTATAATAATAGCCTACAATGGCATCATTATAGGAGGCCACATCTTTGTAAGACAATGTAGAAAATACTTGGTCTCCAATCTTGCTCTTGGATGTCGAATGCATGTCTACAAGTGCATTACCCAATACTCCAATCCATTGTGAACTACAAAGTCATGAATTATCTTGTCGTGTTGAAGATCCTCTAAGATGGGACATATAAAAAGAATGCTCACAAGGGTGCAAAGTCGAGTTTCACACTTGCAAGTTCCATATGATGAAAGGCATTCAAAGTTTCATGGTGATTCCCATTCTGAGAACATCTTGATGTTGAGTCTTCAAATGTCTTAAGGAAGCCCTGTCATGGGTTGAAAATAAAACTCTTTAATCACTTTTAAGCTAAAATTGAAAATTATGTAAATGAATATGCAACCAAAGAGTTACCAATAATTTGATAAAATCCACTTAATTAGGGCATCATATGGGTAAGGGTTTGTGGAAGGTTGCATGTCTATTGCTTTTGATTAATGCAGTGAAATATGTAAAGTGTTTCGCCCATGGACCATGTGAATATCCTTGGTGAGTACAACCTTCATAGGGTTAATGTCTAGCCTGGTGATAAGAGCTCAAGTGGGAGTAATAGTTATGGGTCCATCATCCATGAGACTGTAAAGGGGGTCCAGTGGAAGCACTTTGTAGACAGTCTCTATTCTTGGGATTTTCCCCTTACTAACAACTCTCCCAACTTTTCTTTGAATGTCATTGATTCTAGCTTATTCAACGTATTTTATGAAGAAGAATGGAAATATGATGATACTAGGCAGAGTGTTGAGGCTAAGAAGAAATGGGCATGACAGACTGAAGAGAGTTACAATTTGCATCTTAATCTTGCTCTTCAGCTTACTACAGAAGCATCACTAGTAAAGGACCTTCATTTCCTTGGCAGACACGTTCAAAGAATGCCTAATATCTCATGTATAGGTTCTACGAAAAAGTGAGTTGTGGATTTATCTCATCATTTTTTGGTATGTTTTTAGGATCTTTCACTCTCTCATTGAGTCTGGGAATGTATTTTACTATTTTATAATTTTTCCTTGTATATTTCTTGTTTTTGTTTTTCTGAAATATATTTCATGGGAGAAATTTGCGCAAATAAAAGTTTTCAAGTGATAAACATGATTTTTGGTTATGTAGCCTTCATGGTCTGAGTGGAAATTCAATTGTTGTCTTGTGCATGTTTCACTCGGGCTCTAAGTTCTTTGTATATTGTTTTAAGCCTTTCTTCAAGCAACTCTTAGTTCAAATAACTTGTCAATAGTTACAAATAATAGACAAGAAACACATTTTCTTGGGGCTTACCCATTTCTTTTATGAACATGCAAAACAATTTCCATAGCTTCAAACCCATGCAAGCCATCAATCTTTTCTATCTATGTTGTAAAAATTAAGTCATCACATATTGTTTTTTTTCACTTCATTTAATCATTTTGTACTTCCACTTATGATGCAAGCTATGTTTTCTTTGAAAATATATTTTATTTTTGTTCTAAATTTTTTATAGTCAAATATATATATATATATATATATATATATATATATATATATATTTATATTTATTTATTTATTTTATTTTATTTATTTTTATTTTTATTTTTATTTTTATTTTTATTTTTTATTTTTATTTTTTCTATGGAGTAGTGGTTAGTGGTTAGAGTAAAGTAATGCACCACCACACAAATGGCCCTACCCTCATCATGAGGAGGGAGGAGGAAGGGAGTGAAATCACCACTTGGTTTACAAAGGCAACTGGGACCAAAGTGGGGGAAGGAGGAAAGACAAAGGGAAGCCACTAGGTTAATTATTAATCTTGGGTTAGTGTTCATCTAGGGTGGGGTTGCAAGAGAGATTTGATTTGTATACCAACAAGGTAAAAATATTGTGACTGTTTGAGCCTCATAGACTTTGCCATGTATCTGAATGTGAATGTAGAATCACAAGTGTTGTCTCTACACTTATTTATATGAAAGTCTACAAGTGCATTACCCAATACTCCAATCCATTGTGAACTACAGAATCATGAATTCTCTCATTGTGTTGAAGATCCTCTGAGCTAGGACATACATGAATAATGCTCACAAGGGTGCAGAGTCCAGTTTCACACCTGCAAGTTTCATATGATAAAAGGCATTCAAAGTTTCATGGTGATTCCCATTCTGAGAATACCATGATGTTGAGTCTTCAAATGTCTTAAGGAAGCCCTATCATGGGTTGAAAATACAACTCTTTAATCACTTTTCATCTAAAATTGAAAATTATGTAAATGAATATGCAACCAAAGAGTTATCGGTAATTTGATATAATCCACTTAATTAGGGCATCAGATGGGTAAGGGTTTGTAGAAGGTTGTGTGTCTATTGCTTCTGATTAATGATTTGCAAAAGAGTGACTCTTGCTAATATATCCTTTTTAGCCCTTCCAAAATAATCAATTGAGGTCTCCAGGCATCTTGATGAAGCTCCTACAAGATTTGATGAGTTAAAGAATGTAATGACAACATCAAACACTTTTCTTTTGAAATCACAAATTATTGAAATGAACAAGCAACCTACATAGAAAAAATATTTTGAATGTAAGGCCAGCATGCTTTGTTTCACAAACTCATAACAAGCTTGAACAAGATTATATTTTATATATGTTGAGAGTGCCTTGCTTTAATACCTTTCATCCAGTCACCTAGCATCATTAATTTTCTTTTCAGCAACAAAAGAAACTTGGTAAAGTGTTGGGCACAAATATGTATACCTTCTTGCCTTGTGGCCAAAAATATGTATACTTTATCTACTTCCGTGAACATAATGAAGCACAAAACTTGTATTGGGGAAATAACCAAAATTCTTCATCTCCTCAGCCAACCTTTCTAGCATTGCATAGATTTTTGTTGCATGCAAATGTGATTTGTCTCCTACGCAGAATGCATGGAATCTATTTTTCACCTCTATCCAACTGCATCCTGCCCACTTTTTTAGTCCTCTATCTTTGATTTCTAATCTTTGTTACTCCATCCCATCTTCCAACATCTGCATATAAATTTTATAGTAGTACATAATATCCTACATTTTCAGGTTCTAAATCAAAAAGTTGATTTGTGGCCCATTCTCCTATCTCTACATTATAGTGAATTATGCATGCACCAAGCAAAGCCCTAAATACACCAGTCTCTAGCTTTAATGGAATTGTTTCAATTAGATTGAATGCCTCATTAAGCTTCCCAACATGCCCAAGCAGATCAATAATGCATGCATAATGACCCACCATGGGTGCTATGCAATAATGCCTTCTCATTCGATTAAAATGAACATAGTCCTCATCCACCAGGCCTGCATGGCTACACACATAAATGGTGCCAATGAAGGTGGCATGATATGGCTTCATGTCTTCTCATTCAATTTCATAGAAAAGTGTGAGAGCTTCCATTCCATCCCCATGCATTCCATATCTTGCAATTGTATTTTTTTCTATTAATGGATTTTTAGGAATCACATTCATGAGTACTAATTGATCATTTCAACTACATATGGAAGTAACCAAGGTAGGTTTTCTCTCTATGTTTTCTCCATATTTCAATGTTGCATCAAATTAATGTTGAAAAACTCATCAGGGCAAATGACTTGTAAGAGGCGGGAATGTAAGAGTTTGATTTGCATTAGGAAAAGGCACAACAAACACTTGGTCATAGGAAAAATTCAAATTGAGAGTTTTCCTTTTATTTTTGATACATAATTTTTCATCTACCTATAAATTGAACTTGTGAGAGGTCAATGATTGACCAGTGAGTACCTAACAAGTCTTACTCTGTTGCCGACGTCTTTAAAAAAAAATTGAGAATTTAGTTCAAAAAAGTTATGATTCATATTGTTCTAAAACATTCAATTAACATTTTTCTTATTTATTTATCACAATATCTAATGTAGTCGTTATATTTTCTATACTATTGTTTCCTATACTACCACCTTACAGTGTTTCCTTTGCAACATACGGTGCAATTCCTAGTTATACAAATGATGCCACATAATGTTAAATTTGCTCAAAAACTTTAAATTAAAAAGTAAATGTGATTGTTTCATAGTACCGGATTGCAAAAAAGTCTAAAGATACTTTTACAATGTGAACCAAAAGATCCTAATTTGCAAGGAGATAAAGGATCTCTTTTCCTTAAGAAACATCATTATTTTGTTTTAAATAGAATAAGAGCTATGAAATAAATAATATAGCTAAATTCATTTAAGTAGTCAACAAATCAAAACTCAAAAAAAATTCTTTTAAATGAATGAAGAAATATGGCTTTTAAAACCAAACAAGTCCCCAACTTGTGTGTACTCATATATTAAATCACATTATAAAATTAAATTAATTTAAGTTAATACATGTGCTTTCATTGTTAATTATCTCTTTAAAATGTACTAAGGGCCATGCAAATTTAAACAATTTAAGTGAATTAGATCAAGTACCAATTCAGTACTAAGATATTATTAAATTTAAGTGAATATATTCCTTTTTATTGATAATTGTTTTGTTAAATGTATTATGTTTTTTGTAATTTAAAATATAAATTATTCTTAAATTGTTTTTAAAGGTATATTTTTCTACTAAATTTTATTGTTTGTCAAATATTGATTAAAGTCATTTTTTTATAAGTATATTCTATTAAATATATTTGTTCGTGGTTCTATTTCCCATCTGCATTGTCCCCTCCTATCAACACCAAGTATATTCTAATAAATCTATTTGTTCATGTGTCTATTTCCCATCTGCATTGTCCCCTCCCATCAACACCCTATTTGTTTTGCTTCCAACCTTCTCCACTCTTCACACCTTCTTCATATTATTTATAGTTGAAGGTTTATCCACAAAATGTTATTATCATATAGAACATACATTTGTAGGCACGCACAATGATTCTGGGAAGAAACTTATTTGTTAAATAAGTAAGCTTACCAACTCATTTAAAAGCATCCTAGCACAAGTAGCTAGTTTTGGTTCATTCAATTTAGTAATACATCTACTTAATCAATAGTGGCATCAAGGGATTCATTAGTGCATTCATTAGAATAAACAATTGTAGTTCGTGTTGGTGCAATAGGTCTATCTTGATGGCTTGTTGCACTTCATGTTGGAATTTCCTACAACTACCTGCGACTCTCAAGATAAAAAGGATGGTGTGGTGTTGATGGGATCCTGTCATTACCTACTTGAGATAAAGAGGCCCACATTTTCTCTCTTTGTTTTGCACCACTAATGAGATCACCTCTGCTCTATATAGCTAATAGATCCATTACATTGATTCAACTACATACGCTCAATGATTTAGTGGTTTTAGATTAACTAATCTCCAATAGTTAGTTCAGGAATTAGGTCATAGGGTATGCATTATTTCAACTCAAAATTTCTACTTTTGAGTCTATTACTTGTATTTTTTCAATGCAATACCTCATTCGACCCTTGTATATTGTTGGGCATCGAATCCCCTGTGCAAAGGTTTTGGGGATTAAATCCCACATTTTTGGGTCAATTGTATTGTAAGGACTCCACAAAGTGCACGAAGCGCGAAGTGAAGAATCGAGTCAAAGGGTTGTCCACCCTAAAATAATTGTAGGTTTTAACCCCGTACAGAAATTACCTACATACAAATTCTAAAACATAGAAAAATAAATAATGGGAGAGCATAACACATAAAACACATATACACAGAGATTTTCCCCTAGATCCCAAAACCGGGACTACCAGCTTGATTTTTCATTATGTTCCTTTCAATGTTACAATACATATTTATACATGTCGAAGCATCCAATACCATGGACCGAAAACCGTCGCGTCCAATACCATGGACTGAAAACCATCGCATCCAGGAAACATGTGTGAAAATCATGCGCAAAACGATAGGTGGGTCCGCCAAACCTAACATAGGGTCCAAAACCAAAATTTTCCGGGGCGCTACCCTAGACCCCATAAAGTGGGGTTAGGGGTGCCCCTTAAACCCCCTGTTAACTACGTGGAAAGAATATAACACATCCCAACATTCTCCCACTTGTTGTTTTCTTTCCACAGGGGACCACAAGAGAGCTTAGTCATTTTTCTAGCCTTGAAATGCCCATTGTCTCTCTACACCAAGAGAACTTCACAGAGCTCACAGATTTTGTCAATGCATCTACAGTATTATTCAAAGTGTCCACCTTTACCAACAACAACTTTTTGTCTTCTATCATATCCCTCACAAAGTGATATAAACATCAATGTGCTTTGTCTTTGAATGATATGCAGAGTTCTTTGCCAAGAAAATTGCACTTTGGCTATCACAGTCTATCCTTATAGCTTCCTATACTAACACCATACTTGAACACAATCTCTGCAACCAAACTGCTTCCTTGCTTGCATGAGTGGCTGCCATGTATTCTGCCTCTGTAGTTGATAGTGCCACTACAGATTATTTCTTACTCATCCAAAAGACTGCACCTCCAAATAGGTTAAACACATACCCACTTGTAGATCTTCTGTGATCCAGAGCTCCAACCCATTCTGCATCAACAAAGCCATGAATATCCAACACTCTATCCAATCCTTGTCTTCCTTGGTAGCAGAAACCATAATCACTAGTGCCATGAAAATACCTGAAAACCCACTTCACTGTTGTCCAATGCTCCTTTCCTAGTTTTGACATAAACCTACTCAATACTCCCACTGCATGTGTAATGTCTGGTATAGTACAAACCATTGCATACATCAGGCAACTGATTGAACTTGCATATGGAACACGGGACATATCCTTTTCCTCTTCTTGTGTCTTGGGACACTGTTCAGTAGATAACTTTACACCTACAAGAATAGGAACCTTCACCAGTTTACTATCCTGCATATTAAACCTCTGAAACATTGTCTCGACACACTTCCTCTGGTTTAACCAAAGCTTCCTCTTTTCTTGATCTCTTTTAATTTCCATGCCCAAAATATAGTTTGCGGCACCAAGATCTTTCATGTCGAATTTGGAGGACAATTGGGTCTTTAAATCCTGGATAATTTCTTTCTCATTTCCAACCAGCAACATATCATCGACATACAAGACCAGATAAATAACATGGTCACCAATTAATTTAAAATGCACACAATGATCTGATTTGCTTCTAGTGAAGCCAAGTCCCCGTATAAATATATCAAATTTCTGATACCACATCCTTGGTGACTATTTTAACGCATACAAAGACTTCTTTAACTTGCATACCAGTTATTTCTTACCCTTCACCGTAAAGCCTTCAGGTTGTTTCATGTAGATCTCCTCTTCCAGATCCTCGTGAAGAAATGTTGTCTTCACATCCATCTGTTCTACCTCAAAATCAAAATCAGCAGCAATAAATAAAAGTAATCTAATAGAAGTTACCTTGGCAACAGGAGAAAACATATCACCAAAATCAATTCCCGGCACGTAGGAATAACCTTTTTCTATCAACCGAGCTTTGTATTTCCCTGCTTTTCTTTTTGTATTTGTCTTCTTTTTGAACACCCATTTGCTGCCAATGGATTTCCTTCCAGCCGACAACTCCACAAAATCCCAATCCTCTTTTTTGTGCAAAGATGCCATTTCATCAAAAATGGCCTCTTTCCAGAGTTTTCCATCCTCTGAATCCATTGCTTCCTTCACAGTTCTAGGATCATCATCAGTAACAGACAAAGAAAAATTTGAATAGAAAGCAAATGGACTATACCTTTCTGGCTGCCTTCTTTCTCGAACTGATCTTCTCACAACTGGAGTTTGTGGCTCTTCATCTTTTGATTCCTCCTCTACTGTAGAGTCTGATTCTTCCTCCTTTAGCTCAAACTCTATCTTCTCGGGTTCTTTTAGTTGGACTTCATGTTTAATACCATCTTTCACCTCTCTGAACACCACATCTCGTCTGTACACAACCTTCCTTGTTACTGGGTTCCAAAGCTTATAACCCTTTAAACCATCCTTATACCCAATAAAGATGCACTTTTCAGATTTACTATCCAACTTGGCTCTTTTCTCCTTTGGAACATGTACATATGCATCACATCCAAATACCCTTAGATGTGAAAGAGAGGGTTTCTTACTAGTCCATACCTCTTGTGGAGTCTTATCCTCCAACGCTGATGAAGGTGATCTGTTGACCAGGTAACATGCAGTATCCACCACCTCTGCCCAGAATTCATGTCCTAACCCACACCACTGAGCATGCTTCTTTCCCTTTCCATCATTGTCTTATTCATTCTTTCTGCAACTCCATTTTTTTGAGGTGTATATGGAGTATTCTTCTGTCATGCTATACTACACTTCTTATAGAAATTTTCAAATTACTTATTGCAAAACTCTCCACCGTTATCTGTCCTCAGCACCTTTATCTTCTTCTTTGTCTAGTTTTCCACTAGAGCCTTAAATTCTTTAAACCTGTCAAAGACTTTAGATTTCTTCTTAAGGAAATATATCCATGTATTCCTTGAGAAGTCATCTACAAATGATACATAGTACACAGAATTACCCAGTGATGGAACCTTCATAGGTCCAAACACATCACTATGCACAAGTTCTAATATCGGTTTCACCCTCTTACTACCAGAGGGGAACTCACCTGATTCTACTTCCCATATACACAATTTTCACAGAAATCCAAATCCAGAGAGCTATTACTCATACCTTCTACCATACCTTTACCATGAAGTATCCGAAGGCCCTTTTCTCCAATATGTCCAAGCCTTTGATGCCACAGAATGGTCTTCTCTCCAGAGACCACTAGATTTTCTGCTCCACTTTTAGGAATCATAGAACTATTGCACCCATCAATAATAGTGCTACCTTGCAGCTTGTACAGAGTTCCAATCTGAACTCCCCGCATCAATACCAGTGCTCCTCAAGCCATCTTGCAGGTATCCTTCTCGACCACTGTTTTTACACATGCATCATCTAGCTTGCTAACAGAAATCAGATTTCTGGCTAATGCAGGAATATGCAGAACACCCGGAAGTGTTCTAGCCCTTCCACCTTGCAGCTTCAACTTTACTTTTCCATGACCAATGATTCTAGCCTTCCCATCATCCCCCAAGAAGAGATCACCACCATCATATTTCTCATGCTCACAGAACCACTCTCTATGGGGAGTGAAGTGAAAGGATGCACCTGAGTCAATCAAACATGCCTCATGACCTACATGTGTACTTGAAGAAGCAAAGTACACATCCCCACCTTCATCTGACGTGGTTTTCGCCTTTACAGAAGGAGCCTCATCAGATCCCTTTCCTTTGTCAGGAGCTTTAGATTTACAGTCCCGTTTGAAGTGGCCTTCCTTTCCGAATTTCTAGCACACCACCTTTACAGTTTTTCACTTTTTCTTGGAGATTTTAGATCTCCCACTCGATGACTTATTTTTGTTTCTATTCTGGGACCGTCCTCGTACAGACAAGGCATCACCATTTTGGCTCTCCATATTTTTCTGTCTCATCTCCTCCATCAACAAGGCTGAGACTATTTCATCAAAATGCAAGGCAGTTGCATTGCTACCTATTGCAATAACCAGACTATCCCATGAATCTGGTAGAGAACACAACTGATGCACTTATCTTCATCTGAAATTTTAATATCAACAGATGATAACTGACTTACCACTATATTAAATGCATTCAGATGCTCTGTCACCGAGTCTCCATCTTTCATCCTCAGGTTATATAGCTTTTTGCACAGGAACAGTTTATTCACCAGAGACTTAGATTGGTACAAAGTCCCTAACTTGTCCCACAAAGCCTTTGTTGTAACTTCCCCTGATACATTCAACAATACTAAATCTAAGACACACAATTGTATTGTGCTCTTTGCCTTCCGATCCAACTTCTTCCATTCTTCATCGGATACTCCCGTTGGTTTAGTACCTGGATCTACCGCGATCCACTGATCTTTATCCACCAACAGATCCTCCATCTTGAGTTTCCACAACTCAAAACTCTGACCATTAAATTTATCGATCTCTATCTTTCCCTGCTCACCATCTTCTTTCACCACCAAAATCAATCTTGCAAATCTCCCACTGAATAAGGTCTACTGCAGGCCTGAGCAAAACCCCCAGCAACAAAGGCATCCCCTTGAAGCCAAATTTGATCTGATACCAAATGTAGGTTTTAACCCCATACAGAAATTACCTGCATACGAATTCTAAAAAACGAAAAAATAAACAATGTGAGAGCATAACACATAAAACACATATACACAGAGGTTTTCCCCTGGATCCCAAAACCGGGACTACCAGCTTGATTTTTCATTATGTTCCTTTCAATGTTACAATACATATTTATACATGCCGAAGCATCCAATACCATGGACCGAAAACCATCACGTCCAAAAAACATGTGCAAAAATCATGCACAAAACCATAGGTGGGTCCGTCGAACCTAACATAGGGTCCAAAACCAAAATTTTCTAGGGCGCTGCCTCGAACCCCATAATGTGGGGTTACAGGTGCCCCTCAAATCCCCTGTTAACTACGTGGAAATAATATAACACAACCCAAAAATAATGTAATTTAATGTAAAGTGTGTCGGCGTACCCATGGTCCACAGACCATGGGATTTTATAAATAGAGTGAGGCTCTAAGATGTAAAGTAGTTTTAAGTAGTGAAAAAGCAATGGAAATTCTTGGTCAATAATAGAGAGTCTGTAAGTCCGAGTCCTGGGTCATAGGAGTAGATAGAGGCTCCGCAACTGAGTGCGCAAAGGCTTAGTAGAGTCCATAGCTATGTGCGCAGACCCGTGTAGCTAACTGCGCAGGGTAGGAGTTGGGATTGTAACCGAAGAAGTGATAATAAAGATAAGTTGGTTCTGGAACATCATGTATCTGTGTTTCTATATTTATTTTTTTGCATCTGTTTACAGTTTTATGATTGTGTGCATATATGGTTATGTTGAATGGTGAATAGAAGTATTGGGCCTACTTAATTTAATTAAAGAACTATAATACTAAGCGTCAAAGGAGTAAGGAATATTCACACTCTTCATTTAAGCTGTGCTAAGGTAGTTGCACTAGATAGACAACTACGCGGAAGCAGCGTAGTGCGTAGATTCGAAACTGTGAACTTTCCAAGACTCATCGAGACATCCCAGGGGTGTGGACACCTCGTTCCAACACCGTCCCATACTACCTCGAGTGAGACCTCGGTCTGCGCCCCGTGGACTATTGCCAAAAGGGCCGATAGTTTCGGGATTTGTACAGTGAACTCACAACTAAACCTGGGTTAGGCCCCATTAAGCCAACAAATGGTTTTGTTGCTGGGACCAAGATCTGCCTGAGGGATGTATGATGTCGGAATGTTGGAATCCAACGAAGAAAGAAGTTGAAGACTGGTTGATTAACAAGATCCACGAGTTCGCGACACAAGAGAACAGGAATTCATGAATATCCAAGCAATAGTGGTTAGATCACTCCCTGTATACAGAAGTGCATGAAATGTTCTTCGCTTCTTTCCCATTCGAGCTGTATGAGTGGACCGTGAAGTTAGCAGACAACCAAGGGAGGTGCAAATTGGATAAACCAATAGTGTGGACTCCGGAGTTAGTATGCAGACTAGAAGCCTCGGAGGATAAGATCGTGCGCATTGTAGATCATTGGTTGGACTGAGTTATAAGCGGATTCATTATTGAGTTCACAGTAGACATGACTGTCGGCTACAGTGAGGCAGAGCAAAGGTTTCTCAAGGGTCCGCGAGGTAAGTACATCAGGTCTCTAAATACTTGTATTAAAATGTTGTTATGTGAGAAATGGGTTATGCGAGTAAATTAATGTTGGGGACTACGTGAAGTGGAAGATCTTATAGAAACCTAGATAGCAAAGGAATAAGGGATAGTCCTCTGATTTCACCATGAAGGGAAAGCGTGGAAGAGCTCGCGGCAGTTTCACCAAGAAGCGTGGTAAGTCTGATAAGGTAGGCGATCCCATGATTGCCACCACCACCCACACCGCCACCCACCTCACCATTCTCACCGATATCTCCACCCACTCTACCTCTGCGACTTTCACCATTCAGTATCGCAAGTGCAATTAAACTTCTAGTGTTCAAGGGGGTAGGAAATGAAGATCCAGATCAGTTCTATTTTGTGGTATGCGCAGTATCGTAAGCGCATAGTGTAGCAGACGATAACATCAAGAAGGTGACTTTGGTGAGCGTGTTGCAGGACCATGTGCTGATGTGGTATATCAAATATTATAATGATCACCCGAACATAGGGATCGCGGAAGTGCAAGCTGAACTGAACAGGGAGTTTAGCAAACCGAAATCAGAAGCACAATCGATTATCGGACTTAAGGAGTGCAATGCTCCCGGGTGAGACCTCATGGGACTTGGATCAAAGGTTGAAAAGAATGATTCGCGAAACAAATATGACGTTGATCGATGCGCAGCACCATGCCTAGTTTATAGCATCGTTATGACCCCATTTGAGAACGACACTGACACAAGAGAATTTGACCACACAAGTCGAGGCGTTGGAAATGGCAATGAGGCTGCATGAGACACCGATACAGGATTTCGCATTGGGAGTCCAACAGATTCACGCGTAGTTACAGAATCTATGTTTAGAAATGAAGAGCCTAAAGCAAGAAAGAAAATCGCGACCTGAAGTACGCGAAGAAGTATGGTGTGTTGAGTGTAAGGGAGAGGGCCACAAAAAGGATCACTGCCCTATATTTGTGAATTACTTAGCGACGGAAGGACCTATGCTCCTGAGGCCAGAGGCACAAGCAAGGCCCAATGGATAGCTGTAATTTATTACAAAAGTAGACACAGACGTCGCAAGAACTTTTACGTAATTTTTGTAGATCAGTAGGGCACGACGAGCCCAACTACAGGAGTTATGAGTTAATGATGTACCGAACCCATGCCTACAAAATGAAAATTGAGATGCGAGGTCTAGATCCAATTGTAGCGATAGTGCACGGTGTATTTCAAGGACACAGACGAGGGAGAGGAGGAATGGGACCTGGAAGGGGTCACGAATAGGTGATCTATTATAATTACGGAGGACATGGGCACTACGCTCGCAAGTGTACCAACCCGACAAGAATATCTTGTTCATATTGCTATCAGTTTGATAATGAAATAATATATTGTCCTACGTTCATAGCATAGATGCACAAGAAAGGGGTCCTTCAGCCACCACCTTCCCAAAATGTGCAGATGATGAGATCGAAACCATGCGAGGAAGAGCCAACAATGAACATGATGCTTAGAAGTGGCAACGCGAAAGGGGAGGACAAGGGGAAACAACCTGAAGAGAATTACTAGGCTCGTAAGGCTCCTACAAAAGAACCCGAATTCGATTTGGAGCATGTGAAGGAAACCTTTATGGAAGCTAAGAAGAGCTTCGTGGGAGGCCTCCACATCAGGTAGTCAGGATCAAGTAAAGGCAGGTATGGATCCTTCTGTGATCACTACCTTTCTGGAGACATGTATGAAATTAATGCATGATAGTAGAGCAGTAAAGAGGTTGCAAGAACTGATTACTAGGTGCATAGGGTCTTGAAAACCATGGACAGTCTAAAAAGTAGGAAAGCATGCCTCGTAATATGAGATGGATTCTAGGGTTTCGCTGCGCCAAACAAGTCATAGTGGCATTTTCACTATAACTTTTTTTCTGCGACGTTTCAGAAGCTAAAAGCAAAACCAATTTGAGAAGAAATCGCACTAAATCTTGGGTCCGAATTTCAAAGCTTTTTGCGCTATATTTGAGAAGATATGATCTGAGGAAGTTGGTATTTTTGCAAACTCCTGAATTACATTCCAAATAGGTGACCTAGGGAAAATCGTCATAACTTTCTCTCTGAGCATCGAATTGATGTTTCGTAAGAAGGCACAGAAGGAGGATAGATTTTAGTTTCTTGTATATATTTTTCAGAGCCAAAGGTCAAAACAGTGACTCATGGCACGTCGTACAAGTTCACTCTACTGAACTAGACTATAATCAGGTCACTGTGGGAGATTGTGCATAACTCCTTGGAGAATCCAATTTGGATCAGACTAGTGGCATTGGAAAGAGGACACGGAGGACTACTATAGGTCACAATTTCAGAATTTAAAGATCCGAAAGTATAGAGTTACAGTCATTTCAAGATCGAGATCCTAAAATCAAGAAAAAGCAAGATGAGGAAGTTTGATGGCAAGGCTCCGGTAAATTGGATACTTCAGATGGAGCAATATTTTGATCTACATGGTGTACCACTGTTACAAGAGGTATGTATTTCACCTTCATATTTAGAATTGGATCAATTTTTATTGTATGAAGGACTTTTTTCTCGTAAACAACTTGTTACGTGGTCAATTTTCATGGAGGAAATGATAGCACATTATGAGGATACAAAGAGCAACACCTTCTTTAGAGCAACACCACAACAATTGGAAAGAGTAAAAGGGCTTCATGACATAGTGGAAAGCAAAATGGAAACCAGGAAGCATACCCCTCACAACTATAAAGATGGAAGTGTTGTTTCTCCTAGCCTTCCACAACCTACAAGGGTTACACCACAACAATTGGAAGAAAAAAGAGAAAAAGGGCTTTGTTACAATTGTGATAGCAAATGCACTAAAGGTCATAAGTGTGTTCAGAAGAAATTATTTTACATTGAATATGAAGAGGAGGAAGAAAAGGATCAAGAAATGTCAAAAGAAGAAGATATACGCCAGGACCCCACCCCAGAGAAAGAAGAAATGAATCAGACCATATCTTGTAAAGCATTGGTAAAATTACCACTCCTCAAACTCTCATGATAGAAGGACATATCAAGAAGAAAAAGGTGCAAGAAGTGAAAGATCACATCGAGAAAGAAGAAATGGATCCAACCATATCTTGTCATTCATTGGTCAAAATTACCACTCCTGAAACTATCAAGATAGAAGGACATATCAAGAAGAAAAATGTTCAAGAAGTGAAAGATCACATCGAGCATCAAGAAATGAATCCGACCATATCTTGTAAAGGATTGGAAGAAATTACCACTCCTCAAACTCTAGAGATAGAAGGACATATCAAGAAGAAAAAGGTTCAAGCAGTGAAAGATCACATCAAGCATCAACAACAAGTTCTCCAACTTTTAAAGGATAACGCCACTTCGGTGCAAAATCAAACGAAAAAACAGGTAGATCAACATCGTAGTGAAAAATGTTTTGATGTAGGTGATTGGGTATTTTTACTGCTACATCTCAAGCAAGCTATTTATGAGAAGGAAATGTTGGCAATACTACATGCACTTAAAAAATTGCGACCTTCCCGAATGGGAAGACTCTTCAAGGATGAGGATGTGGAAGCATTGTTTGTGTTATTTCTATTATCCAACCAGATTGGATAAATGAAGCAAGGGATGAATGGAAGAAGGACGAAGAAGTATGGCCACTTATTCAAAATTTGCAAAAGATCCCAATTCAAACAATATGGCCAGAAATTGAAGAGGAAGGAAAAATCATATTGGAACCTCAAGCAGTCACAGAAACAAGAACCCGACAGCTACGAAATCGATCAATTTCAAAGTATCTCATCAAGTGGAAGAACTTACCCACTGAAGATTCCACATGGGAGGACAAGAATTTTATACAGAAGTATCAAAAACTGCTCAGCGTTGAGGACAACGCTTTTTGAAGGAGAGGGGCATGTTAGGCCCCTATACTATTAGTGTAACCCCTTATTGTTATTAGTACAACCCACTTATTATATTGATGTACCAATGTAGTGCCCATATTGTTACTATTGTGCCCCATAGAAGCCCACTATTGTTATTATTGTGCACTTACATTATTATTGTTATGTCGGCTCTGATTATGTTATGACCCCTTAGACTCCTATATATAGAAAGGAGGTCTTTTCATTTGTATAATCCAAGAATTGTTCATTTATGTAATGTAAAGGAGGTTCCCCCCTCAAAGAGGCTAAATTCTAAGGCGTTGATCTATATCTTCTATCTTTTCTTGAGCTGGTTTCATAATAGATTTTCGAGAAGAAGGCATTACGCGTGGTCATACCCTTATACCCTGCAGAAGGTGCACAATACAATGAGCCTGTGCATGACGATGATAGTTATGATGAGCTTTATTACATTTATCAGATCACTGTGCGTGAACAAGATTCAGTGAATCCAACAGTTGATGGCAGAATCGTTTGCACGAAGTAACAACCCTTATCTGCAATACATTGATAAGATCACTGTGATGTGTAACTATAGAGGTACGTGACTGCCCGATATATGATGGGTTAACTACGGTGGAGGACTTCCTATGCGAATTTGAAAACACAGTACCTGAAAAATAGTGGTTTGATGCATTGAAATGGGCGCTACGCACTACACCCGCGAAGTGGTGGGGTACACATCAGGGAAACTTTGGAAGTTGGTGCGAATGTAGTAAGATGCTGCGCGTACGCTTTGGAAGATGCCAACTAAGGAGTACTAGTGGTAAATGGAAGAACAGCTTGCATGCACACCTTTGTCGATGGGTACATACATATAATAGAAAAATTATTCCATCGCAGATCAGTATCAAGATAGAGTGTCAGAATGAGGCGCGACAGCAAGAAAGAAGGGTTGCACTACCAACAGTCAGGAAAGAAGTGTTTTCCAAGGTATGCAAAGTCATGAATATAGGACATAAGATGCAATGTACAGAATGAGACATGCACATTCCAGTGATCAAATGGGCTTGCATTATGCAAAAGATTAACTGCGAAGTCGATTCTGGGGTTGCGATATGACGCAGGAACTGGTGTCCCTAAAGAACCTCCATAGAAGGCCTTGGATGAAATAATGTTGGCAAAGGGAACAACACGTGAAGACCTGATAGAAGACATCACCAAGCTATGCAAGGAGGAGTACAAAAGACTTCAAGAAGCCATTTGGTAAGGGAATGAGTGACTTCACGAACTGGAGAAAGACAGGGTACTACTGAGAAGGAAGAGTATGTGGACGTGGAGGTTAGACAGTTGGAAAGTGAACTAAAGGACGTCTTCCTAGATGAAAAGCCTATAAAGGTGCACTCGGATGAGCACAACCCTAGGGATAGATTGAAGGAATATCTTCGTGAGCTAGTTGGTCAAATGTTGCGGTTAAGGCCGCACCTTACTCAGAATGGAAATTAGGAGAGCGCACCACATCCAGTAGCGCACGTGCCAACGACAATGAAGACTGGCTCATGGACTAGTCGAGGGGGCGCGATCAAGTTACACCAGGGTGGTGCGACCACCTGACTAACTGAAGAAGGGATAGTCTCACCTCTCGAGACAGTTGAAAGAGATCGCAGGACTATAAAACAGCCTGCTTGGGATCTCCGTGACAACAGGGGTGCGCGCAGAGTTGGTATGTCACAGGGTTCACAACCGCACACTAGGGGGTGCGCTGCTGCATGGATAGGTGGGGAAATGACGGTTGGAGTCACTGTTCATGACAAGAGGTCCAATTTAAGTCAAAAAGTAGCGAGCGAAGGGAATTAAGACAGGAATTAATAGCTATATTTGGGACAATTTGCCACCAATCTCACATTAATGAGCCGCATAAGGGGGGAATGGTCAGGTTTGAATTCCAACATGCTCTGGGCTGTGTACACACAATAAAATTTGAAGATTGGGACCTCGCAGATAGCGAAAAGTTCCCAGATTTAGAAACTATCTCATGAAACAGAGTGAGGAAGGGGTAGTCACAACGCTACAGCCACGAAAATGGCTACGTGGGGTAGAAGAAGCTAGGTTACTCCACCTACTAGGGATTCCACACTTTCACCTAGTAGCAATCACGATATTTGTCATCAGGCGACTACTTTTCTTAGTGCATGATGGGTATTTGTGGCTGAAGGGGCCGATTCCCATCACTGCAGAGCTTATTCACAGAATTTCTAAGCTTCCTTTTACATGAATGGACCCCACGGAAATAGCTGGAAAAAGCAGAGAATTAATGCTTGTAGAGGCCATGAAGAAGAAATACAAGTTGGAGAAAAAGCAGTGGGGCTATGCTATTACTAGCATTCAAGATAAAGGGGTGCACATAGCCACCTAGTTGCTAGCAGGAAAAGGGATGAGAAAATGTCGTAGCAACGAGGTACCAGTGACGGTCATTGCACTAGCCAAGTAATGCACTAAACGGGAGCAATTTAACTAGGTGTAGTTCCTCTGTGAAGAGTTCTTGACGAACTGCAAGGAGGCCTAGGAGCAGGGTAAGGCATTCCACTATCCATGGCTACTCCTATCCATCCTCTTGGTTGAAGGGGACTTGCTGGAGGATATTTAATTCCCCCCGATTGAGTAAGACTTGCCAAAGGTAGCAAAATATGTGTTGCTATGGGCGATGAAGGATGCCGCGTGCATCCGCAAAACCAAGATCTTTTGGATCCTAATGGAGGTGAGCGTACAAATGTGCATCAACAAATGGCCACGCCTATCCCCCATGCTATATACCAGTTTGTGGAGCTTTACAGACTTTAAGGTAGATATGCACAATGTCTATGTCAAGGCGTGGAGTGATCTGGAGCGGAAAAGGACCACACTCCCCTTCACCGTGATTGATGACACTGTGTTTGCCGTGCATGACTCATGGCAACCCAAATGGTGTGCACCAGATCTAACCACGTGCGATGAGACGGTGATTAAATTATAGAAGGATGCGCCAAGCTGCTGGCACAACACAGGCAGAACGAGCAACTCGCTGAGGAGGTAAGGGCCTCCTGTGAGGCTACGAAGGCCGATGCGGAGCAGACCAAGGTAGCGGAAATAGTAGTACCACCACTGGAAACTGAGGCAACTGCGACACAGAAGGAAAGACACTTAGAATGGACCACAGGATAAGGGACAAACAACACAGCAGAAGGCACACAGATGTCATCGACCCAGCTGAAGCGACCACACAGTACGGAATGGCCAGGACCCCAGAAGAAGACCAAGGCTTCAAAATTGGATTGGGAACCTATTACCCTAAATGAGGGTGATTGTCATGACATTGGTGACACCGTTCGTGACGTCACTAGGGAAGCATTGTAGGAGGCAATGACGAAGCAAAAAAATTTGTTGGGGGCACTCAGGGCACAACTGCAGGGGCTTCAGGTGCAACATCCACAAGAGGGAAGGGTAGCCGTCTGCAGCGCCACAAGAACATCAGCAACAGAGCATTTGTTGCAGACCAAAAGGGCCAACATTGTCACACTGCTGGAAGGTGCCTTGACAGTGGACAGTATGGAGGATAGAGTCGTGGTAGGATGGATCCAGGGACTTGGCCTAAACCTAGTTGCCCTTCCATGAGAAATATTATATCAACTACAGGACAGTGCGACAACAGAGCTCCATGCTAGGGAAGGACGGTACAGGTAATCAGTGAGTAGCACCTCAACCTTGAGCAACTAAGCCTCTAGCATGATGAAGTAGTGGTGTAGAATCAGCAGCTAGAATAGATCATCGAGGAAGCATGTCTCCGCGTCTGAGAGCTAGAGATTGCAGCAGATCTGTCAGTAGGCATGCAAATCCACAAATTGGCCAGTGGATTCTGTGAGGCAAAGGAGGAAGAAATGAGGGTCCAGCTAGACCTCAATCTGTATATTTTGGAGCTACAACTCAAGGCGCAGCCGTCCACACCCCTAGAAGTTTGGGAATAATGCGCTGGCAAGATCTAGAAAGGACTGGACGAAATTGCACAGGCCGTACAGAATTGACCAAGTTGTTGGAAGAATTCTTTGAGATCCTAACAACCTTATAGGAGGACCCCACCATACAACGGTTGGAAACAAAGGAGCAGGAGCTTAAACTATAGTATGAGAATGTGCGCGGAACAGTACAAACAGCAGTCCTGACCTAGCGGCTCGACAGGCTCCAACAGGCGAAGGCATTAAAGGAGCAAGTGGATGCAACACAACAAAAAGAGGCCATACTAAAAGCACATGTGCAACCTTGGATTGACGTGGCCTTCCTCATCACCATCGCCATCGAGGAAAAGCTCGCGTAGATGAAAGAATTGCAAGCACTTAGATAGGGATGTACGCCGGACAACGAGTATTCAGCTGTGCGAGTAGAGAAGATTCAGCAGTCAATAAAATAATGTGTTGCGGACCTCCGCGTCGCACAGGAAAAATTGGAAGGGCTTCGCTCCAGGATCACACAGTGACTCAAGGGTGAGTCATGATGTTTGTGTTGGGGGTCTGTTGAGCATCGGATCCCCCGCCCAAAGGTTTTGGGGCTTAAACCCCACATATTTGGGTCAATTGTATTGTAAAGACTCCACGAAGTGCATGGAGCATGAAGTGAAGAATCGATTCAAAGGGTTGTCTGCCCTAAAATAATGTAATTTAATATAAAGTGTGTCGGCATACCCATGGTCTGCGGACCATGGGATTGTATAAATAGATTGAGGCTCTAAGATGTAAAGCAGTTTTAAGTAGTGAAAAAGAAATGGAAAGTCTTGGTCAATAACAAAGAGTCCGTAAGTCCGAGTCTTGGGTTATAGGAGTAGATAGAGGCTCCGCAGCTGAGTGCGTGGAGGCCTTGTAGAGTCCACAACTATGTGCGCAGAACCCTGCAGCTGAGTGCACAGGGTAGGAGTTGGGATTGTAACCGAAGAATTGATAATAAAGATAAGTTGGTTTTGGAAAATCATGTATCTGTGTTTCTGTATTTATATTTATGCATTTGTTTACAATTTTATGATTGTGCGCATATATGGTTATGTTGAATGGTGAATATAAGTATTGGGATCACTTAATTTAACTAAAGAAATATAATACTAAGCGGCGAAGGAGTAACGAATACTCTTGCTATTCATTTAAGCTGCATGAAGGTAGTTGCACTAGATAGACAGCTACATGGAATCAGCGCAGTGCGCAGATTCAAAACCGTGAACTTTCCAAGACTCATCAAGACATCCCAACAGTGCAGAAACCTAGTTCCAGAACCCTCCCATACTACCTCGGGTGAGACCTCAGTCTGCGTTCCGCAGACTGTTGCTCAAAGGGCCGGTAGTTTTGGATTTGTTCGGCTAACTCACGAATAACCTAGGTTAGGCCCCATCAAGCCAATATATGTTTAAATATTTGAAATATTCTCCCATTTCTAGGTTTTTTTCACTAGTTGTCAAGTGCCTAGATTGTTATATGTATAGTTTTCAAATCATTTTTTAGGCATATAATTCATAATATAGCCCTCGCCTCTACTTCTACCTCTCTATGTGAGGTCTCTTTTGTACTACTTTCTGTACTGATGGTATTTTTCCCTGTCTATCAAAATTTAGGCTTCCTATGGTGAAGATTTTCATAAAGAGGTGGGGATTCATATCAATATTGGACATTTGGGTTTCATATATCACATTAGATTCTAATAATTACAACCGATAAGGTGAAAATACAATCTAGATTTTCATGTATTCCATTTTTCTTAGAGGAGCAATGGCATTTCAAAGAGGAATTAGATGCTAGCAACACAATTGATTTTGGCATGTATGAGGAAATTATTTTTCACTTTTATTCAAATTCAAATCAATAGAATGATTGGTACCTTCATAAAACATTTTTAGAACCTTCTCAAACAATTTCCCATCACATGCTTTGAATCTTGTCAAAGATCCATAAAAGGGTAGAATAAGACTCATAATAAACTCTATGAATATGAACTTAATGAAATTGTAGCAATTAGTTGTTATTAGCAACATCTACATGAGGAAAATGTTTGAGAAAAATAAATTAATAAATTTAATGAAGAAGCCTCGAGGGTTAGCTCAATTAGTCGAGTTCTCGTTGCTAAGTACCTCACCATTGGGAGGTCACAACGTCAAGTCTCTTCAATGCGCTTGTGATTAATCTCTACTAGTTTGGTCGACAGGATGTGATCCCTTTGGGTCAATCTACCCAAATTTTCCATGAAAATAATAATAATAATAGATTTACTAAGAAAATGAAAAGAAAAACAATGCCTAGAATTTTTTCCAATTTTCCTTAACCAAGAATTATGGAAGCCTCCAGAATGTGGACTTAATCATCAATAGTTTACAATAGTTAGTCATTATTTGTAGTGATGGAATCAAAATCATTTGATAATTTAAGGGAGAAGTCTTCAAGGGAATTAATTTAAGCCACGAGTATAGACTTGTTATACGAACTAAATCGTATTAGAGATTAAAAGTAAACTCCAAACTCCAGATGATTATTAGCCACAACAACATAGAAAATGAGAAAGCATTGGATAATTCTCATCCTATTTCTAGCATATTTATGGCATAGTTGTTTTCCTTGAATTAGGAATTAGTAAACACAATTGTCCTAAACAAAATTCTTTGTATGAAATCAGAGTTTGGTAAGCTAATTTATTTCTATTTTAGTAATGGTTAAGGCTTTGTAGCCATATTTTTTATACCATCAAATGGGGAATATTAGTTACAATAATAATTAAAATTATACTTGACCTAGAAAAGACCACAATATATTTTAACAAATAGTGCCACTAGAGTGTTAAAGATGTATTATTTATTTGTTTAATTAAATGTCTAGATTTTGGGATTACATTTTCCCATTCAAATTTTAAAGGTTTTCATGGTATCCACTATTATATTGATTTTGACTCTCACATTTATTATAAAGAGAAGCAACTATTAATTTCAATGAAACTCCACAAATTATATAACTACATTCAAGGAATTCTCTTGATTTGCATCCTTTAGTATAGAATTCTCATAAATATTGGGAAACAAATTTTCTTTCTTTTAACTAAAATATCATCATTTCTCCTTCATATATCATTCTTCGACCCAAAAAAACCCTTGATGTTGTTAAACCCATTTTCAAGTTTTAAATTTAAATGTGACAACCATTTTTCTTCCCCTCTTGTAAATGTCACTATGAATTGTAATTCATGTAAATAATATGGGAAATGTAAAACATGGATAATTTGGAGGAGTGGACATGGATTCAAATGCTAAGGAGAAAGAGTTTCTTGTCTTGAGTGAAAGCTTAGGCCAACTCATTTATTCCCCACTTAACTCCCTGGAAAATTAAATGGTCCGTTGATGTAGACATTGAAGTGTGTATAGGCAGTCTGCAGTGAGGACAATCCCATGTTGTCCTTGTTATTGTGAGACATGTTGAGAAATTCAACACACAAGAGAGGGAAAAGAAAAAGGGATGTGAATAATCTAGGAGAAAAAAATGTGGAAAGGGTAGCGAATTGTTGGCATAACAAATTGCAGGAGGAGGGGGACTGCATATTTTTGGCAAGAAATGATTAGGTGGGAAGGGTGCCCATGATTGTCTATTTTCCCCGTGATGTTTATGAGTGGAAGTTGGGTTGTAGCATGAGAAAAACAAAGATTAAAAAGAAGTGCATGCGCAAGAGAGGAGAGAAATAAATGCAAGAAAATGTGCATAATACCTTGATGGTGAGATTGGGACATCATTTCTTGTGTTTTCGGTGAGACCCAATCAATGTATTGGCATTAATTTGACCAAGAAATATCAAGAAATTATAGATTTACTTGGTGCTTGATTTGGGGCTAACAAAACACCCTTTAGAGTAATGTCGGGTTCTTGGAATAAGAGAACCTTTCCTAAATCTTGGTTAATTCCTTGTGATTATTTCTATGAGTTTGAGGGACTCACTATGGTATTCATTGTATGGCAGAGGTTAATAAACCACTTGAACAGTGGACCCTTGAATACCTTTGAGTACAAAACACTTCAAACTCTAAATCCATGTCAGGGGTGGTTAGCTACAAGAAATATTGCAGTGAAACTAGCCTACTATTGGGTGGAAAATTGAAGTTCCTCCTATAGTTTCCAACCATTTAAATTAATTAGATAAGTGTACATTCTTTTATATATTTTTGTCATGGATGACTAATGACTAACCCTTGTAATGTTTATGTACGAATGTTTGAATTATTGTATAGTTAGTTGATAATCTAACATGTGTGTCTATGGTGAATATGATTTGTTTGACCTATGTGGTTGTAGCATTATTAATTCATTGTGGGAGTTTTGATTTGTCTAGGCCTAGTAGTCTGAAGGAAATCAAGAATTCTCCTATTATTTGATACACTTTAAGTCATGTTTTGTTGTTATGAGTTGTGCAACTACCTGTTATAACCAAGTTTGTGGGTTGCCTCTTAAGTAGTCTAGTTTATATGTTGTGTGAGTGGACTTTCTCCAACTCTAGAAAAATTGTTGATATCTATGTATGTACACGATGAATGCATATTTCTATGTTCTCATAGTTATGTGGGGCTCATGGATCTCTATGTTTGTTGATAGTTGCATGACATACAAAGTTTATTTACATGAATATGCATGGTTGTTCAATATGCTTTATCTAAATTGTTATGCATTGTTAATGAAAGAATATGTATTCATGTATATTTACATTTGGGATGGTTTGTATGAATATTCTCATGGTAGGAGAGACTTGTAGATCCCTATAGTTGTTGATATGTTTCCTGATTTGAAAATTTATTACATGATTATGTATTATTGTCTAATGAACCCAGTGAAATTTCTATGATGTGTGAAATTCCATGGTTGGGTGATATCGTTGACAAGGAGACTCTATTGTCTAGGAATTAATGAAATTTTGTTGTTAAAGTGTTGTATGTGGCACGCTATAAATTAGCATGGATTTATGTTGTACATGAATGGTTTTTTTTTCAAGGAAATATCTGAGAAAATACACCCATAGGGATAACATCCCACAGACTTATTATCAAATCCTAACCTCAAGGTTTTTAAGGAGAATTGACACTGTTACCTCCCATTAGTGAGGTGCTTTAACAACAGGAACTCAGACAATTGAGCTAACCCTCGAGGATTTGTTTGTTTTATTTATTTATAGACTAATAATGAAATAATGTATGATATGTTGGTGGATCTAATAATGTTGCTTGGGACCCATTCTATGGGTTAATATGATGTGGTTGTGTTTGAAATTATAGAGCAGTGTTAGTCATGGCTAGGATTGCTATCTTGTGTCTATTAGAAGGAATTTTGATAGCCTTACTACTCATGCTATGACTATGTAAAATATTTGGAATGTTAGTGGTGGAGTGAAGATTTGATTTCTAGGGAAGTTAGTGTTTTAAGAAACACTTCACTTCAAGGAGGACCTAGGAAAAATACCTGTAAATCCCTTAAAATTTCTATGTTGAATGTGCACGATCGAGCTTGTATTTGATTTTGGATAAGTCCTTGACATGGTTTGTATCTGGATCAGATGCACTTTATGTCTAATGGATGTATCCAAGAATCCAAACATCTAGTAATTTAGTGTTTTATGTGTTTCATGGAAGCACCAGATGGGAAATGTTTAGGATATTTCACACAAAAAGGGTGATATCTAGGGTGTGGCCCATCAAGGTGATCAAGGCTTGGAGTTGAATCTCATATGATATTTAGAGTGGGCTCCACAAGGATTTGTTGGCGCAAGGTTGGATTGCTTTTTGAATTGAAGGATATGTCTAGAGATACAAACATATGGGAGAAACAACGTGGTGACATTCACATGGGCACTAGATACGTATTTCACCATATACCTTCATAGATGGTTAATTTGAGGTGCATCTAGGGTGGGGCCCAATTTTGGGTAATCCATGTGGGGCTCGGATGAGAGGCCAAATCCAGATATATGGGACTAATGCAAATAGTTTAAGTGTCATATGCACCAAATACAACATATTACCATATGCCTATGGGTGGTCTAAGTGCATCTAGGAATCTGAATCATTTGTTGTGTGGCAAATCATGGGTGCGCTATATTTATTTAAGAGCTAGATATAACATAGAACATTGGATTTACACACGAAGTCTAGGCCCGATGGGGTCCACATGTTAGGTGGTGTGGCAAGGAATTAAATGGACTTATCCACATCCACATTGGTGTTAAGGATGACGTGGAACCTCCTAGTGAGGAGGTGGGTGCCATGTGGGTTCCATGTGGCAAAACCTTGTTTATGTGGTAAGGATTAAATGGCCAACCTTAAATGGTATAAATTTGACCCGAACATCAAATCATGATAAAATTTATATCACCGAAAATATCTTGATGAGTTTCAGATGATGTTATTGTCCAGAGTTAATTCCATTAATTTTGGTGAAGAATGGAATTTTGTAATCTATTTCCATAGTGAGACAATGGAGGTTGGTCTAATTAAAAGTAACACCTCCCATCTAGCTAGGAATTCAAAGAGGGTGGGAGGGAGTGTTACACTAAACTAGAATCAAAACCAAAATAATTGTTTTCCTATGCTAGTTTTCCCACTAGTTTTCAAGGTTTAATTTAGAATAATATAACCTTCACCATTTGACATAATTGGTTCTTGAAATCTAACCCTATTATTTATTACTTATTAATTTTCAAAAATGGTTTACCTTGGTGATATCCACCTTTATCACAATTTCTTCTAAATAAATTTAGTTTCATTTGTTCTTGAAACCCTCTTCACTTTTCAACTTCAAATTTTCTTCTTCAAATGCATATATTTGAAAACATATATTTTTTCTCTATGAACCATGTTACAACCTTGTTTTGATAAATATTTTCAACTCTTAATTTCTTATATTTGTTCCCCAAATCCATCAAGAGTTATTGACCATGCATGGTACCAATTAGAATGCTTTCCAAACTCTTTTCAATCATTCCCTTGTTTTGAAGGTGTTGGATATCACCAACATATAGGGGGTATTCTCGATGTGAAGTTCCAATTAGACCTCACACCAACTGGAGTAGGAGCTCCATATATACTATCAACTTGACCACCATAATTTAAGATTTTCCTTGGTTTTAATGGATAACATAAGAGATTAGACACATAACCTTTGAACAAACAAGTAAGTTGACATTGTGAAACACCAATTGCAATGTGTAAAAGAGGCCTTCATGAGAGGGGAGGCAAGAGTGAGTCTCTAGAACGAAAGTAGTGGTACTATTCTAAGAGGGGCACACGAGAGCAAGGAAAGATTAATTAGTTATTGAGTGAAGTGGTTCACATAGACACAACAATCATTAAAAAAAATATAACACACATTCAATGAGATGAGTACCAAATCCAATTAAATAGTTCAATTTAAGTAGTACATATGAACATAAAGTATACCGCAAACATCCAAATAATAGTCTTACCTTATTCACGATATATGCATGAAAATGTGTTAACTCAATGGTGAGCCACTAGCTCTAGTAGTGGAAGATTAAGTCACTTCTTGCTTCTCCAAAAGAATGAACTTCTCTCTTATGCCAAGCTGAAGAAGCCAAGGCTATCTCTCCAAATTATAAGCCCTTTACTTGAGTTATGAGGTTTCTTTTATAACAAGAGAAATAACCTTTCATATCCCCTATGACTCCTGAGCTACCCTCATGACTCTTGGACTCCTAAATGACCTTTGAACTTATATTAGACTCTTTTGTCCACATGTGACTACACATATTCCACATATGATTATTGGACTTTAACCTCTTTTACATTTTATCATTTTCTTGAAAATACATCATTACATTCCACATGATGATGTGGTAGGACACATTGACACATATGACATTGTGATGACTCATGTACAAGCCATGACTTGGCATTGATGACATGGAACTTCATGATGATGTGGCAATACCAAGTTGCTCTTTGTTATGCTATGTCTTTGACTTCTTCATGATAGATATGATCAACACTTCATCTTCATGAAATATCTTATTTTTTATTTATCTTCACCCTCTAAAGGGTCTTAGATCAACATCAAGACCTTCTGAGTTATCATGTAATGTAATGTCTTCATTCTATCATGATCCAGGATATCTTCATGTCTTGCTGATGGTTCTTCTCTGTGTTCATTCTCTACAAGTGCTCCTTTACGTCTTCTCCTTGTCATCTTCCTTGAGCATCACCTTGCCTTGTTAGGTAGGTACACATGTCAATGAAGTTCACCCATGGTAAGGAAAAAATAGTATTGAAACCATCTATTCTATCCCTACATTTCTAATGGAATAATTTTCTTGTGATAAGCCCGTGAAAGGAATAAAAATGAATGGCTTTGATGATAAGGGTGCAATTGAGCTCAATAGTTGTTTAGGAAAGCACCATTGTTCACTAAAACTATGCCATGTGCTATGAGGAGGGGCTCTTTAGGGTCCATCTCAATGGGAAAGTACAAGGGATATAGGTGATGGGCTTGATGACTAATACTGCACCATGCGCTAGGCTCAAAGGAATAGGAGATAGTGAGAGCATATTTTAGCTTGAAAGTGAGCAAGGGATGACCCCATTGCTCACTAAAACTGTACCATGTGCTGAGGAGGCAAGGAAAGACAAGTCTGGGAACAATGAGGAAGCTTAGTGTACAAGGGTTGAGGGCTTGTTGACTAAAACTACACCATGCGCTATAAATAAGAGGCATGCTTAAGGGAGGACACAATTTTCTTCAACAATGATCCACAGGAAGCTCCACTGTCCACTAAAATTGTTCCATGCATTGGGAAGACATGTAGGATTAAGGGAAGGCACAGTTTTATTCAACAGTAGATGATTGTTAACTAAAAGTGTGCCCTATGACCTAGGCTACCACAATTTTCTTCAATAATGGCTGATTGTTCATTAAAAGTGAGTCTTGTGCTCAAGAAGGCTCACTAGAAGAGGAAATTTCACATTTGACTAAGGCAAGCAGGAGAAGGCTAGGTCAATTTATCTTGAAGGTGTTGAATGTGAAACCATAGGAGATGAACTTAAGAAAGACTCAATGCACAAGTCTAGGAGGGAGAGATCTCATCAATAAGGTTTATGAATAGGCAGTGCTCAACACGTAGTGAAGGATTGAAATTTCATAACTTGCACTGGGAAGGAGGACCAAGAAGAGCTCCAAAATTGTTAAGTGTGGGACCAATAGAGTGAGAGAGGGAAATTCATATGAATGAGACTAAAACATGGATCACACACATGAATTCCATTGATACAAGCCATGAAAATGCACAGGACTCATGAACAATGATCACACCTTGAAATGACATCAAAGCGACACTTATATCTAAGTGCGACAGTTAAAATGCCACATTGTGACACTTAGAATACAAGTTGCAACACAAGTGTTGATTGTGACCAGAAAGTGTGTTAAGCTTTAATAATGTGTCTAGCGCATATTCTTATGATATATAGGATCATCTAATGCAGAAGAGTGTGCTAGAGCTACCTCTAATTATGTGCAAAGGTGTGACACATAAAGGAGTGGTAATAGTTAGAAATGACAATTGTGAACGTAAGAAAACATGAAACTGACATTCAAAGCATGAAAGCATGCAAAAATGACAGTTGCAAACATACAAGCAACACTTGTGAAAACAAAGGTGTGCAAAAGCGAAAATTGAGAAAACTCACTGAAATAGAAGTACAATCACAACCAAATTGAGAAGGAGACTTTCAAATGAAAGTGTGCACAAACTATCGATTATTTGGGCTTGTATAAGAAAGGTGTGATCATGCATTTTTCAAAGACTAAAAATGTGTGATGAGCCTCAGTATTACAACAACAATGTTGTAACTCCCAAGGTTACCAACTTTAATTATCAACCCGGGGTTCATACAAAATTAAGAGGTATCAACACTATATTTTCAGCATACAATGTGTCCTTCCTTCGCTATCATGTAATGGAGTGCATGTAATGAAATCAAATCCTAAACTAATTGCAGAAAATGAAATGCTCAAAATGGAAACTTTAACCTATTGCAAGAAGGAAAATACAAGGAAAGAAACCTATTCTAATTGCATAAAGTAAAGATCATGAACTAAATGTCAACCATTACATTTCAAAGAGTTTATATCCATTAACAGAGTTAATTGGATGTGGCAATCATCATTGTATTATCTATTTCATAAATTTGTCCATTAGCCAAATCGTTGAAATGTTTTTCATGGGTAAAGAGGCAAGTAATAAGTGGTCTTTAGTCTTCCCTAATCATTGTTTTAGAGCCTAGGGGTCATGATTCAACCCTAAGGGACCAAAACCAATCTTTTTGAGAAAATTTAGGCAAGCATATACATGTTGGAAGAGTACTACATGAAACAACAAATTTACTACAAGAAACTATAATTCACCGAATGACCAGGAAAATAAAATCCAAACTAGATGGGGAAATTTTTTTTATTTACTAGGATGTCTTAGGTCTCCATTCCAAGTGGAATTACTCAAAAATACCTCTGCTAACCCATGATAAAAAAATAGCATAAAATTACTAGTCTAAAATCTAGAAATTCGAGAACTAGTAAGCTAGTAGATCTATCAAATACCTAACCTAATAAAGTGCAAATGCAATGGGATAGTTTTTGTTATTAACTATAATGCCTTTTTTATCTAGTGGAAGTGAAATCAACTACATTGAATCTCGTTAGCATGCTCTAAAAAATAGCAGAGATTTACTATATTTCCCACAAGGGACTTCGAGAAATCTAGATTTGGGAATAAGCAAGCTAATCCAAGTACTTCAATGATTACTATGACCTTCCAAAGTTGTTCCAAGGATTAAATGATGCTTTTCATCATGAAAAATAACTTACTTCAACCATTTAACCCTATCCTACAACAACAAATCATCAATACTAAATGCAGAAATAAACAAATAAGAACAAGAGATGCATGTGAATAAGAAGTGAAAAGAAGAAAAGTAAATGATACAAAAGGGCCCTGAGGTTCTTGGGATGGCCAAGCCTAAGGAAACTTAGAGTCCTATTAAGGACACTAATATTTAGAAGTTTAACATGACACTAATATTCATTATTTCCATCAATACAATTACATCCTTGCAAGAAATGAAAGTGGAGCTGCAAAAATACAAGTTCTCTCCACAAGAAGAATAAGAAAAATCCACCCCTAGAGGAAAATTCGACTTGGTACTTATAAAAAATGATTAGGAATCATTCCCCATGAAATGAAAAATCTTTCCCCACCAAAATCCCTTGATTAGTGGATTTGGTTCCCATTACTAAGAATCTGTATTAAATGGCACAGAACACATTCCTAGATTTTTTCAATCATGGAGCTCCACAATCTGTGCCATAATTCCAGAATATCTTGTTGATTTATTATTTAATATCGATCCTCTTGTAGTAAGGAGAAGGTCCCTAGATTATCTCTTCCTCCAAATCTCCATAATCTGCCCAATATTCTCATAATATTCCACAAAATAAATAATATTAAGCACAAATATGCAATTATCCATAAACCTTCGTAATGAACATTTAAAGTTAAAAATACATTATTTAATGTGAAAGATAGGTTTAATGTGTTGAAGGATGGTCATATGGGCCTTAATTTATGTCTAATTTAAAGGCATGGGCCTTAAATTTATGTCTAATTTAGAGGCCCATCATACCCCTTTGTTGAAAGTATTCTTCATCCTCTTAGCAACTTAGCAACCTCATTGTGCCTCATTAATGGCCCTGGTGACCTCTCTCTTGTGCATTCCTCAGTGCTTTCTCTTTAGAATCTTGGCTATAAGTTCTGCAAGGACAAGCACAAAAATGTAGTTGTTCTTTTCATTTTTGGTTAACAGTCTTTCAAGAAAAAATAAAAACATAGCTTTTCTCTTTGCAAGTGAACTCTATTGACTTGTACATACATTTCATTCATATGCTCTCCCTTGAAACCTTCATTCCATTTTCACTCATTTTTCGAAAACTATTTGTGCATAGAAAAAATAACAGTGTTTCTTGACACCATAAGTCTACCTTCTTCCCCTTATTCAAGACAGGTTCTTGAATATGTTTCATTTTGGCAAGGTCTTCCACATCCTTTTCTACCCTTTTGATACCTTTTTCCACCATTTGGACACCTCTAAAACCTTCAAAACGACTTTAGATGAGAACTAGGGCATCCTATAGAAATTCCTTTAGTAACTACATGAAACCTTGTAGCAGTCTGTAGTAACTATAGGAAATCTTGTAGTATCCTCTTATGTTTTGAGTAGAAATGATAGCTTGAGCTTAGGGTAGGCCCTAAAATTGACTTCAATGCGTTTTTCCCATTTCTATAACATCTTTTAGGCCATGGAAAAAAGCTCTAAAGAGATTGGAGACCTCTTGGAAAGCCTAT
The DNA here is from genome assembly GCA_031772625.1 of Pinus tabuliformis. NCBI lineage: Eukaryota > Viridiplantae > Streptophyta > Pinopsida > Pinales > Pinaceae > Pinus > Pinus tabuliformis. Next base: position 1,104,275,792 of record CM062804.1, on the reverse strand, counting down.
TTTCATCACTGCAGTTTGAGTTCTATTTTGATGGGGAATTTCTTATTGCCTTTTGTTGCCTTCTTCTTATCTTTTGTGGCCTAGATGATTTCCTAATGGCCTTGGAGTTCTTTGTTTTGATTAGGTCTCTCTTAGGCACTGCCATTTTGGGTTTTAACACAATTTGTTCCTTTCTTCCTTCTTCTAGCAGTGTTCTGCCTTCCTGTAGCAATCATTCCTTCTCTTTGATTGTCTTCTGACTGTATGGGAGTGATGATAAATTATGTAGAGCGGTTGGAGGATGATGCTAGGGCTTAGAGGGAGTAGTGTAGCTTTTTAAAAATGAAGAGGATGTGCTCTGTGTGTTTTTTCAAGAAATTTTCAAGGTGAGATAGAGTGTAGGGTTTGTTCTTGAAAAATATTAATTTTTTCTTGTGAAATGGGATGGATGAATTATGATAGATATTGGATATGAAGTGGATGGAGGGCTTGCATTGTTGTGGTGATTTTGCCTTTGTAAAAATTTCTTCTTTTAACTGTTGTTGCCATTCCTCAAAATCATCACCCTTCCTAGTTTGGCTTTTCCACATTGCAAAAGTTAAGGAGTGAGCTGAAATTAACTAGTTGAAGGTGGTTGAGATTGCTGACCCATCCTTAGCTTATAAAACCTCATCTCTCATGCATTGACAACAAGTTTTCTAACTATAATATTCTCAAGAGAAGAGGTCAAGAATATTGCATGCCTGTACCTACATAATAGTTGTTGAAGAGACATGCATGTTGCTACTGAGTTGATGATCAATCCATTTTCCTATGGAGGTGATAATTTCCTTTTTCTTTCTTCTGCATAGGTCTTCATAGCTTGGTGATTCTAAACCTTTGTCTTCCAATTACCATGAGCAAGCTATCTTAGTCAAAGCTGACCTTCCTGGAGTGTTGGGTTTGGCCATGGGTGAAGCTCACCTTCCCTATACCTTATTCCATCATTAGACACCTTCCCCACACTTTATTTCACCTTTTGTACCTTCCTATGGCTTTCAACCTATTTCTTGTAGTAAACTAGGACATCCTGTAGTACTACAGGAAACCCTGTAACAACTTGTTTAAACCCATATCTCCCAAATGGTATACTCAATTGACCTAGAATTTTCTTAGCATGTTGCCACCATCCTCATGCACCTCCCCATAAAAAGAATTTGGCCAATGGATGTACAAATCTCGAGAGAAATTAAAAATGGTTGAAATTGATGGAGGTCAATTTCTTGGAAACCGTGAACTGGAATCTGCTGAAATTTCTCGGGCATGTTACCATCATCCATTTACATCTCCCCTTCAAACAAATTTGTAAATGGATGCAAAAATATCGAGAAAATTCAAACATGGATGTAGGTGATGGAAGCCAATTTCTCGAAAATTGTGCACTGGAGTTTTATGAAATCACTTGAGCATGTTACCATAAACCATATGCATCTCCACTTCAAACAACTTGGCAAATGGATGCATGATTTTAAAGATATGACAAAAATAATTTATACTCTATGTATTTATGTTTCCTGTAGTAAAACAGAACATTCCTGTAGTATTTCAGGACAAAAAGGAAAAAGAGTGGTAAATGCTTGGGAATGATGAGTGGATGGTGGAAATAGATGAGGGTGATGGATTGGCATGGACTTGGTCCTATTGAAGAATTTGAGAAAAGGAGGAGAAATTCAAAATTTGACTTCTTTTGACTAGGCTTGTGATCAACTTTTCTTTTGTGGCTAACTTTTTTTTTTGCTTGCAGAGGTTGGAGAACACCTGCATTCATGAGAGAGAGATACATGGAGCAAAGATTTTTATTTTTTATTCTTTTTTCTTCTAGGTCTAACAACCGCCTCAATGAGGTTTTCAACTAGTAGGTCTGCCTAGGTGCTTCAAAGGAGGTTTTTACCTAGGATCTTTTCTTTTTTTCCAACCCATTCACTGCCTCATGGAGGTTTTCAATCAATAAGCCAATCTCAGAGCCTCAAAGGAGGGTTTCACCTAAGATTTTTATTTTTTCTCTTATTTTTCATTTTTTATTTATTTTCCTATCCTACTCTACTTGAAAAAACAAAATCATTTTCAAGTGTAGGAATACTTTCAATGGAGCCATATGCACATCAAGATGACAGATTAACTAATGTGTAGGCTTCCAATATATGATTTGACATGTATCTGAATTTCAGAGACCAAATGCTTTGACTTTGAAAGTATCAAGTGCAGTTGCAGAAGAGAGTGATGCTCCATCTTATTGATTTTTTGGAACCAAACCTCAATATAACTTTGATACCCTTGGTTTGCTTGCTTATCTGGATCATTCTTCATGTCTTCTTCTACCATGACCTTCAAGTCTTCCTCTTTTTTCTAATTTTTCTCTTGAATACATGGAGGATTTGATGGTAGCCATGAAGGATATTTCTCCATCTCTGATTTTGACGTATTCTCTTCATCAAGTGAAACCCATGATTCTTTGGTCTTATCATTTGAATCTTCTTTTTCTGCATGTTGTCCTTCAATTGCATAAAGAGAATCTCTTTTTTTTTAATATTCTTCCTGAGTTGAGATGAATACCATTGAGATCAAGAGGAGATATTTGGAAGTCTTGTACCTCAGCATTGTAAGTGGGTTGAGATACTTCATTGTGTGGGTTTGGAAATGGTGGTACAGGTAGTTGAGTGGGAGTGGATATTTGAGATGGATGTGGTTGTGGTGGAGGTGGATGGTGTGGATAACATGGAGTTGAGTATGGAGGATATTGAGGACAATATTGAGGATACTGTGTATGGATATCATAAGTTCCTTGTCAACCTTGTTGCCAAGATTGGTTTTGGGATTATGATGGCCAAGGTTTCCAAGGAAAGAGTGTGTTCCAATTACTTTGATATGGATGTGCATGAGCTTGAAATTGTGAATTGTTCTCTTGCATTATATCAAGTTGAATATGTTGCCATGGTCCTCTTAGAGCTACATAACATAGTTGGATTGGCAACTGACTTGCTCCATTGTTCTCTTGGTAAACTTCCTTCAACCTTGCTAATGAAAGGAAATATTTAACATCGTGTGATTCTTCATGGACAACACAAAAATCAACATTTTTTTTCGCTCATTTTGTATTCTGAACATTTCTAGTTGTTCACTTAGATCGCTAATAATTTATGTTTTAAAGCTATCAAGCAAGTTTCCAAGTTTAGCTTGACTTACCGGTCTTGATGCTGATTTACTTACTCTTGCCATTCCTCTTGATATGTGTTTGTATGTTTCACAATTTTCTTCAAATGACAATTGGTATACATCACCTCTCCTCATGAGATCAAGAATATGAATCCACTCATCCCTAATTGTTCTAAGTAAGAGGGTTTTTAGTGTGTTGGATCCTAAATTATGTAGTTTCCCCCCTTAACGTTATACATGAACCTCTATATTAGATCCTCAAGGCTCTCATCTTCTTTTTGATTTATTATAAATATTTGTTCTTTAATATCATGATCTTTAAATTTTTCTAGAAATTTGTTTTTCATAATAATTCTATGATCTTATTGAATTAGTCCCTAAACTCATGAACCATTTAAGAGCTCTATCCTTCCACGTCACTGAAAACAATCTCAATTTTTGATTGTTTAATAAGTAAACATAAGATATAAAAACAATTTCAAATTCAAAGAGAAAGGTTTCCAGATCCTCTGACCTCATACCATGGAAGTTTGGAAGAAAAGATGGAGGGATGTTCTTCATATGCACACTGATCTCAGTATCCTGAATGGGAAATCCAATAGGATATACTTCATTGTCATCATATCCATCCATTTCTTCTGTCTTTTCTATCACCTCCTCTTCTTCTACTTGCATAAGTGGACGGTGATGTGGCTTTTACTGCACCACATAATCAAATCGGGGGGTTGTTGTTGGAGAAGTACTCTCTTTTTATATAAGAATGCTAATGCAATGCAATTTTCTATTTTTGAAATGAAATATACCTAATGCAATTTTTATTTTATTTTTGTAGAAAGTAAAATAAATGAATCAACTAGGGAAGAAAATAATGCATACTTTGACACCTCCCCAGCAACAGCACCAAAAAGTGATGAGCCTTGATATTGCAACAAGAATGATGCAACTCCCAAGACTACCAACTTTAATTATCAACCCAGGGTTTGTACAAACTTAAGAAGTATCGACACTATATGTGCAACATACAATGTTTCCTTTATTTGTTGTCATGATGTAATGGAGTTCATGTAATGAAATCAAATCCTAAACTAATTGCAGAAAATGAAATGCTCAAAATGGAAACCTTGACCTATTGCAAGAAAGAAAATACATGGAAATAAACCTATTGTAATTTAATGAAGTAAATATCATGAACTAAATGTCAACCATTACATTTCAAAGAGATTAGATCCATTAACAAAGTTCATTAGATGTGACAATCATCATTGTATTAGCTATTTCATAAATTTTCCCATTAGCCCAAATTGTTGAAATGCTTTGCATGGGTAAAGAGGAAAGTCCTAAGTGGTCTTTAGTCTTCCCTAATCATTTATTTATAGCCTAGGGGTCATTATTAACCCTAAGGGACAAAAACGAATATTTTTGAGCATATCTGGGCAAGTATATACACGTTGGAAGAGTACTAAAGGAAACAACAGACTACAGGAAACTATAATTCACCGAATGGCCAAGAAAATCAAATCCAAATTAGATAGGACAAATTTTGTTATTGAATAGGATGTTTTAGGTCTCCATTACAAGTGGAATCATTCAAAACTACTTATGTTAACCCATGCTAAAAAATAGCAGAAAATTACTAGTCTAAATCTAGAAATTCGAGAACTAGTGAGCTAGTAAATCTATCAAATGCCTAACTTAATCAAGTGCAAATGCAATGCGGTAATTTGTTTTATTAACTAGATTTTTTTTTTTATCTAATGGATGTGGAATAAACTTGATTAAATTTCATTAGCATTCTCTAAAAAATAACATAAATTTATTGTTAATTCCTAAAAGGAACTTCCAGAAATTTGGATTTGGGAATAAGCAAGCTAATCCAAGTAGTTTAATGATTACTATGACTTTCCAAAGTTTTTCCAAGGATGAAATGATGCTTGTGATCCTAAAAAATAACTTGCTTGAACCATTTAACCCAATCATATAACAAGAAATCATCAATATTAAGTGCAGAAAGAAAAAAATAAGAACAAGAGATGCATGTGAATAAGAAGTCAAAAGAAGAAAAGTAAATGATACAAAAGGGCTTTGAGGATCTTGGGATGGCCAACCCCAAGAAAACTCAGATTCCTATGAAGGACACCAATATTTATAGGTTGAACATGGCACCAATCTTCATTATTTCCATCAATACAATTACATCCCTGCAAGAAATGAAAGTGGAGCTGTAAAAATACGAGTTCTCTCCACAAGAAGACTAATAAAAATCCACCCCTAGAGGCAAATTCGACTTGGTACTTATAAAAAATGATTAGGAATCATTCCCCATGAAAGGAGGAAGCTTTCCCCACCAAAATCCCTTAATTAGTGGACCTGGTTCCCAATACTTGGAATCTGCATTAAATGGCAGGGAACACATTCCTAAATTTTCTCAATCATTGGAGCTCCACAATATGTGCCATAATTCTAGAATCTCTTGTTAATTTATTTTTAATATTGATACTCCTGTAGTAAGGAGAAGGTCCCTAGATTATATCCTCCTCCAAATCTCCATAATCTGCCCAATATTCTCATAATATTCCACAAAATAAATAATATTAGCTACAAATATGAAATTATCCATAAACCTTCCTAATGAACATATTAAAGTTAAAAATACATTATCTAATGCAAAAATAGAGGTTTAATGTGTTGAAGGAAGGTCACATGGGCCTTAATTTATGTCTAATTTAGAGGCATGGGCCTTAGTTTATGCCTAATTTAGAGGCCCTTCATTGTGTGAGAAAGTGACTTTGACACTCATAATCTGAGAAGAAGACTCAAACCCTTAGAAAACATTAATTGGCCATGAAGTGACCATAGAGAAACATATTTTCAGATCCTCGGTAGGCTCCAAAATTCAAGTGTAGGCAAAATTTTGAATGGTGTTGATCGTAGTGTTAACACCTTGGTATGTTATCTGAGTGAAAAATCATATCTTTAGCCAAAGTATTGTCTTAAATGCATCATTACATCAGTCATGGCACCATGCAAGATGTCAACTAAAAATTTGTTGATGTGTGGCAATATATTCCTTTCTTGTGCTTCCCACATGTAGTGTTCCCTACTTCACCCCTCATATTCTTTTAATAGTGGTTGGACAACATCAAATACTAATCACCCGGTTTGAAGTTGCAACCCTACTACCAACCTCCACATATGTAAGTCTATTTTCTACTATAAATCAATTTACCAATTTTGTAGTATCACTTAAAAATGTCAAGGTTTTAATGATTTCAAAGCATGACCATTTAAAGATATTTTCAATTTTATGTTTTTATAAAATAATAATACATGTCGAATTTGTCTAGGGGCTATTCAATGGAGATTTTATTAGTTATACTTGAACCATCCAACATAATTCTCTTATCTTTGAGTAACACATCACCCTAATTCACTTCAGCATTATCTTTCCCCTACATAGGGGTCTGCTAGTATATGCCTTTTCATTACCAATTATCTTGTTAAATATATTAAGTGAATATATTCTTCTCATTATCAATTGGTTGAAATATTCATTTCTATATTTTATTTTATTTTAAATCATTTATATATCATACATGAATTTAGGTATAATATCTATTCTATATATCTAAAATAAACATGTTATCATTTTTTTATAATTCATTTTGTAATGAGTTTAACTTTTATCTTAACTAAGCGAACCTAGTTCCATCTTAAACCTGGATCTATCAAGCACCATGTGAGATCAAATTTCTTGATGTTTGGTTTTTCAATCATTTAATTCCATATCATGTATTAATTCCTTCATATTAAATAATCATAAAAATTACACATTAAGAAATATGATCCCTCTTGGCATTTGATAGATATGGATTTAAAATATATCTAGGCTACTTTAAAATATTTAGATGTTGTTACATACATATCTATGTATGTAGTCATTTATTTTTTATTTAGTTACTTTATTTAAATTTTCAATTTTTTTAATGTAGCATGTTGTTATGTTTGTTCATAACCACATCTCCCCCATATTGGTTTGTAAAGCACCTCACTACTCTTGATGAAATAAGAAATGTGTCTTGAGGAACTATTTTTTTAAATTTCCCAAGCCACCTTCCTTACTTTATCTATGTGTTAAATTACATTATTTAAAGTTAAACAATTCAACTATGATGAATTCCTTAATCTAGGTTACATGAGTGTGCATAATATTTTCCTTTCTTTTTTCTCTTGTTAATCACATCCCTTATATAGTATTACAATGGTTGCTACCCTAATATTTGACCATTCATCCTTTGTTCCAACCAAACAACATAAAAAAATTTCATCTCCATGTGTTTGATGATGACTCTCAAGGTACTTTTTCCCTACCATCATCTAAGAAAATATGAATGAGACTATCATGGCATGTGTTTTAAGATAAAGTAAGGATATAGTGCCCTTTGTTTATTTTATCTTGTGAAATTCTAAAAGTAAAATGGTTAATGCTTATATATGCACCCATCCCTAGATAAGTGTGTCACTTCCAAGCATTTTGTAAAGCCTTAATCTCATCCCTAATTTTGTTGCATTAATGGAATGCAAAGAAACAACTTCCTTCATCTACAAATTTAAACATGGTTGTCTAGAAGGATTAAGAGAACCCAAATGCATAATCCTCTCAATTCGTAATGTTTTTTCCAGTTAGACATGGTATATGCCACAAGATCTTTCCCAAACATAAATGACCCATCCTTCTCTTCATCCCCTCTTGTTTCGTTTCTAGAGGCTATGGAAATGTGAATACTTAGGCTGTTGTGAGCTCTTATTTATCAATTCATTTTTTATAAGTGTCTTTCCCAAGGTTTTACAAGGAAACCTTATTGTGACAAGTGGAAACTATACACATGTTTATGATAACACCTTAGATCCACACCATATTATTACCAAGACACATTCCAGACAAGATAGTGCTAAAGGAGATAATTTATCATATAACCAAATTTAAGGCTAATGTTATGTTAAAGGAGCACAAGAATGTTATGTTCCTGCATAACTTCTTACTATTAGAGACTTCATGTCATTATATTTGGGGTATACGATGATAAAATTTTACTAGATTGACTTATATAAGTTACAACTCAGTGTTTTAAAGGTCTATGGCCCTTTGAGAATAATATCCAGTGACTTCAAGCAACAAATATTTTGGCCTTACTACCATTGTAGTTGTCTAGAGGAAGAAGTGTGTCAATAAGCCCCATAGTTCATTTCAATTCAAATATTGAAGTGTGAAGCCATGAATAAACAAAGGGCGAGACAACAATTTCACAATTATGTCCCTAAGTAATTAGTGTATCAAATCCTAGACAATAATCTAAAGGGCTATAGGATGTATAAATACAACAAATAGAAAGTGTCCAAGTAACTAAGGGAAACAAACTAGGACAGGATAACATTAAAATTTCATCATATCCAAGAGAAATTATTGACATTAATATCATTGTATTAGATAACAATGATAAATTTGCATATAAAATAAGGTTTTTCTAAACCTATGAAAGAGCTTGAACAAGTGATTAGAAAAATAGAAGTGGCATCATAACTCCACTAAAGGCTAAAGAAGATGATCATATGAACTTTGGTGCCATTTAATTAATGCACTCAACAGATGATTTGGGCCAAAATATAAAAGTTATTAGCAACACCACAAAAACATTATGACTTGAGGATTTGCTAAAGAACTTACCAACCAACATTTTTTGTGAAGATTCATTTGTCATCTTGAAATATTTAATGTTAAATAGAACAAACAAGGTTATCGAAAGCAAACCCATAAGAAAAAAAGAGATGACAAAGATCAAATCATTATTGAGACTACATAATCAATCATAGTTAACACCAAACAAGCCAATCCAACAACAATAGAAATCGTAGGGATATAAACCTTGCAAACTATTGGGGAAATGATTTTTGAAATGATGGATGAGATCAAGCAACATAAAGAGCATAATGCTAATTTCAAATATCGAGGATCTTATTAAAAGGCCTCTCAACTGCCCCATTCTGTTGTGGGTTTTGTGTTGTTGTCAACTCTCTTCGAATGCCTTCTTTCGCACAAAAATATTTGAATTCATTCGAAACATACTGACCTCCATTGTCGCTCCTGAGAACCCTCACCTTCTTGCCGGTTTCTTTCTCAATTAGTTCCTTGAATTCTACAAACTTTGATAATGTCTCATCCTTATTTTGCATGAAGAAGATCCAACACTTCCTTGAGAAATCATCAATAAAAATAAAAAAGTATTTATGTTTGATAGTGGAGGCTATCAAGAAAGGTCCACAAACATGCGAGCGAACTCTTGCCAAGACTGCATGTGCTTTTCTATCTCCATCATGGAATGTGGATTTTAAATACTTCTCCAAGGTACAATTTTTGCATAAATCATGCTACTCAAGCGCTCCTTTAGGGAGGCCAGTGGTTATTTGCTGCATAATCTTTAAGGTGCCATGATGCAAATGGTACAATCTCCTCTAGCAAAGTTCACTGACATCGCAACTTTGCACTTTCTCTGCCTTACTGCTTAATGTATCACAATCTTCCACATCAAATTTATACAGGTTCTTCATATGAACTCCGATCTTCTTCACCTGTCCAATTCTTATGCATATCAGTAATTCTTTCCCTTTGTTGAAGATCACATCATAACCATGATCATCCAAAACTGCTAAAAATATGAGATTCTTCATTAGGCTTGGAACAAACATGACATATTTAAGGTGAAGAGGGGATCTCCACTCCCTCTTAAAGATTACTATACCAATCGTGGTAGAATTGTACCTTTGACCATCCCCAAGCTCAATATGCATATGGATATCTTTCTCCTCTAGGTCACTAAAAAACTCTCTACACCTTATCATGTGGAACGAGGCACTGGAATCCAAGTACCACACACTCCCCATCATAGTGTTGGCCATGCATACGATAAGGGGGAAGTGAAGCTTGAACTGTGAAGCCAAAGCTTCACCTGCTACTCCTGCTGAGTTCTTCTTCCTATAATTTTTACATGGACACTTTGTATTATAGTCCCTGACTTCATGACAATTGAAGCATTTTATTTTGGGAAAGTCTTTGTTCTTGCCCCCTTGGTTAGATTCTTGTTTGGTTTGAGATGTCTTCCCTTTTCCCTTCTTTCCCTTTCCAACCAATGCAAAATTTTCTTCATCCTCGCCCTTGGATGAACTTCCATATCTAGTATTCTGCCTAATCTCTTCTTGTACCAAATTAGACCACAAGCATTCCCAATTCGGTAATTTATCCATCCCGTTCATCGATTCCTGGTAGTTATGCCATCTTTTGGGAAGGCCTAGAAGAGTTAGGCTCACCAAGTCATCTTCTGCAACATTCACACCAACCCTTCCAAGCTCGTCCCGAACTTGTGTAAATCTGGTGAGATACTGCAGAATAGTATCTTTCTTCTGCATCTTGATGTTTCGAAGTTTGTCTTTGAGGGCTAGTTTTCTATGATCACTACTATTCTCGAAAAACTCTGTCACTACATTACACATTGTAAAATGAGTTTCTCTCCCATGGATATTTGAGACAATGTGGTCTCACACTCCCTCCAAGATTATTCTCCTCACCTTGGCTCCATCTTTCTTCCATTGGGTTAGGTTCTGGGCATCAGATTCTGTCGGATTTGCAACATCTGTCTTGATGTATTCTAGCAAGCCATTGTCATCAAGCACCACCTCCATGTGGTCCTTCCATGCAATGAAATTCAAGTTGCCTACCAAGGAATACTCTAGTCTCAGTTCATTGAAGGCCATTCTCCCAACTTTGAAGAGATCCTACTACACTGAAGATACGAATACGAACCTCTTGAGAAAAAACTTCAAAATTCCTATTCCAATGTGAATCTTTCTCTGATACCATGTAGAAATTTGGTGATAGAATTGCAATTGCTCAAGAAATTTTAATCTAAATCAAGAGACACAATTCTACTCTATTGCTCTGTGGAATTCAATTCACAATTTAGAACAACAATCGTAAACATGCAATAATAAATAACACACATGCACATTATTTTTTTTAGAGGAACCCAACTGGGAAAAACCCCTCAAGCCTCTTTGCATTAATAAGATCAATAAATATGTATTACAATTCCTAGCTCTGCTTGAGCTCAACCTGTATGTGAATAACCTATCTCTCTGTTCAATGAGAATCTATGACCCAGACTTAGTCAATTTATGCCTCTGCTTGAACCCCTATTTCCTTGCGCAAATCCTAGAGAATTAGCTCCTATTTTTTAGGAATTTTCCTCCAATTGATTATGCAATTCCCAAGGTTTGATCATCTGACTCCATGCAACACATGTACACTCAAACTAGTTTACAACTGCTTGTTACACTACATTAAAATCTCCACCATCACTGGGAACTCGAATTCTCTACATGCACTAGTTATTTTAGGTGTATTGATTAGTTAACTGGATGATCATTGAGTTATACTGTTGTTCCACTACACAACTGATCTTCCATTAGTTCCTCCAATTGTTAGAACTAGTTTAACTGAACTCAACTGGATAGAACTAAATTGGATTACTAAAATTTAGCAATCACACATGCTTAACTTAACTCCAAGCCCTCTAACTTTAATTTACTAAGCTAACTGAGTGACAAGAGCCATGTCACACAAGTTAACTTCCTCCAAGTTGTTTGTTGATGTGGAAATTCGAATTTTTTCAATTTGACTAAGGCAAAGTCAAATTGAGACTTTCTTGCTACACTATTCAAGATTTACTACATCTCATGTAATTATTTGTAAATAGATGATGTACCAAATAGAGAATATGATCATTAGCTAACGTAGTCTTCATAATTACAAAATTTCGCTTTATAACAATGCAAAGTCTTCTTCTCGGAAAATTGTAATCCTTTTTAGCATATCCTTTATCCTTTAAATAGTTCCACATAATGAAAGTAAATTACATATTTTATGCAACTACATATTTATTTTGGCATCATCATATTGGTTAAGTTGTTTGTTATGTCTATATTGATGGCTTGTGTTAGATGACACTTTTTGAACATTGGATTCCACTGAGTGCTTAATTGTCAATGGAAGGTTTTGGAATTTAATTAAGTATTTTCAAGTAGCTTTTAAGACAGTCTTCTTGAGGTGACCACCTTTATTCCCTTGCTTCTAAAACCTTTTCTCATATGGAAATTGTTCTTTTATTTCTCTCTGAACATTAGCTTACTATATATACGAGCTAAGTAAACAAAAATATGAGATTAAAACTTTTACTTTAGACATACATATTTCTTGAAAGAAATTTTGGAGCTATCGTCACCCCATTCCATAATGTGTTACCTTTTATTATTGCTAGCTTTGAGTATTGGATAAGCTACAATCATAGTCACATACCTCTTTTCCTATTTCATTATAGAGGTCTCTCAGCTTCTTTGTCATCCTCATTCACAATAAGTTGATGACTAAGAGGATAAGATGGAGTACCTTAAATGCTCTTTCCATAAAGTGTAATCTATAAGCTATGAGTTTCTCACAGTTGTCAATTGAAATTTTTATTTCATACCCTTTTGTGTGTTAAACTTTGGCCTTTGGTGTCATAGTGATTTTTGGTTTATTTCTTGATGTAGGTTGTCTAATGCTTCTTCTTGTAGCACTGAAACAATAATACTTAGGCTTCATCTTCCATTTCAATTTTGGATTCTGAACAAGAGTACACATTTCATTAGCTTGTGTTCTCTCATTCATTTTGACGTGGAGAGAATTTAAATGAGAAGAACCCACTACAATTTCTTCTTACTACCAATTGTTGCTTTCAATACAACAGTAACAATAAAACAACTTGCATTGGATTATTATTCTTTGTATCTTTTGCATCTTTGAGCTTATTTAGCCTAGATATTTCCGTGTCTTTGGCCTAAACAATGTAATAATGCGAGAACTATGTAGCATGAATAAAAAAGAATCATTATCAAAATTTAATATGTTTTCATTTGCTTAAGCTATAAATACATGATCATTTCACCATTACTCTGGTACAAATGTTTATGACTTGCCATTAAGGTGTGAAAATATGTCTAACACTTTCTCTTCGTTGAAAAGATGTGACATGATCTCCAATATACACATTAACCATAATAAATTTGATTACCCTTAATTATTGATGTTAATACTTAAAGTGAATGGATTAATTCTTTAATTGTAAAGATTAACATTAATGTTGTGCCACAACGGGAAGTCACTTTCATTATATAACATAAGACATTTATTTTTTCTATTAATCCTTGAATTTAGCACTCTATGATGAGTTGTTCTAGCTACTAACATGGTCAGATGATATAGACCACACAATGACATGTTAATTGGAAAAGGACCAGCATTAATGCTTATGTTAAATGACATAAAGATGCTAACATGGTCTTAGACCACACAATGACTTGTTAACTGGAAAAAAACCAGCATTAATGCTTATGTTAAATGACATAAAAATCCTCATAACATTTTTTCGTAAATTAAATTGAAAGTATTAAGAATGAAACAGAAAACGGTACATGACATTTAAAATACCATTCAATCCACCGTTCATTATTTTATTTTATTTATTTTTATTTATAAATTTAAAATAAATAAAAAAATAATTCGTGATAAAGAAAGTTACAATAATCAGCTGTCTCTAGACTTCAACTCGGAAATAATGCGTGGGCTCCATTATTTCTCTATGTGGTTGTCCAGATGCTCCTGCACCTTCCGCACTTTACACATATCTCAAGACGAGGCAGTTTACCAATCTCAACACCAATATGGATTGGTGCAATGCATACAGCCACGTGAAACTCTTGAAGCTGTATCAGCTGTCCCAGGCCCTCTATTCCTTTTAACTTACAACACATATCAACCTCGATCTTCTTCAATGATATTAACCTTTCAACACACGGCAGCTCCTCCAACTCTTTACACCTCGAGATGCGTAGTGTTTGAAGGTTTGTAAGATTATACAGCCCTTCCATTTTCCTCACCTTATCAAAACCACTCAAATAGATCGTCTTCAAAGATATTAAGCTTTCAAAACCACTCAAATAGATCGTCTTCAAAGATATTAAGCTTTCAAGACATGGAAGCTCCTCCAACTCTTTACACTCCAGGATGTGTAGTTCTTGAAGGTTTGTAAGATTATGAAGCCCTCCTATTTTCCTCAACTTATGACAATCACGCACATACAGCTATATGAGTGTCGGTGGCAGTGCTCCAACCTCCACCAGATCATTGCAACCATCGATGTAGAGATGTTTAAGGCTGGGACAAACACCCTCAACCAAACATATCTCCGATATTTTTGTTCTCTCCAGCTCTAAAAATGACAGCTTCGGATAGGATTTTACTCTTATCTCTACCAGGTTGCTCAATTTCTCCATTTCTGCCGGTAAGGACTCGATTCCACAAGATTCTATCTTCAACTCTGACAGCTGAGTCAGCAGTCCCAACGAATCGGGCAAATATTTAAGTTCTGTGCAATAGACGAGCTCCAAGTGCTTCAATCTGCTCAGGCGACCCAGCGAACATGGCAGTTTTTTCAAGGAATGGCTACCCACATAAAATACTTCCAGAGTCCTGAGGTTTATGATATCCTCATGCAATTCTTGTAAATCTGTATGCAGCAGACGTAATTCTTCCAGGGACTGTTGATGTGTAACTTGCCAAGGCAACATTTCCATACAAACATGACTCAAATTCAAATACTCAAGAGAACGGACATTTGCAAATGTTTCATCCGATATGGTCAACTCTCTGCACCGCTGGAGATTCAGATATTTAAGGCGAATTAAATTGCCGAAGGAATTTGGAAGCATTTGCTAACAACTCCTGAAATGACTGAGATCAAGGTGCACGATATTTATTAAGCAACCAAAGGAATCTAGAAGCATTTGCAAACCCGAGTAAGAGAGATCAAGGTGCACGAGATTTTTTAAGCACCCAAAGGAATCTGGAAGCATTTGCAAACAACTCCTGAAATGACTGAGATCAAGGTGCACGAGATTTATTAAGCACCCAAAGGAATCTGGAAGCATTTGCAAATCCGAGTTACATAGATTTAAGGTGTTGGAGATTTGTTAAGCACCCAAAGGAATCAGGAAGCATTTGCAAGTGTCCGCAATTCAAGAGATCGAGGTATTTCAGGGAGTGCAAGTCACAAAATTCTCTTGGTAACAATTCGACACCTCTAGAGTACACCACAATCTTTTCTATGTGCTTCAGCGCACAAATGGACTTTGGAAACTCGAATTTTCAAGAATGAGGACAATGAATAGTCAATTCCCGCAACTTTAGAGGTGTCTGCAATGCAATAGTCAAATATAAGATATTTTCATCCCCATATCCCGACCCTGTACTACTATATCGATACCAACAATAATCTAATCTCCCATAAAATAGAGCGGCAAATAATAAGAATAATAGACATGCAAATGAAGGGACCCGCGTTAACTTTCACCTGGGATTTTGCTCGCCATAGTGTATTCAATTTCCTTCCACTCACTTCTAAAACCCTTACATTCTTCTTCAGAATAAGAAGCCAGGGAGGCAGGCAGTTGTACAGACAGTCACTCCAGCGTAACCATATCAAATTGGCGAGTCAACAATACTCAATATGCTTTTTGAATCATCACCTTCAGTTGCAACAAGTTGTAACTTACTGAAACGATACGGTGAAGGGTCGATCAACTTCCTCAGGCAGTTTCCGAACACCTCTTCACACCAACTTTTCAACCATGACGACCCTTCTGCTGAAGGTTCCACCATGCCGCGAAGAACTGTCCTAATTCCGCACACCTCAGTTATTACCTGTTCATTCGTTAAAAACAAGCAACAAACAAATTAAACAGAGCAACAAGATTCCTCTTTTCTGCTTTTGCTGAATAAAGAAACCATAAAGTTGTATGAATAATTCAAGCACTTACAGAATATTGCCGCCACAACTCAGGAATGTCCTTCATCACACGCCATTCATCATGCCGGATTACTCCACATGACTTCCGGTCATCCGCAATTTGTCTTCGCGAGTCTCTCAGGTGATCGTGCATTTTTATGGTATTATTTTCTGTGTCAACCTCAACGAGGCACCTGTCCTAGAGATTTGCAAGGCCCACCAGACTGTTCCAGCCTGATCCATCCCATATTCTTATCACCATATCCCTGTCTTCCCCAATGAAATAATATGCAGTGTCTAAGAATATTTTCTTTTCCTCTTCCTCCAATGCATCGTAACTGAGTTTGAGTGTTTGTTGAACCTCGTTCAGATGTTTTATTTGGCAAAGTTTATTCAATAGCCCTTCCCAATAAGATTTGTCCCTCCTTCCACACAGAAGACCGCCAAAGACTTTCAAAGACAAGGGCAATCCATCACAGGCCCTACAAAATTCATCTACCAGATCTTTGAATTCTGAAGGCGAATGAGGATCGCAAAAGGCATAAGAGCAAAAGAGCTGTTGAGAGTGGTGTTCATTGAGACCAATCATTCTATAGATTGACGATTGTACTAATCGTGAGCTTGTGAGGACATCATTGTAACGATATGTAACCAAAATTAGGCTATCGGAACGAAGGACGTCCATTAATGGCCTAAAAGCATTCAACTGATCTGCATGATCTACATCGTCTATAACCACTAAAGCGTGTGGAGAAGTTTTGAGAGAGGTTTTGAGCTCCTCTGTGCCTTCATCAATGTGATCTATCCACACCTCTATATGAACTAAGTCTTTTATTAGTTTGGTTTGCAAGGAATTTAAAGACCCTCTACTTGCATTCTCCCTAACATCAAATAAGAAGCAGGACTCACCAAAATTGGAACTCTTCTTATTGAAGAGTTCTTTGGCTAGTGTTGTCTTGCCTATTCCACCCATGCCCACAATTCCCATCACCTTCACTTTTCCACTCTGCCCCTCTTGCAATGACAGGATCTTTTCAAAGTCTGTTACTTTCTCTTCAAGACCTGTTGGATATCTTGCCACAGTCAAACCTGTTTTTCTGAGTTTTTTAAGGATGCATTTCACAAGATCATCCAACAGCTTCCCCTCGTCACTGTAAATTCAAAATGCAGCCAACGAAACATTAGATATATATCAATACCAGTTAGATTAATAATATGAACAGAGAGAGCTAAGAGTTCCAAGTTCCAACCCATTGTAGGTTTCGAGTTCAAAACTGCTTATTTCTAAGATGCCTTTGAGAGCTTTTCTCCAATCTTCAAGCCTTTTGGGTTCGTATCTGCCTTTCTTTTCATGTGCAGTTAGGTCTTGATCATACCACCCTGTCCATCTAAGGTCAGAAGGTTTCACATTATAAAAGACTGGGATTACAGTAACCCCAGACTTGCATATAAGAGAAAGCTCATCAAGACACCACTTCGACATGGCATATCGAGGAGAGAAGATGTCGATATGAGAAGGGGCGGTTCTGATGGCGGCTTCAATTTGAGGAAGTAACCACTCTCCCTCCCGCAATTCTTCCCTATCGAAAAATGGTCGCAATCCATGAGAAAGAAGGAGATGGTAGGCGTGGCTGGCAAAGGTGTTTTTAAGGTCCGGGCCGTGGTGGCTGATAAACACCTCGTAGTAGTAGCCACCGGATGTGGAAGGGGTGTCGACGGAGGGATGAACGGTGGATGTTTGCAGGTTTGCCATTGAAACAGAGATACAGGCAGAAGTGAAGCAGAGATGGATAGATTGAGTGAAGGAAAGTATTTTGGCCCTCCCAAGCAAAATTTAAACCTATTTCACAGTCCAAAGAAAGTATTTTGGCCCTCCCAAACAAAAATCTAAACCTATTCCACAGTCCACAGCACTTACATCTAGTCTGCAAAACAGGAGGCCAGCGATGGCCAGCTGGTGGGCACACAATGTGAATTTGTATTGTAAAGTATTGATTCCTCTGCCACCTGTCCCTCTTCTTGCTTTCATAGAGTTACTTAGCAGTTTGCTCCTTCCTCGCAGATAAAGTCAAGGTGCCCTGGTGTTTAAAAATTTAATTATTTAATGTTTGGGCGGTGGGACGGGACCACTAAGAGCATAGTGAACATAATCTAATTATGAAAGAAGTACATTACTATTAAAAAAAATTAATTGAAAGAAATATATTTATTTATTTTTCATCCTCGAAAATTCCCTATCTCAACCACTCTTATTTAAAAATTCAATTATTTAAAGTTTGGGCGGTGGCAGAGCATGGGGAATCTTATTTAAAAATTCAATTATTTAAAGTTTGGGTGGTGGCAGAGCATAGTGAGGGGAATCTAATTGTCTAGTAGATGTTATTTTTATTTTTTTCATGGCTTTGATGAATTTTTCTTTGAAGTTGAGAAATTTCGAGGAAAATATGAATCATGGTTATCATAATTTTTTTTCCGTATTATTGGAAAAACTAAAATAGCTTCAGAAAAATAATGACTTTGTTGGCCAATAAGCTAAAGAGTACATGAGGTGAACTCAATGTTTCTAGATATGATAGTATTATATATATATATCTATCTATATATATATATATATATATATATATATATATATATATATATATATATATATATTAAATAATAGGACTCACAAACTAATGACTTTGTTTACCAATAACCTAAAGAGTACATGGGTGAACTCAATCTTTCTAAATATGATAGTAATATATATATATATAATAAGACTCAAATTTTTTGAGTACACTGTTATATGTATAGATAAATAATATAGAAATAAATAAATTAAAAATTAAATCTACAAAATTTAGAGTTATGTAAGTGATTTAAGATAAAATGGAACTTTTATCAAATTAGTAAGGAATAATGGTGAGACTTGTTCTTTGCTCTTATATAAAAGGGTCCCCAATTCTCGCTTGGTTTAAAGCCAAGTCCATATCATGGTGTTCCAGTTGGAGTTCATTAAGCTACAACACAATTTTGCTCTTTGATTGGTTCTAGCTTTTGTGGGTATGATTAGGCACTCATTCATCCACTAAAGTGAAGATTTCAACATTGGTATACTCGTCTTGGTCTGCATCAACTTCAACATTTGTTTGTTCAGTTCCCTGTCAACAAGCTCGAGGGTCTAGTTCTGATAACGCCTACTACTGCTATGGGCGTAGAGGCGTGTGAGCACTCCCTTCCACCCGACTAGCTGAGCTTCTATAGCTCCAGGCTCTTTGTCATGTCGTTGGTAGAGGCACAATGAAGAGGGCAATGGAGGGAGTAAAAGGGATGAGATCACAGAGTGAGTGACAAAGATAATCAAAGCTACAATGTCAGCTAAACCTAAGAGGATGGACAAGGTTGTGGTGAGAGACAATGAAAGCAACAAAAGGCTTTAAAGTGTCACAAGGGATAGACCAAGAGAGACCAAAAATATGCTCTAAAATACCATCTTCTTGTGCGTGTAAAATACCACTAAGTAAAAATAATATACAAATCATAGTTCTATATTGAGAACTATATACCTAGATATGCCTAGCACCATGAAGAATGCCCTCCTAGGCTAAGAAGATCAAGTGATGGGTTATCACTGCATACTTCCTAGCCTCCTGCATGTTGCTATTAAAAGAAAAGCACCTCCCTCTAAAGTTAGTTTTAT
The DNA here is from genome assembly GCA_031772625.1 of Pinus tabuliformis. Lineage (NCBI taxonomy): Eukaryota > Viridiplantae > Streptophyta > Pinopsida > Pinales > Pinaceae > Pinus > Pinus tabuliformis. The sequence continues at coordinate 1,104,256,010 of CM062804.1, read as the reverse complement.
CATTGGACCTTGTAATCTTGCTCAAAAAGCACTAAATGCAACTAGAGGAGGATGAAAGAATCCATATATAAACGATAACGATAGTAATATTACTAATTTTTATTAATAATATTATTTATGTATTCATTATTAGTATTTGTTTATTTATCGTCGTTGTTGTTATTGTTATTATTATTATTATTATTATTATTTTAAAGAAGAACACTTTCTCTTTTTATTTTGATTCCCTTGTTATTTTTTTTACTCTATAACTATATATATATATATATATATATATATATATATATATATATATATACCTTCACCATTTAAATAAAGGAATGAATAAATTAAATAAATAAATAATTATTAACTATTTAAACAAATTAAATCATTCCCTACCCTAGTCAAATATCGTTGTTTGGTTAAATTATAATAATATATAAATTAATTAAATTAATTAATTAATAAACAATATAATTTTCCCTCCCTGGTCAAATTTAGTCATTTTCCTCTAGACATTAGGATGACCTATCTTCCTATTTAACCTTCTCTTCATCTTGTCCTGAAGATGAACCACACTGGCTGGTTTGAAATGCGTTGACCAAATATTGGCAATGTGATTTTTTTTCCGAAAAAACTTCATAAATTAACAATTTATGGATCACAGAAGCTTGAATTTGAAGATAATGAGGGATTCCAAATCAGGAGGACCTAGACCTGCCCCTCCAAAAAATAAGAAATAGCAAAGTGAAAGTGGTAAATTCTCCTTGTAATAGGCAAGAACTCCAACAAAAAACACCAAAACTGAATGCATCAATGCGAAAACTAAAATAGAATAAAACTTGGCTTGCTTGTTAAGCATGATTCCATCAGGAAACTTCAGAAGATCAACCACCCAAATCCTTAATTGAAACATCATTAATATATGTGTGGCAGATTCTCATTTAAGAATGGAGGATAGGACAATCATGCTTCCTCCCTCAATTGAATGTGGTGACAGTTGTGTCACCATCACCTCCTCTCCATAATATGATTTTTCATTGTGGCTGAGGCTATAAATACTGAGTGTGGACCCTTTCCTTAATCAGGGTCAGGGGCATTGTTTAATAAATCTTAAAATTTATTTTTTATTTAATAAATTTAAATATAAAATTTCAATATATACTTTTTATAATTATTAGTTTTGAATTATATATCCTTGTGGGGTACTAATATTTATTAAGAAGTACAAATACTTTTTAATTTATTTATAATTAATATATATATATATATATATATATATATATATCGATTTAGGGAAAATTTTATGGGCTAATATTTGCAGGTAGACTAATTTTTAATGTTTTTTCTAGAAAAAAAAATTCATCAATCTCTATTTTTTTTAAAAATGATTCACCTAAGTTTTATAGTACAAAATTATTTTACCTTAGAAATAGCCAAAATTTTATAGATACTATATAAAATAATTAAAAGTTTGAATATTTTTATAAGAAAAATTCCAAGCATTTTACAATTTTAATATTAAGGACTAGTAAGATTTGCCCAAGTTTCTAAATCTTAAAATCAATTTACATTCTTAAAATTTTCCTTGATTTTATTTTTTTATATATATATATATATATATATATATATACCTATGGAGATTACGCAAGGTCTTTAATTATGGTACAAACTAATGCAAGCTAAATATTTTCCTAGAGAATCAATTGTGGAATGGTTCAGAGTGCCAAATAAGTCCGGAGTTGTCCAAGAGGTGACGGAATCAATAATGAAATCATGATTTGTTGCAAAAATGGTAACTGCATATTCGATTCAGCAGAGCCATTGTGCCTATCCTAGTTGGAAAATTTCAAAAAGTCGCGTTAAAGACTACTCCAATAAGTCCTCCAAAGGCTCAATAATATGGAAAGTAGTGGTAAGAGCCTTTCCCCTAGTTGGAAAATGGGTCGTGTGGTGTGTAGGGGATGAGCATCAAATATGAATAGGACGTGACCCTTAGTATGGTGTAGGTAATGATTACAACATCTCTACTCTTCTATTATCCTTTCTTGATCATCTGAATATTGCTACTCTAGTAGAAGCTAGTGCCTAACCCCCTGGACCTATGGGTCTAGCAAGCAAAATAACAATAGAATGGGATTGCTACATCAACTTGCTAGTGGAGAATCATGTGTATATCAGAGACAATATTCTAGACCTGCCTGTTTGGTCAAAAAGTCCCCACACAAAGGATTTCACTGCCAAGATGGGTTATAAGGTGTGGTTCGAAGAAAAATTCAGTGAGGAAAGAATTTTGTTGTGGAGATATATCTGGGGAGTCAGCATCACTCTAAAGGCCAAACCCTTTGCATGAATAGCTCTCAGTGACAAGTTGCTCACCTAGGACAAGTTTATAAAGTGTGATGGTCTGGTCTTAATGAATTTCCCCTATGCAAAGCACAGGAGTAGTCCCACCCTCACCTTTTTATGAGATGAAATTATATATATTAGATTTGTGAGTTTTTGTGGAAATATTTAATCCAAATTCAAGGTGGATGGGCTTGGCTTTAGCTAATGCTTTTAGAATGTGGTGGTCCAATAAAAAAGTTTCTTCTTTTAAAGTTCTACATTTTCTACTTATTGGTTTTGTTTGGCAATCACAAAATCTTGCATTTTTTTTAAGACAAGTTCATTCCCCTGTCTACATGTGTTGCGAAGGTGATCACTCTGGCTCAAAAATTCATGGAAAACCCTCCCCTCCCCAAACAAAGGAGCCTATGTATTCCTAAAATTGATTTTGGTTCTCCCTCGGATTTCTTTGATGGTGTCAACCATAGCCATCCTCCGCGATGTGTTGTTTGGTAGTGTTGTACTTAAGTCACTCTCATTTCTTATATGCATGATATGCCCCTCGTAGGGGGTCAAATAACAAGGCCAAGTTTGTATCCTTATGAGTTCTACTATAAGTGGCCTAGAAAAAAGGTGTTTCAAGTCTCCAAGTAATGGGAAATTCAAAGTTGGTCATTGATTGGGAAAACCATATGGCAAGTGTATGCATAATTGACATCGACATGTTATTATCAGAGATCAGGGTTGTTCATAATTATTTGTATCAAATCGGTTTCTATCATATTTTACATGAGCTCAACATGGAAGTAGGTGGTTTATCCAAGGAAGCTCTCCAACTTCCAGTAGGCTTGGTTGGACTCCATCAATTTGCACATGCTGAGGAGATTGACTTGTTGACAACCAATCTCTCCTTTTAGCATTCTAATGTATTTATGTACTTTTTTTTCTTTTTTGTAAATCACGCAGAAAATGTAGACACAAAATTTTACTCCCTTGAATTTTTATATCTAGACCACATAACAACATTCAATTATTTTTAAGTAAAAAAAACAAATAACAAACAATATATATACTTCACCTTATCAATATATACAATATTTTTCTTTTAGTATATATATAGTTAGTAAAAGTATCTTGTATTTCAATAATACAAAAATATTTTCTTACGCACATGAGAGTAATGAAGTGTATATATATATATAACTAATAACAAGAGTAAAATATGTCCCTCACTATTATATTTTTTCATATTATTAAACAAAACAAACACGAATAAGCGTGAAAGTACAAGTAGGAGTGGGAGAGGACGGTGGGAGAGCATTGGGGAGAACGATGGCCCCAGACGAAAAAAATGCCCCATTTCCTTTTATTGTGTTTGACAAACCCAACAATCAAATGTATAAGCATTGGGATCAAGAGTAGTGAAAGTCTTGATTGGGCAACAGGGAAAAAAATCCCTTTTTTTCCCAGGTTACAAGATATTGAAACGAATAAGCATTAAATTACAAGTTTAAAAAAAAAAAAATCGTTTTCATTATAAAAAGATAATATAATTTTAAAATTTTAGTTTTATTTATAAAAAGTAATATAATCTTAAAAATTTAGTTTTATTTATAAAAAAGTTAATATAATCTTGAAAAGCAGTGGTGTAAGGATTTTTTAATCTAGTTTTGTATGTGTATTATAGTTAAAAAATAATTAGTATTTTTCTAATTTGATTATGCAAGTAATAATAATTAAATTTATGTGAGAAAAAGCAATTAAAATAGTATTATAAAATAATAATATATGATTTAATTTGGAAATTTTAACGGAAAAAAATAAGCCAACCATACATATATTTTGGAGTTTAGATTTTTGTGCTTTGAATTGTTTTGATCTATTTCTTTTGGATCCATCATATCAAATTATTTGTGTTGATGTTTAAATCAATATGTGTGGTTCATATTTAGGACAAGTTGTCATTCTTTACTTAAATGCAACTAAGGTGTCACTCTAGCTAACTAAGTCTTGTTCCAAACATAATGGAAAATCGTCAAACCTTTAAAAATATTCATCACATATAAGCTATGGCTCTAACACAACGAACTACTAAAACTATTTGCCTTAAACCACCATTGTTGACCTAACTACTTTGATTCTTTCACTGAGTCAAGTTTAACCTAAATTTTGCCCTCTTAAACTTGATTGGGAAAATCCACATGCTCTTCCCCCCTTCACCTACATTCCTAACCAAGTCTTTGAGTCATATTACCATATACATGTAATTTAAATATATTTCACCTCCAAAGTAAAAAGAAAAAAATTTATTGTTGTCACACTTATGTCGCCCTTCATGCCAATTCATTTCAACCAACATCCTAATTTGGTTTCTATCTAGGTTGGATTTGTTTTATGCCTTTGCATCTCCCTATTGAACCAATGATCCCATGGAGATATGTCATCTCCAGGTGGGTCATCCATGCTCTGTTCTCTGCCCCTTTGTAGCTCGACAACACTATATTTCTCTCTTCACCAAGCAACACCTTTTCCTTTTTTGTCCCTTCATTTTCTTTTGATTAGAATATTAATCATGGGATATTAAATCGATCAATAAATCTACCAGGAAAACAAGACATTTTCTTAAGAAGCTCGGGAGTGTGGAGCTCATTAATGAGCAAGTAACTACGTGCCACCTAATGGATAAGGGAGGAGGGAGTTACTAATTGCCAATAGAACTTTAGAAAAGGTCCCTTTTTTCCTATATTGTAGTTAAACTCTTGCATTGTAGAGCTAGTGTGAGGAGGTATATGTTGAAATATGGAAACAAGAATATTCCAATTTAATTTGTCCTTGAATTAAATTGTGAATTAAAATTTAATTTAGTCTTAATAGCTACATGGAAATAATTAATTAATTTATTTTAAATTAATTAGTTAGAGAAATTTAAGTTAGAAGTCTTTCTGAAGTCATGCAAGAGTTATCTGTTAAATTAAGGAGATAAGATTGAGTTATATTTGAGTTGTAATTAGTTAACTCAGTTTACTGAGTTAATTCCAGTTAAATTAGTTCCAAAATGTTTGAGGAACTAATAATGAGTTATAGTGAGTTGATGCATTAATGCACTCAACTAGTGCCACTCCAATTAACTGAAGATTCCCTCATCAAAAACTCATGCGTGTCTATTCTACGAAAGACCTTGTTGAGATTAATGTTCAAGGACAGTGTACTATTAGTTGCATGTGTTTTTTCTCATGGAGAAAACTCATGCATGCAGTCAAGGATTCATCCTTGAGGATTGCGCAATTTTGAAGGCTTATTTTTCCACTTGGTAATAGGCTAATCATCCACAAGGAACAACACAAGGAAATAGGAGCTTGGAGGGCATAGAGGAAGGTTGCGGGGAAGCCAAGATTTCCTGTGAGCATCTGTGAGGATTATACTGAGAGCTAGCTAGCTGTGAGAGCTAAGGCTTTGTATAATTCCTATGTATTTCCACCATGTATGATAATACAATAGTGTGGGGTTTTTATCTAAGACTTTCCCCAAAGTATTTTCATGTGTATTATGCCATTGATTCTTCTTCTTCTGGTTATCATTTTCATCTCGATCTTTAAGCTTCCACAAATTGATAGTAGAAGTAGGTTATAGTATTCTGCTTTGATTTATATTGCATTATCGGGTTAACCTATCACAAATTTTCCACATGGTATCAGAGTTGTGAATAGTATAGTGAGAAGAGAATTCGAAGTTTGAAGTTCGGGGTTGCAGGTGAAAATCGAATTCATATCATACTTCAAGGTTTGCCAATGGCGTTCTATGGCTTGAGACTCGAGTATGCCTTGGAAGGTAGCTCAAATTACATAACATGGAAAGATAGAATGGAGGTTGTATTAGAAGGAAATGGCTTGAAGGAATTCATTGATCAAGAAATCCCAAATCCAGCTTCAACTAATGCACAAGAGTCGGCTAAGTGGAAGAAGTGTGTGGCGAAGGCAAGACGAATCATCCTTGAGGGAGTTTGAGACCATATTGTCTCGAGTCTCCATGGGAAGGATACTCCATTTTCAATGTTGAAGACATTGAAGGACCTCTACCAGAACAATAGCGACCAGAGGAAATTGGCGGTCAAGGATAAGCTTCAAAGAATCATGATGGAGAAGGGTGATACTATTTCCACATATCTGAACAAGCTCATCACCTGCAAAGATGAGCTTGGTACTATGGGAATAACTATTGCCGATGATGATATGGTGAGCCTCGCTCTCCTTGGCATTCCAAATAGTTGGAATAACTACTAGGACTCTGTGAATGGAAGGGAGAAACTGCCAGATTGGGAACGACTGTGGTTGGATCTTATGCAGGAGGAGATCAGGAGGAGCACATGAGATGGTTCTTCATCCAAGAATGATGATGAAGAAAATCTGGCCTTAGCAAGTAAGGAAAGGAAAGGGAAGGGGAAGGCTTCCCATTTCAAATCGAATTCTTCTCATGGAGGGAAGAAGGGTGACATGTCTAAAGATGGGACATTATGCGACTAATTTCCCATCGAAGAAGTCCAAGAAGGGATCCTCGGAAGGATTGCAAGGTGAGGCATTAACCTCTCAGTTCGAAATGGACTTTACCCTCATCGCATGCATGGTGTCATCGATGATGGGTTGTGTCTGGTATCTTGACAGTGGAGCCTCATTCCACATGACCGGTGATAAAAATTATTCAATTCCTTGGAGGAGAAAGAACTCAAGATGCACATAGAGATGGGTGACGACGAAAGGATAGGGATTTGGGAGAAGAATCTTTCTAAGCTAGAGGTAGATGATTCTGCAGTGTTGAGTACAAAAGAAGAATTGGTGCAAATTCAAGACATTGGTGAGTTGTGGCATAGGCAGTTGAGCCATTTGCATCATGGGGCTTTGAAGATAATGCAGCAGATATCTACAGGACTTCCCAAAGATAAACTTGAGCAAATTGACACATGCAAAGGTTGTACCTTGGGAAAGTACACCAAGTCTTCTTTTCATGATCGAGACGATCGAGCAAAGGCTAACTTAGAGCGAGTTCATACTGATGTGTGTGGACCATTCTTTATGGCATCCACAACGAAGAAAAGGTATTATTTGATTTTCATTGATGATTATTCTCATAAATGCTCGATTTATTTCATGTAGAAGAAGGACCAAACCTTCAGAAAGTTTTGTGAGTTCAAAGTTTTGGTAGAGAAAGAGTCAGGGAAGAAGATCAAGGCCTTGAGAAGTGACAATGGTGGATAATATGTCCCTCAAGAGTTTAAGGACTTCTTTGCAGCGGAAGGAATTAAACAAGAGTTGATGGCACCTCATAACCCATAGCAGAATGGGGTGGATGAGACGAAGAACATAACGATTGGGGCAGTGCGGGCGATGTTACATGACCAAGGCCTACCACTTCACTTGTGGGCTGAGGCTTGCAACAAAGTGGTCTATTTGCAGAATAGAAGCTGCCTCACATACTTGGGATGAAGACACCAGAGGAAGATTTCTCTGGTAAGAGACCAGATGTGGGTCAGTTCAGGATCTTTGGCTCATCAGCATATTTCCATGTGACAAAGGATGCATAGAAGAAGCTTGAGCCAACAGCAGAGTTGGGGATATTTGTGGGGTACACTGATACACCTCACAACTATCAGGTGTACTTACCTACTAGTCGGAGGACAGTGTTTCACAGAGATCTAGAGTTTTATGAGCAGAAGGGCATTTGGGTTTTGCTTGAGAGGGAGCTCCAACTATAGGCTGTGGAGGAACTGTTGGTTCCTAAGGAGGAGGTACCTCAGACTGATGCGGAGCAACCACATGTAGAGCTTCCAGGAGTGGAGACATCCACTCAAGTAGAGCCTTCTAGAGATGGACAAAAGCACACAAGAGAAGTTGAGAGATTGTTGGAGGATGCGAGAGAGAATGTGGGAGCACCATCTTCTCAGCGCAGACAGAGGAGGTCACCTGAGGGGTACAATGGATACATTTCACTTACTGGGGAATGTGTTGAGACCGAGCCATCTTCCTTTGAGGATGCAGTGCAACAACCGATTTGGGTTGATGTTATGGTGGAGGAGTATGACTCCATAGTTTGTAACAGTGTTTGGGACATGGTTCCAAGACCAGAGAACAAGTCAGTTGTGAGTTCTCATTGGCTTTACAAGGTAAAGAAAGCTGCTGATGGTAGTTTTGGAGAAGCATAAGGCAATATTTTTTTCCCGTGGCTTTTCACAGGTCGAGGGGATTGACTATGATGAGAATTTTTCTCCTGTTGCAAGGTACTCATCTATCAAATCTATGTTGGCACTATCAACATAGATGTGTTGGAAGATCCATCAGATGGATGTGAAGACTACATTCCTTAATGGCCAGACTGAGGAAGAGGTGTACATAGAGCAGCCGGAAGGTTTTGAGACCTTCGATCGTGAGTCGCATGTGTGCCGACTCAAGAGAGCGTTGTATGAGCTGAAGCAAGCACCTTGTGCTTGGTACACTAGGATAGACAACTACTCCACTGGGTTGGGCTTCATAAAGAGTGAATTGGATGTGAACGTGTACCACATCATGGTAAAGGTAAGTTGTTGATCATCGTACTTTATGTTGATGATTTCATATTGACTGGTGATGATTAGTTGATCGTGTCTTGTAAGGAGGACCTTGCAAGAGAATTCGAGATGAAAGACATGGGTCTCATGCATTACTTCCTTGGCATGGAAGTGTGGTAGAAGGATGGGGAGTTGTTTGTGTCTCAGGGCAAGTATGCCAAGAAGATACTTAGGAGATTCCACATGGAGAAGTGAAAGCCCATGTAGACTCCTCTAGCAGGTAACTAGAGGAAGGAGGTTGCTACTTCAAGAGAAGTGGTACAGGCTACTATGTACAGGCAACTTGTGGGTTCAATGATGTACTTAATGAACACATGACCAGATTTTTGCTATGTGGTGAACCAGATGAGTCAAGCGATGGTTTAGCTTACCAAGATGTTTTGGAAGGTGACAAAGCATGTATTGAGATACCTCAAAGGCACATCTCAGTATGGATTATGGTACAAACAGATAGAGGGAGTGAAGCTACAGGACTTCACTGATGTAGATTGGGTAAGGAGTCCATAAAATCGAAAGAGCACATCAGGAGGATTTTCAACCTTGGGTCAACGACAGTTTCTTGGTACAACAGGAAACATAGGTACATTACACTTAGCTCGGCAGAGGCAAAATACATGGCTGCAAGTTAGGCAACGTGTGAGGCCATCTGGACGTGGACAATCCTAGTTGGTTTGTTTGATCAGAGGATGGATCCAATTATGATCTATTGTGATAATCAGAGTTGTATCAAACTCTCTGAGAATCCAGCATTTCATGATAGGTCCAAGCACATCGACATCTAGTATCATCATCTCAGAGACTGCGTAGTGAGGAGGATAATGTTGTTGTAGTTTATTTCAATAGAGGAGCAATATGTTGACATTTTAACAAATGCATTATCAAAGTGTAAATTCGAGTTCCATAGAGACAAGATCAGGGTGGCAGATAATCCCTTTCTTGTTGAGAGGGAGTGCTGAAATATGGCAACAAGAATATTCCAATTTAATTTTTCTTTGAATTAAATTATGAATTAAAATCGGATTTAGTCTTAATAGCCACTTGGAAATAATTAATTAATTTATTTTAAATTAATTTGTTGGAGAAATTCAAGTTATAAGTCTTTCTAAAGTCATGAAAGAGTTATCCCTTAAATTAAGGAGATAAGATTGAGTTACATTTGAGTTGTAATTATTTAACTCAGTTTATTGAGTTAATTCTATTTAAATTAGTTCCAAACTATTTGAGGAACTAATAGTGAGTTAATAGTCAGTTGATGCATTAATGCACTCAACTAGTGCTACTCCAGTTAACTAAAGATTCCCTCATCAGAAACTCATGCATGTCTATTATGAGAAAGACCCAGTTGAGATTAATGTTCAAGGATAGCGTACTATCAACTACACATGTTTTGTTCTCATGGAGAAAACACATGCATGTAATCAAGGATTCATCCTTGAGGATTGCACAGTTTTGAAGGCTTGTTTATCCACTTGGTAATAGGCTAATCATCCACAAGGAATAGCGCAAGGAAATAGGAGCTTGGAGGGCAGAGAGGAAGGCTATAGAGAAGCCAAGATTTCCTATGAGCATCTGTGAGGATTGTACTAAGAGCTGGCAAGCTATGAGATCTAAGGATTTGTATAATTCCTATGTATTTCCACCATGTATGATAATAAAATAGTGTGGCGTTTTTATCTGAGACTTTCCCCAAAGTATTTTCATGTGTATTGTGCCATTGATTCTTATTCTTTTGGTTATATTGTTCAGCTTAATCTTTAAGCTTCCGAAAAAATTGATAGTAGAAGTAGGTTATAGTATTCCGCTTTGATTTATATTGCGTTATCAGGTTAACCTATCACAGATTTTCTACAGTATAGTGGATAGAAAGGAGAAGAAACATATTTTATGTTACCCTGAAGTCCTTTAGAGCTTAGGGGGACTCATCTAGGAGGAGGAGTCGAGGTTGGGAGGAGCATTGCAGCTCCCGTATTATTTTCCATAAAATGATTGACAAGATTGTACACTAAGTAACTTATGTTTTAAATAGTTATTACATGCTAAGAGTTTTATTGTTAGAAATATATGTAGCATTATAGTTATTAGTTTTGCAAAGTTCTTTAAGTACTTTGTGTATACATAGAGCAATTAACATTATAATGTAGATATTTGAGTAGAACAGGTAATTGGCTTACTGTGTAACGACTTCTGGAATGCTCTATATGAAGTAGTTACTTGAAATGCACAAACAACAATCTAATTTAAGAGGTCTAGTATTTGAGTAAATAATGGTAGAACAGTGAGTGATATATTTTAGTAATAGTTCAAAACAATTTACATGGAGAATGTTGGAAGCGTTATGTTCATGTGTGTAAATATAGTTAAGGGAAGAATTATAAGCATATAACCAATGGAACCAAATGGTAAGGTCAAAATTGACTTGACACATTTGAAAAAAAGGAAAAAAATTTTGGTCACAAATCTAACTTAAGCATATTTTAATTATAAGGGATATGGAAAAAAAAAAAAAAGTATTCCAATAAATCTTGAGAGAATGAAAAAATTATCTATGAGAAACTTCAGGTAAGGTTGTTACACAATTGTAAGTGATCAGAGGAGGAGTGGTAGTCAACTACTTAATTTGTGCTAAAATACGAAGAAAATCAATAATGGATTTAGATATTCTGTAACTACTATTATAGAAAATTCTATTAAATAATACAGACATGGAAAGTAAACCAAAAAACATACACATAACATATGAAATAACTGAATGAATATAAAACTATAGTTGTATAGAAATTCCTTTCAAATTAACTTAGCATAAAGAATTGAGCTTACAATTGTAGGTTATAACCAAGCGTCAAAAATGTCATATTATAAATAAAAAAGGAACAATACTTTTGGACTGAAGGCTCTCATCCTTAGTATTTGTTAATAGTACAATTAGAGCACAAAGCCATAAACAATAAAAATACCCTCAAGGTAAAATCTAAGCATTTTTCCATTGTTGAAGTTAAAGTAGAAACTGGGGGTGTCTTTATTCAACAGGTGAATCAATTACATGCATAAGAACAACTAGGAAGTTCAAGAGCATCCAACCTATAGGGATGATATCAAATTCAATAAGAAATTGAACGATTCCAAAGTAAAATAAAAAAAAAAAATTGTAAGTGATTCATCCAATTTTGTGAATTATTAACCATATAAATGTTATTTGAAAGCTTATCAAGAGGTATAACTGTTAAAGAAAAAAATATGAGAATAATTTCTTTAAAGAAAAGAAGTTATACTTGAGAAAAACCATGTCCAAGAGACCTTTAACTTTTACCTTTAACAGATGTTAAATCCCTTAAATATATTGTAATGGTTTATCCAAATTAACAAGACTTGAATAGGGTGAAAACCCTTATACTTTAATACGGTGGAAACCCTGAAGAATAATTTAAGAAAAATTCCACATAAGGAAATGTTGCCATTACAGAATTATATAAATTCAACCATGGTAAAAGAATGATGCCAAGACCGATCGATGGTTATATAAAAACTCGTGAGCTTTATGGTTTAAACCTTGAAAACCAAAATTAGAAGAAAATTATTGAGAGAATAAGAAAAAATTGCAAGAAAAGAATTAAGGGTCTTTCCTTGAAAGGGGAAATTTATTTTACTTGCCAAAAGTAAAATCCCTCCTAAGAAATGGAACAAAAGCCCTCCTGAGGAATGAAACCTTGTCAAGAGAAGGTCGGACGAGCCTTCATATCTCTGTGTCAAAAATGTGTACAAAGAAAAATGGGGTTAAACCCTTGTGATCTATAAATTGTCATGGATATTACATCGGATAATTCATTGCAACAGATATGATAATATTATATTAAAAATATGAGATTCTACACTATTATAGTTTTATTTAATTTCTATAAAATTAACTGTAATTATTGCATGCATGTAAAACTAAATCAAACAAAAAAGTAAAGAACAAAAAAATAATCTCACACACACATAATACACAAGATATGCTCTCTCGGAAACCCTTTCAAGAGAAAACCCATCTAGAAGGTGAGATCGATTCACTCTCTTTCTCTATCTGAAAATATGGTTGCAAATATAAAGAAGTAATGTCTGTGGTCGTGCTACTAGAGTGCACAGATCCTCTCTTTGTGCTCTACCTCCTATCTCTCTTGGCTATATTTTCTCAACTATGGAACAAAATTCTCATGAAAGAATTGAATGGCTCTTCCTCCTAGTGCTCCAGTTATAGCACAACATGATAGTCTACTAGTGGTTAAGTTTGACTACATCAAATCTTAAATAGAGATACAAAATAGACTCTTCTAGATTCTTTTACATCACAAACACGTGGCTAGTCCCTTTTCGATGAATAATGGGGGCTCAGGTGGCATCATCTCGAACTATAGGTGTGAAAACAAGAAGGTTAACTTTGAGTGGCATAAATGTTTCTTATGGACTCTGACGCAGTGGACCAGTGAATGCACACAGTGTGCATAGATCATATACAAATTTTCTATTTGCCCCAGGAATTTTCTTAACTCCCAAAGGAGTTAAATCTTCAATAGTGAATGGTTAAGGCCCCTTTAATAGTCTCATGCGGAATAATCTATCGACTAACCATAGTCTATACTAAAGCCCTCTTTAAACCTTTGTTTATAATCTTAAGCCCACATATATATAAACCAAACCCCATCCTTTATAGCTATGGTAATTCATGGACTTACCACGTAAGTCTCTCATATCAGTTCTTTCATTGTTATAAACCCTTTATAAGGGAAATACAATAAAACATACCTTTTTCAGCTTTAATGTGGACTTTGCACACTTTCCAATACACGCCTTTATCACAATCGTAATTGGATCCTTTTCGATCACACTACACACTCCTCTATTGCATCTGATATGCGATAACGCAATATCGGATTCCAAATATAATAAACTGTGCCATATAACTTTATCGGGTCCGCATCATCAGCCCTTCGCATAATTGCGTGTCGCATGTATTAAAGCCAAGGTCCATTCCCCATGGAATATTGTGATCCGATCATATCGCTGATTGCATATCACTTCCACTTGTTTCCAAGGTTACCACTTACACCGGAAACATTGCGATGTGATATTAATTACAATCCTCCACCGTTGATCTGGATATACGATCCTATGGTCCGCACATATATCGTATATCGCAAATGCTATGGTATTGAGGCTGGTTCTAATAACTCCTGAAATATTTCACCAATGCAATTTTATCTTGTCCATTGGTCTTAAAGATCCAATGGACCCTATGCAACAATACTTCATTACTCATTTTCCTCTTTACTTTTGTTTTTTAATGGCATTCTTCAATGGTTTTGGTCCTTCTACCGTTCCACTGTGTGATCCCTCCTGAGCTTAATTCATATGTTTCTTTAATCAGTGTTACTCTAGGACTTTATTTCGATCCTTCAATCGGACTCAACAACCCATTACAATTCTCTATTCATTCAAAAAGGAATCTTGATTCTACATGCTTACACACAAGTTTCAATTAAGCAATTTAAATACAAATCCCATGAAAAAATTTCCATCAATCATTCCACAGTATTTCACAAGTTCACAAGCAAATGCATTCCAGGCCATTAAAACACATACAATTACAAATTCCCACACATAGTATCCACAGATCCACACTGATTTGATATTAAAGTATTTACAAGGGAACCATTCACATTCGATTGGTTGAGTCCTTCTCCATAAAATCCATCTATCACTCTTCCTAACTCCTCACTCCTACTCTTAATATATTCTAATTCTCTCACTCTAGCTAACCTTTGGATAGCCTCTCTAACCCTTTTAATTATCTAAAATATTACAATTTATATAAGAATGGATTCATGAACCAATTCTGGTTCAAATCCAGAAATCTCTCACTCTCTCCTAAAGAATCTCTTCAACTCCAACTCTATCTCAAAGAAATCCTAAATGAAGCTTTTGAATCCCTCAAATCCTCACTCTTGCTAAGATTACTCTTCCTCTCAAATCTCTACATTCACAATATATTCTTCATTAATCAGATTTACAATTAAAAATCCTCTCAACTCAACTAAACTTAAGGAAAATAAATAAAATGATTAAGGGAACCCACTCCCTTTCGTAAATGTGAAATAAGACTCATGGGTCTTATAAGCTTTGAAGAATTCTCTTGCATCAGACTCCCCAGGTTGAAATAATTCATGGACTCCTTTTCATGAGTCTTTCCACTTCGTCTATTATAAATTTCATATGATTTCATCTTCCAACTGGCTGCCTGATCTCTTCCAACTGCAGGTGCATTTACTGCCTCCTCTAGTTTTCTTAGTTTCCAAACCCTGTGTTGTGGATGTCCTTTTTCTCTGCAATCATAAGCATCTCCTTTGCATAATGTTTTGGTGCTGATACCCTGCATAAAAATCTCCTCAAACAACATAAATCTCTGCTTCTCTATCCACTATTGTCTTGTCATAATCTCAATAGAATTGATATCCACCTTTATGTATTTTATCTTGTCCTGTACCTGACTGTTTATTTTGATTTTTGACTCGATCACTAGCATCTCCTTCTGTCTATAAACCAATTTCCTTATGATACCCTATATATCCTTCCATCTTGCCTTGACTCGCTGACTTTGACAATTCTTTATGCTCATCACCTTTGTAGTTTTCACCATTCACCTATCCAATAGCTTAAATAGAGTCCTTCCAATCTCAAAAGAAGATTATTTCTTGTTTAATATAAGAACATATAGCCTTCCAATTACACATTGTTCCCCGGATGCAAATATTTTATTTATTGAACTTTGTTTAATTCCCTCCATTTTCCTATCAAATTTAGTTGAACTCTTCACCCAATTTTCCAATTACATTCTCAAGATAAACTCTTGACATTTAAACCTTCTTTGTATTAAGAACAAAATCTTTCTATGGATTGTACTTTCACATCCCCTGAAATCTTCTTCCTCTTCTGCAATAACCTATTTAAAAGCTATGCCAACTCTCCTTCCTCTATTCCAAGCTTCTGAGTCAACTCGTTGCTTACTCTCATCTTCTTGTTTCCATAAGGAAAACTAACTTTCTGCAGCTCCAGAATTTACACCTTCCTTCATGTTTACTTGTGCAAACATATCTCCAAGAGTAGTTTGTCCTTCATCCTGAAAACCACATTCAACAATTAATAATTCAAAATTAGAAAATATATTACATTTTCCATCTTTGTCCTCATTAACTCTGCTCCATAATGTTTCTTATTTGTCATCCTCTTGATGTATATATGACATATCAAACTTGTCATGTTGTCTTCTCTTGAAAAACTCTTCTTTGTCTTCACTTTGTTCTGAATGATGTCTAAGTTTTTAATTATTTTCTCTGCTCTTCTCGTTGGCCTTCCTTCCTTTCACACTCCTTTTCATTCTCCTTGTTCCTTTCTTACAAATCTAGAAGCCACTAAGTTGTCTTTTCCATTCCTCCTTTGTTTCAATCAAAATCTGCCATTCCCTGAGTTTAGAACCTAAAGTTATATTTGTTTCTATACAAGAAACAAAATCACCATATACCATAGAATTTCCATTCCACTGTAGAGTCCCTTTTACAATAATGAAAATTACTGTCAACACCATGAATATCACCTTCCATTGCTCCCCTGGTTTTCTCACTGCACATGCATAGTTCACAAAAGCATCCTTACTTTCATCCTCTAACATTGTCTGTCTATTTCCAGTTTGTTTTTTACATTCACCATTACTTTTTTGCAATTTGTACAAATAACATTGTCTTCAATTTCCAGCTGCGCATCATTGTCTACCAACCTCTCTTTGAGTTATTGTTTGTTCTCTTTTCCTTTCTTCTTCATAACCTTGAATGGATTAAATGTACCTCCTTGGGTTGAATTCTCTTTATAAACCTTGGTTCTACCATCTTCTATAATGCACTCTTTAGTAAGAGTCCTTTCCATTAATGATCCATTATGTCTTTCCAAGATAATTTCTTGTCCATTAACTATGAATACAGGTTCATAATTTTTGAATAAAAATTGAAGAGATAATTCCATTACCTCAAGTGTTTGTACTGCATCTACACTCTTGTTTGTTCTTTTCATAAGGTTGTCTTCATACCTCTTTTATACTTCTTCTTTTGCAATCTGCACTTTCCTTTTGTCCTCAGACTGTCTGCCATCTTTTTTCCAAGTCTTACAAGATTCATCATCTTCAACCTTCTTAGTAGTCTTCAACATTTCTCCATCTCCAGTGTCCTTGAACACATGGTTAGTCAAGAATTGTTCTATTACATCCATCTCTTCCAACAATTTCATTTCATCATCAACCTGCATAAACATATCTTCTAAAGGTTGTTCATCACCTTCATACATGCACAAATCATTCGTTTAAAAAATACTAGGCTCCTTTTTCTTTGATGTTTCAATCATCACATCTCTCTACTGATTCGAACTTGTCCAATAGTCCAAGAAATCATCAATGATTCCTTCCTCGGCAATGTAAACCTCTTTCTTGTGTCTACAATAGCTATCTTCCATTTTAACTCATTTGCTCTGAGTTGTTCTCTTAATTTGATATACTTTCTCCTCTTTATCTATTTCTGCAACAACTTCCACTTTATCTTCTTCCTTTTCATAGTCCAACCATGCCTTTGGTCCTCTTCACATTTCTCTAGCAGCACTATCATGGCATCCATAATTATCTTCAGTTCTGTAATTTCTCTGTCAAATGCCTCTTGGCTTATCTTCTCCCCTTTGCCTTTTTCCTTGGCATCTTCCTTTCTTCTGTTGTGGCTTCTCTCTGAACCCCTACTATGACTATCAGTAGTCATTTTCTCATTATCTCTGTTAGTGTTGGTATCTTCATCCCTCCATCAGTGATCAAATTCTCTTGTTGCATTGCATGTTAGGTGTCTCACCCAAGCAGCTGCATTCCATTAGGGTCATGGATCATCTGACGGTAGTGGCTTATTATACATTTTCCCTCATGCGCTGGCCCATTTTCATTCATCTAGATTATCTGCAGTCAATTTTGTCTTTAAATCTGCAAGTCATTTTTAGGGTTTTAGGTCTCATTAGGTCTAGGGTTTCGTCAATAAGGTCTTCAAAATGCTCAATAACAATCAGCAGGTGCATGAGGAGGTCAAATAAAGTTTCATCAACAGTCGTTTCCATAATCACATGCTTAGTGATTGATTTTTCCTCAAAACCCTGTTTTGAGGAAAAACAGAGTATTTTAAGTTTTTATGTATAAATTTGATGTAATTTTAGTTTTTCATATGTAATAACTTAAGTGGAAACCCTGGTCACCCTGCCAAGCTTCAGCAACTCCATCCCCTGCAAGGAAAACAAAAAGTCAAAGCATTCAATTCATCAAAGGCAAAAATTAAGCAAACTGCCCAAAAAACAGAGTTTTAAAAGCAAGCCAAATGCAAACATTACAAAGTGGGTTTTTGATAAGTGAAAAATTGAAATCTTTTTTATATAAACCATTTTTCATGTTCAAAAAGCTCATTTGCATCCAAAAGAGAAAAATTGAACTAGAGAAAGGTCGTGTTGAAGAGAGGGAGGCAAAAAATCGCAGCAAGTTTGAAGTTTTAGAGGTGCGGCACATTGGGTCGTGGACACGGCGCATCCATCTGGCATGGCGCATTGGGCCACCCTCTACAGTGTAAAACTTATACAGGTGCGACGCTTGAAGTGGCGTGGCGCACTGGGTTTGTGACAGGGTTTCAAGCCTGATTTCACCCACAAATTCATCCAAATTGCCAAATTTGCTCAATCTTCTTGTGTTCAAGTAAGTCAACATTTCTCCCATGACCAATGAATGAGTTATCTTGATGTTTATGGTGATTTAATGAGAAAAAATCAAAACCCTACCTCTTTGCATTTCTTTCCAAAAAAGTTACATAGGATTTTGCAAATTGTATGATTTGTTGCCAATTTTACTCCTAGCCATTTCACTCCCTCACTCTTACATTCCCTCCCTCTCATTACATTTTCATCTACCCACTCCCTAAACCCCATATCCCTAAATTATTAACCCCAAATCCCTAAATCCCACTATCCCAAACCCTAGTTAAAAATTCCCAAACCCTAATTGTTGTCCCAAAAGTCTAAATACTATTCCCTAAACCTTCCTATTCCCCAAAAACTTGACAGAAATATTCCCAAAACCCCTCATACACATTTCCTCCACAGTCGCTCATACATTCTCATCCTTGATAGAAAAAACTTAAAGACACCATAAATCTCTTCATACTCATCAAGAAAACTCAAACATTGGCAAACATGGAGTCAGATCCCTCCTATGATCGAGATGAGGAGACACTCAGTGATTCTTCTAGAGAAATGCATGCACCAAGGAGACCTCACAAGGGTGGTAAACATGTACGAGAAGATCCAACTTCACTTGCCGATCTGTTGGCCTGTCCTCTTGCTATCACATGCTTTCAACACCAATCTTGTTATCAATTCTGTGAGTTGGCAGAGAGAGTCCAGTACCATCATGAGTTGGCTAGATTGTTTGTGCTCCATCTTCATAATGGTCAACTCACTTTGGCAGTTGTGACATTATCCTTGACACCCGAGACTATTTCTCAAGCAATTGCATTCCAAATGTTGGTGAGCAGTGGAATAAAAGGAAACAAATTGATAGAGAGCATTATGAGCCTTACATCAAGGCTAGTTATTAGAGGCACCTCAGTAGATTTTTTCCCTTCCGATATCTGAAGGACACATATGCTCCCTTGATGAAACTCATAATTAAATATTTCAGCTGTGAAGGACGGTTTTCTCGCCTATATGCCTGTCACATCAGATTGTTGATGCACTTCACTAGGGTGAGAATGATGAATCTCCCCTATTTTATTTGCCGGATCATTGAGAAGATGACCACCTTAGTGCAAAGGAGGCCTCCTCAGCAGCAGTTAAACAGTATATATCATTTATCACTAATCAAAATTGTGGTCTTACATCAGCTTGGTTTACAAAACATCTCATGGGAGGATTTCATCTCACATGAGGTCTTCATAGGTCCTCAAGTACCCCCAACAATTTTTCATGAGACAGGAGGACCTTCACATCAGCAAGAGATTCATGAGACACAAACCACTAGTGTGCCAATGTTTGTCACCTATCAAAAGGGCACTAGAAGGTTGTTTGCAGTGGCAAAACGAGTATTATCTCCACCCAGGGTGGAAGGGGTCTCATTTCCTCCATCAGTAGAGCAGGTACAGGACAAGGGTAAGTAGACATTACATGATGATGGGCCTTCAGGAGGGCAGGAGATAGATTTCATTCTTATTCAAGATGACGACATCGATTTGGGCTCACAAAGCTCAAAGCTTAGAGATATCATTCAGGAGCAACAAGATGACATTCAGCATTTGTCTCTCAACCTAGAAAAAGCCAAGTGGATAATCAAATATCTGGAGCAAAGAAACAAACAGCTAGAGGATCAGCAAACCATTATGGAGCTGCAAAACATACGAGAAAACTGGCAAGCTGCCAAAAGGAGGAAAGTCAAGCTCACAACACTTGAACAAGAAATCAATGCTAATTGTGAATATTGGCTTGAGAGGGAAAATATCCACTTGGAAAAGATGCTAGAGAAGGCCAACAAGGAGAAAAATATGTTTAGGCACATGGCCTACCACTATTTGGCAAGAAACAAAGTGTGCAAGGCAAGAATCAGGAAGTTGAAGGCCAAGTTGAAGAAAGCATCGAGGAAGCAAAAAGAGAAAGATAGACTTCAGATCTTGGCTGAGGCTTCCTTGGCCAAACACAGCTCTTGATGAAGGACACTTAGCCCAAATTTCAAGAAGTTTGGGACATTTTTTTCAATTTTGAAAATTTTGGCCTAAAAAATAGGTTTTTATGCTCGATGCGCCACACCACCTGGCGCGCGCTTTTGATGGGGACCTCCTTTTGAGAAAAACTCAGCATTTTTGGATTTTTCATGGAAAAATATGCATGCCCACAAATGGCCAAGAAATTTTGACAGGTTTTGAGCTTCCAAAAAGGTCAAAAACACCTAAAAAATGACCTTTCTGCCCCTTTTTGGACACACAGGAAGTAGTTTTGGGAGAACTTAGTTTTGGAGGGGAAAATGGAGGCCAAATTCAAAAATTCTACCTGTTCTAGAAAGTAGATAGGTAGACCTTTCCAACAAGCCCACTTGGAACAAATTTGGACACTGTGAAGGCCTCCAAAATTAGCTGCAAAAATGCGTTACGGATAGGTAAATCAGTGCAACGCATTAGAGGAATTTTGCTCATTTTTTGCCAAAAACTCTATTTTTCGCCTAGTTTCTTCACAGTTTGACTTTTCTCCATCTAATTGTCAAACTCATGATGTAATTTAATGCGACATGATGGATTTTAATGTAATTATGCTAAATTTTCACTCATAGAGGTAGATTCATCCATCAAAAAGGTAGTTTGTAACTGAATGAATCAGTTTCCTAGTTTTTAAAGGCAAGCTGTTCCACTGCCTACTTTTTAGTTCTCAGTTTAGATTTTGTTGGAACAGCTCCTAATATTATGAGCTCGACCCCTAGAGGCTAGGATGAGTTGTTGTTTACCTATATCTTGTAATTTTTTAGTCATTATCATGGTTGGACTTTTGGGAAAGCTTGGAGCTTCATTGTATATTCATTTCAGTAGTTTGGCTAAGGAATAGACCACGGTTTGTAGCACTTTATGGGATTCATGTGGCATCTTACTTTGGTATTCTATTTTCTTCTATAATTGTAAGTTTACATGTTTTTTATGTATGCCATTATCTCTCTTTTCTTCATCTTAACTAAATCAAACAAGGATAAAGGTAGAATACATTGAAAGTGTAGTTCTTTACCTAGGGTTTGTTTAGTTATCTATGTTTTCAACTATTTGAAAAGGATCCCTGAGTTTTTCATGCCCTTTTCAACTCCTCACCTATCTAAAAGCTCTCCATATCACTCAATTTAAAATACCAAATCACTTGCCTACCTTGCCCCATAGAGATCTCTGCAAAACTGAGCCTCATTCCCCAGACCCAAATCTACCTTTCACATTTGAGCCAACAAAGCATCATCAATTTCAATCAAACACCTTTGTACACATACCTAGCCTAAAATCAGTCATTACATCAGTCATCTCAAGCTTTATAGGTCATCATTTCTGAGATTGACAAGGAGAGAGCCCTCTACCGACCTGGTAGGGCTAGCTACTAGGTTAAGTGTGGTTTGATGTTACCCTAGATCCTACCTTTCTCAGCCTGAGATAGATTTAAGCCCTAACAATATCTATGAGCTTCTCACTCACTATGAGCTACACTAAGCCTCTATGACAACAAGTCCTCCCTGCTGTCACTTACCTCACCAATCCCTTCTCTAGACTTGGTCTTTTGGCAAGCACTGGTTCTCTATCTCTAGAACCTCTTAAGAATTCTCTTCTGCTCTTTTTAGGCTTGAATCCTCAACTTACCTTCTCTTGGAAACACTTTAACTATCCTCCATGTCCAACTTTGAGCTCGAATATTTAGGTTCACTGCCACTAACAAAACTCATCTCTTTCTTTACACTATCTTCTACTGTGTGTTACTGCTATCACTCTCTTCCCTTGTAAAAAAAAATTCAAATGAACCAACATCAGTATACAACTCATACCCGTTGATCTATCTCTTTCATATTTCACTGGCTAGGAAATAGACATGTTGCTTTACTTTTCGTTGTCTGCACTTCAATTCTTCTTTCAACCGAATTTATGTTCTTTCTGAGTACATCCATATTCACTTTCTTTCCTTACAATATCTTTGCTGCAATTTCATTACCTACTACTTGCATTCACCTACACATACCATGGAAGCTTTAAAACTTACAAGATCCTTTATTATCCTATCTTCCTCAAATCCCTTTTCCACAGTCTATCTTGAATGGACCAATTGAAGTCTTCATTGCCTATAGCATTTTAGAATTCTTCTATGCATGAATCCTTGTACTCTATTCTCCCTCTACATCAGATCCATTACAATGTAAATTATATATATGCTAGGAATAAAATTAAATCCCTCAACCAATCTCTACTGAGCATTAGTCTTGCTCTGAAACCACAAACGACGCAGTGATCTAGCGAATGCACACAATGTGCATAGATCATATAAAATTTTTCTATTTGCCCTGGGAATTTTTTTAACTTCCAAAGGAGTTAAATCTTCAATAGTGAATGGTTAAGGCCCCTTTAATAGTCTCATGCGGAATGATCTATAGACTAACCACAGTCTACACTAAACCCCTCTTTAAACCTTTGTTTATAATCTTAAGCCTGCATAAATATAAACCAAACCCCATCCTTTATAACTATGGTAATTCACGGACTCACCATGTAAGTCTTTCATATCAGTGCTTTCATTTTTATAAACCCTTTATAAGGGAAATACAATACAACATACCTTTTACCGCTTTAATGCAGACTTTGCACACTTTCCAATAAATGCCTTTATCGCAATTGCAATCAGCTCCTCCATGATCACACTACACACTCCTCTATCGCATTCGATATGCGATAACGCAATATCAGATTCCAAATATAATAAATTGTGTCATATAACTTTATCAGGTTTGCATCATCGGCCCTTTGCATAATCGCGTGTTTCATGTATTAAAGCCAAGGTCCATTCCCCATGGAATATTGTGGTCTGATCATATCGCTATTCGCATATCACTTCCACTTGTTTCCAAGGTTACCACTTACCCCAGAAACATTTTGATGCAATATTAATTACAATCCTCCATCGTTGATCTGGATATACGATCCAACAGTCCACACATATATCACGTATCTCAATCGCTATGGTCTGGAGGCCAGTTCCTATAACTCCTGAAATATTTTGCCAATGCAATTTCATCATGTCCATTGATCTTAAAGATCTAGCGAACCCTATGCAACAATACTTCATTACTTGTTTTCCTCTTTACTTGTGTTTTTATGGCATTCTTCAATGGTTTTGGTCCTTCTGCCGTTTCGTTGTGCGACTCCCTCCTGAGCTTAATTTAATGTTTCTTTAATTAGTGCTACTCCAGGACTTTATTTCGATCCTTCAATCGAATTCAAAGACCCATTACGATTCTTTGTTCATTCAAAAAGGAATCCTGATTCTACATGCTTACACACAGGTTTCAATTAAGCAATTTAAATACAAATCCTGTGAAAGAATTTCCATCAGTCATTCCATAGTATTTCACAGGTTCACAAGCAAATGCATTCCAGGCCATTAAAACACATACAATTACAAATTCCCACACATAGTATCCACAGATCCACACTGATTTGATATTAAAATATTTACAAGGTAACCAGTCACATTCGACTGGTTCAGCCCTTCTCCATAAAATCCATCTATCACTCTTCCTATCTCCTCACTCCTACTCTTAATATCTTATAATTCTCTCACTCTAGCTAGCCTATGGCTAACCTGTCTAACCCTTTTAGTTATCTAAAATATTACAATTTATACAAGAATGGATTCATGAACTAATTCTGGTTCAGATCCAGAAATCTCTCACTATATCCTAAAGAATCTCTTCAACTCCACCTCTATCTCAAACAAATCCTAAATGAAGCTTTTGAATCCCTCAAATCCTCACTCTTCCTAAGATTACTCAACTTCCTCTCAAATCTTTACATTCACAATATATTCTTCACTAATCAGATTTACAATTAAAAATCCTCTCAACTCAACTGAACTTAGGAAAATAAATAAAATGATTAAGGGAACCCACTCCCTTTCGTAAATGTGAAATAAGACTCATGGGTCTTATAAGCTTTGAAGAATTCTCCTGCATCAGATTCCGATTGACGTGATTCTTGCATTGTTGGAAATATTTATGTGTGTAGAATAGCATGAGAATGTGTGGTGCTTGAGCAACAAAGGGTTACCCTGAAAAAATGTCATTTGATGCCTCAAAAAGCTCCCAGAAGGTTTCAGACCCCGTTTTTCCAAACTGGGTCAGGCCGATAAAAATGGTCCCATGTGCTGATTCCTCCACTTTTATACACTCCAAATGCATCGAGATGGATGACAAAATATAATTATCTGATTCATATCACACCGCCCAATTTCGGGAGGCTTTTGGTCCCCAAAATATTTTACTGAATGAGGTGAGGAAATTTTTTCTCCACCTTCTCTCTAGTGTACTATTTAGCTTTGCCTGGAAATTGTCCCTTCAACCCAATTTTCCAAAGGCCTTTTTTCCCTTGTCTTATAGTTATGGACCTCTTCTGCAAAACTATATCTTCTTTGAACTTTGCCTGAGCGTTTGGTGTCAAATCCTCCATAGAAAGTAGGACCTATTCCTCTTACTGATCTAGCATGGAAAGCTCATAGAGTTTCAAATTCTCTACATTTACAACTAAGTAAATTTACACATATGGTGGTAAACTGAATCAATAGGCATTATCACCAATCTTTTCCAGTATCTCAAAGGGACAATACCTTATTGCCTTGATTTTCTTACGAGACCCCTGCAGCCTCTCCTTGTTCCACTGTTCTGTGCTAATCATGCCTGGCCTTATACTTCACCTATGACTTTTGCAATGTTTCCTGTACCTGTAGATAGATCTGCATGATCTTCTCTATAAATTTTTCAGCCCTCAAAGCATCTCTTGTAATGTCTTCCTTCACTCCTCCTTGCTATGCATATGCAATATCGAAAGGTGAAGGTGGAAAATATCCAAAACAAGTTTCAAATGGGGACTTTCCTATAGAAGTGTGGACCGCTCAGTTATAATAATGTTGTATCTATACCATATTTTCATCCCAAGTCTTCAGATGCTTCTGCTTGTAACTCCTCAGAGGTTGCACCAAAGTCCTGTTGACTACATTTGTCTACCCATCTGTCCATGGATGGAATGTTCTAGATCTCTTGAACTTCATGTCCATATTCTCCCACAATGTAGTTCAGAATGCACTGAAAAATGTTATATCCCTGTCTAAAATGATGCTCCTTGGTATCCCAAAATGTACCCGACTTGTCCAAAGAACAAGTTTGTTGCTTCTTATCTGCTTATGGTCTTTTTACATTACATTAGAACACACATCTTGTTGAACCTATCAACTACCACAAACAAGTAGTCATGTCACTTACTGGTTGTCGGTAAAGCTCCCACAAATTCCATGGAAATTATTTCCCAAGGATGAGTAGGTATGGGTAAGGGATGATACACACCCTGTTTCCTATTGCTAGGCTTGCTGGTACAACAAATCAGGCATCCTCTTATGAACCTAGCTATGTGGTCTTGTATCTTGGGCCAACACACATACCTCTGCAAGTTAGCCATTGTCTTCCCTACACCAAAGTTTCATGCAACATTAGAGGTGTGAGGCTCTCCAATCAACTGAAAATGCTCACCTTTAGGAACACATAACTTATCCAACTTGTAGAGTAACCCATCCTAGAGATGGTAGTCGACGGTGATGTCACTCTCATGCACATGACTATGAATTTGTAACTACTGATACACCTCCTTGAATTATTCATCTTCTGAATATGCCTCTCTGTATGCATCATGGTGTTATCGGGAAATCTAGTGTCTATGCAGAGCTGCTAGTCCCACTAAGACTGGTAGCTATCTTAGAAACAAACAAACTAAAACTACTTTCGTTTTCCTTTATGAGAAGTAGATAAGAGGGGAACAAAGGAGACCAACCTCTGTCTTGCGCTTGGTTCCTTGCTTGATTCCTCTCCCTTCTGATAGATCTTTGCCACTCGCTTCCTTGCCTACCCAACTTCAAAGAGCACCTATGGAATCAAAGTAGCATAACACTATCCAAGAACAAAGATCTACTATCACAAACAATATAGGACCAGATATATATTGACCACACAAATGCATATATCATCAATCATACAAGAATGTGGAGGAAAACTTGAATAGCTTTATTAATATCAAGAATAGCAAAGAGGATTACAACCAATTGTTCTAACCCAGCATCATCCTCTCAGCAAGAAAGCCCTTCTTCACCTCATGAAAAGCTTAGATCACCCAGCACTATGATGTTACACCAAGAAACCAGCAACACTTCCTTACAAGATACAAAATTCCAGCCTCTGGATCTTTGGGATGAGGGATCCATATATAGATGATTGCAGGGAGGTGAGTCAGATTCTGAGATTGGATTAGTGTCCTCTCTCTGATAGTTCTTGATTCCACTTGGAGATTGATGATCTCTTACTCATCCCTGGGAAAATGCAGAGAGGCAAGTGTCACAAGAGAAGTTTCTGGAAGATTCCATGACCCTCCACCTCGCAAATTGACTCTGCCATTTGTCCACTCTCGCCCATCGCACCCCATAAAAGGGATTTTCAGCATGCATCACACCTCCCATGTGCATTTACGTGGGATGCAGCGCACCTTGACCATGGAGCATGTGAGGTGGTCCAGTTTTGACTAGTTTTGAGTAGTTTTTCCTGGAGAACTTCTGGGAGATGAAGTAATCAGCTAACCTTGTTCTTTTAGGGGCTGGAACAACAATTTTAGGGAATTAGGAGCCCTTGGTTTATGGACATATTTGATTGGGGTTACAGTGCCCAAAAATGTCTATAACAGTTTCCCCCTAAAGCATGAGGTCGTTAATCTTTTGATGTCGGGTGAAATGCTTTATCATGAGGATCCAAAGTTTTTTCGAGCTGGAATGTGACCTGTAATAAGATACAATACATTATCTTCATAATATTTTCATGATCTAGTTGAGGTGGGCATTCCCATGCTCAGCTTTATAAATTCATTTTCATGTACATAATACAGACAATCATCTGAGTGCAGACTGATGATTCTCGTAGAGCCATCATCCCTTCGATTGGATGATTATCTGTGCAGCAATGATGTACACTTGATGTCTTTATTTTCATGAATATATATCGTAGCCCCAATGGATGAAACTAGATCGGGGGTCTTCAATCTCGTTCGATCTTCACTCAATGTACAAGTCGATCCATGTGAGAGATGTTCTGGAGTCGAACATGGAAAGACATCGCCTGATTACTAGCTTGTGATGTAAGCTATTAACAGGCGCGAGAGGAATCACCGATAATGATGATGACCCTCAAGGTATTATAGTACAATTCACATGGTGTGAATAAGGGACTTGGCATCGAACACCACGCAAAATATTTCGGTCGAAGACCATTGATGTAAACGCATTGCCGGAAGTGAGAAACTTGCCATTGAGGCGTGAAAGCTTCAAAGTACTGAAAGGGTTGTTCCTAGATCGACTTCTTGGATAATGAGCTGATGTCAAAAAGAAGCGATCTGTCATAGGAGGGCCTTAATGAATCCCACATCTATGACATGGAATGGAGAAAATTATTTTAATGGAGGTGAAAATGATCTGATGATATAAGGTTCAGGGCGGTGGTCATGAAAGAATGGAGCATAAATGTATTGCAGTGGATGAGACACAAGTGAATTCTCTGAGCGACTTCTCTTGAACATATCAACGACATTGACATGATGGATTGGTAGCGTTAACCCCAAATTTGGATGGTGTGATGGACCAATGGTGATATGACTAGTGAACGAAACAACCCAACCTAACTCGAATGCGGAGTGAAAGTGTCATGTTCAAGAGCGACTTGCTACCAATAAAGTTTCTTCAAGTTTTCTCCCCAATTTTTCCCCAGTCATTGCTGACCAGTACCTCTTTATTTTTATCAAGCTTGAGGAGGATAACATATGCTTGTTCTATAATTTTCTCTTCGGGAAAACCCATTGCTATGTTTTAACGAGCCTAGCGATAGTGAAACTCGTTCTTGTCTGTATGGACTCGCTATTTGGTTTTAATGAGTTTAACAACAAAGATAACTCGGTGCTTTTCAATTTTAGAGAGTCTGAAAGGGACGTAAAGAAAACTCCAACAATCCTTTTTCGTCATATAATCCCTTAAGTTCGAAAAAGTATAAAATAATACAAAAGGGATGAATTTTCAGTAATTTTAACGAGCCGAACAAAACAAGCGCTCGATTGTTTTGTGTAATAATCCCTCAGGTCCAAAAAGATTAAAATCTAAAGGAGGGATAGCACTTCTGGTCACTTTAACAAGCTGGAGAGTTCAATTACTTGGCAATCTTTTCATATTTTACGAGTCAGATGAAAAGAGCTTAAAGGAGACTCGTTTTTCGAGGAACGAGTGATAAATTCAGGTAGCAGCTAATTCCAGGTAAGGTTTGAAATTTTCCAATCACGGCAGTGTCACAAGGATGGCTAACAGGATCACTCTTCGCAGTTGTTCCTCAAAAAGGGTAAACAGTCAAATGGAGGTGAATGATCGGCCAAAATAGAGTGGAGGTGATGACGAGAACACGACCAAGGCTTCAAAGGCTGATAATAACACATTCACAATGGTTATTTACTAGAAATTGGTTCATTTTTTAATGAATGAACTTAAACTCTAGGGGAAACATTTGCTCATTGCTTATGTTTATTTTTTAACGAGCTTGAACTCCACATAAAAACTGCTCGATGGCACGTTTATTTTTTAACAAACTTGAACCCTGCAGTAACACTACTCATGATAAGTTTGCATGCCCCCAACATAATAACGCAAATCGAGGTGCATGCCCCCCAAGCTTCATTGCATTCAACTCGGTGGTTGGAATGAAGGTTTACCTTTGAGATTTGGACACGAGATAAGAACCATCCTCAGAATCCACCGTGTTTACAGTATTTGATAGAAAATCAAAAACTGAAGGATGATTAAGGTCATTGGAATAATCTTCGTTGTAATCTGGAAGATGGGAACGATGGTGGTAATCTTCCCATGGTGCCTCTCCTAACATCATTGACTGAATGATTCCTTTTTCTGTAGAATGTACATGTGACCAAGGATCTGAAGAGGTACCATATTCCTTAGACCTATCTATCCAAACACTCGATGAGTGTTGATTTGGGTTTTCCCCCAGGCCAAGAAAATTGATTGCTACAATATTTCTAAAATGGCGATGATCCATGCTGAAAAAATGTTTAGGAATCTTCCGAATCCATTAGATATAGAAGATTTCATATTGCGGGTTTCCACTATGGCCACTTCCACCAGATTACTCAGAGGCGGTAGGGCAAAAGTACCCATTAAGGCAGGGTCTTTTAGGAGGCCTACTCCGATATTTTGAAGCTAATGATTTCTTCCATGGATCATTGGAATGCTTCCTGTAACTTGTGAACTATTGGGGAGGAAATTTTGTTGGTCGACGATTGTAATTCCTCTCTGAAAGGGAAATACAATCTTCCTGAAGTAGGTCGACACAACGACAGCCATAGCATATATCCAGGGCCTTCCCAGTAGGATGTTGTAATCGAGGTTTCCATCGATTACTTCAACATCTATTTCTACTGTCTTCCCCCCAGTTCGACTTGTAAGTTACTTAAAATCCCATATGGGGTATATGTTTGTCCATCAAATGCTTTTAATGTCGTCGAAGATCTCGACAAGGGTGGAGATCCTAAATTTTTCTAGCAACTCATCGACATAATACATGTAGATGCCCCCTAATCAATAATTGTCTGATGAATAGTTTTGTTGAGGGCTTTCACTTGAATGAGGAAAGCTAGTTGAGCCGGTAACTGAGGATCATATCCTTTGTGGTTAAAGGACACAAGATTGGAATCCTTTGGGTCAATCCCACATATTTCTGATAATAGAGCCTGCTTTTGGGAGGGGCAATTTTGCAGTACCTCAAGTGTCGACATAGCGGACGGCGATTGGGCCAAGTCCTCTACTATATTATAATTCTGTGCTACTTTGGCACGAGGATTAAATGTCAATTTGTGTACTGCTCCCTTTGGCGGCTTTGCCGTTAGCTTAGGAATGATGGGTGGTGCAACATCTGTCAAAGTTGTTGTCAAACTACTAGGTTGATCTTTATCCTTGTTGTTTGACAGCTGTGGATTCCCATAATATTTATTTCTTGTCGTTATCAAAGCATAATTTTGTTGCTTCGAAACCAACAACATCAGCACTTGGGACAGGGAAGCATTGTCACTGGCAACCATATTTGTTCCTGGATTTGGAAATGGATCAGTTAATACCGCCGAGGTTTTTGAATTCTTGAAGAATTTTTTAAGCTCAGCTTTATATGGACAATATTTTACCCAATGATCCTCATCACATATAAGACATGGACGATTTGGTTTCTTATCTCCAGAAGGGTTTGTAGAAGATTTTTCAAGTGATGATTCCTCGTTTTTCTTCTTCTTCCCTTTGTTTTTCTTCTTGCCTCCTGGTTGCTTGGTTTCTTTGCCTTTATCTGTTGAGACGGCATTTACTTCCGAGGCGAGAAGTTCTTCTTTTGCATTTTGACTAGAAATATTACGGTCCTTTTTAGATGTAGCCTTTGTTGGTTTCATGTCTGTCATACCAATCATGCCATCGCTGGCATGCGAGTCATTGTTCGGTTTAGGAGGAGGAGGAACGAAAAATTCCGGTCTTGGAGTGTCAGGGATTTTATCGCAGAGCATGCCAGACTGAGTATAAATCAAGTCTAAATATTTCGCACGAGCAATAACTTGCTCTTCAGTGACGACTCCTCCCTTTGCAACATCTTCTGTAATGGAATGTAATAGTGACTTAATAAACCATTTAGCTAAAAGCTGATCAGGAACATACGTTTTTACCATTCTACGATGACGTCGCCACTCATGAATATGATTGGATATGTGAGTGGCCGTCGTTTGTTTGAAATTGGTAAGAAGTTCTGTTCCCGTTTCGTACCTTATGGGTAACTGAAAATGGGTTAAAAAGGTTGTGGCTAGGGTACTGAAGTTATCAAATGAAGCTCTAGGTAATTCGATATACCATTTTGCTGCCGGACCAGTTAACGTTCTCTGAAAAAGGCAAAGCCTAATCGAATCATTGTTTAAGGTGTTTGATGAACACCATAGATGAAAGGTCATCACATGATTTGATGGGTCTTCACCCAGATTTCCATTAAGTTTAGGAATATCTGATGGAAGTTTATGCAAAATCGCTTGCCACCAAGGGGCGTAAGCAATTGGATCATTCATTATCTAATTTAGATCCGGTAACTCTAAAGTCGCCATGAAGGGTAACTGCTGATTCAGGTTTGGCGAATCATACCCAGGATAAGATGGAATTGCCTGAGAAATTGCTCTTTGCATACCAGCATAATGCATTTGATGTTGGTAAGTTTCGTAAGGTTGATGGGCATAACCATTATAGAATGGTTGATTTTGACCATTTTGAATATACGACTACCCATTATTTGCAAAGGTTTGTTGCTCAGATCCTTGGTAAACTTGTTGGAATTGTGGTTGTTGATATTGCACCAGCCATGGTTGTGAAGCCATGTGCTATTGTCCAATACTGGCTGTTTGACCAAGATGAGGGGTAATTGCACCCGTGTGGGCCTGTGTCATTCCACTAGTTGGCGATTGTGGTTGAGTCGCAGGGATAAGAGGCTGTTGCATTACAACCTGAGAAACCTGAGGTTGGCATACAACAGGCAATGCTTGTACTTATGACACCGTCACAATAGCCGGCGTAGTTGGTATATTTGACATACGTAAACATTGTTGCATCGAGTATACAACTCTTGGTTTTTGAGGCAATTTTGGCACCCAACCGCTAGATGTAATTCCAGCATAACCTGAATTTTGTTGTGAACTCTCGTATGGTTGTTCCCCTGGAGGAGACAATGAAAGGGTATATTGCCCCCCATAAGGCGGTAATCGGGTACTCAAAGGAATGATTTGTCCTTGAGGACCAGACTGCCCAAATTGACACCGTAAAGGATCAATTTGCTGAGACTCAACATAAGAGCTCCCGGATATTACTCCGGATGAACAAACGAGAACGGACCATACTGTCAAAATAGCCCCTGAGTGGGCCCCATTTAGCAATTGAGAGCTAGTTGGGACAGATGGTATGCCGGTGAACATTGTTGGAGTGACAGCAGGAAGTTTTGTCGTTGCTGTGTCAGATGACACAGTCCTAGATGTCGACGGTTGTTCAGACATTTCTAGTCTATCCAAAATATTTCCTAGCGATTCTACAGGAGCTTCCGATAACGATAGACTAATTTCTGATGAAGAAGGATATAGGGTGATCCCGACTCCAAATTGCGATGGAGTACTAGATGGAGGATCCTCCACAATCTCTTCTATAACAATCAGACCAGGTGGAAGAGGTAGACCATTAGGTCCGTAAAATATTTTCGATGTCGAAGAAGGTATAGATTCTGTAGCAACAGATGTTTGGGGAATAACCCCTTCCGAATCAGTTGTAGGTGGAGCTGGTTCAGTAATACAAGTGTTTACCTTCACACTAGGATCAACTCTACTATCCTTTCGTGGCTACGGAAGTTCTTCTATAGAGGTAGGGATACCAGAAATGTTTGGAGTAACCGGAGTCTTTGATGGTGTTGGAACACTTGTTCCAACTTTACTAGGGGATTTTGAACTGGTTAAATGAGTTTGCTTCGTTTGTAACAGTTTTGATTCTGGAGACAAGGATGGTTGAGGCATAAGCCTCCGCGAACAATGGGGTTTCAATTGACTTTCTTCCATGATTACGGATTACTCGATCAACTAAAAATCAAGGGGAAATATGTTTCCAAATTAAATGAATTTTAGATGCTTTGACACAACTTGTTTTTTCAATTTTTAAGAGTCGAGAAAAAACAAAATATGACTTTAGTCACCTTCTATTTTTAATGAGCTTGAAGTGACAAGTGCTCAGATGGACCTTTCCCTTTAAGGAGTCTGAAAAGGAATGAAAGAGACTACTCTGGAAACCTAGACAGAGGGATTACCAAACCAATCACAAAACTGCAGAATACTTTTTACGGTACAGCAGTCAATCTTCCCGAATGCGTGTTCAGTGCATTGCGATCGATAGGGCGGCAGACACGGCTTCCTATGGATAAAGGATATAGCCTATTGTAGTCTCCCAATATATACTTGATGGTACGTGGGAGCACAAGTCTGTACTGGCACTTGTCGTCTTAAAGTGGAGGAATCACCCAACTAGCCTAGACTTCTAAATGTTGTGCGTTAGGTTCCAAAGCGTTTTTAGATTCATTAAATTTATTTACAGTTGATCTTGTTTAAGAAATTTTCCTTTCAGGTTCACCGCGTGATGTAGATATACAATTCCTAAAATGAAATCTAAGATGATAAACAATCGTTTAATCTTCTTTTTGCAATGAAAATCCTAGCTACTAAAGAAAGAGAGATGATATTCTTTCAACATAGAGCAGAGAGCACACACTATATGCACTGTCCTAAATCAAACCAACAAACAGTCTAAATGCAAATGCACATGCATGTATTTGTTTTCAGCCTTCTTAATGTGTGAATGATAAAAAGAAGGCTATGCGCAAATCTGAATTATTTTTCAAAGGGGCATTACTAACAAGCTTCTTTTCAAGACAAAATGAAGACAATGACGACACTTTGCGATTTGGAATGGGAAACTTGCTTTCGACACTTGAAAAACTACTAATTCAAATAAAATAAAAGAGTAACAGTGTAATCGACTATCAAGAACAATCAAATTCTCTTCTATGACTGAAAACAACACTTGTGACACTTCCAAATCAAGAAACGACAGTTCAATTACGCTACTTCTTTGTAAAAGAGAACTGAAAATGGCTCACAATACATAAAAACATTTACAGTTCTTTGGACAATGGAGGTGGAATAATGGCAAGGAATGGGGTTTCCCCAAAGGTATACTGACTATAGATAGAAAAACTCCTAAATAGAGCTGAAAAGAGTGAAGAAAAACCAAAGTCTAGAGGCCAAATTAGCCCTCTCTGACCAGCGCACCTGTTACACAGGGATTCTAGTATGCATCCCACCTACAACACATGGGAAGTGCGATGCATACTGATATCCTTGAAGAGAGGGTGCGATGGTACAGTGTGAGACTTTTGATCCAGTTCTTGATCATAGTTTGCAGCACAGTTCAGAGATTTAGGCTGAGCAAGTGATAATCAGTAAATAAATGACAGGGGTAGATCTAAGGAGGTTACTAGAGCCACCACAAGGGAAATTATAGAGTTTGTAAATTGATTGTTCAGTTCATAAACAAAACCCGGAGATAGACTGAAGCAGCATTGATCTACTTTGCACTTGCATAGCAAATGCAGTTCGAAGGCTAGCTGGCTTCACTTCAGGCTCCATCTGTAAGTTTATAAAGAAACAAAATATAGACAAATAAACAATCTATTCACTCCCCAGTGGAGTCGCCATTTTTTTATCGGGAAATCTAGTGTCTATGCAGAGTTGCTAGTCCCACTAAGACTGGTAGCTATCTTAGAAACAAACAAACTAAAACTAGTTTCGTTTTCCTTTATGAGAAGTAGATAAGAGGGGAACAAAGGAGACCAACCTTTGTCTTGCACTTGGTTCCTTGCTTGATTCCTCTCCCTTCTGATAGATCTTTGCCACTCGCTTCCATGCCTACCCAGCTTCAAAGAGCACCTGTGGAATCAAAGAAGCATATCCAAGAACAGAGATATACTATCACAAACAATATAGGACCAGATATATATTGACCACAAAAATGCATATATCATCAATCATACAAGAATGTGGAGGAAAACTTGAATAACTTTATTAATATCAAGAATAGCAAAGAGGATTGCAACCAATTGTTCTGACCCAGCGTCATCCTCTCAGCAAGAAAGCCCTTCTTCACCTCATGAAAATCTTAGATCACCCAACACTATGATGTTACACCAAGAAACTAGCAGCACTTCCTTACAAGATACAAAATTCCAGCCCCTGGATCTCTGGGATGAGGGATCCATATATAGATGATTGCAGGGAGGTGAGTTAGCTTCTCAGATTTGATTAGTGTACTCTCTCTAATAGTTCTTGATTCCACTTGGAGATTGATGATCTCTTACTCATCCCTGGGCGAATGCAGAGAGGCAAGTGTCACAGGAGAAGTTTCTGGAAGATTCCATGACCCTCCACCTCGCAAACTGACTCTGCCATTTGTCCACGCTCGCCCATCGCACCCCATAGAAGGGCTTTTCAGTATGCATCACACCTCCTGTGTGCATTTAGGTGGGATGCAGTGCACTTTGACCATAGAGCAAGTGAGATGGTCCAGTTTTGACCAGTTCTGAGTAGTTTTTCCTGGAGAACTTCTAGGAGATGAAGTAATCAGCTGACCTTGTTCTTTTAGGGGTTGGAACAAAACTTTTAGGGACTTAGGAGCCCTTGGTTTATGGACATGTTTGATTGGGGTTGCAGTGCCAAAAAATGTCTATAACACATGGGTGAATGGCTCCATGTGCATAAGAGTCCCCAAAGCTATAATCTTTGATGTGGGTGATCTTGAAAGCATATCTGAGCCAACTTGTTTATGCTTCCCCTCTTATACTTGATCACCAAATGAAATTGTTTTAAAAACCCCATCCACTTGTAATGCCTGATCTGTTGTAGCTTATTTTGGGCCTACAGGTACTATAACGGTTGGTGATTCGTGTGGATTATTGTCTCCTTTCCCATAAAATAGTGCTTCCACTTCTTCACAACTTTCACCATGGCATAGATCTCCTTATCGTAGTTAGGGTAGTTAAGAACTACCCAATTAAATACTTCAGAATGGTCACAAATGAGCCTTCCTCTTTGCATCAAGACAACTCCCATAGCCCACCCACTCATATCTGTCTCCACTTCAAAGGTCCGTTGCAAGTTTGGTAATGTCAGAAATGGTGCTTCACTAATCTTATTTTTTAACTCATCGAAATCCTTATGGTGCAATTTTCCCAACTGGAAACTCTTGCGACTTGTTATTATGGTGTGGAGCAGTGTTGCTACCACTGAAAACAAGGCTATGAATTTCTTCAAGTACTTTGCTACTACAATGAAACTCATAAGCTCATTAACATTAGTAGGAACCATCCATTTCATGATGGCGTACACCTTGGAAGGATCTATCTTGAATTCTCCTCCACCAATCACATTTCCCAAATACACCAAGGATTGTTGCACAAACTCACAATTCTTAAGGTTTGTTAGCAGCTGGTGCTTCTTCAACTTTTCCAGCACCTACGTCAAATGTGACATATGGTCCTCCCAAGTAACACCCTATACCAGTATATCATCCAAATAGACAATAACAAATGAATCTCTAAAAGGGTGAAATACATCATTCATTAATTTGATAAATGTAGTTGGTGCATTACATAGGCCAAATGGCTTAACTAACCACTCATACAAACCTTTCTTGGTTTTGAAGGCGGTCTTCCATGTATCCTCTTCTTTTACTTGAACTTGGTGATATCCAGAATTCAAGTCCAACTTGGTGAAATACTTTGCCTGCTACAACTGATCTAGCAGATCGTCTATCTTGGGCAGGGGGTATCTATTCTTGAGCTTGATTTTATCAATTCCCTATAATCTATATACATCCACCACGTCTAATCCTTCTTTGGCACAATGATGATGGGTGACCAACATGGTGATGTAATTGGTCGATTGAAACCTTGTTCCAGCAGCTGCTGCAACTGTTTCTCCACCTCACCTGCTTCTATAATAGACTGCCTGTACAACCCAATATTTGGAAAAGGGGAGTTCAACAATAACTGGATCTTGTTCTCCACTTCTCTCTTAGGGGTTACGCCTTTAGGCTATGGGAACAAGTCCTTGTATGCCTATAAAAACTCCTCCAATTGTTGTTTTTGTTTCTTATTGCTCCCCTCTAGGGATTCCTTGCATCTTATTGACTCCTCTACATACTGATTTTCTCTTAAAAACAATAAAACATACTTCTTGCTGGAACTAATAAATTTCTTGGCTTTGTTGACACTTATCAGTGAAATATTCGGCTTGCCTTTATGCAGGTTGATGATGAATGATTTTCTATGCTTGATGAGCTGGTATTGGTAGCTCTCCTAATGTATATTGCTCACACATGTACATATATGGACTCCAAAACACAACTCCACATACATCTAGGGGAACCACATCCAAATATACTTCATCAATAAAATCAAAATTTTATAGAAAATATAATTTTACATTGTTTTGTTACCTTCAGCTCTCCATCCTTATGTACCGATCCTAGTGGATATGAGTTTGGATGATCATGCACTTCTAGCCACAACTTCTTGACTAGATCTCTTCCAATGAGATTTTCCTGCGATCCTAAGTCAAACATAGCATCAATCTTCGTCTTCTTGACTTGTATCTTTACGTGGATGAGTTTGGTCATTTCTTTCTCTTCCTGTTACTAAAGGCTACTCTGATTCACCTCCTTCTGCACTGATATACAGATGATCTTCTCATCCACATCTGAGCTTCTTTCAACTTGGTTGCCTGAATCAATCGCCATGAGATTCTTCTTCTTATTATATTTCTTCTTGTTCTTTAATTTTAGCTCTGGATGCAACTTCCAACACTTCTCCTCTGTATGGCAATAAATCTTGCAGTGGTTGCTAGGATCTTTGCACTGGTGTGTTGTGGCTACCATCTTTTTATCTTTCCCCCCTTTTTTCTTCTTCCCGTCCTTAGAAGCATATTGTTGCTCCTTTTTCTTTGATCCTCTTGATTACACTCTTTTTAGGCCTATGTTCTCCAGGTATTGTGCTTGTACACAAGCCTCGTTCACCATTTTGAGCTTGAACAACATCAGTTTCTCATATAGATGGCAGTGAAAACCGCCCAAATACTTGAGGGGTACACCTAGGTTCTTTGGAGAGATACCTAACATTATAGTCATCTATCTTAATTCCATTGTGTACTCCTACAAGCTTTGGCTCGACGTTTTCCTGAAGTAAT
Organism: Pinus tabuliformis; assembly: GCA_031772625.1. Classification (NCBI taxonomy): domain Eukaryota; kingdom Viridiplantae; phylum Streptophyta; class Pinopsida; order Pinales; family Pinaceae; genus Pinus; species Pinus tabuliformis. The sequence continues at coordinate 1,104,217,325 of CM062804.1, read as the reverse complement.
GCCACCACATCCACTAGTCTTCCACGTACCCAATGGGATAAAACTACGAGTTAATGAGGGTTTTGAAATCCTCCCACTTAGACACTGAAGGTTTTCCCTCCAACCTTAGGGTTTCTATGTGGCTCTTCAACCAAGTCAGTGCATGGCCCTCCAATTTTAGTCGCGCGAATGAGATCTTCTACCCTTCCTCAATCTTACGGAAACTGAAATAAACTTCCAGTTACTATAACCAGTGGTTCAAATTCAGAGCGTCGATCTCATCATGGTATGGCTTGATATCAACTTTTTCTTCCACTTTAAACAAGTATTGATTCACGACACTCAAACTGGATTGATCTTTTTGGAGTTCTTTCTTTGGTGGATTATCTGTGTCTTCATGATCTCCCGATCCCCCTTTTGATTTCTCCTTTGCATTCGAACCCTATTTTTATCCAAATATCCCCCTACCATGAGGAGGTTGACATTGTGGTTTATATCAGTGACTTGTTCTTCAAGCGGAAAAAACCTCAACTCTACAGGATCACGAGGTTCATTTACAGATTTGTCACCCATGATTAGGGTTTTATGACTTTCAGTCTCGCCGATCTTGATCCCTAAAATCTCCAAAAAATACCCAAAGAAGCTTGCTCTAATACCAAATGATCCATAAACTGTCATGGATATTCCACTGAATAGTTCTTCACAACAAATCTAATAATATTATATTAAAAATATGAGATTCTACAATGTTACAATTTTATTTAATTTCTATAAAATTAATAGTAATTAGTGCATGCATGTAAAATTAAATCAAGAAGAAAAGTAGAGGACAATAAAATAAGCTCACACACACATAATACACAAGATATTCTCTCTGGGAAACCCTTTCGGAAGACAACCCAACTAGAAGGTGATGTTGCTTCGCTCTCTTTCTCTGTTTTGAAATATGACTATAAATACAAAGAAGTAATGTTTGTGGCCCGTGAACTGTTATAGTTAACAAATCCTCTCTATGTGCTCTACCTCCTATCTCTCCTAGCTATCATTGCTCAACTATGGAACGAAATTCTCTCGAAATAATGGAATGCCTCTTCCTCCTAGTGGCCCGGTTATAACACAACCCAATAGCCTACTAGTGGTTAAGTTTTATTACATAAACTCTTAATTAGAGTTACAAAATAGGCCCTTCTAAAGACTTTTAGATCACAAACACGTGGCTAACCCCATTTCCATGAACAATGGGGGCTAACACAACATCCTCCTAAACTATAGGTCTGAAGACAAGAAGGTCAACTTCTGATTGGCATAACTTTTGCATACGGACTCTGATTGATGCGATTCTTGCATTGTTGGAAACATTTCTGTGTCTAGAATAGCATGAAAATATGTCACGCTTAAGAGGAAAAGTGTTACCCCCCTTTGATGCCTCAACACGCTCCTGGAAGGTTTTAGACCCCGTTTTTCCAAACTACATCCCGCTCGTAAAAATAGTCCTATGAGTTGATTCGTCCACTTTTTTCCACTCCAAATGCATCGAGATGGATGAAAAACAATATAATGATCCAATTCAGATTACCTTGAATTAAAAAAAAAAAAATTGTATTTAAGAAATATGATAGGTGGAAATTTACCTATAAAAGAAAAGAAACAAAGCAATCACAATTGCATTAAGTTTCAATAAACCATAATCCAACCAATAAAGTACTCTTGCCAAAGACCAAGGCCAAGAAGAGTCTTGGTGTAAATATGGAAATTTTCTTATGAAACTTAAATCCCATATGGAGAAACAAATGGTTAAATTAATAATATAAGAAATATGATAGCATAGGTGAGGAAATATATAAAAATATAATATATCCCTCTTAGTGCCCCTTCCTCGTGACAGTTACGCTATGCTTAGTTCATAACCAACCTACACACACCAATTCTGTCACTGCCGATCTGCCGTAACGGTTTCAATAAAACAGGGCCCTTACTTCTTAGGGGTCACTCACTATTCATATGGTGAGGGATTTATCGCTCGACCATAAGGATGCGTAAGCAGGCTCGACTGTTAAGGCCGCCATCACCTTTAGGTTCTCGACCATAGGACCTTTAGGTGCTCGACTGTTAAGGACCTTTAGGTGCTCGACCATAGGACCTTTAGGTACTCGACTGTTAAGGACCCTTTAGGGGGCTCGACTGATAAGGAGAGGAGAGGGAGAGGATGCGTAAGTAGGCTCGACTGTTAAGGACCTTTAGGTACTCGACCATAAGGGAGAGGAGAGGACCCTCACCATATGAATAGTGAGTGACTCCGTCCCTTTAGGGGGCTCGACTGATAAGGAGAGGAGAGGGAGAGGATGCGTAAGCAGGCTCGACTGGCCGCCATCACCTTTAGGTGCTCGACCATAAGGGAGAGGGAGAGGGACGGAGTCACTCACTATTCATATGGTGAGGGTTTTAACGCTCACTCATCATATGGGTGAGGGCCCTTACTTCTTCATAGGGACGGAGTCACTCACTATTCATATGGTGAGGAATTCGTCGTCCTGCCTGAGCTCTGCGAAGGTTCTCCCTTGAGGCAGATTCCGGACACCCTTCCCCCCACCCCCTTCCTTTGAAGGGGGGCCCGGCCAGCAGGGAGGCCAAAGCCCGATTTTGTTTCCTCTCCATATCGGACGGATCGGAAGGGGGGGCGAGCTCCTCCCGTGTCCAATCTCCTTACCCTCTCCTCGGATGTATCGAGAGATCCCACCCACCGCTCAGAAGAAGAGATCCCCCCCTACCTATTTCTTTTATTCAGTAGTTCGGGCTGCTTCTGGTGTGCCGCCCGCTCCTCTTTCCTTCCCTGCGTGCGCATCGGTATGCCCCGGCGGCCCTGCCCTCGCACCACGCCTGCATCTCTTTATTTCTAAGTCAGTTAGGCGTAACGTATTTGAAGAGGAAAAAGTCAGTCGCGGGTAAGAGAAGCGGGCAGGAGATCGCGTAAGGAGAGGTACGTTAAGTGACTCGCCTCAAAAAGGGCTCGGAACGAAGATAAATAGAGTCGCTCGATAAAACCAAAGGCCCTTTAGGGTGAGGTACGTTAGTGACTCAACTAACAAGGACCCTTTAGGGGGCTCGACTGATAAGGAGAGGAGAGGTACGAACGCTCGACTATAAGGATGCGTAAGCAGGCTCGACTGTTATGGCCGCCATCACCTTTAGGTGCTCGACCATAAGGTCCGTCAGGGGCTCGACTGTTAAGGAGAGGCCCGGTAGGGGCTCACCATTCCGATGGTGAGGGATTTATCACTCGACCATAAGGATGCGTAAGCAGGCTCGACTGTTAAGGAGAGGACCTTTAGGTGCTCGACCATAAGGGAGAGGGAGAGGGACTCACTATTCATATGGTGAGGGATAGGAAAGAGAATATCGAGTAAGTCGCTGTATCAAATAGCTACGCCTTACTAAGTAGGCCGCTATATGGTCATGATTTATATGGAAGGAAGGATGTCTCGCCAAATGACTATTTACCCACCCACCCCAATCCCCGGGGAAGGCACTAGTCTCGACCAACGGGAGAGGAATGATGGCATAGTGCAAGTGGATCTACTGGTACTGCTTCACCGACTTCTGGATCAACTGGATCACCGACTGCTATACGGGCCACTTTCACTCCCAAAAGGTCATATCTATCGTCTTGATCCCCAAACTGGTGATACAGCGCGTTTTTTCTTAATCACTTTCTATTTGTCGAGGTCTGGCAATCTCGATTTTGACAGATCTGGATGAATTTGGGTTTTCATTAACTGGTTGGGATCGGCTCATCGATCTGTTGGTTCAATAGCTGATCAGGTGAATCCTTCAATGGTAAAGCCTCACCTTAGCGGGGCCGATCATCAGTGGGTGTAATGGCTAGTCTGGGTATTGAGTCCAGCCAGTACCAATCCAGTCAATCAACCCTTGGATCATGGATGGGATCATACCGATCCATCACGTGTCAATTCAGCTTTCGTTGCAGGGTGCAATAGAGTCGGCTTGCCCCGCGTCTCCGACGGCGATATCGGCGATAACTAGAATCTCAAAACCACCCGGGAGGATACCAAAGATCGCATGGATATCAGCTGGTCACTCAAAGAATTGATCCCATATTTCTTCTATCCTTCCTAACAAGCATTTCCTATCTATTCGCCCGCCCAGAACCTCAAAGTGGGAAGGGCCCGCCGCCACTCCCTTCCCCCCCCAGGAGGTATAGATGGATAGGCCCGCCTATTCCTCCGGGGGCCTTAAGAGACAGATGAAGCAGAAGTTTCCGTCTACGTCACTCCATATTTCCGCAACTCCATCGGAATACGAATGAGATCAGAAACGCCATCATTGAGGCAGACAATGCAATAGCTTCGGTTAAAGCGAACCCCGAAATGGCATGACCAGATAATTGTTTAGCCAATGATGGATTTCGCGCCACGGAATGGATCAAGGAACTAAGAGCGTTTCCAATACCGGCAGCAGCTCCCGCTAAAGCAATTGTAGCTGCTCCAGCACCTATTAATTTCGCACCTTCCAGCATATTGAGAAGGAGGTTTCTGTCTTGTCAGTTCTTTTCCTAGTCTTTCTCTTCGGATTTGGTTTCTCTTCGTTGATTCTTCCCTCTTTCGGCGTTCCTTTCATCAATACCTACCTCAACTGGCATCTCTGGCTATCGCTAAATCATTACCTAACCAACTACGCCAATAAGTCAGTGGCTGCTGGTCATGAATTCTATATGTCATTACGCTTTATTATATACGTAATTACACTTTAGAAGACAATGCATATATTATATATGTAATTACGCTCTCGAATCCAACCATGACTCGATATATGTAATTACGCTATTTTGAGAAAAAGAGATTTCGTGAACTTCTTCCATTTCTTTCAGTCATTCTTTATATATGTCATTACGCTTTTCTTTCTTTTGGGGGGTTGATATATTGCTCAAGGCTGCCTCTAGTTACCGAAATCAATATCATTATATATGTCATTATGCATTTCATTTTTTTCATTCATTCATTCGATGTGTGTCGATTCGGTGTGAGTCGAAGGGCCCTTACTTCTTCATAGGGGTCACTCACTATTCATATGGTGAGGGTTCAAGCTACGCATCCTAGCTCCTCGACTGGCACGGATTCTCGTATGAGAGAGCCGGTCACTATTATATATGTAATTACAGTCATGATCGATTGAATTTAGATCTCCTTGCACTCGGAAGCGCAAGACCTCCGGACCTTCATGATTCGATCAATTAAGGGAGAGGAATTATGGAAAGAAGAAACGACCCGACGACTCCTTCTATCGCTAGCCTACTGAACGGGCAATAGCTAGTCTCTATAACACCATATATCACCGAATCTAGGTTATAACCCTTACATCACAACTTTTCGAAAACGAATTTCACCATATAAGCTACCTTACCTGCCTACCTTGACTGATTCTAAAGCTGAACCTTGATTACTCCCTATCGGGAGGAGGGAATCATACCAAGTATCCATCGCTATAGCCTTCGAACTAAGCCATATCACCGTCTACTGCTTCTCGTACCATCGATAACCGGATCCATTGTCCACGAACAAATGGTCTAGCAAGTGACCTAAACCAAAGCAATAACTCAATGAAACTTTTTGAACGGAGTGAACTGAACTATCTCACATGCCTTATTGACCTGAACATATAAGTGGCTCTATGAGGGTGAATTGCCTCAAATCAATACGTATAAACTAAGCGAGTGTGTTCCATCCCAAGTGAGTATAGATCGTAGTATTCTTGATTTAGCAAGTGATAGTGAGTGTGTGAGCGAAGCGATGAATGGAAGAATGCTTTCAGAGGGTGAGTGGAAGTAAGTGATGGGAAGAAGGATAGTTAGCATAGTAGAGTGAGTAGCGATGGGAAGAATGATTAGCAAGTGAGAGTCAGTATCTATTTCTCATTTACACTTGAACCCATGACCGTTGCTGCAAAGAGCGCAAGTGTTTTTTTGATCAGCAGTTCAAGTCGCTCCAGTGGCTTTAGATGATCCGGAATCATAAGTTATACCCGAGTCAGGTGTTGTTGGCTTCAGTTACGAACCATAGGCCCTACCACCTTTTATATGAATAAGTCAAGATCGGAATACTTCATCTGCTGTAGTGGCTAGATCTGCTTCGGAGAAACCCGCAGTCAATTCCAATTTCATAGTTCCTATCCTTGTCAGTCGAGCCGTCCTCTGCCCGTTTTTTCAGGTCACTAGGAATAAGTGGAACAAGTGGACCGGCCTTCTTTTTGAATGATACAACCCAGCAGCAGTAGCAGCTACAGTATCTCTCGTTGACCTATCTGACCCATATGACCCCCACTTAAGTACCTCCGTATTCACCAAAGGTAAAGTCTATTGCGAAAGGTTTATATCCTGTTTATAAAAGGTTTGCAGTGACTTCGAAGGAAGAAGATGCGGATGTAGCAGCCAATCCATGTTTTTAATAACAGAAATATGACCCATTGTATACATATCGACCATTGCAGCTGAAGAAGGTGAATGAGATAATATCGACTGAGATAACCTACGATTCAGAGTCAGGTTTTGGCGTCGAGATGCATGCGGCTGATGCAGAACGAGATGGTTCAGTCAGGTGGTTCATCTGGGTCGGTGGCATAATCAAGAGCATTTCCCGTTTAAGATCTCTCCATGGCGGATGATGCTTCACCACAAAGCCTAGCTTCAGCAGGCCCATTGATTGCCCCAGGATTGATTCTGAGTGGTTAGATGGATGGTCCGGCTTACCAAGTGTTCGTTCACCAAGTTGGCCCACAGCAGATGCTCCTATTGCGGATGGGATTGTTGACCCTCCGGTTCTTCCCTGCTCTTCTATCTGCAAGCTGCTCTCACCCAGCCACGCCTTACTGGCTGGCAACCACCTCACTTGCCCCTCTGCCTCCGCCCCTCGCCTTTGTCCCTGCTATTCACCCAATGCTCCCTACCCAAGCCCGTTCCAACAATCCAAGCTCATATACAGCCTTCCATTCTCTTCACTCTCCTCCTTGATTCCCTTCACCTGCCCAATATATCTTTTCTGTCTTTTGGGGGGGTCATTTGGGAGGGAAGTGTTCTCTCAAGCAAGATCCAAAGACTTTATATATAGACGAAAAAAGAAGAAGCACCACATTTAGGGAGATAGGTAATGAACTACCATAAGGAAGGTAGTGAAGTGGCTAGGAGAATGGCTAAGGAAGCTAGGTAAGGACCTAACCATAACCATAAGGAAGCTAGCTAACTTTCAAACCATACTTAAGTGGTAGAAGCCATAGTCATACCATGCCCTAACTTTCTACGTAAGAAGGGTAGAAAGGGCCGCCATCGAGCGATAGCTTTAACTGGAAGCAAGGGGACTCTTATGAGCGAATTCATTATAGTGAAGTAGTCCGGTAGGCAATCCATCATCTAACAACAGTCACCTTATCTATCCTCTTAGGGATACCGACCACCTTAAGGCAAGCAAGCAAGAATGGGAGTTGTCTTGTGGTAAAGTAAGAAAGGCTAGCTCATTCCAAGCAATAGAGTTCCTCTGATCCAGTATTCCTGCCAGCCAGAAGAAAGGGAGTCCGCCCACTTGAATTGAAGACTTATCGTGAATTCATGAGATGATAGTAGTAAGTAAAGGCTAGCTCTAAGCTATAACTGATAGCTGCTACCAAGCAAGCGAGGGAAGCTTGTCTTCCGGGCAAGCAATAGAGTGGAGTTATTCTCAAGTAAGCACGGATTTTCAATACCTCATGATAGCGAGTAGTTCCATTCTTGTATTCAATAAAGAAGGGAGGGTTAAGGAAAGTGTATGCTCTGTAACAAGTTACCCTTTCATCCGCTATCACTGAATTCGAGTTTCTTGTTCATAAAGAGTAGTCAGACTGGAAAGCACGGAAGACAGAAGCACTGGAAGCGAGCGAGGAAAAAGGGAGACTGACTACTATCAGACTGATAGTGAATTCATAAGCGAAGCAGCTTATAGCTCAGCACTTGAATATCTTTAAGAACCTTAATCTTATAGTGATTTAACAAGATGATGAATCCGCTAATCAGAGAAATAATCAGCTCTCACTGAAAGCTCATTCATAAGATAAGCTATCTGACTTTAAGCACGCTTCTGAATGAAAGCCAGAAAGGCAGACGTCACCTGTAAGCAAGCAAGAAGCACCCAGCCAGGAAGGGAGTGATGAAAGAGTATTCCATACCTTACCTTCTGACTGATTCTGGTCTTTTCCGGTCATTTCATGACGATCGGTAATGTTAAGGTCGGCCGGGTTTTCTTCCTGCAAAGCCCAATTTATGAAATCAAAATGCGTTATATTGCTAGTTTGGCGATCGAGATTAGGAATTTTCATTTTGGAATTGAAAGTGGAAAAAAAGGGTGAGCCTGTCGAACTCTCGACCTATGGGAGAGGTACGTTAAGTGACTTTTTTAGTTACTTATTTGAGAGGGGCCACCCAATAAGTCAAATGAAAAGAATCTTGGCCAAATCGTCCCTCACATAAAGAATCGTACCAGAATCTCGTATATAGAGAGAATTTGAAAACATGCTTCTTCAGCCGTCATTACGCTTTAGGCTCTCATAATCGATCCATACCTAATATTGTATACAAAGAGATATCTCATTATATATGTCATTATGCATTCATTCATTATATATGTCATTACACTCCTACCTACATGCCCTCTAACCTGCCAAGCAATCTAACCTGCCAAGCCGAGCCAAGCCATTCTCTTTCCACCTTCCTTCCATCTGTCTGTAATGAAGTATTTGATCCATGACTTCCAATGCATGGGCCAATGCCTGCCTACCTACCTCTAAGTCATGTGTAAGGGCTTCAAGTCCAGGCTTGCTTTCCTTGCACTAGGAAGCGCAAGCCCCTTCGGGACCTTTCCTGCCAAAATGAAATGAGGAGATCAGCCAGCAACTCCATAGACAATATGTTGGCAATCTCCTCTATCCCAGGTCGACCAATCATTGTGGGTGGGAGAGAGAGTTCTTGAAGTTGAGGTAGGTCTACGATCATGGTCGGAAATCTTCTACTATGGGGCTAATGATTTTCTATCAGCACCTCGCCCGTAGTTTACCTTGAATAATAAGTAGACCGAGTTTATATTGAACCAGCATCCAGCATATGGACTAGGCCCATAAAATCATGGGAATGAATGATCGAACTTTGAACTATATGCACCTACTATATCCGCCAACGACGGACCAATGACCTATATACCATTAAACGACAACCACCTAGCTACTGAACACTTCGACCTCTCAAGGACTGCTTTGGTAGGTTCTATTTGGTAAGGGGCTCAGCCTTATGCTACTGACCGGGGTGTAACATATGGTGCCGGAGGAAAGGGAAGGGCTGATCGACAGGGATAGGGGTATCCCAACATAGAAGAATGCCGCTACGGATTCCACCTACAGATTCCTGTTCGCATACTCACCGGCCGTACCCCAGCCCGGAACTTTCCTAAACTACGATGGTCTCCGCGTCAGGGTCCTAGTGATCAGCAGGATTCAGATTGCTTCCACCCACTGCACGCCTAAAAAGACCCCATGCGAACCACCGACCGAGCTCAGTCACGCATGCTCATACTAGGGTTACCGCGGATGGGTCAACTTGAAATGCGTTTACGGCGACATAATCAACGGCGGGGGTGAATTACTTCCCAACGATCAAATCAAATAGAAACAGGAAGTGTCATCGCGATAAGTAAATGAGCGGGTACGGGTGAAAGGATGGACTGCTTTTTAGCTGCATCTGGGTAACCTTAGCTCCATCAGCGTCAGTTGCACCAGCTTCTTTAGTCGTTGCATCTCCACCTAGCTGTATCAGCTTCCGTCGTTGCTTCCGGTTAAACTCACCGCGCATCTCGAGCTGCAGGAACCGGATCCGCACCTATCTATACTACCTTCGCTTCTTCCTCTGCTCACTCTGCTACTGATGGATTTGGATATAAAACTGGAACAGCAGGCTATGACAAAGGCCTTAATCCCCTTTGTTTAGAGATGCTCGAGAATCTCAATTATGGTAAAGAAAGGCTCTCTATCAATGCCCCGGGAAAGGAAAGAGAAATCGCAATTAATAATATACGGGCAGAAATCATTCTCAACTGAGCAATCCCGAGAACCTTTTCAAAGTTGAGTCTATTACTGTGGTATTTCTAAATACTAAGGGTATTTCTATCTCCAAATGATAGAACCGAGTAGCTTCTGGAAATGGGACTAGGAGCTCTGGTTCTTCGGCTGAATAAACAATGGGAACTGTATATGCTTCAGGTGGATCTACTGCTGGAATGCTTGCTCATGCTGATGCTACTGAAACCAGTGCATAGGCTCAGTACACTCAATCTCGAATGGGTAGCGATGCCAATGATGGCGGTTCAACTTCAATGGTGGATTATGGGTAAACTGGGTCAAGGTAAACTACTACTACTTATGCATCGTGGTGGGACTTTGACTAGGTTAGCTGTTGGATCATTCACCGGTTAGCCTGTTCCGATTTCTTTACCAGGCGTTCCTAGACCTGTTCCGGCTTCTTGGACATTAGGGTAGTTCGGCTTTATGTATTTCCCAGCGTGTTCCGGGGTTTGGTACATTCCCCTTGTTCCGACTTTTAGGACACCTCTAGTCTATCCTGGCCTGTTTCGGGGTTTTGCGCATACTACTTTTTTCCAACATTTCAACAACCCCGCTCCTAATCAAGTAGACCCTACCAACCCGAATTAGGCGGGAACATCCCGATCAGAATCTGGTGGAACAACCCAATCTGAATCCTGAGGATCTGCCCTATCAGAATGATACAGAACTACCTGATCAGAACTAGTCTAACAAAACCCCCGGTCATAGTTACAATAGTGGAAAACACCGAGCCACCTTCAGGAGTCAGGAGTACCGTTGAGTTCTGAGCCAATCCTTTCGCGGTACAGTTCGTCCAATTCCAATCCTCTTTAGAACTCTTGGCTTGCCTTGGTCTTCTAGCCAAGTATTGGTATCAGCGTGGTAGGGCTCATTGGCTTGTGAGTGGTAGGGCTCAGCTCATCTAAGCCAAGTATGGGATGGGTAGTATTGGTAGATAGGAAGGAAAGCCCAGTGCGTAAGCGGTTGCATTTGACCTAATTTCAATGCCAACTAATATGTTAGGGAATGAGTGGTCGAACTTATGAAGGAAGGAAGGGAAGGACTGGGCTGGTCTTTCTGGTCGATGGGCAATACCGTTTCGGGGGGCTCGCTTTGCTCATCATGCATATTCTTTATATATGTCATTATGCATTCATTCTTTCGACTACGTTCCCTCTCACCTACCTATGTTGATTCTTGATTGAAGCGATCGAGCTATTCTCGTATGAGGGAATGGTGTATCAGCGGCGGAGGTTTTTCAAGATTTCGATGGCGGCCCGCTTCACGTTTCATTTTACTTATTGGGTGGCCCCTCTCAAATAAGTAACTAAAAAAGTCATGCTTACGCATCCTCTCCTCTCCTTATCAGTCGAGCCCCTGACGGACCTTATGGTCGAGCGGCCTTACGGCTCCTTGTTATGGTGGTAGTTATATATGAGCATGTGGTAGTTACGGCTTCATAAAATAGAGATAGATCAGATGCTTATTCAACTGGGGCGAGATGGCATTTCTGGTGTAACGTATATAAAGAACCTGCCTCTCCGCTCCTCAACATCGATTGGCCTATGCTCCTTCCCCGATGCGGGAAAGAACTAAACGTACCTTATGTAAGGACAGCCTTTCTTCCTCTCCCTAAGGTTGAGCCATCCTCCAGAAGTTTCATCTACTGGTCAGGAGCCTATGAGCCTAGAAGAAGTAACCAAGATGTGAAAATAGAGGGCCCTTACTTCTTCATAGGGGTCACTCACTATTCATATGGTGAGGGAAAATTGATAGCTCGGCGAGAAGTCTTCTCTATTCTACCAGACTTCCCTTCTGACTTGCCTACATGTTCGTAACCTTGCCTTCTTCGTACACCCTCTGGTAAGGCTAAGCGTTCCCTACCAGCCAGAGTCAGTAGCTTGAGATTCAGTGGCTTGTGAAAACGCCCTACCCTTTCAATCAGTAGTCAGCTCTGTAGTCAGTCTCCTCACTGGTAGGATCAGAATAGCCTCACAGGTACCGGGATTTTTCGTTGCAAAATAGCTCTCAGAGGCAATCCACAAAGAAGAGGAATGAAAAAGGTGCTCGGGGCCTGGGCTTGGCGCTTGAAGGCCTGACCCTGATATTGGCGGGGTGTTACCGGACTTCTCCTTCAAAGGGAAATCCAATCTGTCATCGTTGCAGAGTGCACCCAATAAACCAGACATCCTTGGATCCGTGGGGCGAATGACTCAAAGAAAGGAATAAAAACCAACAACCGATTGTCATAAAAGAAGTTGCTAATAAGATGTGCTGCCAGATGAATAGGCGATTCGACCACCATGACTTTCATTTTGGAATGGAGCTTCAGGTGCACCAAGTTCTCCAGAGATCCAACGAGATCGGCCTTTTTGAAAGGCACAAATAGCGCACGACTGGAAAAGGGCTGACAGCCTTGACTCTCTCTTTCGGGCACTTGGCTTCATACTTCCCACACCCACAAGGGAAAACCCCAACCACGCCCATTTCTTATTCTTTCTCACCCCCTGCTCGTACCGGAGCTAGGTTTGAATCTACTACGACACTAACAACAACAAGAGCAGCAAGCCAGAGCTTAACCTTCGGGGCAGGCTCACAGCTTGGAATGATCTTAGTGACTTTGGCTCACGAAGAGGATTAGCTATCCCCTTATTGTAAATAGGAGAGGCACCACAGCTTAGTCAACTGCAAGGCCAAATAATGCATAATGACTTGGGCGCGTGGGCCAGCGACGAGATTTTTGTCGGAGCTTATAGACTTTAGTCCACCTGCCCGGCGCTTGCTCATGAGAAAGAGGACAGAGGGTTCAGCTCTAGTACTATAATTTAGCTAGTGCCCTTGGTTGTTCTTTGTTACTTGAACCTTTAGCCTAGTTAGATGTCCTACCCTTTTCTTAGTAGATCAACCCTTTGATTTGGGCAACGGGGATCAACTGCAAGTAAAGGAAAGGGCGATCCAGTATCGATACTACGTTCCACAGGGAAGCCCCACACCCGACTATTTATTTAGTAAAAAAAACCTGGGGTTTTGGTTTTAGACCCCGTATCTTAACGTCGAAGTCGGGCAAGTGCAAAGCGAAAAACCACTTATTAAAGTGTACCAGCCAACCCAGGAGAAGCCCCACCGAGATAGAGTAGCACCCGCTTCTCTTACGCTATTTGGAGGGAAGAGAAAAGCACTCCCCTCTTAGAGCTGCCCACAAACTAGACACCTGTTTTTATTACTCACATAGAGTACCGGCAAGACCGGCGCCTTGTTCTGCCATTAAGAAAGAAGAAAGCCAGGGGGATTTCATCTTTGAATACTGGTACAGGAGGGACAGATGCTCGGATAGCCAGATGCTATGGAAGGAGGGAACCCCGCAAAGAACCATCGGGAGAAGGGGCACTGGCCTCACTTTAATAAGAAATGCACGACTTGATTCCTCATCGTCGGATCAGAAGGGAGCGGCTCTGGTACACTACTTTTAGGTCCCATAATAAGAAGGCTTACCTTTCTATTGAGAATGTCCCGAGGGGATGGAGGATTTATTGGACATAGAAAAATGCCCACTAGGGCAGGCAACTGGCCTTTAACAGATACCTTATTATACACTTGCAGTACACGAAAGGGTGAGCATAGTCTAGTAGACGGAAAAAAACCAACCTGTCTTTATTTGTTAAAAGCAGGTACTCTTCCATAGCTGCTACTTCCATACGCTGATCGGAGGTCTCGGAGACCGAACTCACCGGGATGCAGAAGAGCTGGGACCTAGGAGACAATCCCCCTTGACCCTCTCTTTTCTTTATTCATATAGGAAAAATTCCCCGTAGGGACATCTCTCAATAGAAGAGAATTCGGCTAGTCAGGCCGGACAAGCAAACTCACTTAGGCAGCTACAAGCGCAAGGGGAAGGGAGGAAGCTTTGGGGCATCAACGGGATCCATAGGGTAGGCAACCGGCCGTAGGGGAGGAGGCCTTTGAGACATAGACAAAGGGAGACAGAGGAATTTCTTACTTTATTAGCACCCGGGCGCTTACTCCATACAGTCGGGCCCTTCTTCCGCCAAGGGAACGATGGGATCCACCCTACGCTTCCCATTTCGTAGTTCGCTACGAGAATACGGCTTAGCTCATATGAGAAAAAGCAAGATAGGATATTCAAACCAGAAGCTAATCCTTCACTTAGGATTGTTAGTTAGCGGGTTCAAAATCCGTCTTTTTCTAGAAGGCAATGGCCAACGAATCGATGTTGAGGCTATAAGGAATGCCCTAACGTCGGGAGCTCCGTTTGGACCGGGATCCCATAGAAGAAAAATAACGTCAGTGAGGCCTGATCGAAGGGGCAAAAGTGTGGGTTAGGAGATTCAGATAAAAGAAAAAAAGTAGCTTCGCTGGCTTTCTTTCAGAACCTCCTTCTTTGTTACCCAGGTGGGAACTGGTTTCGTAGAAGAAGTCAAAAGAAGTAGTCCGCACCGGTCTTGTGTTACCTCACTAGCTCCCTTTCCTATAATGCCCCGGCATCGCTACGTTCGTTCACTCAAAGAAAACTTCCCCCTTCTTACTCGAGGGGAACTTTTCTCATAAGTAATGGGTGCAGTCCATATAGGAGACTCGACCAGATCTCTTACCCATTCTCATTTCAAGAGGAAGGGTTTGACTATAACTCGATTTGGGGAAGCTACCAGAGATTGGAATCGGACAGTCTGGGAATATTTTCAAGAAGAAACGTAGACTCTTAGCACGCATAGCTGGTATTCAGAATGCTCTGGCGAGGAGAAGAAAGAACAAGGTTATGGCCCTCCTCTCCTCTCCTCTCCCTTATGGTCGAGCACCTAAAGGTCCTTATCAGTCGAGCCGATGGCGGCCTTAACAGTCGAGCGTTCGTACCTCACCCTGCCGGTCCTTGACAGTCGAGTGTGCTTACGCACCCTGCCGGTCCTCACCATCGGAATAGTGAGTGACCCCTCACCATCGGAATAGTAAGTGGCTCCGCCCCTAAATAATATAGGCCGCCATCGAAATATGTGAAAACCTCCGCCCTCCTAAAATGGCAAGAATAGGAGGGGAATCTTGAAAAACCTCCGCCACCCCCCACCCAATAAGTAAATTCAATCAATTTTTAGGGATATATATGGGAGCTAGAGGTCCACGATATAGGTCCACGATATGGAAGGATTCATGGGGCAAGTCGATATGGGTTGGGGATACTAATTGATGGTTTGCGATTTGTGGCTTCATGGGCTGGCTTCTCCGCTTCATGGGGTATTTCATGGGGAACAGGGCTGTGCAGCTTTCAACCCAACGATGGGCCGGCTGTGCTCCTCTCGACCCACCCTACCGATGATTAGCAGTTTGCGCTTCTCTCGACCCATCCCCATAGCTTAGGACCAGCCTTCCCGTTCGCTTTCGTCTTAGGACCAGCCGGTAACCCGATAAGCTGGGTAGGACCAGCCTTTTGAATTGAGGGGAAGAAATCGATCTATCATTCATGGCATAATAACATATATAATATATGCATTCACGCTCTCTCGATCGAATAGGGTGAGGTACAACCGACTGGATCCACTCCCCGCGCTTTTCTCTGAAAAGTAAGTGCAAGGCTTGGTGATGTCCGTCCATCCAAAGGTAAGTCGTAAGGTCGGGTGGGTAGGTTTTCTGTTCACACTGAAGGTAAAAGGGTAAGGTTGGATGGAGATTGAATGGTTGGAACCGGATTGAACAAATACTGCCAGCACTTATGGAACACCGCTGGATTATTGATTCGACGAGGATGCGTAAGCAGGCTCGACTGTTAAGGAGAGGACCTTTAGGGGGCTCGACTGATAAGGAGAGGAGAGGGAGAGGAGAGGAAGAAGAACAAAGCCAAGTAATTTCAAATCGCTTGGCCGCATCGGACAAGGGACCACGAAGAAAGGAAGCGAAGGAAGGAAGAATGGTGGAAGGAAGGCAGGCAAATACATAAATACATACATAATAGTGTATAATGAGTTGTGAGGACCAATCCACTTCCCATAACTGCTAGCGCTCTGTGCTGGTTCGATTCAGTCTATCTAGCTAGTCTCTCAAGCTCATCAGTAGCAAAGTGGTCCTAAGAGATGTGACCTTGATTGATTCATTCCTGCCTGCCTGGTTCCTGGTAAAGAGAGCAAAGCACGTAGCCTGTGCCTGCCAGCCAAACCACTTACTTAGCGGATATCACTTGGTTCGTCGCTTTCAGAGACTGCCCGCTGCTTAAACTGACACTGAGTAAGGCACTGATCCAACCTTCTCTTTCATTTACAGGTGGACCTTACCTTGGTGCGGGAGAAAGCATATATCGCCTTATTATCTGCCTAAAGGTCGGAAGCACAAGCCTTGCTCTCCTCGACCTCGTAACCTCGGCCGAGTCCCTAACGGGCCTTTTCTCGAGCAAGCACTTCGTACCTTATCAGAGGTAAGAACCACAAACCCCATCGTCTGTAGATACAACAAAAGCTCGATCACTGAATAAGCGTCATGCTTCAAAGGGGTATTAAGTGCCTCTGCCGTGTCTTCCCAAGAATGCAATGTGGCCTTATGTGTTGCCCACCATCTCGCAGGGGTCTCTGCAAAAGTGAGATCCAGCGCTGCAATCCTTTGCTCCGGGATGATCTGTTCTACCACTTGTTCCACAAATTCAGGCATGTCAATCGTGCCGTCAACCTTCGATGGGTCTTTCAACTCTGCGCCAATCCACCTGCATGTTCGCAGCACCGCACACCATCATGTGGACTGCTCATATTCTGCACTCTGCCACTAATTGCTTGTAGCTTTCGAGTCTGTTGCGTAAGACAAAATGCTGCGCCAAAATCAGTCTCCATCGACCATTGGGGTTATGTACTCCTCCCCCTGCGGTGAGGTTATACAACTTATCTAGGGCACCTTCATCTCAAATTTATTCAACTGGTTCCACAAAGCGCTCGCCTAAGGTTGGATCCAGAGGCTGAATGACTCTACGAACTGATTTCTCAAAGGACATCCGTCACTGCTTTAGATTCATAATACTTTGTTTCATTATTTCATGCCCAATCGATCTTGAGTAGCGTAGGGTAGGGATCCTTGTCATCTAGAATCTCGATGACCTAAAAATGCAGGTATTGACCCCAAAAAGACAAACCTGAAACTATTCCAGCCTATCGATTGGAAAGATACACGACTAGTTGGCCAACCACAGCTGGATTGGTGAGTAGACCACACCTAGCCGTCCCATGAACTCTCAGTATTTCTTAGGCAATATGTTCACATTTGATCCTAGGTCGAGCATTACTTCCCGCACCTCATATCCTCCAATTAGCGTGTTCAGCCTTAATTCTTTCCATGGCCTCTTTCTCTGCACTCGGTGTATATGTCTATCCAACGTCTCTGCGGGTTAACCCTGCAACCACACAAGTATCCCCTTGAGATTGGTCATAGCTTGGTCATCCTTCAAAATCTGTCAGATTGTCTTCATCCATCCCTGTACTTCATCTTCAACGAACTGCGCCGGCAGGCTGGCAATGACAAGGGTACAATGAAGGGACTCTCAGCAATGACTGGTGGGCATCTGATGACCGAGTGAAAATAGGATAAGTAAAGGTAGGAGCACCTCATCCGGGATCCCTTCCAGTTCTCGATCGAACAACAAAGACAAAGACACAGGTAGCAGCAGGAAAGACAGAAGCAAAGGACACAGAGACATAGGTGGCAGAGGCAATAATAGAGGTAGCAGACCCATTTGCAGTAGTAGAGACAAAGGCAGGAGCAGTTTACCGATGGAAGGCAAATGACCTTAAAGCTATTGGAGGTAGTGGTGGAGAAGCTGGGACGGGAAGGAATTCAGCGGGCTATGGGACTGGAATGGATATCGGGCGAGGTAGCTCAGAAACTGGATCAATGGAAACAGGATATGGATCTCGATCCGCTGCTTCAGCTTCCTCTCCTGCTGTTGGTCCAACTGGCTGTCCAACTGGCTCTTGAACAAGCTATATAAATGAAAGGGATACCGAGGGCTAGAATGGAATGGATGCTGCTGGTTTGGATGCTTACTCTTTTACTGCTTTAACCGAGTCAACCGTTGCTTCTAGGCCATAAAGGTCCATGCTAGCTAGCCACCTCGTAATGCCTGCCTACTGCACCTCATATACGCAAATACGAGCTGTCAATTCGTGCCATCGATTCATGCCATCCAACTCGTATCGCCAATCCATTCAATCATATACCCGACGGCCTACCCGAATAAAGCAGCCACCTAGAGCCGTACATCCAAAAGCTAGCCACCTCATACCCGTTACTCCGATGTTGCAATTTATGATTAACCCATCCATTACGTCGTCCCCATCCCAATCGGGGGCAAAGAAAAGCCAGGGCGCAGGGTGCGTTAGCACACTCGACTAAAAAGAGAGGGAAGGGACTAAAACAAAAGGGAAAGGCGGGGGAAGGGGAAAAAACCGGGCAGGACTACAGACAGGAGACTAGGCCAGAAACTACTAAGGGAAGGGAACTAGAGGCAGCCACTATGCAGGCAGGACCCATTACCCCGATGTAAAGACAATCGCAATAGCCCCAACTTATAAGTACACATCGATTATAGGTACAGATATCAGGGGTACATAGTACACATCGATCAAGGGTACGGATCAATCAGGGAGGGATAGGTACAGATCCATTTTCAAGATTGCATCGATCAACAGAGGAACACACAGGAACACATCTGAATGAATCAATCATCGAAAAGGGGAATAGGTAAGAGGAAGGAGTAGTCCCCCACCCAGTGTGAGGCGGTGCAACGATGAGTGGAGTAGTGAGGTTTACCTTTTCCCATTTCAATAAGAGGTAGGTGTGATACTTATGCACCCATTCCAAAAACAACTAGTTGAATCCATGTTTGGTTGGTAGGGGACAGCAGGATTGAAAAACCTTTCTATTTCATGTGTTTCTACTTAGTAACAACCTCCTTTTGAGGAGTCCGATGAATCCTAGCGCAACCATCGGGGAGATCAAATGGATATTCTTATTTAGTCAGAATGCCATTTCAGGAGCCGTAAGGCCTAAAGACCATTTGTATACGATATTACGGATCGATGATTCGAGCTACGATCCCATACGACGCTAAAGCGTAATGACATATATTATTCTATGCATTATCTGCCTCCCCTCTAAAGACCCCGCTCACAGAAGAGGATCACTTCCTTCCGTCGGACTCTAAAGAAAAGAACCCGTATCACACTCTCTTGGTTGGCCAGACCCTACCAGACTTTTCTACTCTGGCAAGACAGGGAGCAAGAATTGAGGCCTCAGTTAAGGCAGGGGCCATGCAAGATATTCTGGGGCAGAGCAGTAGCACCAGAACTCTGGCGGCTAGCACTTCGACCGTTAAAACGAGCGCCAACAGAAGGACAGGAGAAGCAAAGAAGAGTGAAGGCGAAGTGCACCTGATCCTGCCAGCTCCAACACAGCAGGTCCAAGCAATAGGCCGAAGCCCTCTCCTTCGGACCCTCTGCGGATTCCCTCCCAGTTAGCCCAGCAACAGTAGCCGCAGCAGCAATTGGAAGAGAAAAAGAGAAGAGTATTCACTCCGTTGCCCTACACTCGATCACAGTGACTCCCGTACCTTGTGTAGCAAGGATACTTGGCACTGTTACCACCAATGCCAGTGTCCGACCCACCGCCAAAGGGATTCAATCCCAATGAGCACTGTGATTATCACCAAGGTCGGGGCACTTAACTGAAAGCTACAGGAATGCCACAGCTGACAGAATCCCTACCGCATTTTGTCATTTTCTCTAATAGTTGATGGAGGGTCAATCTTGTCCTACCTGTAAGTAAAGGGCGATATGAATCCACTATACAACTATTGGATTCGGAAATCTGAATTCGTCTTATCGTAGATAGCAAAAAATGCGTTGATTCGGAATGTGTTCAGTTTAGGTGTCCTCACTAAAGACTAAAGGGCAGATCTATTCTATATAAACAATTCCTGGGCTAGATCCCATGAAAACCTTGCTTCCCCATCTTAATCTTAGCTCAGAACGACACTCTAAGAAAGGGAAGGCTAAATAGCCCTTTTATTAAACTAAGAGCGAAAAAGGAGAATAAGTTACAAGCTAACTGCTGCTCCTTCTGATAGCGCCATAGCAGAGACTCCTACTAGCAGGATACAATACACTAATCGCCAAATAGACAGACGGAAGACCCGATCCGGTGTAACTAACTCGACCTGATTGAGGGCAAAGGATCAAAACCTTCCTTCACCTGATGGCAAATACAAGAAGAGTTCGGCAACAAAAAAGCGGGCTTAATAATAAGAAGATCGCGTTAATAGACTCGTCCCCTGAACTAGATAGTTAACGGCGACAAGCTGTTATCTTGCTGTAGGGTCAGAGCTGCATCGAAGAACTGTTATTATCGACTCGATGGCTCTGATCCGCGTGAATCAGATGGTGAGTGACTAGTTCTTGAATTGAATCCCGAGCACCAAAGAGCAGAGGGATCCTGCTCGAGATAGGATGCCTCCGGGTAAAGGCCGCAAGAAAAAGGTGGAAAGATAGAAAAGACCATAGAATATCAATAGGAATGTATCCGCTGCTATTCGACAACTTTCTCCGTGGACAAAGGCCCGCAGCTAAAGGTTAACAAAAGATTTAAGAACCCATGACGATCTCTATCTAAACGATACGAGACGGATCAGTCAAGGGCCACCAGAGTAACAAAGCTGGTGAATATCCGTGAGAGCGGAAGATAAAAAAGGTATAGGTAAGTAAGGCTTGCACTGCACCTCTTTTAAGATCAAGGGGTGTTAAAGTATGCAATATAGAAAGAGGTTGATGAGCCCCCCAACGAAACTAACTAAACAAGGGTTGCCTGACTACACTACATTCAACCTTGACGGAACTTTCAGCACGGTCCGGAATTCGAAAAGTCTACCCTGACTACACAGATTTGACTACACTACATGATTAAGAATGGGCTTCCTAGTGTTGGTAACCACGAACGCTCAGGGGCTGGAAAGGGGCCCCAAGTAAAGCAGTCAAACTAGCCTCAAGAAAACTGCCATCCTCATATAAATATGGATAGTCGGGCCTTAGTCTATTCCTTCGGAACCTTGGTAAGGAATAGGAGTGCTTTCCCCTATTAGGTACCTCGATTTCCGCAAACCTCAACCTCTGACTTTTAGAAGTAATCCTTTCGGAGGTGCATTCTACATTCTACCTTCCTTGGAGTGGAGAATCATGGTACCGAAATGATGTGCAGATAAATGATGTGTTTTCTTATGCAATAGCTACTCAAATTATGACTCAAGACCTAGAGCCTCAATCAGTAGAAGAATGTTGCAAAAGAGATGATTGGGACTCATAACGAGCTTCAGATTGCCTCTTTATTTTGTACCTTCATTCAATTCAAATATCAGATAGTGATTGCGCTAATCTTTCTTTAATGAATAATTAGTATTCGATTGATGCCAGGAAGACTTAGCCCTCTCCCAGCCTACTTGTTCCTGTAGCTAAGGGCATGCAGGATAGCAAGTCTATCTCTTAGGTTTAGTCTGTAGCTGAACTTGCCTCTCGGAAGGAGTCTAGATCCTAGTTCAGCTGGACTCTCTCGTTCTTCCAGTTTCCTTCGATTCTGTAGATTAGTCATATGGACTCATCAGTCTTGTTGGTAGCCCGTAGTCCCTTTTCCAGTCTCAGGGAGGGATTCAGATAGAACCGATTCAACAACAGAGGACCGGCAGGGGCTCGACTGTTAGGGAGAGGAAAAAACTGCCTATTCCAAGGAGGTGGGAAGGGCTTTCAGCCCAGACTAATTCTTCTAGGTTCAATTCTTTTCCTCCAAAGAAGGGCTAAGTCTGTCTAGGGTCACTCGACCTGGAAACAACAGTTTTTCCTAAATAGAAATAGGTTTCATTTTACTTATTGGGGGGGGGGGCGTTAGTCGAGAGTTCGCTTACTCACCCTTATGCAAACTGAGATCTTTTTCCGGTTCGGGGAGGGAATTCGATGAATCTGAAGCAGCAGATACCATAGGAGAATCCGCCAAAAAGGAATATTCCTTCGAAAGAAAGGGAACGAGTGGAGTATACGAAGCGAAAAGGGAAGGTGGGAGGGTAAAGTTGAGATAGGATCGTAAGAAAGGATAGGCTCATTCCTCTCCTTATCAGTCGAGCCCCCTGTCGGGTCCTTAATTCTGAGGGAAGTGCGACCATGAGGCTCTACCCTTCCTTACCGAATTCATTCTATGCGAAAGAGGAAGGACAACTGAAAAGGTCAGATGCTCAGGTGAGCTTGCCTGCCCACTTCGTGGAGTTGGTTCTGTCTATAGGAGAATGACGTAATTACATATATAATATATATTATGTCATTATGCATTTATGATTATTTCATTCTTAAATGCATATGTCATTACGCTTTAGCGTCGTATGGGATCGTAGCTCGAATCATCGATCGTACCCGTAATATCGTATACAAATAGATATATATATCATTATATATGTCATTATGCATTTCTTCCAGTCATGATGCTAACGCAGGCTCGACCATCAGGCCCGGTAGGGTGAGGGACGAACTCTCGACTATAAGGCTGCCATCACCAGCAGGGTGAGCCTGCCGAACTCTCGACTATAAGGAGAGGCCCGGCAGGGTGAGGTACGTTAAGTGACTTGACCTATGGGAGAGGTACGTTAGTGACTCGACTGATAAGGACCCTTTAGGGGGCTCGACTGATAAGGATGCGTAAGCAGGCTCGACTGTTAAGGATGCGTAAGCAGGCTCGACCATAGGGAGAGGACCTTTAGGTGCTCGACCATAGGACCTTTAGGTACTCGACCATAAGGGCCGCCATCGAGAGGATGCGTAAGCAGGCTCGACTGTTAAGGACCTTTAGGTACTCGACCATAAGGACCTTTAGGTGCTCGACCAAGAGGGAGAGGATGCGTAAGCAGGCTCGACTGTTAAGGCCGCCATCACCTTTAGGTGCTCGACTGTTAAGGACCTTTAGGTACTCGACCATAAGGACCTTTAGGTACTCGACTGTTAAGGAGAGGGAGAGGAGAGGAGAGGTACGTTAGTGACTCGACTGATAAGGACCCTTTAGGGGGCTCGACTGATAAGGATGCGTAAGCAGGCTCGACTGTTAAGGATGCGTAAGCAGGCTCGACCATAGGGAGAGGACCTTTAGGTGCTCGACCATAGGACCTTTAGGTACTCGACCATAAGGGCCGCCATCGAGAGGATGCGTAAGCAGGCTCGACTGTTAAGGCCGCCATCACCTTTAGGTGCTCGACCATAAGGACCTTTAGGTGCTCGACCATAGGACCTTTAGGTACTCGACTGTTAAGGAGAGGGAGAGGATGCGTAAGTAGGCTCGACTGTTAAGGCCGCCATCACCTTTAGGTGCTCGACTGTTAAGGACCTTTAGGTACTCGACCATAAGGACCTTTAGGTACTCGACTGTTAAGGAGAGGGAGAGGAGAGGGAGAGGAGAGGACCCTTTAGGGGGCTCGACTGTTAAGGAGAGGAGAGGAGAGGTACGTTATGCGGGGGAAAGCTTTTTCAGGCCCCATTCTCTTTTCTTTCTCGTATTCTCTTTTCTTTTCTTTCTCATTTTGTCAAAAAGTAGATTTCTCCCTATCCATTCGTTCTTGAAGTATGAAATTAGATCCTGGAGCTGCGGAACTCACTACTCTATTAGAAAAGAGAATTACCAACTATTGTACCAATCTACAAGTTGATGAGATCGGTCGAGTGGTATCAGTTGGAGATGGTATTGCACGTGTTTATGGATTGAACGAGATTCAAGCTGGGGAAATGGTCGAATTTGCCAGCGGTGTGAAAGGAATAGCGTTGAGATGGCTGTTCCCCACTAACCACAAGGATATAGGGACTCCACATTCAATCTTCGGTGCCATTGCTGGAGTAATGGGCACATGCTTCTCAGTACCAATTCATATGGAATTAGCACAACCTGGCGATCAAATTCTTGGTGGGAATCATCAACCTCATAATGTGTTAATAACGGCTCACGCTTCTCCAATGATCCCTTTTATGGTTATGCCGGCGGTGATAGGTGGATCTGGTAATTGGTCCGTTCCGATTCCTATAGGTGCACCTGACATGGCATTTCCACGATTGAATAATATTCCATCCCGGTTGTTGCCACCTTCGCTGTTGCTCCCATTAAGCCCAGCCTCGATAGAAGTGGGTAGCGGCATTGGGTGGACGGTCTATCCGCCCCTAAGTGGTATTACCAGTCATTCCGGAGGAGCTGCTGATCCAGCGATTTCTAGTCCTCATCTATCAGGTGTTTCATCCATTTCAGGTTCTATCAATCTCATAACTACTATCCCCAACATGCGCGGGCCTGGAATGACTATGCATAGATCACCCCTATTTGTGTGGTCCGTTCCAGTGACAGCATTGAAGATAGGAAACTTGTATTTCCCATTCACAAATCCATCTTTGTCCATGCCGCTAACTATCAGTTCAGTCTTGCTCTTGGTTCATTTCGTTACTAAGAACGGAGGGGGAAACTCAGTACCAAATGCTCGGCAATCCTCGGTAGAGCTTATTCATGATTTCATGCCAAACCTGGAACAAATAGGTGGTCTTTCCAGAAATGTTAAGCAAAAGTCTTCCCCTCGCATCTCGGTCACTCTTACTTCTTCGTCATTTCGTAATCCCCAGGGGATGATACCATATAGCTCAGTGCCGAATTGTTTTGGTCCAGAAGGCCTCGAGGAGGTGATTCGAGGGCTCTTTAACGTTGGACAGGATCTCCCTCGCGTGGAGAATGATCTGCGCGAATGCAGGGAGCTTCTGGCCGAGTGGTGGGAGCATTTTCCACCGGTTTCACCTGATTTTATCAGGGAGCGGATGCTGGCCCTGCAGCAGAATATATCCTCTCTCGAGGACAGGGAAAGAGCGCTGCACGAGGAGCAGCAAGAGCTGATTATTCGGGCTGTCACCTTCGCCCGCGTGAGCGAAGGTGATTAGCTACAGCTTCTTCCTGCTCTTCCTGTGGCCTTTACTCGGCCGTTATCACCTCATCTTACTATTCACAAGCCGCAGTTTACTCCGACGTTTCCAATCTACCATAGAATCCCTGGGGCTTTCCTAGCCACTATGGTTTCGTTCAGTCCCCCTTTTTGCCTGGAAATAGGTTTTTTCAGCCTCACTTATGAGAATTTCTACCAACTTGCCTCAGGTTTCTCCGTCAATTTCCCGAAGTTAACTCTAAGCTTAGTCAATCTCACTTCATTAGCGTCGCGCTATCATATGGGTAATGGAGTTCGTCATTCAGTGGCCGCCTTTGCTCAATTTGGGTCAGACCTTGATGCTGCTACTCAGGAACTATTAAATAGAGGTGCTAGGCTCACTGAAGTTATGAAACAACCGCAATATTCACCACTTCCTATTGAGAAACAAATTATAGTTATTCATGCAGCTGTAAAAGCGTTTTGTGATCGAATGCCACTAGACAGAATTTCCCAATATGAGAGAGCCGTTTTAAGTAGTATAGATCCTGAATTACTACAATCCATTCTAGAAAAAGGTGAGTTAACCCACGAAATAGAGATGGAACCGGATGCTTTAGTAAAAAGCGTAACTCTCTGCTGAGCCGGAGTGGCCAGACGAGCGAAGGAGCACATTTCATATTCTTTTATCCACGGCTGCCTATAGAAGGGAAAAACATTAGTGACCTGACTGAGTGAAGGGTTATACCCTCTCCCGGTGGTCGAGCCCCGTTGCTGGTCCTATATTTCTTCCCCTCAAAGAGCATAGCGAAGGGTTCAATTTACTTATTGGGTGGGGGGGCTTATGGTCAAGCCTGCTTCCGCATCCTGAAAGTTTGAGGGGAATAAATAGTAGGTCCTCTCCCTCTCCTTAATAATCGAGCCGATGGCAGCCTTATTAGTTGAGCGTGCTACGCACCCTGACGGACCTTATGGTCGAGCCTGCTTCCTCATCCTGGTAAACCCTTCTTTATAAGGTAAGGGTACTTTTCTTTCTTCCCCTCAACGAGCTCAGGCTTTGAGGGGAAGAAATATTGGTTGGTTGGATTGAAGGATCTGGTCAAATGCTGGCTCCCGGGTGAGGGTGATTATTTCCGGAGTTTCTCTCCCCCTCTAAGAACCACCCTCACCAGAGAAAGAGACACTGACTGCTGGGGGGATCAAAAAAACGGCTACGGGTCCGATAGTCATTCTTTTCTATAGAAGCACAGAGAGGGGAATAGTTGCCCCTACATTTAGATTCAAGTTATAACTTTCCCCTATTTCAGAGTATTTCCTCTCCTTATCAGTCGAGCCCCCTGTCGGGTCCTCAAGTAACTGCCCGTTACAACTAGTATTCCTCAGGCTATATAAAAGCATTACAATAGAATAAAAGCGCAAGGTGCGAAGCCGCTTGTCCCTCTGGGGGGCAAGGAAAATAAGAAAGCAGAGAAAGGGTCTTGATTGCTTGCTCCGGATGCCCATGTTCATTAGTAGCACCTCCACCTGGCCTTCTGTCTGTCGTTCAATCCAGCCCTTGCTACACCTACCTTGACCTCGGAATGAAAACTAAACGACTGAACCCTTCCCTTTTTCGGAATGAAAGCATAGCATCGGATGGTAGCCCGTTGGAGCCTTTCCCTACAAGGGAATCTGGTAATCTGTCAGTCAATGAATTTCCTTAGAACATCTTTTTCGTAGTCGTTACGTCAGTCTGTTAGCCAATCGATGAATGCTCACCCGGACCAGGGAGGAGGGCATCTAAGAAGCAGTCAATCAATGAGTTGGCCCCGGATCAATATGTATCTACTATAGTTTCTCCGCCCCGGCCCCTTCGTTGGGAAACGCCCCAAAAAACAAGGGTTCATTGATTGCCCGTTCCATCACGAGAACTATTTCTCCGTCTTATATTGGAGAAGCACCCATCCAGCAAGGTATGCCCGTTGAAGCAATCAATAGCAGTATCGGCCGGGATTAGTCATCTCAGCACCGCTAGTTCAATAGCTAGCCATATTTGAGCCGCAACCCAAGAGCATAGATTGGGTGCCCCACTATAGAATATGACCTCCAGCTGGGGAAGAAAAGAATGTTCTCGAAGCGAAACATTTACCATTTCTTTAGCTTGGTTAGCTGCAGAGTTGGATGTTTCCTTGCACTAGGAAGTGCAAGCCCCTCCGGGACCTTGGGAACCTCATACCTACAGCCTTGCTGGTAACTAGCCTTGGGAACATATGTATCAGACCTACTCTTACCCTCCTTACACTCTTACTTTGGACCGCCTCATCCACCTCTTGGAAACTTACACTCCATACTGCCTCCGAACAAACCTTGACTTACTACCCTTGACTACCCTTCTTGCCTTCCGCTTTATTTCCGCTTTAATAAGTCCGTATTATGCCCCATTCAATCCGCCCACATTCAGTATGCCCCGTACCTATAAAAGATGAGATGGTATTAACGAAAATGGCGACTGAGGCTGTTTTCTATAACCGGTAGCCAACCCCAAGTGGCCTACCCAGCTAAGAGCGTTAATTGGGCTAAATCCTGGGGCTTGCCCAGTATGGAGGGGGGATAACGGGGTCCCCGAGTTGGCTGTTGTGGGCTGACTGCATGCATGGGGGCTGGATAATTATGGGTACGAAAGCGGGGAATGGTGGGGACGTGATCTGTTTACTTATCAGAACGTGATCTGGGGAATTATTTGTCTAGCCACTGTATTTTTTGTATTAACCTCAAATTGTGTGAATCATTATATATAATCTTTGTAATTCAATCCATTCAGGAACCCTCACCATATGAATAGTGAGTGACCCCTCACCATCGGAATAGTGAGTGGCTCCGCCCCTAAGTAATATGGGGCCCTTTGTTCCGTAAATGCAAGTGAGTTTGGGGAATGGGTGCTATGACCTACTCCACGCTGCTGGGGGGGCTACATCATCCGTCCCCTCTGGCCGCTCATACCGGCCAGCAGCATCAGCATAAAATAATTCTCTTGGTAGTTGGCCGTTGTCCTCCGTCCGTTGGACCACCCCACCTCAAATATATGGGCCATCAATCAATCACTATCCGGCATCAGCCACTGTTGTCTGTTGTCCACTGGACCGCCCCTCTCTGTAGATGTGGGCAATCAATCACTATAAAGCATCAGCCACCTGCCTTACCTGACTGGCATTCCCTTCCTAGCGTGAATGAAACCATGTGTATGGCGATGATCCTCAGGTGCATCATATATAACGCTTGTTCATTCATTCCATCCATCCCTTTTTTTATGTATCGAGATGATATAGAGTCCTCCTAATTGGACCCTAACTTTAAGCCATGATTGTCCACCCACTCGGTCTAGTCCAGTCCAGGCTGGAATAGCTTTCTCTCATAAGCCAGTCGCTAAGGCACGCTTAGAAGGGAAGGCAAGTAATAAGGTAAGTCAAGTTGGTAGAGCTCTTTTCACTTGTTGGTCGGGGAAACATAGATATTGCTTAAGTGCAAAAGGTTGATGCTTAGGTATTATGCCTGGTTGCACATAGTAGGTAGGTAGAGTAAGAGAGGAATAGTGCCACTGCTACTACTATGATTCCTCAAGCAAGTGTTATGGAAGCCTGTGTTCCGTATGCCCACCCGTCCAACGGCTCCTCTATTTATTGTAAGCCCTTCTTCCATCCGAAGTGGGGTAAGTGAGGCAGGCTGTATGTCGAGGTGGGTAGAACAGTTGGTAGCACTAAAATGAGCACAAGTGGGCTGGCTCCATATCCTGGCAATGATGGCTTGCTGTCGGAGTTTACTTGGGGGGGAGATCCTTCTTGTTTACTAGTTTTAGCGTCCGACCTTGTCGTCTAGTTTTACCAAGTTGTGCCTATGAGAACGTGGGAAACATAAGAAATATTCTCATTCGGTGGATCGCGATAGTCTTCTCTCATTGTTCGGTGGATGGGGGCCTTACCCTCTATTGGTATGTGGTTATGGAAGACTTATCCTTCCTCTCCAGTGATGTGGTCCTTCTCTATGGGCCAGTGATGAGGGGACTTATCTCTTGGGCATCCTTCCTGTGGTGAACTTCTCTCTTGTTTGTTGGCAACTTGGAATGGTTGAGTTTGGGAAATGTTTGCTAAGGATCACTTCCCCCTGTTCCACTCCGATACGGCAAGCGGCATGAAAAGAAGATTCATTTAGAAAAGAAATCTGTTTAACTAAAACAAAGAAGGTATATTGGTAACATGGCTAAATATTGATTCGCTCATATGTAAGCAAGCCTGGCTCAAAGTCTTCCGGTGGGAACATGGGGGCACGTGGCATTATTACAGCAAACATAGAGGCAATTACAAGAAGGCAGCTTTGTGCAGGAAGTTATTTAATGGCGGCTTCAGTGAATGGAGTCTATGTGCAGCGAGCGGGTGAATGGCTTCGTGCAGGGAATGGCACTATGGGAGTTCCCATATTAACACCAGAAGGGATTAAGACAAGTTGTTCACAGACGTGATATTTATTTAGCCAAGTGCTGCCCTATCATATGCAATAGAGATGTACCCCATCGCCATACAACAGAGGAGATGGCCCCCAAGTTCCCACATACCGGAATCACCTTCACCACATGCCTCGGTCAACAACCAAAAAAGGGCAGTAGAACACATTTCTTATTATAAAGTCTGGGGTTCAGGGGGTCTGCCAACAAACTCAAATATTGATCCAGGTGGTGATCCGGAAGTCGAGAGTCTATGCTGCTGGTACTCAATGATGCTACTCGATGCTGTCGATGATGGTACTCAATGCCAGTACTACACGCTTTCAATGCCAGGTTTCTATTTACTCAATCCCAAGAGGCGAAACAGTCGATCCAGTCGATCATTCCCAGGAGGTACCGATTGATGGTTGCCGATAGATAGCCCCCGTTTCAAATACCCGGAAAAGATACCCTCATTCCCAATCATAGCCCATAGCAGCCATACCTCGACCTCACTTAATGCTATGGAACACACGTACCTCGAATGGATCCATCCATGGCGATCATTACTTACGATTCACCTGTTTTGAGAAGTTGATGAGCCCTTGTATAATAACATATATAATGCAACCTTATTGACCCTTCATCTTTCAAGAAAGGCGTTCCCCTTATTCACCTGCATTCCCTAGATTCCCCGATACAAACGCTTTCCCCCATTCATTTGCATACCGCATCCCGCCCGCATACCAGTCTCCCTCCCGTTCTCCCGCATACCCGCTTTGTTTTCAATCCGCACCTGCATTCAATGTGGTTGGTGGGGCGCTCCGGAAGGATACAAACTTACCTGATAGGGAAGGAAGGATCCGTCATAGTTGTGATTCAGTTAGTTATACAGAGTTTTTTTTTTGTTCAAGCCCCGTTCAATACGCAGTCTCCCATTCTTACATTCCCCAGTCAATCCCCATTCCGTTCGCATTCCCCCATCCCCACTTTATCACATTACCACTTACCATACTCGCGTTCAGTATGCCTGCCTTCCACCGTCACCCAGGAGAGCCCGGTACGCGTAAGGATGGATGGAAGGAGGATACCACACAGGAAGGACACATATTGTCGAAGAAGGAAGGACCTTTTAGTTATTTTCATTTGATACTCTTTGAAAAACCCGGCGGGACTAAGATGCTGGGGTAGGGAGGTCTTCGATATTAGTGGGACGACGGATGGATCCTGACTTATGAACCGAGCACGTTTGTGAGGGAGGTGGTCACCGATTATGAGTTTCAATTCATTTAGTGGATTCATTAAATCGACGGACAACATAGTGTGACGTGGAGCCAACAGAAGGAGCGAAACTGACCCAAGAGAGAAGGACATAACAGTAAGTTACCCATAGATTTGTGATTCTGTAAGTTACCCAGAAGTGAATTGTCCATCCATTGGCCAAAACCATCTCTGATGTATGTTGTTTCCGTCTGTTGGCCCTTGAGCTACTCACCTCAAACTATGTTATCAATCAATTGAATAAATTGAATCAATCAGTGCCAGTGCGCCTCTCTCAGAAGACTAATTAGTTTTTCCTCTGTCCGCTCCTTCCGGCCAACATCTCATCATCAGACTAATCCAATCCAATCTGTTTAACTCAATGGATCTGAATGAGTACTAAATGTGCAACCTCATTGTGTAACCTCATATAACCTCAACATATAACGTAACTTCATCGGGTAACATCATTGTGTAACCTACCCCTATGTGTACCTTTATGTGTCTCTGTAGGAGTAGCCCCATGGATTAGGCCCATTGAGTCATTTATTAGTCCCCTGTAGATTAGGCCCCTCCCTATGAGTAGCCGTAATAACTCCTGTTCCGTATTGATCAGTAAGGCTGCCAATGCTCAAGCTATCATTCGTCCGTCCGTTGGACCACCCCTCTCGAAGAATATCGGCCCTAAATCAAGATCTCTCCAGGCAAGCATTTCCCACTTCCTCCTTATTGGCAACCACTGGCTATTAGCAACCTCCTTATTGGTTCCAAAATGGAAAAGAAGACATCGAAACCTGGCATTGAAACCTGGCACTTCCTTCATTGAATACTAACATCGAGTGGATCAACTATTGGTAGACTGGCAATGACGTGCGGGGATGGGCTATTGGTTCACAAAAAGAAAAGAAGGCGTTGCCTCTTGGGATCGACTACCTGCAATGATAACTGTCAATGACTGGTGGTTGTCTATGAGTGTATGTATGATTCTAAGCGGGTGCATCATATATAACGAGCTTTAGTAAATCACTCTTGGCAAGGTATAA
Organism: Pinus tabuliformis; assembly: GCA_031772625.1. Taxonomy (NCBI): domain Eukaryota; kingdom Viridiplantae; phylum Streptophyta; class Pinopsida; order Pinales; family Pinaceae; genus Pinus; species Pinus tabuliformis. The sequence continues at coordinate 1,104,185,518 of CM062804.1, read as the reverse complement.
CAGCAAATAGCTCTGTCCCATCCATGCACATAGTAAATATTCACCGTACATAGTTTTTTATTGGCCCGCCCCCTGCCCCATCCACTAACTCCTATTAAACTCCCTAACTAACTGTAGCAACACGTATGTCTAGCAATTGTATCCTCGTATGGCGGCATGGGTTCCTTCCTTCATATACTCTATACGCTATGATGAACGGGCAAAGGAATCCTGGTTATTGTAGAGAAACGAACTTAAAGGGCCTATTTCAGTAATAAGAAAATCCATTTATGTGCCCCGATGATGTTGGATTCCTTCCTCGAACCCCTCAAAATGAAGAGCGGAGCGGGAAAAACACCAATATGGTGGAAAAGGTTTTTCAATCTGGTCGGTCCCACAACAAAACAAACATGGATTCCACTAGTTGTTTATTTAGGGAATGGGATAGGGAATGGGAAGGTCCTGGAGGGGCTTGCGCTTCCTAGTGCAAGGAGGATCACCTCTTTAATGGAAAAGGTAAACGTAAAGATGCACGATATGATAGATTATTGCGATGTATTGATTTTATGTCTGTTGAATCCTCAATATGACTGTGGGTACTTTTACTAGGAGGGACTACGCCAAGGGACTCAGCAATGTACAACACTGGCTATGATGGGAACTATGACAAGAAGGGAAGGGGTTTATCAACAATGATCAAATCAAAGTACTCCCTGAAAAGTAATTCCCCGTCTATCTCTCGGCAATGCCAACTGGGTTCTGACTATCTCCTGGCTTCTATCTATCGGTGACCCTATATCTGTCAATTACTTCTGGCAATGAGGGGCTCTGCTCTATGGCAACAACTATTACTGGTTGTTTATCAATTTGTCACGCTAGCTAATAATATAAAAAGGAAGGGTCGAAGTCGACAGCGTTAGCGACGAGCTAAAGCTATGTTAATACCTAGTTACCATACTTATCTTCTTCGCTTCAGGCTCTGGGAGAAAGGAAAGGAAGGGAACTAGTTTCAAATGACAAGAATGGAGACTTAGTAACTTACTTACCTTAAGACCTTAAGGCACGGAACGACATTCAAATAATGGAGACAAGAGCTTATTCGGTAGAGCTAAGGGGACACAAGCGGAAAGAAATGCTCTTACTTATATTGGTTCTATCGGTTCAACCTGCAGCAAACACCATTACCGATACCCAGTTGTACGTGCCCAGTTGTCTACAGGTGGCGATGCTGGTAGTCGATCCAAGAGGTGATCCAGGTGTTGATGCTAGTCTTTTCCAGTCGGCAGTATGAGCAAAAAAGGTGCAGCTTAGCATTTAAGTCTCATTTCTTGAACCCCTGCTCAGTGCTCAATCTAAGTGCTCAATCCCCCATGACCTTTTGTACGTGACCAGTTATCAATTTATACTCGCATCTCTATGCTTCACTTTGCCATTGTAGTAATTTGTCATCTGAATATGCAATCTTTAGCTCTGGGCTTTCTCTTGTTCAAAGAATGGATAAAAAAAAACCTCTCTAGCTTCTTCGCTTACGCTCAGGGGACTTATTCTTCGCTTTAGCTTTTGGCATGGGGGATGAGAATAGGACAGGTAAAAAACGTGGGATAACCATCACCTAATTCCTGGGCACGGGGGATCTACGGCTGGTCACGTCCAACTGGTAACGGGGAATTATCTCCGATGGGTGAGCCTATAAAAAATTACCTCATGTCTATGTCTAATGGGTTAATACCATTGGTAAGGGTGTAGGCAAGCTGTCTCTGCTTGTAGTGCTGTTGGGATTCCTACTGTCCTGTCTTATACAGGTGCTTATGGTTCAGCAGCTCAGTAGTAACTGCGTTCCGTCAGGTTCAGTGCCTTTCTTTCCCGATAGGGTTTTTCATTTCTTTTTCCCTTATCTTACGCTTCTTACTAAAGAGAATAGGCGCTACAATGAGGATCCTTATTACCTCAAGTGAATGAAATGACGACGATGGATGAGTTAGGGTGCCCTACATAGGCAGGTCTAATTGGTCTTTACCTTCTACGCTTATGGCTCACTCTTGAATGAAAGTGATTAGGTAAGTACTAGTAATAAAATATATATATATATGTTATTGCGATCTCTACCTGACCCACCTCACCTGTCTCACTTGAATCTACCTCACCTGAGCCTGTTTCACCTGACCCTGCCTGAAGGTAAAGAACGGTCCAGCTTTATATAGATTGGTATAAATAGAAATATGCTCGCTAGGCAAGTCATTTAAGCAATCATCAGTGCTATTAGTATCCTACCCTGAATTAACTATGAGGATGCTGATGAAAGTACACGTCGTCCCTTCAAATAAGGATTGGTGAAAGTACGTTATCAATATCAATATATATGAGGCGAATCAATCAATAAATCAAGCTTTGTAAAGGTCCCTATCTGACGGCTAGTACACCTTACGCTTACGAATGCTCACCTAATGAAAGAAAGTAGTTAAGTCAGTACCAGCCACTAATAAGATATATTGTCTTTCGGTCCCAACCTGAACCAACCTCGGTCCCCACCTGAGCCCGCCTCACCTGCCTGAGCTTACCTGATTCTGCCTCACCTGAGCCTACCTGACCTGATGGCCCAGCTCTAGCGAAGCAATAGAAAAGAAGGTCCCGGAGGGGCTTGCGCTTCCTAGTGCAAGGAACGTAGTGCTTGCTTGACGTTAGGAAAGCAAGGAACGCTACCTTTCATAAATATAAGATACTCACTTGCTCAAAGAAAGAATGGGAGATGCTCACTTGAAGGAGGATTGAGGATGCTCACTAACTCACTTGAATGAAAACCAATCTTAATCTTATTCAAAAGAAGCTTATACGAAAGCAACTAAATGAATGGTTTATAAGCAGGAATAGTTTCTTTCTATAAGGAAGGAGGAATGACTCTGCTCTCTAGAACCTGTGACGGGAGGAATTGCTCTTTGGAACCTGTGACTCTCACTTGGCCCAATAAGAAAAAAAAAGATATATATATATGTTGCTTTGGTCTCCACTCATTTGATTACCCCGCTTTTCGCAAAGCAATATAAAGCAGGCTTAGGGGGCACTATAAGAAAGAGATACTCAATCAATAATAAAGTAATAAGAAAGATGCTCACTTCTTGAAGAATTGAGGATGCTTACCGCTTGAAGGATAAAGTAGGCTCACGTGAAAAGTGGTTATACGCCATCAAGACTTCACATTCCAACTTTGGGTACGAAGGAACTTAAGTAAAGAGGTTGAGCAAAGGAGCTTAAGCGAATGTCTAAAACTGTCTCAATTTACCTTCTAACGCATTCTATCGCCACTTACAGTCCACCCTTGACTCGTTACCCTGTGACTCGTCCATCATATGCTTCGGCTTTTCAAGAAAAAAGAAAAGAGTTATGGGGAAACCATCCTCTCATCCTACCATGAAGTGCCAATAAAAACCATCCTACCATGAGTACCGATCAAGTGGGTGCTAATCAAGAGAATCCAATATAAATGAACCGGCTATCAATGAACCTGGCCTAAAGTTGATTGCTTTATCACCGCGTAATAGTTTTCTCACTGCGTAAATGTAGGTCGAGCCAATAAGTACTCTCGAGAGTTGGTTCACCTTTTTCTATTTTACAAATCCCTCATAGGCGTTACCCGGCCCTCATAGGGGGGCTGTAGTTAGGGGGGAGGGGGGGTCAGTAGCTATGCTTGGCGGCTGGTATGCTCATTCGGTTCTGGCTGGTAGGGTGGGAGTTACTATGCTTATTCAGCGGGGCTATGTTGGCTATGCGGGTGTCCCCTTACCTGTGCTGTCCCTTGCTGTGTGTGGTGTATGTGGATTCGTCAGATGTTGCTTGTTGGTGGTGGGAACTTTCTTCTTTTTAGAAACAAACAGGCCTCCCTTGCCCTCAGAAGCGCAAGCCCTCCGGACCTTTATTACTTTTTGTTTTCGTCTTGCTCTTATAAAAGGTTATTTCTGGCTTCTGGCAAAAGGGAAAAGGGTAAAGGCTTCTGTCTAAAGGTTCCAAGATTCAAGGCATCTGGCAAAAGGCTCCTGGTTATTCCGTCCTAGTGTTAGGTGAGGCTTGTAGGACTTGTCTGAAGGTAAGGCTAAGGGTTATATGCTCTTGGCTTTTGGCAAAAGGTGGCATCTGTTTCACTTTTGTACCTGTCATCTGTTGAAAGGCAAAAGGCTAATTCAATCCTCCTTTCTGTTGCCCTTGTTGATTCTCTTGATGAAGGCAAAAGGTGAAGTCCAAGGCTAAAGGTGATAGGCATCTGTTTCATGAATGGCATCATCTGTTGATAGGTTCGATACTCCTTCCTTCCCGTCCTACAAGGTTACAGCAATTTCTTCATTCTGAGAATATTCCCTGGCAATGAGCACTGGCAATGAGATTGGGAATGATCGGCTCTCTCTGTTGGCAATGACTAGGACTTCCTGGTAAGACTTGGCTGGCAATGCCCTTCAATGACTGTCTGGCAATGACCCGGCTGGTAATGAGGCAATTGGCTGGCAATGGCCCTTCTGTCAAAGACTGTTGACTGCCATGACTGGTGCTCTCTGTTGGCTCCATCCGTCGAGGTTCTATCAGTTGTCCCTCCGTCCGTGGTACCGGACCACCCCTCTTATACATAAGACTGGCAATCAATCAAATAAATCCAGGCAGTTTGTCAGAATCCTAATCATCCTCCAACTACTTACTCCTACACATAAAAAATTGGACTCTGCTCCTCGAACTGTATATCAACGTAAGTAACACAATATGATTCGTGTAGTCCCTGGTGGGTAAGCCTCCTCCAACAGGTCGATCCAACTTCCTCTACAGATCCAACTGGCCTTTATCCTGTTCCAACTGCTACTGCAACAGGTCGTCCTACTGCTCCAGGTCCTACGGGTGGTCCAAAAGACTATACAGGTCCTCCTCTGATAGATAGGGGCTTCCTCCCTGAGGTTCTGGGCCTATACTTTTAGATACCTCCATAGTGTTATAATAGTGACTTCTCCGTTGCTCCTTCTCCGTAACTAACGGCGGCACGGAGATGGCAATTATATATATATATATATATTGGAAATTGTAACGTGAGCCTTGCCTTAACGTGGTAATTGTAACGAAGGCCTTAACGTGGTAGCGGGGAATCAACATTGGTGGAGAATCAACTTCGAAGGTGTGTTGATCCATAAAGGTCATCCAAGAATGTAGGGAGTTGTTAGTCGTGGGGAAGGGAGTATATAGCCGTAGGGAGGGTATAACATAGGAAGGATGGAATGAACGAATTGAGTTAGGCATCAGTAATGGAAGGAAGAGATAATTGTGGGTCACTACTAACAGAAGGAAATAGTTGGTTAATATATTATTATATTAATAACTTTACACTTATAGGTAAATGCTTAATACGATTATGAAATATGTTGCCTATAACTTTTCAATTCAATTTCCCGTGTGGTCTCACCCGTCCTCTTTAGGCGTTGTTGGGGCTTGCCTTCTTACTTGCCTATGTGTTCGCGGTCTTATCCTCTCGTTCCCAAGTGTGGGCAAGCACTACCCGGCAAGAACTAAGTATACGGTGGTGAACACATCGACGAGCGGTTCTGGAGCTAAGGAACGGGTGACGGGAAAGCTAAAGCGCCTAACGGCATACACCACCTTCGTATGCTGGTTCGGTATGATTCAGTAGCGGATACGAGTCAATGGCAGGAAGGCGAAGCTGTGCCTCCATTCAGAGTATTTCTTCTCTGGGCCAAGGAAAGAGATGAAGGGCCGGTCTGTTTAAGGGCCTTTCTCTAGGACCTTTATTCCCTATCCTTTTCTGTTTCCCTATCTGTTTCCCTATCTGTAGACAGAAGGAGGCGGTAGGCGGTAGACAGATCTGCTCTTGTATGCCTGATTTGTGTACTAACAAGGATAGAGATTTTTGTATTCCAATATGCCGCCAATATGCCAGTATGCAAATATGCCTTTGTATGCCTAATTTGTGTGCTAACCTGTCTGTTTCCCTATCTGTATCTGTTTCCCTTCTGCCTCTGTTTCCCTATCCGTCTCTGTTTCCCTATAAATGAAACCATTCATAAAATTCACAATAGAGGTTTGAGTGGGTACTGCTACTTACTTATCTTAGAAGCACCGGATTCATTTCAAATTAGCCTAGGGAGAAATTGTATTTGCTTCCCATGCTTTCACGATTGCTGGATTACATGGCTGGACTGGATGATGGTCTATCAGAGAGCCTTGTTGGATGGGCTTCCAAACCAACCACTTGCTTGAGGTTGAGGAATGAAATAAGGGAGGGATCACTATTTCTATTATTGTCGGGGCGGGGGGGACGAGCTTCCAGATACGGATTGATGAATGAAGACAACCAACATTGCCAGTAGATGCTTATGGAAGTGGCACAGGAACCACACTTGGATCGTACGTTGAAACTCCATGTTTCATTTAGCCACTTTGGTTCATTCACGCTAGTCCGGTAGTCCCAGTAAGGGAAGGAGAAGGATTATGCCCGCCCGGAGATATCTTGATTCAGCGACCAGACGAGGAGGCTGATCTGTCCATCTATCCCTCCTAGCCCCATGCTCAGTAGATAAATTATTGTTTCGGAACCACAGAAAAGAAAAGCTTATCAGCGTAGGCCAGATAGATAGGAATACCAGCAGTGGATTTTCATACGTAAGTAACCTCCAACTCCAAATGATAGTTTCGTGTAAGCATCGCCTTGCTTGACAGCACGTTCTCGATAAACACTCTCCGTGCGCTTCGATAAGAAATCATTTCCGGTGTAAGGACCCCAATCAATCAGACCTTCCAGCGGTCAGTAGCGGGTTTGGTGATGCTCTCGAAGGATCATTATTAATGGTATAATCAGTGGGGTCATGTTGCTAAGCTAGCGGGTTTTGCTTTCGAGCGAGTGATCAGTTCGCTGGTATGCTTTCTAAATAACTCCATTATAAACCCTCTACTGGCAATCTCGCTCCTTCAATGACAAGTTTGAAACCCCCTTCACTGTCTCCCGCATCTGGGAATGCGAGCTGTCTTGGTATTCTTCGCAAGGCAACCAACATGAATAAATAAATGCATTTTATATAATGAATCCGGGTTCAGAGGACGGACCTTTTAGAACTAATCCTTCTATTGGGCTCTTGGGCACAAGGTCTCGAACCGAAACGATTGTCGATATGTCGAATCTTCAAGAAGGTCCCTAAACGGCATAAGTTGCTCCATCACCCCCCGGGCGGGTACAGTGACCTTTTGAAAGGTAGAATCTGGAGAATATGAACTCATCACATCAATATGATTTTGGGTACGTTGCTATGAGCTGCTCTGGTGCTCGATCTTGGGTGTTAGGTGCGGGTGGCAGAGTTAAGAAGCTTCGGCTCGGCTCCATCCAAATCCCTTGGGGGCGAAGGAGTGTTATCCGGCATTCATTCAGTCATCCCCCGCCCGGTCTTCAAGCTGTGATATAATGTCACCATTACCAAGACCGGTAGCGAGTAGAATTGGCTAACTCCCATCTTCTTGAATCAACTTCTGGCTAAGCATCCTTCGCCCGGTAGCTTCATTCTGTCTCTCCATCCCTGCCTTGTTCTTGTCCGTTGCCTATGAATGTGGAGATGGGTCGTATCGATGATTGATAATGGGTACCTGCCCTGCTTCTCTTTCCTTTGCTCACCTTTCCTGCCAAGACGAAACGGATATTCTATTTTATTCCCTCAAAATGAATGAAACAATGAGGATGCTTAAGCATCCTAATAATTAGGCCCGACGAGGACCCTTTAGGGGGCTCAAATGATAAGGAGAGGAGGGTTTTCTTCCTTGATGCTTCCCTCTCAAATAAGTCACTAAGGTCGGAATGAGTGAGCGACCGATGGCGGCCAGTCGAGCCGATGGCGGCCTTAACAGTTCTTCTCGTTCCTCTCCTCTCCTCTCCCTTATGGTCGAGCACCCTAAAGGGTCCTCTCCTCTCCCTCTCCTCTCCCTCTCCTTAACAATCGAGTACCTAAAGGTCCTTATGGTCGAGTACCTAAAGGTCCTTAACAGTCGAGCACCTAAAGGTCCTTATCAGTCGAGCCCCCTAAAGGGTCCTTACCAGTCGAGCCGATGGCGGCCTTATTAGTCGAGCGTGCTACGCACCCTGACGGACCTCCCTTTTGGGGCCCCTACCCCAAAAGAGAGTTGTTCGTTTCCTCCCACGTACCTCACCCTATTCGATCGAGAGAGCGTGAATGCATATATTATATATGTTATTATGCCATGAATGATAGATCGATTTCTTCCCCTCAATTCAAAAGGCTGGTCGATGAACCAAGGGCTTGTTCTCGCTTGCTGGTTGAACCCGAGGCTTGACGAAATCACTCGAAGCTGGGAGAAAGAAACCGAGGGCTGTTATAACGTGAACGTATGGCGAGACAAGCTAGATTGAAACTACGACTAAGGAAGCTGCTAGGGTATTACAAATAAGGAAGCTGCTGGTACAACTAAGCTTTATGAACCGTAAGTCAGCTGCTTTATGAACTGAACCAGGCTAGGCAAGAGCTAGACATGTTGATAGAGAGAGTGTGGCTTATCATAGATACTAACCTATAAGTAAAGCTTAGCTAAACGACACAACCAGTTCCATAGAGAGAGAGTCATTAGAAAGATAATTGAAAACTTAACTAAAGCTAAGAGCAACAAGTTGAACTACAACTAATTTAGTCGTTATAGAGAGAGAAAGGGTCTATAGCACTACTAAAAAGAGAAAGAACTACAGCTACTTCTACTCTAAGAGAGCACTAAAGAGAAAGGCAAGTTGAAATAAAGCTAATTTCTCTACCCTACCTTATGGCTTTCACTCTTAAGTCCATATGGCTAGTACTTACCTTAAGGAACTTACTAAGGCTAGTACTCTAGTTAGTATCTTATGGCTAGTACTAAGGCTATACCTTAAGGCTAAGACTGGCTATGATCGACTAGTACTCCTGGCTAGTACTCCTGGCTATGACTAGCGGCTTTTCGCTCCTTCTCCTACCAAACTGCTGGTCTTTCGCCACCTACCAGAGGACCCTTTAGGGGGCTCGACTGATAAGGAGAGGAAAGTTCAATTCGCCTACCAAAATATGTTTTCTTCTCTGAATGCCTACCAAGTCTCTGAGTCGTATGAGTCGCCTACCAAGTCTCTGAGTTGTAGTCGTAGTCGTATTTGAGGCCCGAATCCTCCTTTAAGCTTGAAGATAGATGAATTTACCAGCTATTACTTTGTAACTTGGGCGAGTCGCTTAGCCTAGGATTTGTTGTACGCTTAGCTAGATTTGGTGTGGCGTGAGGCCGCGGGACATGACTCTCGATATAGCTCACGTACCGCCAGATGGCACTGGCCGGGATGCCACTCTGGTGAATCTACCTCTGCCTCTGTGGCCTCCATTGCTACTCCCTATGAGGAAGGATCAAAGCAGGGAATCAGATTATCACATGCAAAGGAGAAAATAACAGTAGGTAAGCCCGGAACGTAACGTCATACTATAGTGTCCAGTGGGCGTTAGGTTTGATTGGTAAGGGGAGTGGCTGGTAAACTATCGATGCGCTTGGGATGGGCTCTATCCGTGGGTATGGATGGCGCAACCCCCCTTACTGTGTGCCTGTCCGCTGCCTCGCCTTGCTATCTATCCTTCAACCACTGCTATTGAGACTACTCTTATGGGTGCTGCTAGCTTAGTTACTTAATCAAGGTAAACAACTCGCTCGCTATAGGACAGGAACTCGATCTCGATCTGCTCGAACTCAATCTGGATCTGCATTTGGGTCCGTACATGTAACTGCATCTGTTTTCGATACGGGATATGGGTAAACTACGCTACAGGATCATTATCTGGGCGTGAAAATTGGAGTGTCTGGTCTTTCGACTGACTTAGGAGTGCACTGGGGGCTATATGGGCTGTAGATGGGCGGATGGCTCGGTATACTTTATGGCGGAGCTTTACTGTAACATGTAGCATAGTGGCTGGGTGACGGATAGCGGTGATTATGCTTTCTATTCGTGCGATTGACTGACAACAGGTATCATGTGTGTGCTCTACGGGTTGTAGTAAGATGGAGGCATACTACGGGGTGGCAAGATGTTATGGCGTGATGGAGGGATAAAGAATGTGGTGTGTTTACTTTGTGGGTTATACTGAACCAACCCATTTATCGGGAGTGCAGGGAAAAACCAACCCAGCTGACTAAACCTCATGCACATGCACGGGATAATGAAATGACCCTCCCAGTTCCCTTCCTTTCATGGTCCTAATTGCACGGGATCAGGAGTCCCTTGGGGCTACCTAGTATATTGGTCCCCTCCTCTCGTCTCCTCCGCATCTCCTCCTATGGTTCGGAGTCCTTCTTCCTTGGTTTCCCACACCGCTTTTTTACCCTCCGTCTAGGTCCCTACCTATCCTTCTCCCTGCACCGGTCTTCCCTCGTATATTGAATCTATTTATGGTCAAAATCCTGCTTTTGTTTCCTCTCCTGTCTTTACCTCTACTTTCACCTATGCTCCTCCTTCTACTGTATTTCCCAGGCCTAGTGTCCCTCCGATGGCTAAATCAACTGATGGTTATTCACCTATATCAGTGGATTATGGATCCGGAACATATTCTTCTACTCTATAAAACAGATCTGCCTCTAGGTTTAGTGTCTACTACCGGAAGGTATGGGGTTGAGTCTTAGTGGTATTGTGGGGGTGGGGTCAACTGAAGGATCGGAAATGCAATCCGTCGGTGGATCTACTGGCTTTGCCTTTGTGCATACTTTTCACCCAGTCTATTCCACACATCTAACGACCCCGTATTAAGTGTTTCTTTTCTAAGCTTGTTCTTTTCCCCCGGCAGGTATAAAGTGGGTAAAGCGGTGCTTTCCTTCCTTGTGCATCTTTCTATAGAGACGATGGACTCCATACCATTGGGTTCATTGCTTTATTAGTATTAGTCTTAAGTAGGTTATTTGAATTATAGTCAATGTGAGAACAAGCTCTCGATCTAGATCTTAAGGGGTTATACCTTTGCTAAACTCCGACCACCTGTGCTGCTTTCACTCGGTCAATTGCTTCTACTCTCTATGCTACCGTAGCCTCCGTGGCCTATGCCACCTATTCATAACTGATGCTACTGAAATCAGTGATTCTAGTGGATTAACGGGGTAAACTACCGCTCTTGCTACTGGCTATCGACCCGGAAGGGGTGCTTACTCAGCAAGGATAATTTTAGGGGCAAATGTTCGCCCTTTGGCGAAATTAAAGGGTTTTAAATTTTTAGTGGGCGAATATTTTGTATCATAGTACATTTTTACAAATCACCTCAAATAGCCCACCTTATTTTAAGGGAGAGGGTAAAAAAGGTAAATTTAGCCCTTGAAATTAGGACTTACAACCTTCCATTCGCCCATTTTCAAGAATAGGTTTTATTTAAGTGAATCCATTCGCCCATTTTCAAGAATAGATTTTATTTAAGTGAATCCTATGGGCCAAATACCATATTTATAAAAGAGGTATGGTAAATTAATAAAAATATAAATAAATGAGAGGTATGGTAAATAAATAAAATATTTTTTATATTTAGTCCATAAGTCACCTTATATACATGTAAGGGTGTAAACAAATAAAAATATAAGTAAAGTGGAGGTATGGTAAATAAATAAAACGTATTTTTATACTTACTCAAAAAGTATGGTAAATAAATAAAAATATAAATAAACTAGACGTATCCTAAATAAATAAAACCTCTTTTTATATTTAGTTCATAACCCTCGTTCTATTTATGAAGGCTCAAGAAAGAGGTTTTATTTAAGTGAAACCTATGGGCCAAATACCATATTTGTAAAAGAGGTATGGTAAATTAATAAAAATATAAATAAACGAGAGGTATGGTAAACAAATAAAACATTTTCTTATATTTACTCCATAAGTCACCTTATATTTACGAACACTCAAAAAATGGGTTATATTTAGGTGAAACCTATGGCCAAAATACTATGGGACAAATACCATGGACTAGATTGTTATTAATATCATGCAAAAAACCATTATTAACCCTAATATTAGAATTAATAAAAATAAAAATGGCACATGGTATTGACCCATGGTATTCACCAAAATGGCACATGGTATTGACCCATGGTATTCACCAAAATGGCACATGGTATTGACCCATGGTATTCACCTGGAATGTAGCTTATTTTGATGGGGGAATTAAACCAGCATGTAGCCTATGCTAAGATTCACTAGGACTTTACAAAGTTTTATTATTTAGTGAAAGACTCGCCGAGATCTTACAAGATTTTATAATTGAGCAAAATATTCGCCATGCCTGGTGAGAGATTCGCCAAAAAATTATATATACATATTATATTATTGATAAAATCACCTTCCATTTTTCCTATATACCATGGAGATTCGCCCATTTATTATATTTATAAATTTAGGGGGGGTTCTTAAAATTTTCCCTATTACTCGGATGCTTTCACTTGGCTTGGAACTGGATTTTTATCTAACACTGATGCCTATGATTCTTCAATGGGTGGATCCGGATCTTCGACTGTCATTGATGCTGGGTCTCGATTTGGTCGGGGGTTATCATCATAAATAAAGTAAACGAGCAGGCATTACGGGGGGAGATATAGGCTTTCCGATTGAAATAACATGTATGCAATAAGACTTGCTCTCTACTAGCCTTTTGATTCGAGCAAAACAGTCGATAGTGCACCCGTAGGGTCACAATATTCTATTTCCCATGCATTAACCCCCAGTTCTAATGCCCTCTCCTAATCAATCCTTATTTTAGGTCATTTATTCCAATCTTTAATACACTTTTGTAGTGCCGAGTGATTGAACAAAGTCCAGTCTATGCCTGTAAGAGCTTACCGGTAGTCATCTTCCATTCAGCTATTATCAATGTAAGAATCAGGTGTTAGCATGTGCTAGTGCGCTTGTACCTGTTGTTCCTACTTCGGATGTTCCAGCAACTGGGTAAACTGAATCTGCAACTAAAGGATCTTACTATTCTTACTCCTATCCCTGTATTGATCCATCCACCAGATAGTATTCGGTGCCAGTCCAGCTCTTTGCTTCCTTCCGTTGCTAAGTAAAGGCAGATAGAGATCGAGCTGTAGTAATTGAGTTGTAGTAAAGGTAGCTAGCGTGTAGGCAGAGGAAGGATACTGTTGATCGGGATCGATACCCAACCCAAAAGCACAGGATCAGTGATCGAAGCAAGCGGTTGGTTAGGTAGATAGCAAGGTTGTAAGACTTCACACATTATATATGGAATATCTATTGCTTACAGGGGGCTTCGATCTGGACCAGCATCTTCGTCACTTCGATAGCCCTAGCCCACTGGTGGTAGGTCTCGATCCGGAAATGAAACTACTAGGAGTGCTAGTAGTGAACCCGGTACTTCTTCAACGTGTGCTACTGGTGCTTAAACTGAATAAGCTACTCGATCTCGATATGGAAGGGATGTTGCTGCCATTGGATCTTAACCGACTGCATAGTCAACAGAATCCACTGTAGAATCCACTTTGCCCTCAGAACCAAGCCTTCAGCCAGACCCCAGCCTTAAGCCCTAAGCCATGATGATTGAACCAAGCGATGGCGGCCTGTTGTCGAGAGTTCGGCAGGCTCACCCTCAGAACCAAGCCTTCAGCCAGACCCCTTATCTTGCATGGATGGAATAACCTGAAATGCAGACCCCCTTATTTTGCATGGTCTATTTGGCTAAATAAAAAAGAGAGTTTGGGACTTGCATTTTCATTAAGCCAATCAGCTTATTTAATGCATATAGAGACTTCGTTATAAGATTCCCCATGGCACCAGGTGGGAGTGGGGGGCTAGAACAAAGGTTAGTAAGTAAGAGCAGTAAACAGCTGTTGGGAACATGGGGCTTTCGGTTAACTGTGGTCCGCTGTACCTAGTGGTTTATGGTCCCGTCCACTGCCGCCACCCCTCCCTGGAAAAGCAACAGGACACGGGGAATAATAGAGAGAGGATAGAACCAAATAGAGTATGAACACCATCGGGAATAGATAAAATAGAGCCAGACCACACGCCCACCCCTAGGCAAGCCGGAGAATATAGAAAGAGAAGAGAAAGCACGCAAAAACCAGGAAGGACAGGGGGGAAGGAACGGAGCAGCGAGAAGGCAAGCAGGCAGGAGCCAGCTAGGAGGGAAGGATAAAATAAGATGAAGTCAAGGCCGAGGCTGCAGGCACCCCCTCCTAATCAAGGGAAAGGGGGTTGCGAGAACACAGACAGGGGAAAGACGCAGGAGCTAGAGAAAGAAGCTGAATGAAGGATGGATAAACGAAAACAGGGAGGGATACAGATCGATGAAACGGGAATGGGGGATGGGTGAGGGAACAAAGGAAGGGAATCAGGAGAGGCAATGACAGATGGCCCGGAAGTGAGAGGCCATAATAGGAAAGAGGTAGCGAGAACCAAGCCAAGAAGCAGGATGGGAACGAGAGGCCGGGCAGAAGAAAAGACAGAGAGAGATAACGTCGGAACTCTAGATGGTAGCAGAGAGAGAAGGGATTGGAGAGAAACTGATCGCTACCATTTGCCCACATGATGAGGACGTAGAGGTTTGATCACACATTACGCTTTCAGTTACCAATCCTCCCATTACGCTTTCTGTTACCAATCCCACATATTCCGCCTTCAGTAACCACCCATCCCACGAAGTGGGGATTCCATGTGTGTTACCTGTAAACTTTCCCACGTGCCCTTTTAGTTAGGTTAGTCAGTGAGTAAGTCAATTAGTGAAGCGGCAGTCCCAATAGTCCGTGATCAGTATGGTTTTCTATGTGACCAGTTCTCAATACCATGTGCCCAGTTAGTGAGGTTAGTGAGGTTAGTGAGTCAGTTAGTAAGGACGGTCCCAATAGCACCAAGCCCTGTTGTTCAACGTTACCCTTTTCTATACCATGTGCCCAGGAAGGTGGTTTACATGTGTGTTACCAGTTAGACGTTAACAGGAGGTTATTCTAGCGTGAACAGTTTCTCATCCCCCATACAGGAGGTCACCGATTCACTTATTTGCCCAAGACATGACGAGAGAGGTGAAATTACACCCGCGTTTCTAACTGACGATGAGAGAGAGAACGAACCAACCCTTGAATGGAAGGCCCAGTTAAGAAAACCCCGCATTCCCTCCGCACGCAGTCTCACATTCAGTCTGCCCGCATTCAGTACGCATTACCCATTAATTTTCACTTATACCCTTTCACTTGCCCTGCTTTATGTTACACGATTAGGGTTGTTCAATTATGACGCTACTCCATTGCATGAGAGAGAGAGAGGCCAACTAGTTTTGGATACCCAGCATGCGAGGTTTAGGTTATGATTCCCAATTACCTTTTGCCCATGAGCCTGGTGATCTTAGGTTACTCCATGCCAAGTTGTTGATACCCTGCTTTGAGGTTTTTACCCCCTTAATGCCCTACTCATTTTGCCATTTTCTCTTGGCGGCGGTTTGAACATATTTCCATATAAAGATTGGCCATTTTACGTTGGCGGCGGTTTGAGCATATTTACCTAGAAAGATTGGCCATTTTACGTTGGCGGCGGTTTTGGAATATTGAGCAACGCCCCCACCCAAAACCAAAAGGTAGGGCAATTGAAATGCATAATTACATATGCCCATAGTAGCATTGTTCGTTAAAGCGTAATGACGGTAGAAATGCATAATTACATATATAAGAATCTTGATTTCGGTCACTAGAGATAGATACGAAATAAAAGCATACTCGACATAAATGCATATATTATATATGTCATTATGGTCATTCTGGTCTTTTGATAGCTCGATCTACCTTGTGGCTATTATATATGTCATTACGCTTTAAGGCTCAACCATCCGTACGGGAGAAGAAAGACTAGTTCGTGTCTCCTTGCACTAGGAAGCGCAAGACCCTCCGGGACCTCTCCCGGTGGTCGAGCAACTAAAGTTTCAATTTACTTATTGGGTGGGGGGCGTTGGTCGAGCCCCCTCTGGGTCCTTGGTTCATTTCGACCAGTGATTCTAGTCATTCATTATATACGTAATTATGTCATTCGAGATAGGAACCAGAAGAGAATCACCCACCTCCTCTTTTCAATTTACTTATTGGGTCTCTCAAATAAGTAACTAAAAAAGAGTTCGACAGGCTCACCCTTGCCCTCCTAATGTCAAGCAAGCGGGTTCATTTGACTTAATGCATGAATCGAGAGCCCCGTGGAAGGACTATAGAGAGTTCCGGGCGGGGATCAGGTTCAGGGTATGGCGGCCCAGTGATAGAGACCTCCCTTTGGAAAGAAGTAAGGCTCGGCGCGCCATCGAGAGGATGCGCAAGCAGGCTCGACTAAAAGGAGAGGATGTGGCTCTTTCATTTTACTTATTTGAGAGGGGCCACCCAATAAGTAAAATGAAACCATAAAAAGCAGTTTAAGCATGGATAAGCCACTTCAAGCACTCGGATGTTGGAAGCAACTATGATATTGGGGATCGGTTAATTGGTAAAATCCAGGAATACTTGAATTGCAGGGAGCCAAACTTACCACTTGGGCTCGAAATGTGATGCGACCCCAATGTGGAAAAGCACAGGGAGACTAGTTCTTTGAGCATGACTGTAAATATATCGGAATATATGGAAATCAATTTCATCCTTGTGAGCGGTAATATATCACCTATTCATTATGGAATTCAGGAGATAGTTGGCTTCCACCGATGAGGGCTACCATGGATAAGGAAAGAGGGCACTCATAAGAGTCCCATACCAGACCAAGGATTTCCTTGCCCCCGGAGGGACAAGCGGCTTCGCACCTTTTTTTCATGTAATAGGAGAGGCAGCAAAAGAAAAGCCCGCAAGCATTTGGATTCTCGCTTAGATCAGCCAGGACTAATGATCCAGGGTATATTCAGAAAGGATAAAGGAAGGGCCATCACACATGAAAGGATTAGAAGGGAGAAGCGGGTGGCCTTACTTGGTGAGCTGTTAGCTCTAGGCTTCGGGTTAAAGGCTCAACCTCCCTGACCTTGTCTCTATCAAGCCCCCCCCTTCCAAGAAGACTCTATCTCTCCCCTCTCCCTGGCTCTAGCCTCTTGCAAAACATCAGCATCAAAGCTCTCGAGCTCAAAGCAAATGCTTCCATCTCGCCAAACATAGGATGGTGTTCGTGCCAAGTTCTACGTGAGTGACCTATACTACGTGACCTATACTTCATGCCCAATAGGTCGTCGTACCCACTAGTCCACATATTCAACATACATGTTTCCTCATAGCTACTTATATAACATATCCGCTTATATCCGCTTCTTACTCTTCTTACTCTTCATACCATAAAAATACAATAGCTACGGCACGCTGCACATGATGGTTTAAATGGAATGGAATCAGAACATCTAGAACTTAGATTGATATCTCTATGCTTTAGTTAAAGCCTTAGTCTTCTGGACTTGCCCCAAGGCCATAGAGATTCTGGTGGTACTAACTAGCTCTAGAGACAAGCCATAGAGTGAAGCCAGAGTGTAAGCTTTAGCCCTTAGTTAGTTATTTAAGGTACTACTAGCCGGAGGACTGCCTTAATCTCCATGCACTATATACTGCCATACGGTAAATAGTATTAGTCTTTGTACCAGCCCTATAGTAGTCCCTAGTCCCTTGCCTACCGGTACGGACTTAGTATTAGCCCCATGCCGCCCTAAGAGAATAGCTTCAGTAGTGTCCCGGGTCTCATGTCTTAGTCCCCGGTCTCATGGAGTAAGGCCTTAAGGTCTCTCTTTCTTGCTTTCTTACTTTTTGATTAGCCTTATTAGTTATTGAACTATTAGAGAGTGAAGCTGGATAAGGTCTACTTTCATCTCCTTACTTGTGATGGATGCTTATTGAGTCATGACTCCTCCCTATTCCCATAAGTAGTGATAAGCAAGTCACTATGGTGTAATTGATTCCTAGCTAGTCCCATGAGCTACGGCGAAGAAGCTAGCTAGTTCCCCTGAGCTACAGCGAAGAACTTATTCTAGCTCTATAAGAAGTGTTCCATATGCTATTAGTCTAGAACTAGATGCTATTAGAATGAAATGATATTTCTCTCTCTCCAGTCTCCATTCTTTTTATCCATTCTTTTCAAAAGAAACTAGTACCCTTCCTTTATCCCTGAGCGTAAGCAAATAATCATAAGGTCTTCTTAGCCCTAGTCATAGTGTAAGTTCCATAGAGTAATGACTTCTTTCCTGGCAACGACCAGGCTCTAAGCAATTGTGAAAATGTAGAGATCGACACGTAGAGATGCTAGTATCACTAGTATCAGAATAAGTTGTCATCTTGTCCAACCAAATAGATTCTATCTCTAATGATTGAACGTATATATGGCTTCACGTAGACTTCACTTCTATGCGGATTATAGCTTAGAGTTTCCCATAGGCATTGACTATAAATCAATCTCGTTTAGCGTTAATTGGAACTAAGGCTATGGAACTGACTGCTTAAGGCTTTTTCACTCTATGGGGAACTTACGGCAAGCTTGAACGGAACTACAGTCCATAGGGCTAAGACTGAAGCTAGTCTAGTTCATACCCATATGGATTGAACAGGATATGGATTGAACGGTGTGATGTGCACCTATATGTATGGATTTTGATAGATGTCTATATTTCTAGAGATATAGAGGAGATTGGTACTGTACTTTCTTTCTTACTTGCCTCCGTCCTTTTTGTAGGTTCCATAGAGTAAGTCTTAAGCAGTATGAACTAGCACTATAAGACTAGCTCTTTTTAGTGCATCAGTAGTTGTGATTAGTAGTTTCCATTCTCTAATGCCTTAGGTCCATTTCTTGTTGTCTGTTGGTAACGTGGGTCCGTTTCCTCTCGTTCAACCCCGGCTCCTTACTCCCAGCAAGTATAATAAAGCAAGCAATCAACTTGTCCTTCTTCGACATCAACTGGGCCTTTCACTCGGCGACCACCTCTTGTAAATGACCACTTCTCCTGGGAATGAGACTGGGTATTTACCTCCTGGCACCACTTCCTGGCTATCGTTGACCCGGCCAGCATCATCAGCGGACTAAATAAGTTCTCAATAACTAACTGCACATAGTTTCTTCGTCAAGCCTAACGTCCTAGCAACGCGTCCTAGCCAGCAAGCGGCGAGAGCAAATGAAGCCATCCCGCCAAACATGGATCAAAATGCTAAAAAGGCATACCTGCCATTTGTTCTTCCTTACTCTCGGCCAAATGACTGGAGCTTATAGCAAAGAGCTTCTAGCAATGAGACTCCCGGCTTTGTCCATCCGTTGTACCCACCCCTCCCTGTAGATGTGTGGGCAATCAAGCAAGAACTCTCCGGGCAAGCATCACCCGACCACCTCCCTGACTGGCATTCCCTCCCTGACTAACGTGACTGGCTCAACCTCCCTGACCTACCTGAATGTCTCTCTGTTATGGCCTATGAACCTCAACAGGTGTATGGGGACATAATCAAAATGAATAGAATATATGTCAGCTTGCGTTATATACGTAATTATACAACAATAAGCTAAGCAACTTCTCATGTTGCACCATCATTTGCACTAAGCTCCTTCCTCTTATTGCATATCAACATAAGTAGGCATAATCATAACAACATCCAGTGCTGTATGATGACCCCCTGTATAGGCCCCATCCCTTCCACATGTCTGTCTGCCCCCTTCCCTCTCCATCCGTCGGGGTTCAATCTATTGGCATCGTCCGTAGGCCCACCGCTCTCAACTGGCCCTCAATCAAATAAATCCAGGCTGTTTGTTTTGCCATCCCGCTCCTTCTACTCCTTCCTCATCTCCCGGCATAAGACTAATGATCGAGCTCCTAAAAATTGATTGTCCTATGCTCCCCAAATGTTGAATCACTGTAAGTAATATTGTGCGTCTTCTTGTGATAGGCTAGGTTAAGCTTCTATGGCTCGTGGTAATCCCCGTCCCTGTGTTAGGTGAGGCTAAATGCTAAGAGAGAACTCTTCTTTCAGCCTTATTAACAAACGACCACGGGCTTCGGACCCCCATCTATCTTAGGGGCTCTGATCGACTATCGTCAATGAACCCCATCTATCTTAGGGGCTGTGACTATCGTCAATGAACCCCATCTATCTTAGGGGCTGTGACTCACTAATTAGGGAAAATTTTATGGGCTAATATTCACAGGTAGGCTAATTTTTAATTTTTTTTCTAAAAAAAAAATCACCAATCTCTATTTTTTTCTAAAATTGTTTCACCCAAGTTTTATAGTACAAAATTATTTCAGCTTAGAAATCGCCAAAATTTTATAGACACTATATAAAATAATTAAAAGTTTGAATATTTTTATTACAAAAATTCCAAGCATTTTACAATTTGAATATTAAGGACTAGTAAAATTCACCAAAGTTTCTAAATCTTAAAATCAATTTACATTCTTAAAATTTTCCTTGATTTGACTTTTTAAGTTACACACACACACACAAACACATACACATATATAACCTATGGAGATTAACACAAGGTCTTTAATTATGGTACAAAATAATGCAAGCTAAATATTTTCCTAGAGAATCAATTGTGGAATGGTTTAGAGTGCCAAATAAGTCCTCCAAAAGGCTCAATAATATGGAAAGAAATGGTAAGAGGCTTCCCCCGGTTGGAAAATGGGTCGTGTGGTGTGTAGGGGATGGGCATCAAATATGAATAGGATGCGACCCTTAGTATGGTGTAGGTAATGATTACAACCTCTTTGCTCTTATATTATCCTCTCTTGATCGCCTAAATATTACTACTCTAGTAGATGCTAGTGCCTAACCCCTTAGACCTATGGGTCTAGCGAGAGAAATAACAATAGAATTAGATTGGTACATCAACTTGCCAGTGGAGAATCATGTGTGTATCAGAGACAATATTCCAAAATTGCTTGTTTGGTAAAAAAGTCCCCACACGAAAGCTTTCACTATCAATATGGGTTATAAGGTGTGGTTCGAAGAACAATTCATTGAGGAAAGAATTTGGTTGTGGAGATATATCTGGGGAGTCAACACCCCTCTAAAGGCCAAACTCTTTGCATGAATAGCTCTCAGTGACAAGTTGCTCACCTAGGACAAGTTCAAAAAATGCGATGGTCTAGTCTTAATCAATTTCCCCTATGCAAAGCATAGGAGGAGTCCCACCCTCACCTTTTTGAGATGGAATTATATATATATGATTTGTGAGTTTCTGTTGAAATCCTTAATCCAAATTTAAGGTCAATGGGCTTGGATTTAGCTAATGCTTTTAGAATGTTGTGGTCCAATAAAACAAGTTTCTTCTTTTAAATTTCTACCTTTTCTACTTATTAGTTTTGTTTGGCAATCACAAAATCTTGCAGTTTTTCAGGACAAGTTCATTCCCTTGTCTACATGTGTTGCAAAGGTGATCACTCTGGCTTAGAAATTCAAGGAAAACCCTCCCCTCCCCAAACAGAGGAGCCTATGTATTCTTGAAATTGATTTTGTCTCTCCATGGGATTTCTTTGATGGTGTCAACCATGACCATCCTCTGCGATGTGGTGTTTGGTAGTCTTGTAATTAAGTCACTCTCATTTCTTATATGCATGATATGCCCCTCGTAGGGGGTGAAATAACAAGGCCAAGTTTGTATCCTTATGAGTTCTACTAGAAGTGGCCTAGAGAAAAGGTGTTTCAAGTCTCCAGGTGATGGGAGATTCAAAGCTAGTCATTGATTGGGGAAACCATATGGTAAGTGTATGCATAATTGGTGTCGACATGTTATTATCAGATATTAGGGTTGTTCATAATTATTTGTATCAAATTGTTTTCTATCATATTTTACATGAGCTCAACATGGAAGTAGGTGGTTTATCCAAGGAAGCTCTCCAACTTCCAGTAGGTTTGGTTGGACTCCATCAATTTGCACACAGTGAAGATATTGAGTTGTTCACAACCAATATCTAGTTTTAGCATTTTAATGTCTTTATGTAATTTTATCTTTGTTGTAAGTCACGAAAAAAATAGACACAAAATTTTACTCCCTTGCATTTTTTATATCTAAGCAGCATGAAAACATTTAATTATTTTTTTAATCAAAAAAACAAATTTGAAAAATCAAATGACGAACAATATATATACTTTGCCTTATCAATATATACCATATTTTTCTTTTAATATATATATATAGTACCAGTATTTTTCTTTTAATATATATATATAAATAATTAATATCAGTGTCTTATAAAAATATTTTCTCTTAAAGAGATGTGAGTAATGAAGTGTATATGTTTAACTAATAAGAGTAAAATATGTCACTCACTATTATATTTTTTTTCATGTTATTAAACAAAACAACCCACCACACGAATAAACATGAAAGTACGAGTACGAGTGAGAGAGGATTGGGAGAACGATGGACCAAGACGACAAAAATGCCTCATTTCCTTTTATTGTGTTGGACAAACCAAACAATCAAATGGATAAGCATGGGGATAAAAGTCTTGATTGGGCAAAAGGGAAAAAAATCCCCCTTTTTTTTTCCAGGTTACCAAATATTGAAACGAATAAGCAATAAATTACAAGTTAAAAAAGAAAATTTTAGTTTTATTTATAAAAAAAATAATATAATTTTAAAATAAAAATGTATATATAATCTTAAAATTTTAGTTTAAAAAATTTAGTATTTTGTTAATTTTATTATGCAAGTAATAATATTTAAATATATGTGAGAAAAAAATAATTAAAATAATATTATAAATAATAATAATATATATGATTTAGTTTGGAAAAGTTTAATGGAAAAAAATAAGCCAATGATACATATATTTTTGAGTTTATACTTTTGTGCTTTGAATTGTTTTAATCTATTTCTTTTGGATCCATCATATTGAATTATTTGTGTTGATGTTTAAATTAATAGGTGTGGTTCATCTTTGGGACAAGTAGTCATTCTTTACTTAAATGCAACCAAGGTGTCACTCTAGCTAACTAAGTCTTGTTCCAAACTTCACACATTATAATGGAGAATTGTCAAACCTTTAAAAACATTCATCACATATAATCTGTGGGCTCTAACACGACGAGCTACTAAAAACATTTTCCTGAAATCACCATTGTTGGCCTAACTACTTTGATTCTTTCACTGGGTCAAGTTTAACCTAACATTTGCCCCCTTAAACTTGATTGGGAAAATCCACATGCTCTTCCCCCTTTCACCTACATTACTAACAAGGTATTATAGTCATATGACCATATACATGGATTTAAATATATTTCATCTCCAAAGTAAAAAAAAAAAAAAACTTATTGTTGTCACACTTATTCCGCCCTTCATGCCAATTCATTGCAACCAACATCCTAAATTGGTTTCTATCTAGGTTGGATTTTTTTTATGCCTTTGCATCTCCCTATTGAACCAATGATCCCATGGGGATATGTCATCTCCAGGTGGGTCATCCATGCTCTGTTCTTTGCCCCTTTGTAGCTCAACAACACTACATTTCTCTCTTCACCAGGCAGCACCTTTTTGTTTTTCGACCCTTCATTTTCCTTTGATTAGATTTTTCATCATGGAATATTAAAGCGATCAATAAATCTACCAGGAATACAAGAAATTTTCTTAGGAAGCTGGGGAATGTGGAGCTCATTAATGAGCGAGTAACTACCTACCACCTAATGGATAAGGGAGGAGGTAGTTACTAATTCCAACAAAACTTTGGAAAGGGTCCCTTTTCTCCTATATTGTAGTTAGACTCTTGCGGTGTAGAGCTAGTGTGAGGGGGTATAGTGGATAGAAATGAGAAGAAACCGAGTTTATGCTACCCTGAAGTCCATTAGAGCTCAGGGGGACTCATCTAGGAGGAGAGGTTGAGGTTGGGAAGAGAATTGTAGCTCCTGTATTATTTTCAATAAAAATATTGACAAGATTGTACACTAAGTAGCTTATGTTTTAAATAGTTATTACATGATAAGAGTTTTATTGTTAGAAATATATGTAGCATTATAGTTATTATATTTTTTCAAAGTTCTTTGAATATGCTTAAGAATGAAAGAGAAAGAAAAATAAAATAGAAATCATATTCTAAAAGTATTTGAAAATGGTTTAAGTACTTTGTGTATATATAAAACAATTAACATTATAATGTAGATATTTTAGTAGAATAGGTAATTAGCTAACTATGTAATGATTTCTGGAATTATCTATATTAAGTAGTTACTTGAAATGCACAAAAAATAATCTAATTTAAGAGGTCTAGCATTTGAGTAAATAATGGTAGCACAGTGAGTGATATATTGTAGTAATAGTTCAAAACAATTTACATGGAGAATGTTGGAAGCGTTATGTTCATGTGTGTAAATATAGTTAAGGGAATAATTATAAGCATAGAACTAATGGAACCAAATGGTAAGGTCAAAATTGACTTGACACGTTTGAAAAAAAGGAACGAAATTTGGGTCACAATTCTAGCTTAAGCATATTTTAACTATAAGGGATATGGAAAAAAAATTGTATTCCAATAAATCTTGAGAGAATGAAAAAATTATCTATGAGAAACTTTAGGTAAAGTTGTTACACGATTGTAAGTGATTAGAAGAGGAGTGGTAGTCAACTACTTAATTGGTGCTAAAAGAGGAAGAAACTCAATAATGGATTTAGATATTATGTAACTACTATTATAGAAAATTCTATTAAGTAATACAAACCTGGAAAGTTAACCAAAAAACATACAAATAACATATGAAATAACTGAGTGAATAGAAAGCTATAGTTGTATAGCAATTCCTTTCAAATTAACTTAGCATAAAGAATTGAGCTTACAATTGTAGTTTATAACCAAGGGCCGAAAAAAGTCATATTATAAATAAAAAAAGAAAAATAATTTTGGACTGAAGGCTCTCATCCTTAGTCATTTTTAATAGTACAATTAGAGCACAAATCCATAAACAATAAAAATACCCTCAGGGTAAGATCTAAGCATTTTCCCATGATTGAAGTTAAAGTAGAAACGCAAGGTGCCTTTATTCAACAGGTGAATCAACTACACACCAGAACAACCAAGAAGTTGAAGAGCATCCAACCTATAGGGATGATATCAAATTCATTAAGAAATTGAACGATTCCAAAGTAAAATAAAAAATAAAACTTGCAAGTGATTCATCCAAGTTTAGTATACCTGTGAATTATTAACCATATAAAATGTGATTTGAAAGCTTATCAAGAGGTATTATTGTTAAAGAAGAAAAATATGAGAATAATTTCTTAAAAAGGAAGAAGTTATACTTGAGAAAAGCCATGTCCAAGAGACCCATAACCTTTACCTTTAACAGATGTTAAATCCCTTAAATATATTGTAATAGTTTATCCAAATTAACCAAAATTTAATAGGATAAACAACCTTATACGTAAATAGGGTGGAAATCCTAAAGAATAATTTAAGAAAATTTCCACATAAGGAAATGTGGCCATTACAAAATTATTATAAATGAAACCATGGTAAAAGAATGATGCCGAGACCGATCGACGATTATGTAAAAACCCGTGAGCTTTATGGTTTAAACCTTGAAAACCAAAATTAGAAGCAAATTGACAAGAGCATAAGAAAAAATTGCAAGAAAATAATTAAGGGTCTTTCCATGAAAGGGGAAATTGATTTTACTTGCCAAAAGTAAAAGTCCTCCGAAGGAATGGAAACTTATCGAGAGTAAAAACCCTTCTGAGGAATGAAACCTTGTCAAGAGAAGGTTGGGGGAGCCTTCATATCTTTGTGTCAAAAATGTGTACAAAGAAAAAGGGGTTAAACCCTTGTGATCCGTAAAATTTTGTGGATATTCCACTGGATAGTTCATCACAATAGATATGATAATATTATATTAAAAATATGAGTTTCTACATTATTACAGTTTTATTTAATTATGCATGTAAAAGTAGATCAAAAAGAAAAGTAGAGAATGAAGAAATAAGCTCACACACATATAATACAAAAGATATGCTCTCTCGAAAACCCTTTCGAGAGAAAACCCATTTGGAAGGTGAGACTAATTCACTCTCTTTCTCTGTCTGAAAATGTGGTTGTAGATACAAAGAAGTAATGTATGTGGCCCATGGGCTACTACAATGCACAAATCGTCTCTTTTTGGTCTACCTCCTATCTTTATTGGCTATATTTTCTCAAATATGGAACAAAATGCTCTCGAAAGAATGGAATGCCTCTTCCTCCTAGTGCTCTGGTTATAACACAGCACAATAGTCTACTAGTGGTTAAGTTTGACTACATCAAATCTTAAAGAGAGTTACAAAATAGACTCTTCTAGATTATTTTACATCACAAACATGTGGCTAGTCCCTTTTCCATGAATAATGGGGGATGATGTGACATCTCTCAAACTATAGGTCTAAAAACAGGAAGGTGAACTTCTAAGTGGCATAAATTTTGCTTACGGACTCTGATTGATGTGCTTCTTGCGTTGTTAGAAATATTTATGTGTGTAGAATACCATGAGAATGTGTGGTGCTTGAGAGGCAAAGGGATACCCTAAAAAAACGTCGTTTGATGCCTCAAAATGCTCCCAGAAGGTTTCGGACATCGTTTCGCCAAACTGGGTCTCACCAGTAAAAATGGTCCCGTGAGTTGATTCCTCCACTTTTTTCTACTGCAAATGCATTGAGATGGATGAAAAAATATAATGATCAAATTCATATCACACCTCCCAATTTTGGGAGGCTTTTGGTCCCCAAAATCTTTTACTAAATGAGGTGAGGAAATTTTTCCTCCACCTTCTCTCTGGTGTACCATTTAGCTTTGCCTGGAAATTGTCCCCTCAACCCAATCTACCAAAGGTCTTGTTTCCCTTCTCTTACTGTTCTGGACCTCTTCTACATAACTGTATCTTCTACCAACTTTTCCTCAGCATCTGGTGCAAAATCCTCCATATAAAGTAGGACCTGTTCCTCTTACTAATCTAGTATGGAAAGCTCATAGAGTTTCAAATTATCTACATTTACAACTGAGTAAATGCACATATATGGTGGTAAATTGAGTCGATAGGAATTATCACCCACCTTTTCTAGTATCTCAAAGGGACCATACCTTAGAGCCTTGATTTTCTTACCAAACCCCTGCAACCTCTCCTTGTTCAACTGCAGCCATACTTTGTCTCCCACCTTGAATGATTTCTTTGTTATGTGTTGATCATGCATGGCCTTATACTCCACCCGCGACTTCTGCAGTGTTTCCTGTACCTATAGATGGATCTGGCTAATCTTCTCTATATTTTTTTCAGCCCTCAAAGCATCTCCTATAATGTCTTCCTTCACTCCTCCTTGCTACCCATATGCAATGTCTAAAGGTGAAGGTGGAAAATATCCAAAACATGTTTCAAATGGGGACTTTCCTGTAGAAGTGTGGACCACTCTGTTATAATAATGTTGTATCTAGACCATATTTTCATCCCAAGTCTTCAGATGCTTTTGGTTGTAACCCGTCAAAAGTTCCACCAAAGTCCTATTGACTACTTTGGTCTACCCATCTATCCATTGATGGAATGTTGTAGATCTCTTCAAAATTGTGTCCATATTCTCCCACAATGTAGTTCAAAATGCATTGAGAAATCTTATATCACTGTCTCAAATGATGCTCCTTGGTATCCCAAAGTTTACCCAGACCTATCCAAAGAACAAGTTTGTTGCTTCTTTTCTGTTGATGGTCTTTTTACATGGCATCAGAACACACATCTTGTTGAACTTGTCAACTACGACAAATAGGTAGTCATGTCCCTTCCTGGTTGTCGGTAAGCCTCCCACAAAGTCCATGGAAATGCTTTCCCAAGGATGAGTAGGTACATGTAATGGATGATACAGACCCCTGTTTCTTGTTGCTAGGCTTATTGGTATAAGAAAGCATGCATCCTCTTATGAACCTAGCTATGTGTTCTTTCATCTTGGGTCAATACACATACCTCTGCAAGTTAGCCATGGTCTTCCCTACACCAAAGTGCCATGCAACCTTGGAGGTGTGAGCCTCTCTTATCAACTACAAACACTCACCTTTAGGAACAAATATCTTATCCAATGTTGGGTTATGTTATATTCTTTCCACGACTAGCCCACATAGTTAATCGGGGGGTTAGAGGGGGGGCAAAGCACCCCCTTTGTTGTGCCGATTGCATAGAATGGGGGTCACAAGGGGTTTGAGGGGTGTAGGTAGCCCCCCTCTATGGGGTCTGGGGCAGTGCCCTAGAAAATTTTGTTTTTGGACACTATATTAGGTTGGGCGGACCTACCTATGGTTTTGTGCATGATTTTCGCACATGGTTTTGGACGCGATGGTTTTCGGTCCATGGTTTTGGACACGATGGTTTTCTATCCATGGTATTGGATGCTTCGCATGCATAAATATGTATTGTAACATTGAAAGGAACATAATGAAAAATCAAGCTGGTAGTCCCAGTTTTGTGATCTAGGGGAAAATCTCTGTGTATATGTGTTTTATATGTTATGCCCTCACATTGTTTATTTTCTGTGTTTTAGAATTCTTATGCAGGTAATTTCTGTATGGGGTTAAATCCTACATCCAACCTGTAGAGTAACCCATCCTGGAGATGGTAGTCAACAGTGATGTCGCCATCATGCGCATGACTCTGACTTTGCAACTATTGATACACCTCCTTGAAGTCTTCATATTCTGAATATGCCTCTTTGTATGCATCATGGGTGAATGGCTCCATGTGCATAAGAGTCCCCAAAGCTGCAATCTTTGATATGGGTGACCTTGAAAGCATATCAGCCAACTTTTTTGTGCTTCCCCTCTTATACTTGATCACCAAATGAAATTGTTGTAAAAACCCCATCCACTTGTAATGTGTGGTCTGTTGTAGCTTATTTTGGGCCTATAGGTACGGTAATGACTGGTGATTCGTGTGGATTATTGTCTCCTTTCCCATTAGATTATTCTTCCACTCCTTCACAACTTACACCATGGCATAGAGCTCCTTATCATAGGTATGGTAGTTAAGAACTACCCAATTAAATTCTTTAGAATGGTAGCAAACGAGCCTTCCTCCTCGCATTAAGACAACTCCCATAGCATACCCACTCACATCTATCTCCACTTCAAAGATCCTTTGCAAGTTTGGTAATGCTAGAATTGGTGCTTCACTAATCTTCTTCTTTAACTCATCAAAATCCTACTTCCGCACTTTTCCCCACTGGAAACTCTTGCCACTTTCTATTATGGTGCGGAGCAATGTCGTTACTGTTGAAAACGAGGCTATGAATTTCCTCAGGTACTTTTCTACTACAATGAAACTCCTAACCTCAGTAACATTAGTAGGCACCAGCCATTTCATGATGGCCTCCATCTTGGAATGATATATCTTCAATTCTCCTCCACCAATCACATATCCCAAATACACCAAGGATTGTTGCAAAAACTCAAAATTATTAAAATTTGCTAGCAGTTGGTGCTTCTTCAATGTTTCTAGCACCTACGTCAAATGTGAAATATGCTCCTCCCAAGTAACACGATATACCAGTATATCATCAAAATAGACAATAACAAACGAATCTATAAAATTACGCAGTACATCATTCATTAATAGCATATATGTAGTTGGTGAATTACATAGGCCAAATGGCATAATTAACCACTCATACAAACCTTTCCTAGTTTTGAATGTAGTCTTCCATGTATCCTCTTCTTTGACTTGAACTAGTGATATCTAGACTTCAAGTCCAACTTCATGAAATACTTTGCTTGCTATAACTGATCTAGCAGATCGTCTATCTTGGGTAGGGGGTATCTGTTCTTGAGCGTGATTTTATTCAATGCCCTGTAATCTATACACATCCTCCAAGTCTCATCTTTCTTTGGAACAATGATGATGGGTGACCCACATGGTGATGTACTAGGTCAAATGAAACCTTGTTCCAGCAGCTACTGCAACTATTTCTTCACCTCACTTGCTTCTATAACAAACTGCGTGTACAACCCAATATTTGGCAATGGGGAGTGTGGCAATAACTTAATCTTGTGCTCCACTTCTCTCTTAGGGGGTATCCATTTAGGCTATGGGAACAAGTCCTTGTATGCCTGTAAAATCTTCTCCAATTTTTGTTTTTGTTTCTTAGTACACCCCTTTAGGGATTCCTTGTGTCTTATTGACTCCTCTATAGACTGCCTTCTCTTAAAAACAATAAAACATACTTCTTGCTGGAACTGATCAATTTCTTTGCTTGGCTGGAACTTATCAATGAAATTTGCAGCTTGCCTTTGTGCGTGTTGACGATGAACGATTTTCCATCCGTGATGAGCCGGTATTGGTTAGATCTCCTAATGTATATTGCATCACACATGTACATGTATGGACTCCCAAACACGACTCCACATATATCCAGGGAACCACATCCAGATCTACTTCATCAATAAAACCAACATTGATAGAAAATCTAACTTTACATTGTTTTTTTACCTTCAGCTCTGCATCCTTATATACCAATCCCAATGGATATGGGTTTGGATGTCATGAACTTCCATCCCCAACTTCTTCACTAGATCTGTTGCAATGAGATTTTCTTGTGATATTGAGTGAAACAGAGCATAAATCTTCGTATTCTTGACATGTATCTTTACATGGACGAGTTTGGCCATTTATTTCTCTTCCTGTTGCTAAAGGGTACTCAGACTCACCTCCTTCTGCATCAATGTACAGATGATCTTCTCATCCATGTCTGAGCTACTTTCAACTTGTTTGCTTGAATCAATGGCCATGAGATTCTTCTTCTTATTATCTTTCTTCTTGTTCTTCGAGTTTAGCTCTGGATGCAACTTCCAACACTTCTCCTCTGTATAGAAATCAACCTTGCAATGGTTGCAGTGGTTGTTAGGATCTTTGCATTGGTGTGTTGTGGCTGCCGTCTTTTTATCTTTTCCCCCTTTTTGCTTCTTTTTCCCATCCTTAGAAGAGTATTGTTGCTCCTTTTTCTTTGATCCTCTTGATTGCGCTATTTTCAGGCCTATGTTCTCTAGGTATTATGCTTGTACGCAAGCCTCGTCCACCTTTTTGGGCTTGAATGTTAATTTTTAGTATGTTCTATGCTAGAGCAATCTATTTCAATTTTCATAGTTAGCTCAATATCTTTTCCAGATTAGCAATCACATCAGCATTAAAGTAAACTGCAGATAGAACATAAATATAAATCGCAGAAGACAAGCCAAGATGAGAGGACATAAGATGTGGTGCTAGCTAGGGACAAACCCCACAATGTGAGGAAACCCTTGATCAATTCTTCTTTTATGTTCTTCAAAGTTCAGAAGAGAAAGTGAGAGAGATAGTACATTTACAACAGAAGTCAACACTTTGACTTCTCTAGATCTGAGCATAAATCATTTTTGATGGGACTAGCCTAATGTTCCATGCAACAACGTTAATCAACAATGCAATAATGAGTTAATCAATACATAAATAATTAATCAGAGATTTTTTTGGTTTAACAAATGCTGATTAGTGGTTAATTGCTGGATGGTTCTGGACTTCGTTTGGTGGCATTTATGGCTGGCATTAAATTCTGTTTTACTGGTGGTCCTTACCTTGGGTTTCATTCTCCCGCTTCCTCGGTCTACTCCAAAACCCTATTCTCCATGTCATTTGTTCATTTTCGCATTGCAACATCGTCGCTCTGAGGGTTTGGGTTTGTAAGTGAGTTTTAGTTGTAGGTGGTTGAAAACGAACCACAAGCTCTATCTGTGCTGATAGTGGCCTCTGCTACCTAT
Source organism: Pinus tabuliformis (assembly GCA_031772625.1). Lineage (NCBI taxonomy): Eukaryota > Viridiplantae > Streptophyta > Pinopsida > Pinales > Pinaceae > Pinus > Pinus tabuliformis. Next base: position 1,104,153,830 of record CM062804.1, on the reverse strand, counting down.
GAGTATGGCACCTGCGTTTGCTTTGGTAGCTTATGGGCTCAATTATTTGAACACTGGATGATGGTTCTGCTCTCTGGCGTAAGAGGATTGCTGAGTATGTTCTGTTCGGTTGCTTGCTTTGATTTTGTTCCACTGTTATTGTTTTTTAAGGACATTCTGCTGGTTAGCTTTGTTTAACTGTGTGCATGCTATAGGTCACATCTACGGTGGCCTTCTTCTACTCGCAGTTTTATTCCAGGTAATTCATCTCTCCATGATTCATTTTCACTCTTCGTCTTTCTCCGTTGCTAACAACTTTCGCTCCTCTGTCTCAGGCTATTACTATGGAATGTAGCTTACTAGTTTTTTCCTTCTTTCTATGCAGTTGGTGTTATAGAAATTTTTGGGCACTACAACCCCAAGCATAAATGTCCATAAACTAAGGGATCCTAAGTCCCTAAATGTGTTGTTCCAACCCCTAAAATAACAAGGTCAACTGATTACAGCATCTCCCAAAAGTTCTCCATGAATAACCACTCAGAACTGGTCAAAACTGGACCATTTCACTTGCTCCATGGGCAAAGTGCATTGCATCCCACCTAAATACACACAGTAGGTGTGTTGCATGTCAAAAAGACCTTCTATGGGGTGCGATGGGCGAGAAGGGACAAATGGCAAGGTCAATCTGTGAGGTGGAGAAGCATGGAATCTTCCAGAAACTTCTCCTATGACACTTGCCTCTCTGAATTTGACCAGGGATGAGTAAGAGATCATCAATCTCCAAGTGGAATCAAGAACTATCAGAGGGGAGACACTAATCAAATCTCAAAAGCTAACTCACCTCCCTTGCAGACATCTATATATGGATCCCTCATCCCAGAGATCCAGAGGCTGGAATTTTGTATCTTGTAAGGAAGTGCTGCTAGTTTATTGGTGCAATATCACAATGTTGGGTGATCTAAGATTTTCATGAGGTGAAGAAGGGCTTCTTGCTGAGAGGATGATGTTGGGTCAGAACAATTGGTTGTAATTCTCTTGGCTCTTTCTTGATTATCAATAAAGTTATTCAATTTTTCCTCCATACTCTCGTATGATTTATGTTTTATGCATTTGTATGGTTAATATACATTTAATCCTATATTGCTTATGATAATAGATCTATGTTCTTGTATAGTGTTATGCTGCTTTGATTCTACAGGTACTCTGTGAAGCTGGGTATACAAGAAAGCAAGTAGCAAAGGACTATCAGAAGAGAGAGGAATCGAGCAAGGAACCATGTGCAAGACAGAGGTTGGTCTCCTTTATTCTTCTCTCATCTATCTTTCATAAAGGAAAACAAAACTAGTTTTACTTTGTTTGTTTCTAAGGTAGCTACCAGCCTTAGTGGGATTAGCAGTTCTGCATAGACACTATTCCTGGTAACAGCTGGACCTCCAGGTAACTTTTCCTTACTATATGAGCAGTTCACTAAGCTTTGTTTTCTTTCCTCCATTAACAAAAGGGTTGACAGTGTTTCCATTTTCGACTTTGCAGGTTAGGGGTTTGGCTCTCTAGCGTACTGGGTGTGAATGCTGCGGTCCTTTCCCAGTAGGCTCTACCACTGTCTCGATTTGTCTTTTTGTGCTTAGTCTCTATCAATTTAGATGGGATTGAGTCCTAGTGCTTGTTTTCTCATTCACCCTATCGTCGCTATGTGACCTGGGTTGTTTGGCACAAACCCTTGCTTGACTCCATGAAGTTTTGTAATGATACAATGGTTATAGAAGATAGCTTGAAAGCTGTTTGAAACCCTCGTCTAGGGTTCTACTGGCTGGTTTGGCTTTTTAGCAGTTCATTGTATACAAATATATTTATTTCACTGGAACTGAAACCCTTATCAAGGGTTGTGCTGGTTAGTGCGACTCTTTAACAATTCACTAGGTTGTACTTGGACTCTATTATATATATATACAGACATTTCGTTTTTACAATGAAAAGAATTACAATGAATTTTTTTGTTTTCATTTGTTACCTCTGTCCTGAATGTGGTTACTCGGCATTTGTTTTCTCATTCTGAGTTGAACTTGTTTGAACCGTACCTGATTCTTTCAATCATGGACTCCACTTGTGGTTTTCTAGCCTTTGCACTGGGGTTCTCATGTAACTTCTCTTTTATGCTTTCAATTATTTATAAGAGAAAAACGAAAGAAATGTGCATGCACTATATTTGTTCATTATGGTTGGTCAATAACTAGATACGTAGATAGACATGTCAATGACTGTTACAAATGGATGGATTTGAAATGAAATAAAATTATTCTCCGTCTTCTATTTCTGTACTCATGTGCTGAACCTTCCGAATGATTTACAATTTTCCATTTGTACTTTTTGTCCACAGTTATCTGAACTGTGCATAGTTACTTTTCAGTTTCTATTCTATTAGTTACACAACTATTTATGCATTTGGTTCTGCTTGCACTGCAAGATTTTACATTTGACATGTTTGTCTTTTTTCCCTAAAATGAAAGAAACAATTATAAAACTATTGTTTATTAAAGACAAACAAGAGAGTGACCCTAACTGACTAGACTGTTCCCTAACTGATACTGAAATTAAAAAGAAACAAATTCCTACATTCTACTTTGACTAATAGAACATAAGAAACCAATCACTAATAAAACTTTCCACCTTGGTAGAGACCAACACCCGATCATGGCTCCCTTAGCTAGATGCTCCTGCATTAGGCTCCCAGGGTAAAAAGAAATCATGACTCTAGTCCATGAGCTTCTTGACTAAATAACCCGCTTGCTCTATCTGCCTGGATCAAGCCACGAACTGTCCTTGATAGGACGGTTCTTCCACTTGACCAGATATTTCAGATACTCTTTCTGCCGAGTTCTCTTAGCCACTTGAGTGTCGAGGATCCTTTCGATCTCGAGAGGTTGAACGTAAGGCATTTGTCTCATCCAAATTTCACTTCCATCTTGGGTGTCATGTGTAAGCCGTGTGGTACTGTCTTCCTTTGAACCAGTAATGTATGGAAATAGGTCTGCTACATTAAAGATGGGTGAAATTCCTATTCCTGGTGGCAGCTATATTTCGTAGGCATTCAATGAAAATTTTCGAAGGATTTTGCAGGGACCTATCTTCTTGTACTTCAGCTTGTTGTTTGTACCCCTAGGGAAGTGTTCCTTGTGCAAATGCGCGAGAATTTCATCCCCCACATTAAACTGCACTTCTCTCTATTTCAAATCTGTTTGCTGCTTATATTTTTTACTGTTGTCATGCAATTTAATTTCACCTGCTCATGCAAATCTTTCATCGCGTTAGTGAAATCTTCCCCATCAGCACTTCTCCTTTCCTATAGTCCTAGATCTCGCAACTCATGCACTCCGCAAGGATACATGCCATACAAGATCTGAAAAGGACTGCAACCTGTTTTGCGATTAGGCGAGTCGTTATAAGCGAACTCTGTATGGGCAAGTACAAGATCCCACATCTATGAATTTTCACTAATCAAACTCCGTAGAAGGCTCCCCAGACTCCTATTTACCACCTTTATTTGCCCATCAGTCTACGAGTGATAAGCAGAGCTGTAACTCAACTGCGTATCCATCTTCTTCCATAGGGTGCGCCAAAAGTGCCCTGTAAACTTCACGTCCCTGTCAGAGAGAATGGACTTAGGTAGATCGTGTAGCCTGACGATCTCTATAAAGAACAAGTGGGCCACATGAGTGGCATCGTTGGTCTTTCTGCAAGGGATGAAATGCGCCATCTTCGAAAACTAGTCCACTACTACCATCATTGAATCATATCCCCACTGTGTCCTTGGTAGACCAAGGACAAGGTCCAAGCTGACTGAGTCCCACAGTCTACTTGGAATGAGCAATGGCATGTAAAGTCCCGTATTTTGGTGGTGTCCTTTCGCCAGCTGACACACTTTACATTTGTTCAAAAATGTCTACACATCCCTTCACATTTTTGGCCAAAAGTAAAAATGGTTGAGTTGCTCTAATGTCTTGTCTATGCCGAAATGTTTGGCTAGACCTCCACTGTGCTTCTCCCGAATGATATTCTCTCTCATCGAGCAACCAGGAATGCATAACTGTCCTCCTCTTAACAACAACTTCTCCTACAACTTATAGTCTAACCATGGACTATTGTCTCTCACCAAAGGATTCTGGCATGCCTCGTAAGCCTCCTTAAAACATGTATCAGTCTGATACAAATCTTTCAAGTGCTCAAAGCCCAACACTTGTATAGTACTCTCCTGTAAGAGTAAGGCTCTCCTACTGAACGCATCCACCACCTTGTTGGCCTACCCACTGATGTGTTTCAACACAAAGGTGAAGCTCTACAAATATTCAACCTATTTAGCATGTTTGTGATTTAGCTTGTTCTGTTGCATCAGATATTATAGTGTAGAATTATCCAAGAATAAAACAAATTCATTCCCCAGCAAATAGTGTCTCCAATGCTTCAGCGCTTGGATGACAGCATAGAATTCCTTGTCGTAGGATGAATACTTCTGCCTACTTTCATTCAACTTCTCGCTGAAAAATGCAACAAGTTTACCCTCTTGGCTAATTACAGCTCCAATAGTCATACCACTTGCATCACAATGAACCTAAAAAAGCTTTTTAAAATCTGGCAATCTCAGGATTGGTCTCTCTGTGATCTTATTTTTCAGTAGCTGAAAACTCCTCGCTGTTGCCTCAGTCCAACGAAAAGGCCGAGTTTCCTTCTTGATAATGTCCAACATAGGTGTGAGCATTTCACTAAAATTTCTTATAAATTTTCAGTAAAAACTCACCAGCCCATGAAAACTACGTACCTAAAACAAGCTTTTCGGGGATGGCCAATTGACTATCACTACAATCTTTTGTGGGTCCATTTTTAACTCGTTTTCTGCAATTACAAAGCCCAAATAAACTAGTTCTTTTTGCAGAAAGGTACACTTTTTCAGATTTATCAGCAGCTTATTCTGCTGCAATTTTTCCAACACTTTTCGAACATGTCGAAAGTGTTCCTCTCTCATCTTGCTGAAAATTAATATGTCGTCCAGGTACACTATCACAAACTTCCCATTGTAGTCTTTCAGTATTTGATTCATTAACTGCATAAAGGTATTGGGTGCATTGCTCAGTCCAAATGGCATTACCAGCCACTCATACAGTCCCTCGTTAGTCTTGAAGGTTGTCTTCCACTCATCCCCCTCTTGAATTCAAATATGATGATACCCACTCTTTAAATCAATCATGGAAAAATATGCTGCCCCACTTAGGCAATCCATCATGTCGTCCATCCATGGTAGTGGAAATCTGTACCAGATGGTGATCTTGTTGATGGCCCTCAAGTTTGTGCACATCCACCATTCTCCTCCTTTCTTGTGAGCGAGAACTGTTGGAACTGTGCAAGGGCTCAAACTCTCCCTTATCAGCCCTTTATCTGGCAATTCCTGCACCTATTTTCTAATCTCCTCATTGTCTTTAGGGCTCATCTGATATGCTACCTTATTTTGCAAACTTGCTCCAGGTATAAATTCAATATGATGACTTATACTTCTTTTAGGGAGAAGTTTATCTTGCAAGTCATCTACCACTATATCACTAAACTCCTGCAACATATACTGAATTTCTGTGGGAAAATATGACACCTCTATGTGTAGCAGCGCTATCTTTGCTCTTCTAACAATAGCATAGCTCACCTCACTGTCCTCAACTTGTTTCAAAAACTATTTTCCGCTCATTAACAACACTCTTGTCTCACTTGTTCCTACTGTCTCTTCCTCCTTGATGGGTACAAGCTTGTGCTTGATCTCATCTTTGACAAACTTATAGCAAATTGTTTTCCCGTCATGTACCACCTTCCTGTCATACTGCCATGGCCTGCCTAGCAGTATGTAACATACATCCATTGGAATTATGTCACAAATGACTTTATCCTTATATCTGCTGATATGGAACTCTACTTCGCATTGTTCATCTACCAACAACTGATGGCCTTTTTGCAGCCATGATACCTTGTACGGAGTGGGGTGTTTCAACTGCTTCAACCCCAACTTTTCCACCATCTCTGTGGCAACCAAATTATCTGTACTTCCACTATCGATAACAAGATTATAGAACTTACCATGTGACTTACAAACTGTCCGAAACAAAGCTTTCCGCTGAGTTTGTTCAGCTGTTTCCTTGGCTGGTTTCAGTAACACCTTGTTCAAAACTAAGGCTTCCCCTGTTTCCGATACATTTTTTGCTTCTTGGGGAGGTGCCTCTACTTCTTCTGGCTATGCGACATACGCACCCCTCTGTCTAGCTTGTTCCGCCTCAGGACACTCAAACTATCTGTGCCCCCACTTGTGGCACTTGTAACATTGATAACTAGCTCCTCTGCCTCGGTCATTTCCCCTACCTCGCTGATATGGCCTACCACCTCTCGTGTTGTCACCTTTTTCTGCTGTTCTGGAAGCTTTGGAACTGCTGCCTTCTTCATTACTGCGAGCAGTTCGCCCTCTGCCATAAGACTGTCCTCTTCCTCTGCTGGTTCCCTGTCCTCTCCTGGCATTGTTTTTCTAGCAATCTTCTCCTCTGCTTTCATAGCACTCTAATATGCTTCTTCGATGTTTTTCGGGGAAAGAATGCTAATTTCATCTAATATTTCTAACCTTAAGCTATTTATGTACCTCGTTGTTTTATCCACGATGTCCTCTATATAACCGGCCCTTAAATTCAGCCGGTAAAATTCCTCAGTGTACTCCCTTACTGTCATCCCTTTTTGCTTCAAATTTTGCACTTGCTGGTGTAGTGCAATCTGGTAGTCCTTAGGCAGAAATCTTCCCTTCAAATTGGCCACCATCCTTGACCATTTCTTGATTGGAAACTTGTTCAATCTCCTTCTCTTTGTTTGAACATTGTCCCACCACAGGGCTGCGTGTCCCCTCAACTTTGTTGCAGCGAACTTAACTCTACGGTCTTCACTAACCTCTTCACACTCGAAATACTTATCTAGCTCGTTGATCCAGTCCAACAAAACCTCTGTGGACAAGCTACTGTCATATTTTCGAATTTCTGGTTTAGGCTTGGTGCTTGCCAATAGGACTGACCTCAACATTCTTATTTCTGATCCTTCTTCATTTGATCCATTTGTTGTTACTATGGCTTCCTCTTCGCTGTCATCTCCTACCTCTGGATTCCTTCTTCTCCCGCTTCAACTGCCTCCAAACGAGCAGTAAGGATCCTGATCTCCTCTATTAATCCTTCATCTGCTGCTCTCCGAGCATCTCTTCCACGTCCTCACCTTCCAACTTCCATTTCTTAGGGAAACACTAAATCCTACTCTGATACCACTATGATGGGACCAACCCAATGTTGCGCGCAACAACGTTAATCAACAATGCAATAATGAGTTAATCAATACATAAATAGTTAATTAGAGATTTTTTTTGGTTTAACAAATGTTGATTAGTGGTTAATTTCTGGATGGTTCTGGACTTCGGTTGGTGGCATTTATGGCTGGCATTAACATTTGTTGTACTAGCAGTCCTTACCTTGGGTTTCGTTCTCCCGCTTCCTTGGTCTACTCCAAAACCCTATTCTCCATATCATTTGTTCATTTTTGCATTGCAACGTTGTCGCTCTAAGGGTTTGGTTCTGTAAGTGAGTTTTGGTTGTGGGAGGTTGAAAATGAACTACAAGCTCTATCTGCATTGACGGTGGCCTCTGCCACCTATGAGTATGGCACCTGCGTTTGTTTTGGTAACTTGTGGGCTCAATTATTTGAACACTGGATGATGGTTCTACTCTCTGGCATAAGAGGATGGCTGATTATGTTCTGTTCGGTTGCTTGCTTTGATTTTTTCCTATTGTTATAGTTTTTTTTTAGAACATTATGCTGGTTAGCTTTGTTTAACTCCGTGCATGCTACAAGTCACATCTACGGTGGCCTTCTTCTACTCGCGGTTTTATTCCAGGTAATTCATCTCTCCATGATTCATTTTCACTCTTCGTCTTTCTCCGTTGCTAACAACTTTCACTCCTCCATCTCAGGCTATTACTATGGAATGTGGCTTACTGGTTTTTGCCTTCTTTCTGTGTGGTTGGAACTCTAGGTAACTTTTCCTTACTGTATGAGCAGTTCACTAAGCTTTGTTTTCTTTCCTCCATCAACAAAAGGGTTGACAGTGTTGCCTTTTTTGACTTTGTAAGTTGCTGGTTTGGCTCTCTAGTATACTGGGTGTGAACGTTGCGGTCCTTTCCTGGTAGGCTCTGCCACTGTCTCGATTTGTCTTTTTGTGCTTAGTCTCTGTCAATTTAAATGGGATTGAGTCCCAGTGCTTGTTTTCTCATTCATCCTATCGTCGTTATGCGACATGGTTTGTTTGGCACAAACCCTTACTTGACTCCGTGAAGTTTTGTAATGATACAATGGTTATAGAAGATAACTTGAATGTTGTTCGAAACCCTCGTCTAGGCTTCTACTAGCTGGTTTGGCTTTTTAGCAGTTCATTGTATACAAATATATTATTTCACTAGAACCGAAACCCTTATCAAGGGTTATGCTGGTTAGTGCGACTCTTTAACAGTTTACTAAGTTGTGCTTGGACTTTGTTATATATATATATATATGGACATTTCGTTTTTACAATGAAAAGAATTACAGTGAATTCTTTTGTTTGCGTTTGTTACCTCTATCTTGAATGTGGTTACTCGGCGTTTGTTTTCTCGTTTTGAGTTGAACTTGTTCAAACCGTGCCTGATTCTTTCGGTCGTGGACTCCGCTTGTGGTTTGCCAGCCTTCGTGCTGGGGTTCTCATGTAACTTTTCTTGTTTGCTTTCAATTATTTAGAAGAGAAAAACAAAAGAAATGTGCATGCACTGTATTTGTTTATTATGGTTGTTCAATAACTAGAAACATAGATAAACATGTCAATGATTGTTACAGATGGATGGATTTGAAATGAAATAAAATTATTCCCTGTCTTCAATTTCTGTACTCGTGTGTTGAACCTTTCGAATGATTTACAATTTTCCATTTGTACTTTTTTTCCACAGTTATCTGAACTGTGTGTAGTTACTTTTCAGTTTCTATTCTATTAGTTACACAACTGCTTATGCATTCGGTTTTGCTTGCACCGCAAGATTTACATTTCACATGTTTGCCTTTTTTCCCTAAAATGAAAGAAACAGTTATAAAACTATTGTTGATTAAAGACAAACAAGACAGTGACCCTAACTGACTAGACTGTTCCCTAACTAATACTGAAATTAAAAAGAAACAAATTACTACATCCTACTTTGACTAATTGAACATAAAGAAACCAATCACTGATAAAACTTTCCACCTTGGTGGAGACCAACATCCGGTCATGGTGCCCTTAGCTGGATGCTCCTGCATCAATTTCCTATAACGATGAGATCAATTAAAGAAATTTTGCTTCAACTGATTCTCCAAGGTGACGGCTTCACCTATCGTAGTGCTGCCTCTCGTTCATTTGCTGCACATTACCGTGTTACACTTTGCTGTACTGTCACATGTGTTGAACCTTGATGACTGAGCTGCTCTCATCTTCATGCTGCTCATCATGCTACATCTTCCATGGTCTTATTCATCATCAAGCTGCCCATGCTCATGATCTTCATTCATCATCATGCTGCCCATGCTCATATCATCATGCATCGTTATGTTGCTCATGCTCATGATCTCATTCATCATCATGTTGCTCATGATCTCATTCATCATTATGCTACCCATGATCATGATAATGATGTTGAAGGATTTCATAGATCTTCTTTGCCACAGGAATACGTTGATGATACATAAGCCAAGGATCTCCTCATCGAATCCTTATCTCATCATCAAGTCATAACAAGACAGTAATTTGCTTGATTGCGGCTCTCTGTAGCTTCATGCCTTTACTATGGCTTCATGCATTGACTCTAGCTTCATGCATTGACAGTGGCATTATGTTTTATTCTCCATGCGTATATCATGTATAGAGTCTCCATGCTGTGCTTATATGATAGTGCATATATCAGTCACCTTTGAAAATGGATTAGGGTCTTTATGTCTATGCATATATCATGTATAGTATCCATGTTGTGCATGTACCATGATGCATATATCAGTCTATTACGCATACATCATGTATAGAGATTCTGCGTATGACAGTGTATATGTTATGCGTACATCATGTATAGAGTTGTTGTGTATGACAATGTATATGTTAGCATGAGTTTCCATGACTGCATTATGACTACGTATACATGACAACGTATAAATGTCTCCATGTCTGCGTAGAATCCTCATCATGAACAACGTGTAATCCATCATGGACAGCATGTAAATCCTCATCATGAACTGTGTATAGATCTCCATGAACAGCGTAAGAATGTCTTCCCTTACTGCGGCTAGGTGACTCCATTACAGGACTGCATTCAGATGTGTTAGGGCTTCTTGAACAGCGTATAAGCTAGGGCATCTTCTGCATATAAGCTAGGGCATCATACTTGGCTCAACGTATCTACTTTTGTGTCTCTCCTTCACCAAAAACCCAAGACGTGGAGAGGAGGAGATCACATGAAGAGTGTCTAAATGACTTCAAGTCCTCTTCTATTTATACTAAAACGTAGATGATGAATAGGCATGTCTATTGGGCTTCTGAGCCTACTCAAGTTGCTGGTCGGCTTGACAATTTGTTTTATAACATAAATAAATTCATAACTTCATAAATACTTATCAGAATTGGATGATCTTTAGATCAATCCTACACCTCTCGATGAGAGGGATCCAATAAAAATATCAGCTACCATAAATAAGATGACCCACATGGAGTTTGGCCCTAGTTTCCAATTTTAACATTGAACAACATCAATTTCTCACACAGATGGTAGTGTAGACCCCTCAAATACTTTAGGAGTACATCTGGGTTTATTGGAGAGATACTCAACATTATAGTCATCTTTCTGAATTTTGTGGTGTACTCGTGCACGCTTTGGCCCAATGTTTGCCTAAAGTAATGCCACCACATCCACTAGTCTTTCACATACCCAATGGGATAAAAATATGAGTTAATGAGGGTTTTGAAATCCTCCCACTTAGCCACAAAAGGTTCTCTCTCCAACCTTATGGTTTCTCTGTGGCTCTTTTACCAAGTCAGTGCATGGCCCTCCAATTTCAGCCATGCAAATGAGATCTTCTACCCTTCCTCGATTTGATGGACACTGAAATAAAATTCTAGTTGTTGCAACTAGTGGTTCAACTTCAGAGCATCGATTTCGTCATGGTATGGATTGATATCTATTTTTTCTTCCACTTTAAACAAGTTTTGGTTCACGACACTCAAACTGAGCTGATCTTTTCTAGGTTCTTTCTTTGACTAGTTATCTGTGTCTTCTCGATCTCTTGATCCCCCTTTTGATTTGTCCTTTGCATTCAACCCCCATTTTTATCCAAATATCCCCAGCTTATTTCTCAGAGCCGTAGTGAGGAGGTTGACATTGTGGTTTATATCAGTGACTTGTTCTTCGTTTACAGATTCGTTGCCCATGATTAGGGTTTTACTATTTTCGTCCTTGCCAATCTAGATCCATGAAATCTCCAAAAAATACAAAAAGAAACTTTCTCCGATACCAAATGATCCGTAAAATGGCGCGGATATTCCATTGAATAGTTCGTCACAACAAATCTGATAATATTATATCAAAAATCAGAGATTCTACAATATTACAATTTTATTTAATTTTTGTAAAATTAACTGTAATTAGTACATGCATGTAAAAATAAATCAAGAAGAAAAGTAGAGAATGTAAAAATAAGCTCACACACACATAATACACAGGATATTCTCTCTGGGAAACCCTTTTGGGAGACAACCCAGCTAGAAGTTGAGGCTACTTTTCTCTCTTTATCTGTTTGGAAATATGGCTACATATTCAAAAAAGTAATGTCTGTGGCCCATGGGCTGCTAGAGTTCATATATCCTTTTTGTGTGCTCTACCTCCTATCTCTCCTGGCTATCTTTTCTCAACTATGGAACAAAATTCTCTCAAAAGAATGGAATGGCTCTTCCCCCTAGTGGCCCGGTTATAACACAGCCCAATAGCCTACTAGTGGTTAAGTTTGACTACATCAACTCTCAACTAGAGTTACAAAATAGGATCTTCTAGAGTATTTTATATCAAAAACACATGGCTAGCCCGATTTCCATGAAAAATGGGGGATGACACGACATCCTCCCAAACTATAGGTGTGAAAACAAGAAGGTCAACTTCTGAGTGGCATAACATTTGCATACTGACTACGATTGAAACAATTCTTGCGCTGTTGGAAACATTTCTGTGTGTAGAATAACATGGAAAGATTTCAAACTTAATAGGAAAAGTGTTACCTTTGAAAAATTCCCTTTTATGCCTCAACATGCTCTTGGAAGGTTTCAGATTCCGTTTTACCAAACTAGGTCCCACTGGTAAAAATAGTCCTCTAAATTAATTCATCCACTTTTTCCCACTCCAAACGCATCGAGATGGATGAAAAAAAATATAATGGTTTAATTCAGATCACCTTGAATTTAAAAAAATAAAAAATCATTGTATTTAAGAAATATGATAGGTGAAAATTTACCTATAAAATTAATGGAACAGAGCAATCACAACTCCCTTAAGTTTCAATAAACCATAATCCAACCAATAGAGTACTCTTGCTGAAGACCAAGGTCGAGAAGAGTTTTTGTGTCAATATGGAAATATCCTTATGAAACCTAAATCCTATATGGAGAAACAAATGGTTAAATTAATAAGTAAGAAATATGATAGCATAGGCGAGGAAATATATAAAAATATAATATATCCCTCAAAAGGTTTTGTCACTTACCAACTAGAATAAAAAAATCTGCACAGAGTTTTCTTTAAAGAAAAATGAATAAAGACTAGTAAGAGCAACTAGTATTAGCTCTCTATAAACAATAATGGTGAAAGACTAAAGACCAGTAATATAGCGAAACAAGATTTTTCTGAAAACCCAAACAAAATAATGACCAAGTGAACTAGTGGAAAGGAAGTTTATTACGACCAAAAAAAAAAAAAAAAAACTTACAATCGAACATGGTCCTTGTGTAGATCATATATATATATATATATAGATATATATATATATATATATATATATATATATATATATATATATATATATATATATATAGATATAGATATATACTTGTTAAGATGTGTGACAAATTGCAAGGACATGCATTTAATTTAAGAGAATTTTGACAGATTATATGACACTAATATTTAAAAATATATATCATTAGGAAAACAACATGATTCCTCACAAATTGTATTTTTACTCCAAATCAAAATTCACAAATTTTATATGAATCTTGAGAGCTTCAATTCGATAAAAAGGTAAAATTTTGAATTTCATCACTACATTTGCCCCAAAAGTGTAACTCATCTTCATGGATGTGTCAACTTCATTCTAGGCATCTTTCTTTTTGAGTAATAAATCAAGGGTGAAAGGCAAGAGTGAGGTTGTTCATACCAAGTTAGACCACAATTATACTCTATACTCTCTTAAGAGTTCTTTAAGCTTGAAGCAATCACAACAATATTCTTCAATGCACTAATGCTCAACATGCCACTAGTGGGGATTTGAATCTATGTAGGTAGGATAACAATCATTCCACTTAACTAAAGATAAGGGGAAAAAATGGACAGATCTCTCCAGGCCCCTGTGGTGGCTAGGGTTTTTCCCTAACTGGCCAATCCATGCTCAGATTATGTAGATATCCCCATAGATCTTTGTAGCATGGCTCTCACATCTTAAAAAATGGAAAACCTTCACGATTTATAAAAGAAGACAATATATTTTGCAGGAATGGTAGTTCGTTCAACAAACTCTTCCTCTTAAGTAGCTGAAGCCATGATTTCATATAGTGCCATGTTCAAATCCATATATTTTCTTCTGGTAGTTTAAGAAACTCTTTCCTTTAATGTTCCTTTGGATGAGGAATCATTTAGTTATGATTTGTTTTTAGATCAACATTCGGTCTATGGATTTAATGGGTTTGGGCCATGGTTAGCTAATCTCCAAAAGTGTATTTCTGATTCACGGAAACCTCTTCTGACTGATGAACTAAATATTTACCCTTTAGCTTAAGGTTTTATTGTTGTTTCTTTTGATAATATAGAGAATAAGAAGACTATTTGTCAATCTGGGCCCTGGTTCTAGGGTACTGTTGGTATGTCCATGCAACCTTGATCTCCCACCTTTTTTCTGGTTATGGTGTAAATATCCACAACTCTAGTCTAGATAAGGCTTTCGAAGCTTTCTCTACATCTTTGGTATTTTCCATCGTTATCTTCCATTGGAAATGCATAGGGAATTTTTATCACAACATAGTAGAAAATGAAAATTTTGATAATACCACTTATGCTTGAATATGTGTCGAGATGGATTTTAATAAGGGTTTTCCTGGTGAGATAAATCTAACGACTCTAGACTATGTATGGGTTCAAAATCTTCATTATGAAAATATTTCATTTTAATGTCAAGTATGTTATGAAATACGACATGTAATAAAAAGATGCCCCAAGCTTTTATAGAATAACATAGTTCGGAAAAATTTCTAAAGGCCTAAATGTTGGGAATGAGTTTAGAGTGAACATTATACAATGTACAAAGAAGAAGAGGCTTAGGGTAAGAATGAAGCAAAAGACAAAGAGGAAGAGGTTATTGTCAAAGAAAATCCACTAAGGAAAAAAAAATTAGTTAAGAAGAAGCGCATGTCAATGAGAACCCTCCATATTTAGTGTTAGTGGAACTGTAGCAAACCCTGGTGAAAGTCATATCCCCCTTCAAATCCTCAAGGAATAAAGATGTAAAACAAATTTCCTAGGCAAATCAGGAAGATGATGAAGAGAAAATAAGGACAACAATGCTCACTCATCAAAGAATGACCCACTAGATGTAGTAGAAAATACAGGTTCGATTCAAGTGGTGAAGAAGGACCAAAATATTTCCTCAAAGAAAATGAGAACCCAGTCAAAATCAAATTAAAAAGTAGTGAAAAATGGAATGTAAATATACTTGGATCTTGTGAGTATTTTAACTGGAATGGAACATGAATTTTTGTATCATGGGGTAATTTCTTAAGGGATTGGATTGAGCCATTGTGCTCAATCTCAAACTTGCAAGGAATATTGGTAACTTTGAAGATGTTATGGCTCAGGGCTAGATCCCAACATTCTCTTTTAATAAAACTCTTATACCCTCTTCATTAAAAAAGAAAAAGAAAAAAACAAATCACTCCACTTAACCACTAACTCCAAAGAGAGAATTTCTCTATCTAGAGATATATCTGCATTGAAATTTTTGTTATTAATATGTCAACTCCATATTCAACATTAAAGTTACAAATCTCCTTCATACCTTGAATGAAAAATCATCTCTCTATATATAGCTTAGTGTGCATAAATGAAAAAATAAAAATATAAGAAATTTTTAAATTTTAATTGCTTTATCAAATAGATATAAAATTTTGTTACTGAATATGCACATCAAAATATTTTATTTATAGCCAACACTCACTTATATATGTGTATGTGTTAATTGAATATAAAATTAAGTACCATCTCTTTAACATTGAATTACAATATCAATATTGTTTAAAAACAACACATGTCAATTTTGTATTGAATAATGAAAAAATTACATGTCTTTCATTTTAAAAGTAAAAATCAATTTTGATCAAAACTAGAATTTTTTTACTTTCAATTATTTTATATTTTGATATTAACATTATTTTTAGATGCCAGGTATCAGATCCTTTATGTTAAGTAAAGAAAGATTTAAATATTTCTAAAATTAAAACAATTTTGAACTAAATTATAATTTTTTTATTTTCACTTGTTTTATTTCTCTGTATAAAATTGATGTATCAATGAGTTGCAAATCATTTTATATATATAGAAATGATATTAAAATATTTTTTTATTATTATTTAATTTAATAATATAAATATTAAATTTTTATTATTTAATTTATTAATATAAATATTAATTTATTATTTTAAAATATAATATTATATGAAAATTTCAGTTATTTTAGTTTTCTATATAAAATTGATGTATCAATGAGTTGGAAATCATTTTTTATATATAGAAATGATATTAAAATATTTTTTATTATTATCTAATTTAATATTAAATTTTTATTATTTAATTTATTATTTTGAAATATAATGTTATATGAAAATTTATTCCATAGAACTATAAATTAATTTCTCAATAATTTTTTTTTTAACTTATTTAATTAAAAACCATGTAACATCAAAAACGACATTTTAAGAATAAAATGTAAAAGGTGGATTTGATACGTTATTCGATATGTCTATTTAATATTTTATCTTCATGACATAATTTAGAAAGCAGTTGTTTATAACGCGATTTTTTGAAAGCTTTTCTGGCGGGTTTTTTCGGTCGAAATCCGGCAGGAATTTATTGGAATCGCAAGTTTGATAGCTAGTTTCTGCACAATGAAAGCGTCCCAGGGGTTTTTCAGTGTGCTGAATCCAAATATGCAGTTAAAAAACCATTTTAACTGCAACAAATCAAGATTTAACCTCAATTTCTTCCGCCGGATTCCGTCACCGGAATCTCCAAAAAGTCGCATTATAGACAACTATTGGGTAGGTTAAGTAATAAACATTTTTTTTTATATATTTATATTTATTTAAAGTATTATATTTTAAGTGATTATATGTTAAATTTTGTCGGGTAGGTATTAGTAATATAGTGTGATATATGTATGTGGGAGAAGTATGGTTGCGGGGATAGGTAAATAGCTTTATTCGAAAAATTTTATATAAATATATATGTTAAATTGAGATTTAATGATAACTTTGATATTTAAATAAAGGTATTTTGAAAATTATATATGCATTCAAATTATTTAGATTTCTTTTTAATGGTGATTGATGAAAATAATTGTGCTTCGAATTGAATTATTGAATGTTGATCGAATGTAATGTGAATAAATATGTGTGATACTAGAAGTTATAATGGACAATATTGAATGATCAAATTTTAGTAAGATAGATATTTGTGTATATGTATTTTGATTTGTAAATTTATAAAGTGAATTATTTTAGGGTATAATTCTTTTATCATATACATTTTTGATTTCATTGATATTTTAAGAAAAAATATTTATTTATTTATCTATCTAATAGAGAAATTTTGAGGTAAAAATAGACATCAAAAGAAAAATGTACAATAAAAATCAACTGTATAAGAGCTAATAGGATTTAATATGATGATGTAACCATTGAGGTTGATTGGTTATTTTTGTAGTAAAAGGGTAAAATGATAAAAAAATAAAAATAAAAATAAAATACATAAAAAAATTTCAACTCGTATTTTCAACTTATCTCCCTATGCTTTTACTCAATTTTTAAGTGGGAACACTCATTGGATGCAAAATTATGCATCCAAAGAGTACCCATGTTGCATATTTTCGGATGGACCATAGTATAGAAAAACCCATGTTGCATATTTTCGGATGGACCATAGTATAGAAAAATGTGAAAAACATGAAAAAAACGTAATTGCAATAAAGGTTTGTCATGTATTTCACTTTTTTGTATTATAGAGTCGATCAAAAGTAAGCAACGTGGATACCCTTTCGAATCCAACAAATGCTCCTGCTCGGAGTAAAATCATATGGAGAGTTGAAATTAGGAGTTGAAAAATTAGATTTTTCTTCCCTCCAAATATTACTTCCACTATTATTTTATAATATTCCTTAAAAGACCCATTTTTTTACCTCAAAATTTCTCTCATAAAACTTGTCTTTGCAATAATATAGGAAAGTGATCAGTATTAAATTAATCCTATTCTCCTATTGTTTAGATTCAAAGTCACTCATTAGAAGAGATGTGACAGTTTGTGATCCTTAAGTTCAATTTGACGTAAAAATATTCTTACCCTCCTTTAAATAAAAATGTGTTCTTTCATCATTTTACTTCTAATTATTTACATTTGAGGGACAAAGCATCAAGAAGATTATTTACATTTGAGGGACAAAGCATCAAGAACATTATCTGCTTTTGAGGGATGAGATGTGTGTTTCCAAATAAGAGACTTTGTTGATTGGTTGAGTTTAACAATTGAATTAATCGTAATCTTCCTCTTGTATAATAAAAGGAGCGAAATATGTACATAAGTATTCCAGTCGGGACAGCTCAACGACAACACTTTCTCTTTCCACCCCTTTTTCAATGGCAGATCCCGAATCGAACATCCTTTTACTGTTAACTTTACCAGGTTCCTCAACTTCACCACTTCCGTCGGTAACGACTCTATTCCACATCCTTCTATGGTCAAACTCTGACAGCTGAGCCAGCAGTCCCAACGAATTGGGCAAAGATTTCAGCGCTTTGCAATGAAGGAGCCACAAGTGCTTCAATCTGCTTAGACTACCCAACGAACATGGCAATGTCAGTTCTTTCAAGGAATGGCTTCCCACATAAAATACTTCCAGATTCTTGGGGTTTATGATATCCTCAAACAATTCTTGTAAATTTGTAAACTCCAGATGTAATTCTTCCAGGGACTGTTGATGTGTAACTTGCCAAAGCAACATTTCCATACAAACATAACTCAACTTCAAATATTCAAGAGAACCAACATTTGCAGATGTTTCATCTATTAAAGAGAACGAACATTTGCAAATGTTTCATCTGATATTTTCAAGTAGATGCAGTCACTGAGATTCATATATTTAAGGATAATTAAATTCGTGAAGGAATTTGGCTACATTTGCAAACTCGAGGAACCATAGAGATCAACGTGCATGAGATTTGTTAAGCAACCAAAGGAATCTGGAAGCATTTGCAAACCCGTATCAGCGAGATTAAGGTGTTGGAGATTTGTTAGGCACCCAAAGAAATCTGGAAGCATTTCCAAGCGTTGGAAATAAGAGCGTTCGAGGTATTTCAGAGAGTGCATAACACAAAATTCTTTTGGTAACAATTTGAGATAATGAGAGTTCACCACAACCTTTTCGATGCGCTTCAGCTAACCAACGGACATTGGAAACAAAACTTGAAAAGGGGAGGATCAATAGTCAAGTCCCGTAACTTTAGAGGTGCCTACGCAATAGTCATCCATATAATATCTTCATTTATATATCCCGGCCCTGTACTACTATATCAATAACATCAATAATCTACCATAAAATACACCATCAAATCATAACAATAATCTATCATTAAATTAAATAATAACCAAAAAAAATAAATACGAAGCTAGAATTAGCTTTCACCTGAGATTTTGCTCTTCACAGTGTATTCAATTCATTTCCACTCACTTCTAAAACCCTCAAATTCTTCATGAAAATCCAAGGAGGCAGGGAATTGTAGGGAAAACCAGTCCAGCGTAGCCATATCAGATTCGACGAATCAACCCTCCACAATATGCTTTTTAAATTATCATTTTCAATTGCAAACAATGTGTAACTTACTTGAATAATAGGATAAAGGGTACCAAATTTTCAACAATGGCGATCCTTCAGTAACATGATGGTACCAATGATAGTAAAAATTGAGTATACGAACCATCCTAATTCCATGCACCACGATTATCACCTGTTCATTCGTTAGAAACAAACAACAAACAGATTAAACACAATATTCCTCTTTTCTGCTTTTGTTGAATAGAGAAACCATAAAGTTGTATGAATAATTCAAGAACTTACAAAATATTGCCGCCACAAATCAGAAATGCCCTTCATCACACACCAAATACAATGTGGGATTACTCCAGATGACTTTTGACGATCTGCAATATGTCTTCCCATGTCTCTCAGGTGATCATGCATTTTTATGGTATTTTCTGTGTCAACCTCAACAAGACACTTTTCCTGGAGATTTGCAAGGCCCACCATACCATTCCAGCTAGATCCATCCCATATTCTTATCACCATATCCCTGTTCTCTACAATGAAATAATAGGCAATGTCTAAGAATATTTTCTTTTCCTCTTCCTCCGTGCATCGTAACTGAGTTTGAGTGTTTGCTGAATTTCATTCAAAAGTTTTATTTGTAAAAGTTTATTCAATTTCCCTTCCCAATAAGATATGTCCCTCTTTCCACACAAAAGATTGCCAAAGACTTTAAAATACAAAGGAAATCCATCACAAGCCTTACAAAATTCATCTATGAGATCTTTGAATCCTTAAGCCGAATGAGGATCACAAAGCGCATAAGAGAAAAAGAGCTCTTAACAGTGTTGTTCATTGAGACCAATCAATCTATAGATTGACGATTCTACTAATCCTAAGCTTATGAGACATCCTTGTAACGAGCTGTAACCAAAATTAGGCTATCGGAACGAAGCACGTCCTCTAATGGCAAAAAATCATTCAACTAATCTGCATGATCTACATCGTCTATAACCACTAAATCGTGTGGAGAAGTTTTGAGAGAGGTTTAGGTGTTTCTGCACAGTTTCCTGTTTTCCTTGTGACTGAACGCTCAGGGCTTTCCTTCACTGAGGGGTCTGCCCTGCGTTTTCTAATCTAGACTTCCCATTTGCCAATTTGCGCCAATGCACAGTCTCCATGGGTCAACAGTCAATGAACTTTGATCGAGGGTCCTCGTTGTTCTGTGCTAGCTACAAACTACCACTGTCCAAAGGTCCTTCCTGATAAGCTCATTTTTCATAAGATTTTGAAGCCTGGCATAATTTGAAACAGTCATGGAAACTCTGATAATATTCAAGGATCCAATTCAGATCACGGCCTTCCCATTGAAAAATATTTTGGGCCACCAAAAGTTGGTTTTTAAGCATCGACTAAGTGAGGGTATAATTCTCTCACTTGTCCAGTCTCTATCCATTTTGCATTGCTTGGCTTTGAACCCTTGAGTCCAATCCTGAGGTACTTAACATCTCCCCTACGCGTCGTCCTCACCTTTTTGTCCAGAACTATGTCTTCCTACAATTCATTGAGATATTCAGGTAACAAATCATCAATAGAAGGCAATTGAGTTTGCTCTTCGGGATCTTCAATTAACAAAGGTTCAAATAGTCTCAAGCTGTCTGCATTAACGATTGAGTGGAGGTGCATGCAAGCTGGTAAATCAAGGCGAAAACCATTCTCACTGATTTTCTCAAGTATCTTGAAAGGTCCATACCTGATAGGCTTTAGCTTTTCACCTTCACCTTGCATTCTTCCCTTGGTGATATACAGCTAGACTTGATCACCAACTTGGAAACTATGCTCCATCTGATGCTTGCCATGCTTTGCCTTGTATTTGGCTTGGCTCTTTTCCAGTTGTTCCTATACTGCCTGGTGAATCTCTTGGATTTGTTCAATGAACTTGGTCGCCTTGTCCACATCACTGTGTCCATCAACTGCTATGTCTTTACCAAAGACAAAATCTAAGAGAGACCTTGGTGTGAAATCAAAACATGTATCAAAAGGAGATCTCTGTGTGGAAGAATGTTTTTCTCGGTTGTAAGCATGCTACACATAACACAAATGTTCATCCCAGAGTTTGGGATGCTTGCTGCAATAGCCTCTGAGCAACTAGATCACTGTCCTGTTGACCACTTCTGTCTGGCCATCTATTTGCGGATGAAAGGCTGTGATTTTCTTTAGTTTGTTTTCCATCAGTTCCCACAGACTTGACCAAAACCTCCCCACAAAACTGGTGTCTCGATAAGATATAATTGAAGTGGGTAATACAAAATGAACCCATACATGTTGAAAGAATAGTTTTGTAGTTTGTTTAGCTGTAATCTGTTTATTACAAGGTATCGAAATACATATTTTGCTGATCCTATCCACAACAACATATAAGTAGTCATGACCTTTCCTAGATTTGGGAAGTCCTCCAACAAAGTCCATGGAAACACTTTCCCAAGGATGAGAAGGAACTGGTAATGGAGAATACAAGCCTAGTTTTCTATTGTTGGGCTTGCTTTTAGCACACATGGTACACCCCCTTACATATCTAGAAATTGTCTCCAATTTTTGCCAATAACAAAATCTTTGTAGCTGTGCAACCGTTTTACCTACCCCAAAGTGACCTGATATTATAGAAGTGTGTGCTTCTCGAATTGTCTTCACTCTTTCAGTTTGAGGAATGCATAGCTTCCCACAATGATACAAGAGTCAGTCCTTAAGGTGGTAATCCATTTCTTCTACTCATTTACCTTGACTTAAAGTTGCATACACATCCTTAAAATCTATATCTTGAGCATATTGTTCAATGTAGCTCTCATGCAATACTAAATTATGCTCAAGTATAGTAGATGCATTTATAATTGGTCTAGATATCATATCTACAACTTTATTGTGTATGCCCTTTTTATCTCTAATGACTAAATGAAACTGCTGTGAAAAACCCATCCATCTATAGTGTCTCAATTGCTGCAACTTAGTTTGGGAGTGTAGATATTGAAGTGGTTGATGATCAGTATGTATAACTGTCTCTTTTCCCATTAAGTAATGTTTTCACTTTTTCACACTCTGTACTAATGCATACAATTCTTTATCGTATGTGGGATAGTTAATCAGTGCAGAATTAAATGTCTCAGAATGATAACATACAGGTTTACCGTGCTGTGTCAACACTGCTCCCATGGCACAGTCACTGGCATCCGTTTGGATCTCAAATGGTCTTTGAAGATCAGGTAGTGCTAGTATAGGTGTTGTACTAATCTTTTCTTTGAAGGTGTCGAAGGCTTTCTGCTACTTGCCTCCCCACTGAAACACCTTGTTCAATCCTGTTAAAGCATGTAAGGGAGCTGCAATTAAGGAAAAGTTAGAAATAAACTTTCTCCAATATTGTGCTACTCCTAAGAAGCTTCTAACCTCTGTAGCAGATTTGGGTTTAGGCCAGTTTACAATGACTGCAACATTAGAGGGATCTATCTTCAATTCACCATCCCCTACTATATGTCCCAAATAATTCAAAGATGTTTTGTCAAATTCACATTTTGAGAGTTTAACATAAAGTTTTTCTCTTTTCAAAACATTTAGCGTCTGCTTAACATGCTTTAAGTGTTCTTCCCACGCTTTGCTAAATATAAGAATGTCATCCAGATATACAATAACAAAATCATCAAGAAAAGGTCTGAGTACATCATTCAGTAATCTCATGAAAGTAGTAGGAGCATTGGTTAAGACAAAAGGCATAACTAGCCACTCATACAATCCCTGCTTTGTTTTGAAACTAGTCTTCCATACATCTTGTTCTGCAACCCTGACCTGATGATATCCACTATGCAAGTCTAACTTGGAAAAATAAACAACTTTGTTTAACTGATCTAACAGATCATCTATACGAGGAAGGGGATAACGATTCTTGATTGTTATCTTATTCAGTGCTCGGTAATCAATGCACATTCTCCATGAGCCATCTTTCTTCTTCACCAAAATGATTGGAGACCCACATGGTGATGTGCTAGGTCTGATGAACCCCTTCTTGAGCAACTCCTACACCTGCATCTTGATTTCTGCATTCTCTAAAGCGGACAACTTGTACATTCTGATGTTAGGCAATGGAGAATCTTGCTGCAAATTAATATCATGTACTATTTCCTTTGTGGGTGGCAGACCTTTAGGTTCTTGAAACAAGATATCATATTCTAAAACAGCTTTTTCTAAATCAGCCTGCTGTTTAGCATCACAACCTTCAAAAACATTGGTTTTATCAAGTTTCTTTTCCTTTACAACCATCAGTAAAAATTGTTTGCGTGAATTTACAATTCGTTTCACCTACCCTGAGTTTATGAGAGTATAATTATTCTTGAGCTTATGAGCTCTTACAATATATTTGATTCCATCTTTAACGAGGAGATACTTGTTCTTATCTCTATAGAAAATAGCTTTTCTATCATACAAGTAAGGGCTTCCTAAAACAATTCACATATATCCAAAGGAACTACATCTAACTCAACCCCATCTACAAATGCTGACCCAAAAGAAAACTTAAGTTTACATTGTTTAGTCACTTGTAGCTGTGCTTTATCACTTAACCAACATAATGGGTAAGGTTTCTTGTGAGGTGTACTCAGTAATCCCAACCTCTTTACAATTGCTTCAGAAATTAAATTTACTTGTGAGCCACTATCAAACAAAGTATCAATCTTTTGATGTTTGAAAATAACTTGAATATGGAAAATCGCATGTATTTTTCTCTCATTTTCTTCATCAATAGTAGATTGTGCAGAATTACTAGTAGATGCTTAAGAATTTTTACCTTTTATACCTATGGCTGCAATGGTTGTTTCATCTCCTAAGTCTGACCCCAAATGTTTCTAAATAGCTGCAGTATTCCTCTTCTTCTTGCCCTCGAACTTCTTAGGTCTCAGCTCCAGATGCATGATCCAACAGTGCTCATCATCATGCCCCTCCTTCTTACAGTGAGTGCATGAAGACTTTCCCTTCTGTGCAGTGTTGGCCTTCCTCTCTTTCCATTTCTGTTTTATTTTCTCCCTATTCTTGCTTTCAACTGGTTTGGATGATCCCCCAATTTCCAGGTTCCCATTCTTTCCTCTAGCTTCTATATGTGTAGCTTGAACAGATACCTCATCTATACTAGTGGGATTAAACATGAGGATAGTGTGCCTCATCTAGCTGTGTAGACGACCTATGTACTTCAACAGAGTCTCAGGTGAGTCTAAAGAAATTCTTAGAATCAAAGCTCTCTTCCTGAATTCTTGGGTGTAGCCTTGTACACTTTGCTCTTTCAATTGGCGAAGAGTTTTCCAGCTCATCATGGCTTGCTGCATGTAAGCTAGGGGATAGAACTTGTTTTTGATTGCAGAAACAAATTCACTCTAGACAAAAAGAATCTTACCATGTTTCTTCATGTCATCTTGTGTCCTACCTTCCCACCATGCCAAGGCAATGCCTCCGAGGCATAGGCTGGCTAGTTGAATCTTACTCTTGTCTGAGTTGATACTCTGCACTTTGCAATAAACTTCAATTTGTTTGATCCAATTATCTAGCTTCTCTGCATTCAACTCTCCATCATATATTGGTAACTCAAATTTAACATCTAATTTAATCAAAGATGTCTTCTTTGTGTGTTTAGGGCTATTAGGAGGTGTGAGAAAGCTTTCTTCTTTCCCTTTTCCTTTTGAGTGGTCATGGAGAAGAGACTCTTCTTCCCCTTTATCCTGTTTGGAGCCTGAGGAATCCTCATCCTTATGTTTCCTAAAGTCCCTATACATTTCCTCTACCATGGACCTCATGGCCAAGAAACTATCTATAAATTGAGGGTCTGGCCCCAAAGGACTTTCCTCTGACATTTTCTTCTGAGGATGGACTCTTCCAATTTCTGGGTTAGTCTCAACCAACTCTCCTTCTCCTAATTTAAGCTTTGATCTAGTTAGCATTCAATAGTAAAATCCAGCACAACTTGTCTAACCTTAACAACCTAAGAGCTCTGATACCACTTGATCTGAAATTCACCCTTATATGACTTCAGAGAAATAAATAAAGGTATTACAGACTTAAGTGCTGGGGTGTGCCTGTGTTAATTTATGCAACGGATCGATAAGATTGCGAATTACACAGAAATTAAAGCAGTAAGAGAACACAGTAAGAAAATACATGAACATAAAAAATTTAATAAGGAGTTCACCCAATCCTCCTGGGCTATGTCTCCTAGTCCAGCCTTCAGTGGTGGCCTTTTCTATTGTGTCTTAAAGTAGAGTTTTTACAATAAGAATCTCAATTTGAGTCTCGCTTTAACAAAGAATAATCAGTGGGATGGTACTTGGATCCCCCAAGTCTCTAGAGTACACAGACTCCCCTCACTAGATTTTGACCTCAACTGGTCCTCATAGTATGAGTCCAATTCGGTACTCACACCTGACAGGTCTGCACAGAGGAGTTGCTTGAATTCCTCAAGCCTTCTTAGGAGTTCACAGACTCTCAGACTCTCTCTGTCTCTGTCTCTGTTTGCTCGATGCTGCCTTCACTCTGCAGGTTAGCTCGACTTCTCTGTTCTCTACAATTTTCTTCCTTTTGGTCTCTCGACTTTCTGCCTTCTTTTTCTCTTCTTCTATCTCTCATCATCTCGCGTCATCTCTTGTCATCTGATTTCTTTGTTTTTCCATGGCTTAAAGCCAATCTGTTCATTGACTATTTTCTTCCTCTTCCCGGCTCTTCGGATCTTCTGCCTCTATCTGTTGGAACTCCCCTGCTTTTGTGTCATTGCCATTGTATAACATTTCACAGAGAGGTGGCCACTTGTCTCCTCACTAACTAAGCACTAGCTTTTCCTTGAACGGTTGTTATTTCGCAAAATGACTCATCTGCTAGCTCAACAGTCATGCCAGACCCCAAATCTCATGTGCCTCATTCTATTTCCCCGTAAAATCTGGTCATCCATTGGGTTGATCCTCCACCATCGATCTGGAGCCTCCAGATCCTACGGTCTCTGTTCATATCACGTGGGTGAGTTGCTCGACCGTTACACACACGATGTAAGCGATTTTCTCTCTCATCCACTGGACACGTGTCACCCGGTGTATGGCATCGCGCGGACCTCGATAAAACCCACTTACCGCTTGAAATGCATGCGATATCTTGCTAGTTTTGGGCATGGGACCCGCCTTCTAACGGTTTAGGCGTTTCCGCACGGTTTCTTGTTTTCCTTGTGACCGAGCACTCGGGGCTTTCCTTCATTGAGGGGTTTTCCCTGCGACACTAATCACGTATCAGAAACGGCCTCCATTTTCTAATCTAGACTTCCCATTTGCCAATTTGCACCAATGTGCGGTCTCCATGGGCCAACGGTCAGCGCGCTTTGATCGAGGGTCCTCATTGTTCCATGCTGGCTACAAACTGCCACTGTCCAGAGGTCCTTCCTGATAAGCTCGTTGTTCATAAGATTTTGAAGCTTGACATAATTTGAAACAGTCATGGAAACTCTGATAATATTCAACGATCTAATTCAGATCACTGATATCAACCATTAGGGTTGAAAAACTATTATATCATGTGTACATTTACCAAGAAAGTGGGTTTGTGCACCCCCACAAGGAGGTTGTTGTTCAATGAATGCCATCATGGTCATTAATTCTAGTGAGGTGGGCACGGACTCAATCAGATTTGAATCTGCGACCTATATCCTTGCCATTGTAAACATGCCTTAGGTGGATGTCTCAACCTAAAGAGGTAAGATCCTTGAAGTTAGATTGTCATTTGGGGAAATGCATCACACAACATCACAAAGCCCTGAGTTGAAGACTTCCATCCTACATTTTTGGAGTTTCCAACCATTCCAATTCTTGGAAAAATTCAAACGTGTCCCTGCATATTTGGGTGCAAAGTTCTTTGAAGGTCATGGGAAATGTTATTAGCTAGTTTTTCTCAATTTCATGAGAGAGAGTTTCATTCTATTAGTGAAACTTACATCGAATTGGTTTGCAAAAAGGTCTTCCTCAAACAATCATTCTTGAGTATGAACACATACACTGGAAATGAAATCTGGAATATGAAAGCATCATTTTCCAGGTCTACACAAAGTCACATCCAAACTCAACTTGAGACTTGTTCTTGCCCAAAACTCTGCAAAACTTGCCCATGACCATAACAACAATATAAGAAACATTTTTTACGACATTGTTAGCGAACCTTGGTGGGGAAATTCCTCCATAATCACTGTCAATTAACACCTGGCGAGTTGCTTGCAAGAGATGAAGGCAGGATCTACCTATATTCCCGTCAATGGCTGGACAGAGCAACACGACGATGGATTATTGAGACTGCCCAAGACTCATGAGTTGTGCTGAATCCATTCGTGAAATGATTCCTCGGTGAAAACTCAACTTGAGACTAGTTCTTGCCCAAAACTCTACAAAAATTGCTCGAAATATGTTCCACATGTCAGAATGTAATTAGATCGAATAAGGAAAATGAAGCTCTCAGATTGGCTGAGTGAACAAGTTTTTCCCACCCAAACCCTGTAGAGAAAATGCATAATGACTTAATTAATAGCCAATGTTATTCTTTCCTCCTTTCATAGCCCTTCACTCTATCTCAATGGGTAACTGAACAACACATTTTCTGGTCTTTTGTATAAGGGTGGTTTCCATTTTAATGCTTCAATGCCTACAAATGCACAGTGCAACAACCCTAGACCATGAGAATTACAATACTATCTCGGTTGAAAACTTCAAATGGAAAGAGCCACATGGGTTTGCCAAATGCCTAGCTTCATTCATAGGTGAGGTAATTTTTTTGTTTTAATTTTTCAAAGTACTTAGATAATTCTTTGACCAAGATGCATAAATCACCTGGAACTTGCATTTGACCTCATCCATGACCAACTTACTTTCATATCTACTTTGATTTCTATGACCAACTTCATTTCATGTTGTTCTGCTTCAATGAGGGTGCATGTGTAGCTCAAAAATCCCATGAGAATTACCACCCTATCATAGTTGAACACTTCTAATGGAAAGACACATGAGGATTTGCCAAATGCCCAATATGATCTGTAGCGAAGTTGATTGAATGAATGTTGACAATATAGAAGTAGGGGAATTTATATTTATTGAGTTCATCTGGATGGATAGCCAAACAATGTAGCCTCTCTCATGTTTTGTTTAAAAGCAACCACTAATATGCTTATGCGGGCTCATAGGCAGTTAAGCAACTCAATATCATGAGAATCACCATATTATCCCAATTCATATGTAGGGATTTTCCAAATGCTTCTAGATTTTTTTTTGGTGGGGGCGAATTCCTTTGGTTGAGTTGTCTTAGTAACTTAATACTTTCACATCATCTCATCCCAACTTCCTTTCCTATCTACACAGTCCATCTCAATAGATATCCAAATACCACATTCTCTAATGTTATGTTTAATAGTGGTCGTTGTTTGGCTCATGGGCAGTTCAACAACCCTAGACTACTAGAATTACCACACTATCTCATCCTCAAACTTCAAATGAATAAATTCCTAGGAATTTTCCATGTGTTCAACTTCATTTGTAGGTTATGGAGAGGAAATATGTTTTCAAGAATTTTTTTGTGTTAGGGTGATTCTAGTAAATTTCAGTGGATTAATTTTCAGGCTTCAGGTTTATGAGAACTCTTGGTTTTGATGGGCGGGATGAGAATTCATGGTTTTGACAATTGAGATCCTAACAAGGATGTTTTTAGACACTACCACTTATCTTTATGTTTAGTGATACTAACATTTTGGCTAAGTTGTCGAGTCACCTGGTATGATTTCCATATATTTACTATGTGTTGAACGTTATGGCAATACAAATCTGACCACCCAGTTACTTGCATGTTAAGGTTTTTATTTTTGGTTTATATTAATAAGAATTGGATCACATGGCTACTTGAATTTTTTCATGCTTGGTCAAACCAAAACTTAGAATGCTTTATATTTGCAATATTCGTGTGCTCTATCAAAATAATTAATCAAAATTTGTGTGTGCAGGTCAGGAAGTGCTAAATCAAGGAGTGAATATAAGACTGGATCATATTCATGGGGTCTGCTCACCTCTCAGACCCATCAACTTGAGCTCATGGATAGACTTGGTCTCTCAGAATTTCGAACGAGACAATGATTGTTTGAATACAATAAGGTCTAAAAACAATGACACTTATTCTCTAGTGAGAAATGTTCCTCTTCAACCTGGAAGAAAATTCGGTACAATAAACTATATTGTAACAACAGGGTTTGGGACACAAGCTAAGAATTTGTTGCTGGTAATTTACACGAGAAACAATGTGACATGGATATAATGTAGGCCTTGTTCAGACTACTATTCATAGGTAGATCCCATATTCGATCTTCAACATGTTAAGAAATGATAGCAAGAAATTCCAGTTTAATTTGTGCTTGAATTAAACTATGAATTAAATTCGAATTCTATTCTCATAGAAACTTAAAATAGCTAAATTAAGTTTATTAAACTTACTTAACTTAGGAAATTCGAGCTGGAAGTCTTTTGGAAGTCATGTATATGTTCTCCCTACTTTGTAGGATTCTAGTGTGAGTTAATTGTGACTTGTAAAATAGAAGACTCAGTTTCACAAGTCAGTTCAGTTAAATTAGTTCTCAAACTGATTGAGATAACTAATAGTGAGCTAACAGTGAGTGGTGACACTAATGAACTACACCAATGCTACTCTAGTTAACTGAATATTTACACATCATAAACTCATGCATGTTGATTCTAAGAAAGACCCAATTGAGACTAGAATGCAGGGACAATGTACTATTTGTTTTAGATTTTTCTGAGTTGCACTAATAGTGCATGCAATCAGGAACTGATCCTTGAGGAATTGTGCTATTTTTAGAGGCTTTATTTCGCTTTAAATACAAGCTATCCTTCATAAATATTACACATTGGAATAGAGGCTTGGAGAGCTTGTGAAGAGGCTAAGCTTTGGCCTTGAGCTTTCTTATGAGTTGGAGATTGAATTTGTTGAGTGTTGGGATTGTTCTAGAGAGAACAAGAATTGTAATTTCATCTTGATTTTTTGGATTAATACAAAACATATAGTGGAGTTTTAAGTTGTGTATTTCTCCGGATATTTATTGTGTTATGTACCTTTGATTCTCTTCCTCTATTGATTATTGTTTTCTCGATGTTTATGGGCTTTTGTTGTAAAGAGTAGAAGTATATTCTTGTCTCTTGCTTTAGAAAATTGCATTAGCTTGTGAATCTAAAGGATTTTCTATATGGTTTCAGAGCAAGAATGTTTTTTGGGCCGAGAGTTTGCAGAGCATATCTGAGAATTTATGTGCAAAGTTTTTAGAAAAAAATTGATGATATGGATTCCTTGGGAAAAGATACACAATTTAAAAAAAAAAAATCGGCCAAATCAGAGTTTGGATGAGGGAGATATTGCTGATTTAAAATAAGCTCTCCAGAGGATATTTCAAATTTTTGAGTTCTGGGTTATAGGTGAAAGTCAAATTTGCATACATACTTCAGGATCGACAGATGACGTTCCATGGGTTGAGGCTTGAGTATGGCTTGGAAGGCAGCTTGAATTTTATAGCCTGCAGGGGCAGGATGGAGGTTGTGCTATAAGATAATGGCTTGAAGGAATTCATTGATCAAGAAGTCCCTAAGCCAACAGCTACGGACGCATGGAACTCGGCCGAATGGAAGAAGTGTGTGGTGAAGGCAAGGTGGATAATATTTGAGGGAGTTCGAGATCACATTGTCTCAAGTCTCCATGACAAGGAAACTCTGCATGCTATGTGGAAAACATTGAAAAACTTGTATCAGAATAACAATGATCAAAGGAAGTTAGCACTGAAGGATAAACTTCGTAAAATCAAGATGGAGAAAGGCAAGATGATTCCAAAGTACTTAACCAAGTTCACTCGATGCCGGGATGAACTTGGAAGTGTTGGAATCACGGTTTCCGAGGAGGATATGGTGAGCCTTGCTCTTCTTGGACTCCCAAAAAGCTAGCATAGTTATCGGGATTCTGTCAATAGTCGGGAGAAGCTGCCAGATTGGGAACAACTATGGTCAGATTTGATCCAGGATGAGGTCAGGAGGAACACTAGGGATGGTTGTTCATCAAAGAATGATGATGAAGAGAACTGTTCCTTAGTGATCAAGGCAAGGAAGTGGAAAGGTAAAACTTATTGTTCTAAATCATATTCTTATCATGGAGGTAAGAAGAAGGACATGATGAAAGTTAAATGCTTTCATTGCCACAAGATGGGTCACTTTGCTACAAATTTTCCTTTGAAGAAGTCCAAGGAGAAGTCCTCAAGAGGAGTCGCGGGTGAAGCTTTGGCCTCCCAATTTGAATTGGACTTTTCCTTCATTGCATGCATGGTGTCTTCAATGATGGGAAGTGTTTGATACTTAGAAATTGGAGCTTCATTCGACATGACTAGCGAAAAAGACTTATTTAGTGACCTATAGAAAAAATATCTCAAGATGCATATTGAGATGGGTGATGATAGTAAGTATAGTGTTATTGGTGTAGGTACTATTACTTTTCAGAGGGAGCATGCAGCTCCACTCACCTTGAAGAATGTTATGCATGTACCCAGACCGAAGAAGAACTTGGTATTTATTGCCATGCTTGAGGATAGAGGCTATGATGTGATCTTTTCAAAAGGAAATGTGTTCCTTCGACGCATAGCCACGGGTCAAGTAAAGAATATAGGGATTCGAGTTCAGAATCTCTATAAGATAGAGGTAGAGTATTGTGTTGATTTGAGTTCAAAAGCAGAAAATCTGTTGAGCCGAGACATTGGTGAGTTGTGGCATGAGCGATTGGGCCACTTGCATCATGGGCCTTTGAAGATATTGCAACAAATCTCTATTAGTCTTCCCAAAGCTACGCTTGAGCAAGTTGATACATGCAAGTGTTGTACTTTGGGAAAATACACCAAGTATTCCTTTGGAGACAGTGAGTCGAGCAGAGTCTATTGTGGAGAGAGTCCATTTAGATGTGTGTGGACAATTTTCGACAGCATCCAAGACCAAACACAGGCATTATGTTATATTTGTTGATGAATTTTCTTGTAAATGTTGGGTATTTTTTATGCAGAAAAAGGATCAAACGTTCACAAAGTTTTGTGAGTTCAAAGCATTAGTAAAGAAAGAGTCTAGCAAGAAGGTTAAAGCTCTATGGAGCGATAATAGTGGTGAGTATGTCACCAATGAGTTTAAGAAATTCTATGTAGTGGAAGGGATTAAACGATAGTTGACGACACAACATAACCGTCAATAGAATGAGGTTGCCGAGAGGAAGAACAAGAGCATAGTAGGGGCAGCAAGGGCTATGCTACATGATTAGGGCCTACCACTACACTTGTGGGTTGAGGCATGCAACACAACGATTTATGTTTAGAACTGTAGCCCACATCGGATACTTGAGATGAAGACACCAGAGGAGGCATATTCCAGTAAGAGCCTAGATGTTGATCACTTCAGGGTTTTTGGGTCATCAATTTATTGCCATGTGACCAAATATGCACAAAAGAATCTTGAGCCAACAACAAAGTTAGGGATATTTGTGGGGTACACTGATACACCCCACAACTATCATGTGTACATGTCGACTAGTCGGATGACAGTGGTTCACAGAGATATCAAGTTCGAAGAGGAGAAGGCCATGCAAGTATCCCTTGAGAGGGAGCTTGAGCTACATGCAGATGAGGAGCTTTTAGCTCCTAAGGTTGAGGGACCTTAGATTAATGTGGAGTAGCCATATGCAAAGGTTCAAAGAGTGAAGACATCCACTCAGGAAGAGTCTTCTAGAGAGGGAAGAAAGCGCACTAGAGAGGCTGCCAGATTGTTGGATGATCCATGGGAGAATGTGGGAGCACCCTCTTCTCAGCACATATAGAGGGGGTCACTAAAGAGGTACACTAGATACATGGAACTTATGGGTGCATGTGTTGTGAAAAATCCATCTTCCTTTCTGGAAGTAGTTCAACAACAGATTTGGGTTGATGCGATGGTGGAGGAGTATGACTCCATATTTCAAAACAGTGTTTGAGATGTGGTCTCGAGACTGAAGGGCAAGTTAGTTGTGAGATCCCATTGGCTTTACAAGGTAAAGAAAGCTACATATGGTAGTGTGGAGAAGAATAAGCCCAGATTTGTGGCTCGTGGCTTTTCATAGGTAGAGGGGATTGGCTATGATAAGAACTTTTCTCCTATGGCAAGGTACTTGTCAATCAGATATATTTTGGCACTATCAGCACAGATGGGTTGGAAGATCCATTAGAATGATGTGAAGACAACCTTTCTCAATGGCATGATTGAGGAAGAGGTGTACGTAGATCAGCCCAAAGGTTTTGAAACCTTGGACCATGAGTCGCATGTGTGCCGACTCAAGAGAGCTTTGTATGGGTTGAAGCAAGCACCCTGTGCTTGATACTCCATGATAGATAGCTACTTCACTACGTTGGTCTTCACAAAGAGTGAAGCATATGTAAACCTGTATCACATAGTGGTGGAAGGTAAGATGTTGATCATTATACTTTATGTAGATGATCTCATATTGACAAGTAATGAGAATCTCATCAAATCTTGCAAGGAGGACCTTGCAATAGAGTTTGAGATGAAGGACATGGGGTTGATGCATTACTTTCTTGGCATGGAGTTACGACAGGGAGATGGGAATTTGTTTGTATCTTAGGGAAAGTATGCCAACGAGATACTCATGAGATTCCACATGGAGAGCATTAAAGCCATGGAGACTCCTCTATCTAGTAACTGGAGGAAGGAGGATGCTACTTCATAGGAAGTAGTGGAAGCTATTGTTTACAGGAAACTTGTGGGCTCACTCTTGTACTATGTGATCACACGATCAGATATGTGTTATGCAGTTAACCAACTTATTCAAGTGATGGTTAGGCCTACAAAGCTGTATTGGAAGGCGACAAAGCATGTATTGAGATACCTTAGAGGCAATACTCAGTTTGGGTTATGGTACAGACAGACAGAGGGAGTGAAGCTTCAAGGCTTCATCGATGTAGATTGGGCATGGAGTCCATCCGATAGGAAGAGCACATCAGAAGGGATCTTTAGTATTGGGTCAGTGACAATTTCTTGGTACAACAGGAAACAAAAATCGGTTGCACTCAGTTTGGAAGTGGCAGAGTATATAGTTGCAAGTCAAGTAGCATGTGAGGCTATATAGATGAGGAAGATCCTGGTTGGTTTGTTTGGTCAGCAGATGGATCCGATAGTGATTTATTCTGATAATCAAAGTTGTATCAAACTTTCTAAAAATCCAGTCTTTCATCATTGGTCCAAGCATATTGATATATGGTATCATCATCTCAGAGATTGTGTATTGAGGCAGATAATGTTGTTAGATTACATTCCCACAGAGGAGCAAGATGATGACATCTTGACAAAGGCATTGTCAAGATGTAAATTCAAGTTTTACAGAGACATGATCAGGGTAGTTGATAATCCCTTTCTTGTTGAGAGGGAGTGTTGAGAAATGACAACAAGAAGTTCCAGTTTAATTTTTCCTTGAATTAAACTATGAATTAAATTCGAATTCCATTCTCATAGCAACTTAAAATAGTTAAATTAAGCTTATTAAACTTACTTAACTTAGGAAATTCGAGTTGGAAGTCTTTTGGAAGTCATGTCTATGTTCTCCCTACTTTGGAGGAGTCCAGTGTGAGTTGATTGTGAGTTGTAAAATGGAAGTCTCAAGTTCATGAGTCAGTTCAGTTAAATTAGTTCTCAAATTGGTTGAGAGAACTGATAATGAGTTAACATTTAGTGGTGACACTAATGAACTCCACAAGTGCTACTCTAGTTAACTGAATATTTACTCATCAGAAACTCATGCATGTTGATTATGAGAAAGACCTAGTTGAGACTAGAGTGCAGGGACAATGTATATTTGTTTTAGATTTTTCTGTGTTTCACTGATATTGCATGCAATCAGGAACTGATCCTTGAGGGATTAAGCTATTTTTAGAGTCTTTATTTCCCTTTAAATAAAAGCTATCCTTCATAGCAATTACACATTGGAATAGAGACTTGGAGAGATTGTGAAGAGGTTAAGCTTTGGCCTTGAGCTTACTTATGAGTTGAAGATTAAATTTGTTGAGTGCTGGGATTGTTCTAGAGAGAACAAGCATTGTAATTTCATCTTGATTTTCTAGATTAATACAAAATAGATAGTGGGGTTTTAAGATGTGGCTTTCCCCAGATATTTATTATGATATGTGCTTTTGATTCTCTTCCTCTATTGATTATTGTTTTCTCGATGTTTATGGGCTTCCACTGTAAAGAGTAGAAGTAGATTCTTGTCTCTTTCTTTAGCAAATTGCATTAGCTTGTGAATCTACATGATTTTCTACACAACAGTAATATTCTTATAAACACTTACCCTTTCAATCGACTGCCTGTACTGAATTGACCACTTCAAAATAAAATCGGAACCCTTGCAGTGTTGGGGTTGCGTTTATGAAGTCAACTACAAGGATGGATCAAGAACCCAAGGAGATTTTAGCCAGGAGACCTTCACTCTGGGTTCTGATTCTTTCCAAGGCTTCGCCTTCGAATGCGGGCATTCCAATACAAGGGGCTTTAAAGGCTTGATTGAGCTTTTAGGATTGGGGCAGACTGCCTTTGCCTTTCGTTTCCAGACAAAAAGAAAATATGGTGGCCAATTCTCATATTGTCTTATGGATTTCCTATCCTCCACAACAACAGGGTCACTCAACGTCGGCCAGAGTTCGATTCCTACCACTGCCGCTTTCACCCCTCTCACCTTAAATTCTGATTATCCTAGCTTTTATTTCATGGGATTGAATAGCATAAGCGTCGGAGGTGAGAGGCTCTCGAGTCCGCATGCTACTCTTGGAGGATAAGGCACATTTGTCGCCTCTGGAACTGTCATAGCTTGGCTTGCCCTAGACGCATATGATGCCCTGAATACTTCATTCTAGAGCAAGACCTAGCATCTTCTGACCTAGCATCTTCTGAGTGCGAACCTGGACACAAATTTGCTCCTGGAAACTTGCTACGACCTCTCTGGCTCCAGCTAGGTCAACCTTCCAACTATAAATTTCCACTTCGACAAAAATGCAGGCGTGACTATAATGGAAAAGGGGATTTTGTTTCCCATTCAGAATGATGAAGCTTAGATGTGCCTGGCATTGGCAGCTACAATGTAGGTGAACAACAGGGTTGGAATTTGGATTTCTCGCTACAATGTAGGCGAGCAACAGGGTTGGAATTTGGATTTCTCTTTACTTGTCATACAATTTTATTTTAATGTTTTGGGTCCTTATGTTTACCATCAAGAAAAGTTATGTTTAAAATTTTTCCCTTCAAAGGTGATGTGCTCATAATAAATTAACCCTTCACCAATAATTTTTTTATTAAAAAAATACATTTCAATAACATAATTATGTTAAAAAATTTCACATATATGTCATAACGAAAAACAAAATTAACATAACACACAAATCATTTATTAAATCTTGAATCTTGGTTTGAAATTGCATGGAACACTCACAATAAAATCTTTCAAACCTGAAATCAAATGTCCTTGACCGTGACATGCCATAACATTTGTATATATGAGATATGACTAAGGAAATTTTATGGGACATATATGATGACTAACACAATAAAACTATTGAATGTTATCAATAAAAACTCAAAAGTAGATTAATTAATATAGTTTATGTTATGATTTACATAATCTAATATATATTATTGGATCTAAAAATAATGTATACATTTTACCTTATATATTTTAGCATTTCTTTGGATCATGGGATATACACTAATATTAATAAGATTGAATACATAATATCTGAACCTTTTAAAAATTAAAAAACTAAATATATAATAAACGGACATTGTGGATCTCTTAACATCGTGTTATAGGATTATGTTATGATTTCCTCCTTCATTATTACATTCTTAGACAACATTAAAGCTTGAACATGTGTGAAGTACTAAAGGAAATTTGAAATAATAATTTGGTTGGTGTTTTTTTTTACCCTACTCCAATGTGCCTCATATTCCAATGCATTGGTGCATTGATAGGCATGGGGCACATTTCTAACATGTTTTCCTCTATAAAATATCTTAATCTACCCTGTTACATATGTTTGTGTTATGCACCAATGTGTAGGTATGTTTAGTACACTTCAAAAACCAATTTTTAAATAAATAATTTAATGGGACCTTGATGCAATGTTCCTTGTATAAAGATACATCAATGCAATGGTCTATTTAGAGCACACTAGAACAATGGTATGTTTAGTGCACATTGTACAAAAATCCTTTTAAAATTTATTACACTACACATTGTATCACTTGAATCAATCTAGTTATTTTATTTAGTGCATTAACATTTTTTTTTATCAAATGTTAGCCTAATGTAGTGTGCATGGTATTGCACACATGAGTGTGTCTGCCTTTTAAATTGACATTTTAGTGAAATTTAGGTTTCATATTAACCCTAAAACTAGCATGTCTGATAACATGATTTACATGTGTGTTGTACTTAATAACAAGCATTGGGAAAAATATATGTTTTCCTTACCATGTTGCATCTTTTTCAATGTATGTATTTTACAAAAAAATGAGCATGGGACGATGTATATCTATCAAGAGAGATGGGGGTGTTATGAAAATGTAATTGTCAAGACTTTAAAGGTTTATGTGCTAAAAAAATGCTCTGTTAAAATTTATTCCTTGTCTATTCACCTCCATTAAAAAGAGAACAAGAATAAGTGTGTTTGTTAAAAGTTCTATCAATTGGTGTTTTCTTTGTAGTGATTGGACCCTTTCTTTGTTGAAGGACATTCCCCTACCCAGAAGCTCAAGGTGTCATGAGAGCTGTTAGTCTTATCGCCCTCTCATAGGACCCTCTCGTAGGACTTATGGAGATGGTGCCTAAGCCAGTCTTTTGATTTTTAAGGTGGAAAGTAGGTATATATGCTTTTGTCTCTTAATATTTGGCGTAATTTAATTATTCTATGTTTTGGTATTTTTGCCAAAATTTGGTGATAAAATTCTTGGCAAGATTGTAATTTTCCATTATTTATATTGTGTTTTTGAATGCATAAATGCACTGAATGCCCTAAAAAACCCTTGGAGCACTTAAATTGTGTGGAATATATAACTAAAATTTACAATCCAACAAATCCATTAACCACAAAACTTACTCAAAAAAATCAAAACATAAGACAATTAAACTACACTTTTACATTTTAATATCATCTTAGATTTCACAAAACCCTTTATCCACATATAAAAGTATAAAATTATATATTTTGTAAAAATAAAGGAAGGAAAATTACTAACTAATATATTGAGATTAAGTAAATATGAAAAAAAATGTACTTGTTTTTTCAAGTTTGTTTGAAGCTTTCTGTGTTGATATATGAATGCTAATATACCTTTTTTCTTATGGGTTAATGATTTTTTTTAATTGTATATGAATGTTCTTTTTTAATCATTAATATTTAATTAATTTAAAATATAAATACATTTATATTTATAACTAATAATAATTTAAATAT
The DNA here is from genome assembly GCA_031772625.1 of Pinus tabuliformis. Classification (NCBI taxonomy): domain Eukaryota; kingdom Viridiplantae; phylum Streptophyta; class Pinopsida; order Pinales; family Pinaceae; genus Pinus; species Pinus tabuliformis. Next base: position 1,104,114,826 of record CM062804.1, on the reverse strand, counting down.
GAGGAACAATTATACTAATAAATAAATATGATTGATATATGTGAATCATTAGTATTTATTTTTTAAAATCAATGTGTTGATTCATATGGTGTTATTTGTTATTTGATAATTTGTGTGGTGATTTCATTATTGTATTAGGTAAATGTAAAAAGGTAAATATTGATAACCAAAATAGGAGAGAACCACAATATATCAATATCTTTCATTTATGACCATTAAATAAAAGTTTTAGATTAAAATATAAATAAATATAAGAATTTTCCATAAAAATTATCTATCAACATAAATAAAAACAGCTTTTTATAAAAAGATTTCAACAATTTTCATAACAAAAAACTATAATTTTTTTTATAATAAAATTAAGTGTTATAAATACCATATTCAAATTTATTTTATTGTTATTGCAGCCATGTAACTAAAAACAATTGTTATTTCAGCAATGTAACTAAAGACAAATTGATTGAATTATTCAATTTATAGCTATCACCTTACTATTATTTTTAAAAGATATCCACCCATTCATTCATCCATCATCAGTGTACCAACTCATCCTCCATCAGTGTACCAAAAGGATAAAAGTTTATGATGGCTCGTTCTCATGAATATATACTTGTCAAGAAAATGAAAACATATATTTTCAAAATCTTGATATGAAATTAGAGATAATTTATAGTGATTAAAAGTTTGTGGAAACTCGCAATAACTGTAATCATCTTTTTGAAATGATGAAAATTTTATTGAGAGGATGGAAATTATTATTCCCTATATATTTCCAAGGAATCCCATGGGACCACACTATACAATCGATGCTTTGGGGATGCCTTGTATAGATGAGTATCATTCATTCAATGAATACACCTAAACAAAATAAAACGTAATTTTTGTTGCAATACCATTCATGACATGTCGCCTAGTGACTGCATTCCTTAGTGACTGCATTCCTTATTTATATGATGGACTGAAAATGCCAAGTTTCCAACAACGTGGACTGTAGATGTCAAATTGCCAACAACGCCTAGAAGCTGGAACTTCATCAGCTAGGCAAAGTACTTGCAATATAGGCATTAGTAACGTTTTCGGAAAAATATTAGCCGTTAAAAAATAGATTAATTTATTTTTAATTGGTCAATGTATTCCCTTGAAAAGAAAAGCCGGTGATAAAGTCAAGGTCTTGCCCGGAAAATTCCCCATCTCAACCATTAGAGTTTAAAAATTTATTTATTTAAAATTTTGGCAGTGGGACAGGACGAATAAGAGCATAGTGAAGAGAATCTAATTTATACAAAATGAAATGAACACACAGAAAATAACAAAATCCTGGGAGAAAAACTCGACGATCCCTCTGGATGACCAGGAACGCGCTTCCCCAGATCTGGAGGTCACATGATAACCTGCCCTCAGTGTTATTTGGATTCATAATAAATGTAGTATTAACATCTATTGTTAGCATGAAAAAATAAAAATATTTATTTAATATTTGAATATTAATTGTGTTATGGAATTTAAATTTAAATTTAATTTTATTAGTGAAAGAAAAAACAAATGTAAACAAACACATATTGAATAATGAAAAAGAAGTGAAAATCTAGCGTCCTATTATGTGTCTTGGAAAAATAATGCTCACCTTTAATTGTTATCTAGAAAATAATATTAAATTATATGCTTACTATGAAATATTTAGATATATAAAAGGTAATTAAACTTTGTCCACGTTAGTGTTATATAGGTAAATAAATAATATAGAAATAAATAGATAAAAAACAAAATTTAGAAAAGTTAGAGTTACTTAAGTGATTTAAGATAAAGTGGAAACCTTTATCAAATCACTAGAGAATATTGGTGAGACTCGTTTTTTTTTTGCAGGACCTCAACTTTTGCTAGGCACAAGGCCATGTCTTTATTTCCAAGCCCATATCATGGTGCTCTAGTTGGAGTTCATTAAGCTACAACACAATCTCACTCTTAGCTTCATTGTGTTCCAAAAGGACCTTGTTGAGCAAGGATTTAATGTTCCAATATAGCTCAATGGTGCACAAACATTGGTTCCGACTTCCCCGAGTATGATTAGGCACCCATTCAGCCACCAAAGTGAAGATTTCAACATTAGTATACCCGTCCTGGTTTGCATCAACTTCAACATTTGTTTGCTCAATTCCTTGTCAGCAAGCTCGAGGGTCTAATTCTAATAACGCCTACTACTGCTATGAGCGCAAAGGCACGTGAGCACTCCCTTCCACCTGGCTAGCTAAGCTTCTATAACTCTATGCTCTCTGTCATGTTGTTGGTAGAGGCGCAATGAAGAGGACAATGGAGGAAGTGAAAGGGATGAGATCATGGAGTGAGTGACAAAGACAATGAAAGCTACATTGTCAGGTAAACCTGAGAGGATGGATAAGGTTGTGGTGAGAGACAATGAAAGAAACACAAGGCTTTAAGGCGCCTAAGGGGACAAACCACAAGAGACCAAAAATATGCTCCAAAAGAAAAATTCAAATGCCAAAATATCGACTATATTAATACCAAAAGAGTCCACCCATCAAATTCTTCTTATGCATGTAAAGTACCATTGAGTAAACAGAATATGAAAATCAGAGTTCTATATTGAGAATTGTATACTTAGATGTGCCTGCCACGATGAAGGATGCCCTCTTAGGCTAAGCAAACCATGCGATGGGTTATGAATGCATACTTCCTACATGGGGGCTTCACTGGGGGAGTAATACCATAACACGTGCATTCATAGTGGGGGATATATATTGAGGGGAAACTGACATAATATATTGAGCATATAATAGGGGATAAAGGGGTTTTATATTAGTATGTATAAAAAATAGAGCTCAAAGTTAATGAAAAAATATAAAGGGATATATAAAATGTTAATGAAAAAATCCGTACTTATAATATCTAATGAAAGTAGGGCTTTTTTAAATTGGAAAGGTGTATTGGGTTCATATTGGTAAGGTGTTAAATAATTTGATTTTTAGAGATATTTTCCAATATGTAGTCGAATTAAGGGTATTTTTTAGTATTCCATGAACGCATGTGCTATGGCATAGGTTCGTTGAATGACACCCTTGTGACTTCCTAACCTCTTGCATGTTGCTACTAAAAGAAAAGAACCTCCCTCTAAAGTTAGTTTTATCATTAGACCTTGTAATCTTGCTAAAAAAGCCTTGAATGCAACCAAAGGAGGATGAAAGAGTCCAGATAGGGTTGCCAAATCATGAGGACCTAGACCTGCCCCCTCCAAAAAATAAGAAATAGCAAGCTGAAAGTAGTAAATTCTCCTTGTAATAGGCAAGAACCTCAAAGAAAAACACCAAAATTGAATGCATCAATGTGAAAACTAAGATATAATGAAAATTGGCTTGCTTCTTAAGCATGCATCCATCCGGAAACTTCAGAAGATCGACCACCCAAATACTTAATTGCAACATCATTAATATATGTGTAGCAAATTCTCATTTAAGGCAAGTTGTCAAATGGAGGATGGGGCAATCATGCTTCCTCCCTCCATTGAGTGTGGTGATAGTTGTGTCACCATCCCCTCCTCTCCATAATATGATTTTTCATTGTGGTCGAGGTTGTAAATACTAAGTGTGGACCCTTTCCCTAATTAGGGGCATTGTTTAATAAATATTAAAAAATAATTTGAATTTAATAAATTTGAATTTAAAATTTCAATATAATTTTTTATATTTACTAGTTTTGAATTATATATCTTTGTGTGGGGCACTAATATTCATTAAAAAGTAAAATTAATTTTTAATTTATTTTGAATATATATACTCAAATTTTGACATTTAATAAATAAATTATATATATATATATATATATATATATATATATATATATATATATATATATAATTTAGGGAAACTTTAAAGGGCTAATATTTGAAGGTAGACTAATTTTCCATGCTTTTTCTAGAAAAAAGATTCACAAATCTCCATTTTTTTCTAAAAATTCTTCACCCAAACTTTACATTACAAAATTATTTTACCTTATAAATCACCAAAATTTTATAGATACTATATAAAATAATTAAAAATTTGAATATTTTTATAAGAAAAATTCCAAGCATTTCACAATTTGAATATTAAGGACTAGCAAGATTCACCAAGGTTTTTAAACCTTAAAATTACATTCTTAAAATTTTCCTTGATTTGATTTTTTAAGTTTATATATATATATATATATATATATATATATATATATATATATATATATATATATATATAACCTATGGATATTAACACAAGGTCTTTAATTATGGTACAAAGTAATGCAAGCTAAATATTTTCCTAGAGAATCAATTGTGGAATGGTTCAGAGTGCCAAATAAGTCCTCCAAAGGCTCAATAATATGGAAAGCAGTGGAAAGAGCCTTTCCCGTGGTTGGCAAATGGGTCATGTGGCGTGTAGGGTATGGCCATTAAATATGAATAGGACGTGACCCATGGTATGGTGTAGGTAATGATTACAACCTGTGTGTTCTTCTATTATCCTCTCTTGATCGTCTGAATATTACTACTCTAGTAGATGTTAGTGCCTAACCCCTTGGACCTATGGGTCTAGTGAGTGAAATGACAATAAAATGGGATTGGTACATCAACTTGGTGGTGGAGAATCATGTGTATATTAGAGACAATATTCAATAGCTTCTTGTTTGCTCAAAAAGTCCCCACACAAGAGCTTTCACTACCATGATGGGTTATAAGGTGTGGTTCTAAGAACAATTCATTGAGGAAAGAAGCTAGTTGTGGAGATATATGTGGGGAGTTAGCACCCCTCTAAAGGCCAAACTCTTTGCATGGATATCTCTCAATGACTGTTGACACCTAATCCTTGTGATTGGGTGAATATATGTAAATAGATAAATAAGAAATATGAACAGTCATCGGTAGATGAACTGAACAGTCTCTACCTCATGTATATAATGAAGACCTACCTGATGGAATATAACACACAAATCATTTTTTTCCTTATGGAGTTATTACCTGGCCTGACATGGTATTGGAGCCAGCTCCATTTTTTTAGCTTTTATGCCCTTTGTAGCTCCCTATTCTACTCCTTTGCTCTCCATTCAAAATAGCTGTCCATACAAAGCACTGTCTCTCCATTCAAAAACACTGCCTGTTCATAAATGTTGGTAGCCTGCTCCATGCAGTCTCCTGAACGTTGCTGCCACATTCCTCTGCTACAATGTCTGAAGCATTCCTTTCCTTGCAGGGTCCATTATTTCAGCCGCGAATTTTCCCCATGGCCGCCGCTTGACTCCTCTGTAGTGTTTGGCACCGCATTTGGAAAGACCACATGTGTTCAATACATTTTTGAATGAGTTGAGTGCTATTATTGTGTTGCATTGTTTTATATGGCATTTCTATGTTTTTTTTAATGAATTGAGTGTTATTATTGTGTTGCGGCATCATTTTATATATAACTTTGCTGCTCTCCCCATACCGTAGTATGCCCGATTCATGCCAAGTTTATGTTGCGGCCTCTATACCACTGTTGTTTTCATATATAACGTTGTCTCCTATATTATGTTTTTTCCATATTACACTTCTCTCTGGTGTCAAAGCGCTGCATATTATGCTGCTCTCTGGTGTCAAAGTGCTGCATATTGCGCTGCTCCTCCTCATGTGCCTGTGGCTTTACCTTAACCGTATCTATTCTTCTAACTGAGCAATTTTGTTGGGTAAATTTACTCGCATCATCCTCTGATACTGATATGTTGCTGCGTGAATGATGCTCTGTGGATCGGCTTCCCATGCCTTTTGTAACTCCTCGATGTAGGCGTTTGACGTGTTGGCCAGAAAGTTATCTGTCCATCATTGTGCAACAATGACTTGTTGTGAAACCTGAAGTTTTGAACCGGTTGTCATGACTTTCAACAGTTTACTTTAGGGAAAGCGCTACAGAAATGCCAACATTTGTTGGGTGTTCAAGCTGCTAGAAAGACTAGTTTCCATGGGTCTCAATGCTTGGAATGTAGGGTGCACAGTTTTGATTTTGAGCCTTGTCTAAATTATTGTTGACAACCTCTACCAAGGAATGGCAAAAGTAGGTTGGAGTTACCTTGAACATAAATAACATGGAACGTGCGTTGGCATATACATTGAAGTTTTTGGTATATACGTTGAAGATTTTTTGACATGTAAAATGTGTACTCTTAACTCTGTTTAAGACATGGAATTGTATTGAGCCCCTTATTTTTGGTACGCTGACTGCATGGTATTGGCATCCATATTGGTATATAAGGAAGAGATTTGAAGATGCCCTTTTGAGTACAATTTTACTGTATATTGGCAGAAGTATTTTTCTATCAGCAAAAATATATTTTTTACAGAATGCATTCAACCATATCCATGGTGGGAATAGTTCTCACTGCCAAGGAGAACTATCCTGAATGGTCCCGGATGATAAAACACACCCTCATTTTCAATGAGTTGTGGAAATGAGTGTGTGTCAGAGATGGAGACAATGAACCAATACAGCCTACCTCAAACAAAGAGCTCATCATTTGGGAAAACAAGAATAGCAAAGCTTATGCATTAACCTCAACATTTGTAAATGAAGAGGTGAGTCGCCATATTTCGTCATATTCAACTGCCTCTGAAGCCTTACAAAAGCTGAAAGAACTCTATGACTCACATTCTGTGCTTGAAGTTATTCAACTCATGATTAAGCTCTTCACTCTTGAACTGCAAAATAATGATTTTCTTGCTCTTGCATTTGAAGTAAAGTCTATAATGCATGATATCAAATGCACTAAGGTTGAATTGGATATTCCTCTTATCTCTTTTTTCAAGGCACTTTATCCTACTTCAATTATCTTGAGTCATTGCAAGCAAATGTAAATCTCAAAGATATAACCTTTGACTCTCTTGTGAAAAAGTTTTCTAAAAGAGAGAAAGATTTTGGAAAGAAGACAACCCCTAAATCTTTTGAAGAGGCTGTGTGCCTTGCTCATAAAGAAAAAAATCTTGCTCAAGATTCTATAAGAGGAAGAGGAAGATATTTTAGAGGTAGCGGGGAGCAAGCATTCTCAAGGAGAAAAGGCATATTTGCACTGCATACGCTACAAAAGAAATGGATCACATGATGCCTCTACATGCAAGCTGTTATCACTGAAAATTCTGTTGCTAAAAATTTTTAGCCTAGCTTAAAGACAGGGTGTTTTCGCAGCGCATGAATTCTTTTTTAGCAGTTTCGCAGCGCTGCCTGTTTAGGTGATTTCGTAGCATGCTACGAAATTGGGATTTGTTCAAGTTTCAGCGCTTGTGACTCACTTGAGAAATGATCACAAGGTGGACATGCACAATGGCTGCACCTTCAATCGTTGATATGTAAAACCTAATCCTCAGGAGGTGGATAATGTAACATGGATGCTGACGGTATTCAACTGTTTTGGTCAACAAATCTGTTTGCACTTTGAAACATTCCAGCTTGGAATGGCCCCTGTGTATATGGCCTTTTTGCGCTTTATTGGTGATGATAATGAAGCAAAAAATTTCTGCGTGGGGGAAAATGGACGAAAGCTGTGTTGGCAAGGAATACCAAGAAGCATTTGCGACAGCCATAAGAAAGTCCGGGACAGTCATGATGGTTTGATTATTCAGAGGAAACTGAGGGTCACAGGTCGTATATGGAAAGAACAGAGATGATGCTATGAAATTGTCTTATTGGTAAATCCTACTAGATAGTGGGTCCATGACTCATCGTAGTCTAATCTACCTCGAATTTGGAGTAAAATTATTAATGAAAGGTTTGATGTGTTCATCCATTTTGAGTCTGCAGGTGATGGAAGCATTTGGTGTTTGCATGCTCAAGTCTGATGCAAAAATCATCTATACATACAGGCGTTTTGACCCCTTGGAGCCGTAACAGGAGACCTGTATTACAAGGTGACAGTTGGTGGCGGGGTCGTGCTGAGGCATATCCGAAATTTGTTAATCTACCTCCTGACACCCTGCGAAAAGGACGTGTCTATCAAGCGAAACGGGAAGCTGCATATTTTGCTGTGGTGTTGCGCCATTTGCCGTGTGTGGTTATTTCTGTTAAAGGAACTGAAACTCCCGAAAATCTTGTGACAGATGTTCTCTGTAGGGAATATGCGCTGTCAAAGACAGATTTGGATGGATTGCTTAATAGTGATATCCTTGATGATAATGTAAAGCAACGTGTTGCCACAACTTTCCCGCATTTTGGGCAGCTCGAGATCCATCAGGTGTTTGGTCGCCTTACCAATTTATCCGAAGGGTTCCAGGCCTTGATGATATCTCATTAAAGATAATTCATGGTGGAGTTTGTTACGCCGATGTTGTATGGACCCGGAATGAACATGATGATTCAGAGTATCCATTGATGCCAGGGCATGAAATTGTTGGAATTGTGAAAGTGAAATTGGTAGACAAGAAACTAGCAATGCGAGTCATGTTTCAGAAATGCATCTTCAAGCACCAGCTGACAGACACCTTATCTTAATTCCAGAAACTGATGCATTCTGTAAAGTAGCGCAGGGGATAGCTCTTGTAAAGGATTCTATAACAGTATCGAATGAAACTTCTAAAAAAAATCACTGGGGATATAAGGAAGCGTTTGCTTCTCATAAGCATGCTTTGGGGCATGGCAAACATGAGATTGAAGTTTGTAATGGCGCTGAGGTTCTAAAAGATGGCATTGTTTCTGACTCACCTTGTAACACTACCGACAGTGAACCAAATGATTGATGCGTTTTTCTCAGTTGAAGGATTTCGCAGTGTTAATGCGACTATGGCTGTCAATGATAATTTCTGCCATAATGATGAACCTGGTTTAAAAGATGAAAGCCTGGGCATGGTTGAAGAACCCATGGCAATTGATGAGAGTGTTTCTAAGGTTGATGCCCCAGTAACTGGTAATGAGAGTGCCTACAAGGCTGAGTTCATTGAGGCTGTTGAAGAAAGGAAAGTCAATATTGGGTTTCCAGTGACAGTTGATGAGAGCGCTTGCAATGTGAAAGACACTGTAGCAATTACTCAGGGTGTGTGTATGGTTGATTGTCATGTGGCTGTTGAACAGAGTGTCTGCAAGCTGGATGCTTTTGCAGCTGTTGATGCATGCACCAACATTGGGAAGTCTAAAGGTCGAGGAGGCCGAAGATTCAATCAAGGTATTGGAGAATAGAAAATCTGGTTTCTTATATTTCCTACAGGATGTCTGATCTTTTCAAGATAAGGATGTGGAATTGGCACATTTCAATAGAAGGAAGTAGGTTATCATATGTACAATGTTTTCCAGAACCTTCAAAGCGGTTGAAGGAGCAACCTCCAATAGCATCATTTATAGTTCAAATTCAGACCTTGGAAGGAAATCATCAGATTTTTAACACATCCAAAAGTAATTGACAAGGTGGTCAAAAACAGTGAGGATTTTGTTTGGCAGGTGGAATTGCCATTCCATGGAAAAATGATCATTGATGTGGAGCTTCCAATTATTGTCAAACATTGCTTTTGCTTTCATTCCCTCATCTTCTGCTGTGCTAATTGCAAAGGAAAGTAAAGTAAAAAGCGAAACACCAACAGATTGATTTCATAGATATAAGTGAAGACCAGAAATTTGAGCGAAAGGCCAATGTGGATTATTTAGTATTTCGTTCAGATGTCAAGACAAGACAAATCTGGTGCTCCTTTTTCAGGAAATGAAACTGAAGAATGGCAACAGTAGCTATTCAATTTTGTGAGGAGTTTAGAGGTAGACTGTGTTTTTTAAAAATCACACAGCAGTTTCGTAGCGCGCTACGAAACTGCTGTAGGTGGTGATTTTAAACGCACAGCAGCTATTGTGATACTGTGAGCGGGAGTTGAGGAAGAGAAACACCTGTATATCAATACCACTTACAGCACATCAGAAACATGGCAGCATTCCATACTTGGGGTTATTAAAAGAGCTGGGACATGTTGCTGAATTTTCGAAGGATGGTAGGAGACAGGGACCTTAAAAATAGGTGTTTTGATTCTGATGATAAATGAGCCATCAGCGCTAGCAGGTATCCAAAGTCAGCGTTCCTTGCATCTTTAGCTCAGCCATCTCAGCCTCACTGAAGGAGGACAGCTGTCAAGGATACAAGAAGAATCAAGCATACGAAGAGAATGGAATTAGTGTTTTAGTTTGATTAGGATTTTGTGTAATTACAGCTCAGCATGTTTGTAATTAATAAATTAGTTATGCACTAGATAGGGATAGTCAATAGCCACCTTCGAGGCTCCCCTCATGCTGGAGGAGGAAGCTCGAGGTGGTTAAGCTTGTTTGCCTATATATGGATCAATGTTGGATGAAGAAAGGGTTGGAGATTTATGAAAAACAGAGTTTTATTTTGGCTGATGTAAAAGACTTATTACAGTAATAGAAAACAGCTGTTGTTTCTTCTCAAGATTCTCAATAGATCATATTGTTCAAATGTATGGTGGTTTGTTCTCTTAGTGTTCTTTTTACAGTATTGTTACAGCATAATCACTCAGAATTCATGTTTAATGCTCTGACTTCCTGTATGCTTGGCAAGCTGTGGTGTATGTAAAGTGTGTTTGAACATCTGATGTAAAGAGCCTTGACTTCCATGAAAGGACAGTACTTTTGTTTTCTGAAATGTGTGAGACTCCATAAGCCCAATGAAGACTAATTTGATATTTGTCCAACCAGCTTATTTTCATGTGTTGTTTAGAGAGTTAGCCATCTTTCCTTGTCATTAATCCATATTCATAATCTGTGAGAGAGCCCTCTCTGACTAAGGAGGCTAAGCCTTAGTCTAAAGCCTGGTTTGAAATAGTTACATGAGATCTTGCTAAGTAGCAGCCCTTAGTACACGATTTTGTGATAACACAAGCTACCTGGGACAAAATTGAGCAGAAAAGAAAACAACAGAAAGGTAAAACTGAAGATATAGACAAAGGTAAAGCACCTGAATCTGCTCACTATGTTGTGGCACAATGTAACATTGGAGTAAATGAAGATTTATTTAATGCTTCCCTCGCTTCTTGGAAAAATGATTGGTTGCTTGATTTAGGAGCAACCTGCCATGTGACTCATAGAAAATATTTTTTTGAAGATTTCACTAACAATGTTGATGGAGCAATATACTTTGCAGACCAATAAAAAATCAAGCCATCAGGTCTTGGCACAATCAGGCTTAAACTGCTTGGTCTTCCAGACTTTCTTCTGCATCATGTTCTATATCTCCCATCGCTCAAGAGAAACTTGTTGTCCTTGGTCCACATCCGCTGGCAAGGTCACTCCATTCATATGTTTGATGGCAAGCTTGAGGTAAGTAAAGCATTTGACCACTCAGTTGTCATGAGGGGAATAGAAGAAGAAAGGCTTCTCAAGCTACAAGGAACCTCTGCTCGTGCACAACATTTCTCATACAATTCTCATCATGAGGAAGGTACACTTCCATCAAGTTTATTATGGCATGCTAGATTTGGACATTTGAACTATGAGAGTCTCCACTTGTTGAAGAAAAATGGTGTTGCTAGTTTGCCTACAATTCCTAGGAAACTTAAGCAATGTGATGCTTGCATTCTAGGAAAGCATAGCAAACATTATTTTCATGATTCACATTCAAGAGCACATAGAAAACTTGAACTCATTCATTCAGATTTATGTGGTCCAATGCATGTTCCTTCTGCAAATGGAAATAAATATATCATGACATTTATTAATGACTACACCAGAATGTGTTGGGTTTATTTATTGAAGAAAAAATCTGATGATTTTCAAACATTCAAGAATTTCCATAAATGGATTGAAAATGATGCAGAATCTCATATTGGGTCTATTCGCACTGATAATGAGAAAGAATACACATCAAATGAATTTGAAAACTATATTCGCCAACATGGGATCAAACATCAAACAACCATGCCTTATAATCCCCAACAGAAAGGTGTAGCTGAAAGAGTGAATAGGACAATCTTAAATATTGTACGATCCATGCTCTTCTTAAAAAATTTAAAGATAATGGTTTGGGCTGATGCTGTTCTATGTGCTGCATATATAAAGAATAGATGTCCATGTAGTGCTATAAGAAACAGAACTCCATATGAAATGCGGTATGGACATGTTCACTCGGTAAAGCATCTCAGGGTCTTTAGTTCCTCCTGTTATGCCTTGATACCAAAGGTACATAGAAACAAACTTGGTGCTAGAAGTCGTAAGTGTATCTTTCTAGGGTATTCAAACACCTCCAAAGCATACTACCTCTATGATGAAGTAAATAAGAAGTTTGTTGTATCTATAGATGTAATTTTTCTTGAATCATCCAAAACTGACAATGTTGTTGAGCGGAAACTTGATCACCTAGATAGATTCACAAAAGCAAAATCATTTCAAGAATTTGATAATCAGATTCCAAATCTTGAAGGGGGGATTCCTATACTATATCAACATGTGGAATCTTCTTCTGAAGAACACTCTCCCCTGCATGAAACTCCAACAATGGATGATGCTTTAAGTGATGTGATTGATAGAATTGGGAGACTCAATATTAATTCAGTCCCAACTCAGTCAACGGAGTAGCCTAGATCATCTGAAAAAGGTCCCCCAAAGTGGCTAAAAAAGACACTTGAAATTCAAACCAGAAAAATGGAGGTGATGTAGATGACTCTAATTCACCTGTTGATATGGATGTTTCTTATGATTGTGAATTGAACTTGTCTACAGATTTTGAACCAACTTCCTTCAAAGAAGTTTCTTCTCATGATGAATGGCAAGAAGCAATGCAAAAGGAGTATGATGCCCTCATAAAGAACGACACTTGGAAGCTGGTTGATCCTCCATTAGGAACCAAACCAATTGGCTGGAAGTGGGTCTACAAGAACAAATATAAAGCTAATGGCTCACTTGACAAGCACAAATCTAGGCTTGTGGCAAAAGGTTTTGCACAGAAGGAAGGGGTCGATTATGAGGAGACTTTTGGCCCCACACCAAAATGGGCTACCATCCGGACACTCTTTGCACCAGCAGCTCAGAACAGTTGGAAAGTCCACCAAATGGATGTAAAAACTAATTTCTTAAATGGAGATCTAAAAGAGAATGTTTTTATGTACCAGCCTGAAGGATTTTCTATGAAAGTACATGAACATAAAGTATGCAAACTGGTGAAGTCCTTGTATGGCCTCAAACAAGCACCGCGAGCCTGGTATGAAAAACTAACTGAGCATCTTTTGAAACTCAATTTCAAACATTATGATCTTGATGATGCAACTTTATTTGTCAAGAAAATTGGGAAAATAGTTGTATATCTTGTGGTATATGTAGATGATCTTTTGATGACAGGGAACAGTGAAAGCTACATTGCATCCATAAAGAAGGAATTGGGGAAAAGTTTTGAAATGACTGATTTGGGCTATGTTCATTTCTATCTTGGCATTGAAGTAACCCAACATCCGATGTCCATATTTCTTTCTCAAAAGAAATACACTGGAGATCTGTTGAATAGGTTTGGCATGATAGAGTGCAATCCTCTTACTACTCCATGGAACAAAACTTAAAGCTCATGTGTATTGAAGGAAAAGAATTTAAGGATGCAACAAAGTATAGACAACTTGTAGGAAGTCTCAACTACCTAACTACTACCAGACCAGACATTCCATTTGCTGTTAGAATCCTCTCCAGGTTTATGCAAAACCCTTGTGAGGGACATTGGTTTGCTACAAAAAGAGTTCTAAGGTACTTGAAGGGAACTTAAGACTTTGGAATCAAGTATACATAGGTGGATGGCTTCAGCTTTATTGGATACTCTGATTCAGACTTCGATGGAGACAAAGAAACTCGCGTATCTACCTCGAGATATGCTATGAGTCTTGGATCAGGAGCTGTCTCCTGGAGATCATGAAAACAATCAGTTCCAGCAGATTCCACAACAGAAGCAAAATATGTGGCAATAGCTGAAGCAACAAAAGAAATTGTATGGCTTAGGAAAATTCTTGAAGATTTGCAGGTAAAACAAGTACAATCAACTCCACTCATGATTGACAATACCTATGTAATAAAGTTGGCAAAGAACCCAAAGTTCCATGATCGAACAAAGCACATCAATACTAAATATCATTTGATTTGACATCATGTTGAGGCCAAAAATATCCATCTCCATCATTGTTCCACAAATGAGCAAATTGAAGACATCTTCACCAAAGCGCTGGGAAGAGAAAAGCTTGAATGATTCAAAATGATGCTTGGACTCACCAACATCCTTTCAGATTAAGGAGGGGAATGTTGACACCTAATCCTTGTGATTGGGTGAATATGTGTAAATAGATAAATAAGAATTATGAATAGTCATCGGGAGATGAACTGAACAGTCTCTCCCTCATGTATATAACGAATACCTACTTGATGGAATATAACACACGAATCATTTTTTTCCTTATGGAGTTACTGCCTGGCCTGACAATGAAAAGTTACTTACCTGGGACATGTTTACATGTGCAACTTGTCTGGCCTTAATCAATTTCTCCTATGCAAAGCATGAGAGGAGTCTCGGCCTCATCTCTTTATGAGATGAAATTATATATATCATATTTGTGAGTTTCTGTGGAAATATTTAATCAAAATTTGAGGTGTGTGGGTTTGCGTATAGCTAATACTTTTAGAATGTGGTGGTCCAATAAAAAAGTTTCCTCTTTTAAAGTTCTACCTTGTCTACTTATTTCTTTTGTTTGGCAATAAAAAAATATGGCAGTTTTTCACGACAAGTTCATCCCCCTATCTGCATGTGCTGCAAAGGTTACCGCTTTGGCTCAAAAATTAGGGGCAAACCCTCCCCTCCCCAAATAGAGAAGCATATGTATTCTTGAAGTTGATTTTGGTTCCCTCTGGGGCTTCTTCACTGGTTTAGCCACGACCATCCTTCGCCATGTGGTGTCAGGTAGTCTTGAACTTAAGTCACTCCCATTTCTTATATTCATGATATGCCCCTTGTAGGGGGTCAAATAACAGGGCTAAGTTTATAGCCTTATGAGTTCTACTAGAAGTGGCCTAAAAAAAGGTGCTTCAATTCTCCAAGTGATGGGAGATTCAAAGTTGGTCACTGATTGGGCAAACCATATGGAAAGTGTATGCATAATTTGAGGAAAAAAAGATAACATTTGATATGTTCGCAAATTACAATATTTTTTTTTTATAGAAAGTATTTTTGTTTATTAATTTTAATTTACGATTTGTTTTATTCTATAAATTTACATAATTTAGAACATAAAATTTATAAAATTGTTTTTTTAAACAAAATATTTACTAAATTATAACATTTTTCCTCACTGAGTTTAATATATGACACTATATTAGAATATTTTCGTTTAAGGAAAACTTTATATATGTATATCGGATAGAATGACATGATATTAAAGTTAAATCATAAATGTCAATGGAATGGAAGACTATGAACTTAATGTGTTTCTTTTTAATGTGTATTTATGATTTTAATTATTTAATTTAACCACTTTCTTTTCCATTTTTTGATGGATTTAATTATTATTTTTAACCTTTTTGGTTGATAAAAAATATTATTATATGATTTCCTAAATTCCATTCTTTAGAGATGGAGGTAGTGTATGCATTGGAGCCAAATAAATAGTAGATGATGGAGAATGAAGAGGAACGGAGGAGGCCATGGTGAAGAAGATGTGGAGGAGGCTATAGGAGATGATGCATAGGGAAGGAGATTAACGAGTAGATAGTGCAGGTGGAGGGAAATGATGTAATATATGGGAGAGAGGAGGAGGACATGAGATATGTATGAAGCAAATGATGGGGTCATGGAAGGGAAGTATAACAGAGGATTAAGAGAGGAGGATGATGTGGAGGAGGTATAAAAGTAAGGGGAGATGGAAGAGGAAATGTGTAAGGTAGAGGAGGAATGTTTCATGGAGCTAGAGGTGGAAGAGGAGGTGGAGTAGGGGAAGGTAGTGGGATAGTGGAGTTGGAGGTAGACGATGAGGATGTATATGGGAAGACAGTGTAGGAGGTGTGGAAAGAGGGGTGGAAGTGGTGGTGGAGGAGGTGGTGGGAGAGATGGTGGCGAGGAGTAGCTAGAAAAGTGGGAAGTGTAAGAATGTGGAAGAATGGGGGGTGGTGGATCCGTGAAAAGATTCTATAGAGTATTGAACCCTCTCTCTCAATTTTTGGTTCATATTGAAGTATGTCTATGTCAACTTTGGCATAGAAGGTTTGGACAGCTTCATCACAAAATATTACCAACTCTAGATTCAATGGTGAATGGCATCCTTGAATTCGAGGAGGATCATGAAGGAGTATGAAAGGGATCTGAATTAGGTGAAAATGTTAAGAGACCATTTGGAAGCAGTGCTTCAAGGTAAAAAGAAATCCTCAATCTCATTCATCGTGATGTCCATGGTCGTATGTCTACAAAGTCTATTGGGGGTAGTCTATATTATGTAATACTCATTGATGACCACTCAAAGAAAACTTGGATCTATTTTCTCAAGTCCAAGGATGAAGCATTCAACAAATTTCAAGAATTGAAAGTTGAAGTAGAGAACCTTACAGAAAGGAGGATAAAATTATTACTATCTAACAATGGAGGAGAGTACACATCAAAGGAAATCATAGCTTCCTATAAAGAGGATGGGATTAAGAAGTAGTTGAAAGTACCATATAATCCTCAACAAAATGTATTTTCTAAAAGAAAAAATTGATCAACTGAGGAAAGTGTAAGAGCCATGTTACATGATCAAGACTTGCCAAAATTTATGTATGGTGAAGCAACAAAAACTGCACTATATGTTCAAAATCAAAGTGCTCATAGATCACTAGACAACATGACTCCCAAGGAAGCATTCACTAGCAATAAACCAAGTCTAGACTATCTTTGAAAATTTGGTTGTCCTTTCTATGTCACATTCTGTAAGATAAGAGAAATAATTTAGATCCTACAAGCATGAAAGGCATATATGTTGGCTTGAATAACAACTTAAAGGCCTATAGTATTTACATATATGAAGGATGCCTAATAAAAGTAAGCGAATATGTGATCATTAATGAAAGTATTACATTCAAGAAATCAAACGACCTCCCAATGGACTGTAATGATGAAGATCTTCCAATATTTGAAAAAGAATGGACTAGGGGGGAAGAGAATTCAAATAATGAAGAAGGAGGTCCTAATAAACCTATGCAACTAGTAATCATGCCTGAAAGCAGAAATATACCTAATTAGTTGAAGTCTACTCCTCTAGATGCAAAATGACATGAAGCAGGCAAAGGCATGTTCAAGGAGAGTAAGAAGCTTAAAAGATATTTAGGGTATCCAACCTATATGAAGAAGTTAATAGAAGCAATACCATTCACCTTGGAAAAGACCATAAAAAATTTAAAAAAGGAAAGATGACATGAATGAAGAATATCAATTAATAATGAAGAATGGAGTAAGGGAGATCATACCTAGGCCTAAAGTCAAATATTGTTATAGACATTTTTGGGCCCTACAACCCCAAGTATGAAATGTCCATAAATCAAGGGCTCCTAAGTCCCTAAAAGTGTTGTTCTAACCCCTAAAGGAGCAAGGTCAACATATTACAGCTTCTCCCAGAAGTTCTCCATGAAAAACTGCTCAGAATTGGTCAAAACAGGATCATTTCAGTTGCTCCACTGGGTAAGTGCGTTGCATTGCACCTAAATACACTATGTGGGTGTGATGCATTTCAAAAATCCCTTCTATGGGGTGAGATGGGCGAGAAATGACAAATGGCAGTGTCATTCCGCGAGGTGGAGAGGCAATGGAAGCTTCCAGAAACTTCTCCTGTGACACTTGCCTCACTGAATTCGACTAAGGATGAGTAAGAGACCTTCAGTCTCCAAGTGGAAGCAAGAACTATCAGAGGGAGGACACTATTCAAATCACAAGCTAACTCATCCCCCTTACAGATATCTATATATGGATCCCTCATCCCAGAGATCCAGAGGCTGGAATTTTGCATATTGTAAGGAATTGTTGTTGGTTTCTTGAGACAAAAATCAGATTGTTGGGTGATCTAAGCTTTGTATGAGGTGAAGAGGGGCTTCTTTGCTGAGAGGTGGATGCTGGGTCAGAACCACTGGTTGTAACTCTTCTTGGCTATTTCTTGTTTATCAATAAAATCTATTCTAGTTTTCCTCCATACTCTTGTGTCATTCATATTTGTTGCATTTATATGGTCAATTTACATCTGATCCTAAATTGTTTATGATTATAGATCCATGTCTTTGTATAGTGCTATGCTACTGTGATCTTACAGGTACTTGGTGAAGCTAGGCGTGCAAGGGAGCAGGTAGCTAGAGATTATCAAAGAAGAGAAGAATCGAATCAGGAGATTAGCGCAAGACAGCGGTTGGTCTTCTTGTTCTTCTCTATTTATAATTCATAAAAAAAAAATGAAAGTAGCTTTTCTATGTTTGTTTCTAAGGCAGCTGTCACACCTTAGTGGGATAGAGCAGTTCTATATAGACACTTTTCCCTATAACAAAATGGCGACTCCACTGGGGACGAGTTAGTTTGTTTGTTTATCTTCCTTGTTGTCTATTTCATAAACTTACAGACAGAGCCTGAAGTCGTGCCAGGTAGCTTTCGAAAAGCATTTGCTATGCAAATGCGAAGTAGATAAATGCCAGTTCAGTCAATCTCCGGGATCTGTTTATGATTTAAACAACTGATTCACAAACTCTCTGATTGCCCTTGTGATAGCTCTTAGATCCTCCTTAGATCTACCCCTGATTGTTGCATTACTGATTGTTTTTTTGCTCGGCCAAAACCCAAGAACTGGACTGCAAACTGTGACCCGGAACCCAACCAAAGTCTCATCTCTAGCGCAGCGCAGGTACTGTTCAGAGAATCTGAACTTCAGCGCACTTCCTGAGTGGACAAGCTGTGCTGCATTTCAAATTCTCTGTGTTACAGGTGCACTGATCAGACTAGGCTCTGGGCAGTTTTTTTTTGGTTTCTGTGATTCACTCTTTCCAGTTCTATTCCTGAATTTTGCTGCCTGTGATCAGTATATGTCTGTTTGAAACCCCATTTCCTTGCTGTTATTCTGCCTCCTTTGTACAAAAGAACTGTAAATGTTTTTGTGTGTTTGTTGAGTCATTTTCAGTTCTCCTTTGCAAAAGTAACATAATCTTACTGTCGTCCTTTGATTTGAAACTGTCACAAGTGTCGATTTCGATCGTAGGAAAGAATTTGATTGTTGTTGATAGTAGATTATCCTGTTACTATTGTTTTTGGTCTGAATTTGTAATTTTCTAGTGTCAAAAACAAGTATTCATTTCAAAATCGTAAAGTGTTGTGATCTTCTCCATTTTTAATTTCAAAAAGAAACTTGTTGATATTTGTCGCTTGAAAAGAAATTCAGATTTGTGCATCAACTTTCTTCTTATCATTCATATACTAAGAAAGTCGAAAACAAATACATGCATGTGCATTTTCATATAGACAGTCTGATTGGTTTGATTTAGGAAAGTGCATTTAGAGTGTGCTCTTTGCTCTTTGAGAAAAGATTTTGTCTTTCTTTTCCTTAGTAGCTAGGATTTTCATTGCACAAAGAAGATAAAAAGTTTGTTTATCATCTTAGATTGCATTTTAGGAATTATATCTATACATCACGCGATGACCCTGAAAGGCAAACTTCATAAACAAGATCAACTTAAAATAAATTGAATGAATCTAACAACGCTTTGGAACCTAATGCACAACATCTAGAAGTCTAGGCTAGAGACGTATTTCGGCGTCGTAAAGCCTGGTAACTGTTGTTCTTACTGATGGTTGGGTGATTGCTCCACTTTAAGATGATAAGTGCCAGTACAGACTTGTGCTCGCACGTACCGTCGAGTATATTTTGGGAGACCCCAATAGGCTTAATCCTTTATCCATAGGAAGCCGTGTCTGCCGCCCTATTGATCGCAATGCACTGAACACAACATTCGGGAAGATTGACTACCGTACCGTAAAAAGTATTCTGCAGTTTTGCGATTGGTTTAGTAATCCCTCTACCTAGATTTCCAGAGCAGTCCCTTTAGTTCCTTTTCAGACTCTTTAACAGAAAAGGTCCATCTGAGAACTTGTCACTTCAGGCTCATTAAAAATCGAAGGCGACTAGAGTCATCTTTTGTTTTTTCTCGACTCTTTAAAATTGAAAAAACAAGTTGTGTCAAAGCGTCTAAAATTTATTTTAAATGGAATATTCATTACCCTTTCCTAAGTTGATCTTGGGTTGAGAAAATGGAATCCACCAACCAAGGAATTCCCCTTGGAGGAAATCCTAGTCCCTTCTCCTCTTGGGGGGATGTTGGTGCACCCCATATGGCCACATTGTCGCTTCCAGGACTGACAATTGGTTTGCCGGTATGGCTCTTCTCAACCTCTGTCGTTCAGAACACTGTAATTCCTTAACAATTGAGCCAACAACTAGATGAGTCCAGAGTTACCCACCAACCTTCTACTTCCTCTAATTCTCCCTCTCCTCCTTCCTCTTCGCTTGACGGGGCTTGTAAAGCAAAAAGTCAAGTACCCGAGAAGAAGAAGGAAAAGAAGAAGAAAGAGAAGAAGAAGAAGGAGCCAAAAGCGAAAATCCACACACTGCACCGACCAGGCCTAAATCGCCATGTGTCATTTGCAAAGGAGACCACTATCACAGAGATTGTCCTTGCATC
This sequence comes from Pinus tabuliformis, assembly GCA_031772625.1. NCBI lineage: Eukaryota > Viridiplantae > Streptophyta > Pinopsida > Pinales > Pinaceae > Pinus > Pinus tabuliformis. Next base: position 1,104,094,148 of record CM062804.1, on the reverse strand, counting down.
CCTCAGATCTTAAGGGACTGGTCTCCTCGCTTGCACAACCTGGTGTCATCAACCTCTGAAGATCATGTTGAAAACACATCGTCGACTAGTGAAAGTGAAGCCCCTGGACAAAAAGGAAAATTCAGATTTCCTTGTAAAATGTGCGAAGGCGATCATGCCGTCCACTGTTGTCCCTTCTTAGACGAGGCTAAAAGAGTTTTCGACAATCGTCCGGTTTCACTATTACGACTTCCTCCTGGATACAAGAAACTCTTGCCAAGTCCATCGCTAGTTGAGAATCTGGTTGACCGGCCCAGATGGTCGGCCGAAGTTTCTATCATCGAAGAAAAACCATCTGAATCAACACCAGACGAAAGTCAAAAGGTCGAGACGGCAGTTGACCCTGTCTTGCCTTCAGAAGTTCCATCTTCAGATGATACAGTCACCGAAGAGAACAAGGATGACACCGTCCAAATTCTTTTCGTAAGCACAGACTCCGATGAACATGGGGGCAATTTACCCATTCCTTTACCGCAGGAAGGAAGTTCATCAGAGTCGTACCCGGCCATCTATTCGGTCCCACCTCCAAGCAACCTAGTTGTCTCCTTCGATTGGAATCAACTAGGCAGACCCCGTTTATCGGCCAGTATACCATTTCGAATCATCGTTCAAATATATAGAATGGTTATGGCCGGTACCATCATAGATGAAGGGGCTTCTGTGAGTATCCTTTCCTCGACTGCTTGGAAAGCGCTTGGTTCGCCATCACTTTTGCCTGAGATGAGAAATCTGACGGGCTTTGATAAAGGAACCAGTCGACTATTAGGGATCCTTCCTAATGTGCCCATAACATTGAGAAGGAAAACCATTCAAATGAACGTGATGGTAGTTCAAGGACCCCTGGATTACAATCTACTCCTTGGACGAGACTATATTTATTGCATGAGAGCCATTGTCTCATCACTCTTTAGAGTGATGTGTTTTCCGCACGAAGGAAGAGTGGTCCAACTCGTAGACCAGCTTTCGTTTCCCAGATCACGCATAGCAAATAGTCATATACCATCCCTGAATGGTCTTTTCACGTAAGAAATGTCTCAATCCCCAGTCCGTCCACCTGATGAGCGCGACTGATTCGGGGGATATGACTGAAACCCAGGGGGCATTCACCCTGGTCTGCTTCGGCAGGAAAACTTCTGGTATAGGGTAGGTTTCCGCGAGAGAATATGACTAGTCCGTACTCCCATCCGTGATTGGAGGAGGGGGTTATTCTAGAACAGGATTCTCTTGTCAAAGTTATGTGAGTTGGCGGGCATCGCCATTCACCTTTGTCTATTTCGGTAGACATCACCGAAGAAGTGTTTTGTTTACGCCATGAATAGAACAATCTTTGGTAACCTGAAAGAGGTAAGCCTTTCCCGATAAAACAAATGTTTTATCTGCAAATTGAGGGGTAACCTTGAAACTCTGTTTTATACCTGGGGGCATGCAAACCTTTTGGAGTGCAAGCGAAGAGCGACTATTTTTTTTTTTTAAATTTGTAGGACCTCTAACCCTTAAACTCATAGGATTGGTCGTTTCCTAACTTGCATAAAGAAAGGATGTGGGGCAAAAATCTAAAAGTTGTCGTTTTTATATGAGACATTCTTATCATAAGACTGGATTAATCGAGCAGTTTTAGCGCGGACTTCATGCTCGTTAAAAAATAAACATAAGCAATGAGCACATGTTCCTCCAGAGCTTAAGCTCATTAAAAAATGAACCAATTTCCAGTAAATAACCATCGTGAATGTAGTACTTCAGCCTTTAAAGCCTTGGTCGTGTTTGCACCGTCACCTCCACTTTTGCATTGGCCGATCATTCACCTCCATTTGATTGTTTACCCATTTTGAGGAACAGCTGCGAAGAGTGATCTCACTAGCCATCCTTGTAACACTGCCGTGATTGGAAAATTCCAAACCTTACCTGGAATCAGCTGCTACCCAATTTTATCACTCGTTCCTCAAAAGACGTGTCTCCTTTAAGCTCTTTTCAACTGACTCGTAAAATATGAAAAGATTGCCGAGCCATTGACCTCTCCAGCTCATTAAAGGGATAGGAAGTGCTATCCCTCCTCTAAATTTTAATCTTTTTGGACCTGAGGGATTATTACACAAAAAGATCAAGCGCTTGTTTTGTTCGGCTCGTTAAAAGTATCGAAAATTCATCCCTTCTGTATTGTTTTATACTTTTTTGGACTTAAGGGATTAGATGACGAAAAAGGAATTTTGGAGTTGCCTTTACGTTCCTTTTCAGACTCTCTAAAATTGAAAAGGACCGACTTATCTTTGTCGTTAAACTCGTTAAGAAGATTAATAGCAACAAACTTGTCTATAGATGAGAACGAGTTTCACTATCGCTAGGCTCGTTAAAACATAGCAATGGGTTTGCCCGAAGGGCAAATTATAGAACAAGCATATGTTATCCTCCTCAAGCTTGACAAAAATAAAGAGGTACTGGTCAGCAATGACTGGGGAAAAATTGGGAAGAAAACTTGAAGAAACTTTGTTGGTAGCAAGTCACTCTTGAACATGACACTTTCACTCCGCATCCAAGTCGGGTTGGGTTGTTTCATTCACCGGTCACATCACCATGGTCCCATCACACCATCCATATTTGGGGTTAATGCTACCAATCCATCATGTCAGTGTCGTCGATATGTTCAAGAGAAGTCATTCAGAGAGTTCACCTGTGTACTACCCACTACCATAAATTTATACTCCATCCTTTCATGATCGCCACCCTGAACCTTATATCACCAGACCATTTTCACCTCCATTAAAATCATTTGCTCCGTTCCGTGTCATTGATGTGGGATTCATTAAGGCCCTCCTATGACGGATCGCTTCTTGTCGACATCAGCTCATTATCCAAGAAGTTGATCTAGGAACACCCCATTCAGTACTTTGAAGCTTGCATGCCTCAATGGCAAGTTTCTCACTTCCGGTGACAGGTTTACATCAATGGCCTTCGACCGAAAGATTTTGCGTGGTGTTCGACGCCAAGTCCTTTATTCACACCACGTGAATTGTACTGCAGTACCTTGAGGGTCATTATCATTATCGGTGATTCCTCTCGCGCTTGTTAATAGTTTACATTATTGGCTGGTAATCAAGCGATGTCTTTCCATGTTCGACTTCAGAACATTTCTCACATGGATCAACTTGTACTTCGAGTGAAGACCGAACGAGATTGAAGACCTCGGATCTAGTTTCATCCATCCAGGCTGCGATATATATTCAGGGAAATAAAGACATCAGATGTACATCATTGCTGCACAGATAATCATCCAATCAAAGGGATGATGACTCTTCCAAGATCATCAGTCTACACTCAAACGATTGTCTGTCCTATGTACATGAAAATGAATTTATAAAGCTGAGCATGGGAATGCCCGCCTCAGCTAGATCATGAAAATATTATGAAGATAATGTATTGTATTGTATCTTATTACAGGTCTCCTCTCAGCATTGAAAGAACTTCGGATCCTCATAATAAAGCATTTCACCCGACATCAAAAGATTAACGACCTCGTGCTTTAGGGGGCAACTGTTATAGACATTTTTGGGCCCTACAACCCCAAGTATGAAATGTCCATAAATCAAGGGCTCCTAAGTCCCTAAAAGTGTTGTTCTAACCCCTAAAGGAGCAAGGTCAACATATTACAGCTTCTCCCAGAAGTTCTCCATGAAAAACTGCTCAGAATTGGTCAAAACAGGATCATTTTAGTTGCTCCACTGGCTAAGTGCGTTGCATTGCACATAAATACACTATGTGGGTGTGTTGCATTTCAAAAATCCCTCTATGGGGTGCGATGGGCAAGAAATGACAAATGGCAGTGTCATTCTGCGAGGTGGAGAGGCAATGGAAGCTTCCAGAAACTTCTCCTATGACACTTGCCTCATTGAATTCGACCAAGGATGAGTAAGAGACCTTCAGTCTCGAAGTGGAAGCAAGAACTATCAGAGGGAGGACACTAGTCAAATCACAAGCTGACTCATCCCCCTTACAGATATCTATATATGGATCCCTCATCCCAGAGATCCAGAGGCTGGAATTTTGCATATTGTAAGGAATTGTTGTTGGTTTCTTGAGACAAAAATCAGATGGTTGGGTGATCTAAGCTTTGTATGAGGTGAAGAGGGGCTTCTTTGCTGAGAGGTGGATGCTGGGTCAGAACCACTGGTTGTAACTCTTCTTGGCTATTTCTTGTTTATCAATAAAAGATATTCTAGTTTTCCTCCATACTCTTGTGTCATTCATATTTGTTGCATTTGTATGGTCAATTTACATCTGATCCTAAATTGTTTATGATTATAGATCCATGTCTTTGTATAGTGCTATGCTACTGTGATCTTACAGGTACTTGGTGAAGCTGGGCGTGCAAGGGAGCAGGTAACTAGATACTATCAAAGAAGAGAAGAATCGAATCAGGAGATTAGCGCAAGACAGAGGTTGGTCTTCTTGTTCTTCTCTATTTATAATTCATAAAGGAAAAACGAAAGTAGCTTTTCTCTATTTGTTTCTAAGGCAGCTGTCACACCTTAGTGGGATAGAGCAGTTCTATATAGACACTTTTCCCTGTAACAAATATGTGGTAACTTTGAAGTAGATCTAGAAGATTAAACATGCAGTAGATGGATGTATTGATAAATATAAGGAAATATTTGTGGCTAGGGGCTTCTCCCAATGGGAAGAAATTGACTATGAAGAGACATTTGCACCTACAACAAGGTATACAAATATATCTTCGTTGGTCTCTTTGGCAACATCAATTGGATGGAACATCCACCAAATGGATGTCAAGGCAACATTTTCAAATGGTACTATCAATAAAGAAGTCTATATAGAACAACCCTTGGGATTTGAATTAATTGATACAGAGAACTATGTATGTAGGATGAAGAAGGAACTTTATGGCCTTAAGAAAGCACCAAGGGAATTGTATGCAAGGATGGATAGATACCTACAAAGATTAAGATTCTTGAAGAGTTGTGTTGATATAAATCTCCATATCAAAGTTGTGAAGGATGAGACCATAATAATTCTTTTTATGTTGATGATATTCTCACGAAATATGTAGAAGGTCATATTCAAGGGTGCAAGAAGCATCTAGGAGCGGAATTCGATATGAAGGATCTAGGCTTATGCGTTATTATTTGAGGTTGGAAGTTTGGCAAGGACATGATGAGATTTATCTAGTCCAGGAAATTATGTGATTGATATGCTAAAAAGGTTTAAAATGATGGACTACAAACCTATGAGAACCCCTATGGTCACAAACATAAAGAGGCTAAGAAGTTCTGAATTAAGCCCTGTTGATCCAACGAGGTATAGAAAATTGATTAGGCTCACTAATGTATATGGTAAATACTTGACCAGATATTTGTTTTGCAGTGAATATTCTCAGTCAGTTCTACGTAGAGCTCAAGAATGATCAGTGTATGGCATTGAAGCATATACTAAGATATCTTCAAGGAACAATCCACTATTACTTGAAGCATGATAAGGGGAATGATGTCCACTTGATTGGATATACGTATTCCAATTAGAGAGGTAGTGATATGTATGAGATAAGAACTACTAGAGGATGTTTTAGTTTGGGATCCTCCATGATATCCTGGATGAGTGGAAAGAAAGAATTGGTTGTTTTTGGTAGTCCAGAGGCTCAATACATTGCAGCTTGCGAAGTAATAAGGGAATTTGTATGGTTGAGGAAGCTGCTATCTCACCTATTTAAAGGACTGATTGACCCTACATTAATAGATTGTGACAACAACGACTGTATAAGGTTGTATGAAGACCCAATGTTCCTTGGAAAGACGAAGCACATAAATAATAAGTATCACTACACATGAAAGTTAGTCCAACATGGAGTATTGCAGTTATGATATATATCCACCAATTAATAGGTAGCTGACATCTTGACAAAATCTTTTCCTAATAAGAAACTCATGTATTTAAGAGACAACCTTGGAATAGTTGATATATCCTCCTTGGTTGAGAGGGATATAGACACGTCCTTCTTGTCTTCACTTTGTGAAGAATGAATGGAGGATTCAATAAGCATCTAGCCTCTAATACTCTTTGAGCATGAGATAGGGTATCCAATATAAGAGTAGTGGAAGAGGAAATTCCTTGGAGATGTGTTATTCCAAGATAGGAATTGTCCTAAAAGAACATAACCTATGAAAACCTAGGTGGGGTATTTGCCTTAAGACATTGATGATGGTGTCTATCAGTCATTGGTCTTGCCAACATATTTCTCTCGTCTTATGGAGAGATAGAGTTGTTAGTCAAGGCCTCTCTATGTGACAATGTTGGTTGGTATGATATAAAGAGATAAGATTAAAGGATAGATTATGATATGGCTTACCAATGTGACTCTTATTATGTTATCCCTTCAGTTTGAGAATGTTTATGTGCTATTTTGAATACCTACCTAGTTAAGAGGGACAATTGAAATGTGTAACTAGGCCCGGTCTTCATAAATATGAAATGTACTTTTGATTATTTTATATTGTAAAAATAAAGAAAAGTTATTATTTTTATTTTTGTAGTATGGGTTTCATGCTCAAGGTCTTTTATTTAGACGTCAAGTGCCCATTAAATCAAGAATTTAAAAGAGTCATTTTCATATGAAGAATACCCCATCGAGCACATTGTAACTTGTAAAAAGAATCATTTTTGTATTTAAAAGTGTTAAAATACCCTTCAATATCAAGTCAGCCTGACAGCTAAGAAGTCACCCTCATTAGGGCATGTTGTCCTCCTTCAAATCCTATATATAGGAAAGAAATTGACCTCCTATCGACATATTCATCTTCTCATCATCTAATAAAAGGAGAAGAAGAAAAAGGCTAGCAAAGGAGGAAGCAGGATGAAGGAAATTTCTTTTGGGTTGTTTCTCTCTCACACACACACACTTGTGAAGAAAGAAGGCATGGTTGTGTTGCTGCAAAATCAAAGCTGTGGAAATTTTAGAAAGAAGGTCGAATTAAGGTATATTATATCACCTAAAAACCCTATAAGAAGGATACAATCAATTGAAGGTCAAGAGAAGCCTTGGAAGAAGTGAATCTACTCGCATGTGTGCAAGCACCAACTGTTGTTTGGGGCCAAAATTTTAAGATCTATGGTGGAGGTTAAAATTTTGTAGTTGGGGTTCAAAGTCGTGTAGATGGAAGACATTTAATTGGGTTTCACTTGGACAAAGGAAGCACATCATCTAGGAGGTACAATTTGGCCTTAGTAGGGTTTTGGTATTGGTCTAGAGGTATTGGAATTCATCATTTGAATAATCTATAAGAAGAGAAGAGATTTGTGGGTTTTCCTCTCAAGTGGAGAGGTTTTAGCCCCAGATTGCAACCTATATCTTGTGTTCTATTGTATTGTTCATCTTATTATTTTGATAATTGTTTGATGATAATAACAACATAATAAAAAGAGAAGAAACTAATAATCTAGAAAATTAAAAATACATCACAAGAACTTATCAGGTTAAAAAGAAATCATCCTAAATGTATCTCTTTAGATTTCTCAATAAAATGGAGGTAGAGGTGGTAGAGGAGGAGAAAGGTCATGAAGTGGGATGTGGAAGAGGAGGAGGCATAGGGGATGGTAGTGGGCTATTAGGGTTGTAGGTTGAAGAGGATAAGGAGGTGGGAGATATGATGGTGGTTTAGTAGTTAGATAAGGGGGAGATGGAGGAATGAGGGGGTGATGGAAGGGGATGACGAAGTGATAGGTTGTGAAACAAGGGGTCAGTGAAAGGGGAGGAGGTGTAGAGGAATTCAAAGAATTACAATATTTAATAAGGAAGGATTCTGACAGGAGGAGGTAGGGGAAATGGATACATAGGTAGAGAAAATCAAAGTAATGGTGGTAGATGAGGAGGATAGTGGAGTTGGATGTGGAAGAGGATGAGGAAAAGGGGAAAGTAGTGGGGTAGTATATTTGGAGGTAGAGAACGAGCCATAAGGAAAGGTAGCGATGGTAGCAAAGGAGGTTAGGGAAGAGAGGTGGAAGAGGAGGTGGAGGAGGAGGTGGGATATATGATGGGGGAGGAGTATTAGAGAAGGGAGAAGGTGGAGGAATGAGGGGGTCATGGAAGGAGAGGAAGAAGTGGAGAAGCTGATAGAGGAATTCATAGAATTATAGGATTGAATAAGGGAAGATTAGGGGAGGAATAGGTAGGATAAATGGAGACAACAATAGAGGAAATGAAGGTGGCATTAGTAGAGGTGGAGGAAGGTTTAGTGGATTTAGAAATGGAAGAGGATGGGGCATAAAGGGAAGTAGTAGGGTTAGTTTAAGAGATGAGGGAGAAGGGGTAGAAGATGTAGTGGAGGAGAAGGTGGGAAATATGATGGAGGAGAAATTAGAAAAGGATGAGGTGGAGGAATGAGGGAGTAATGGAAGGGGAGGAGAAAGTGGAAGAAGTGATAGAAGAAATCATATAATTACATGATTTAGTGAGGGAGGATTATGAGATTAGGTAGGGAAAATGGAGACATAGGTTAAGGAAATGAAGATGTCGATAGTAGAGGAGAAGAATGTATTGGTAAAATTGGACATGGAAGAGGAGGAGGCATAGGGCGAGGTAGTGGGCTAGTAGTTTTGGAGGTTGAAGAGGAAGAGGCATAAGGGAAGGTATTGGTGGAAGTAGAGGAGGGATGGAAGAGGGTGGATGAGGTGGTGGAGGAGGAGGGGGGAGAGATGATGGGGGAGGTGGAGGAATGTGTAGGTGCTCGAAGTGGAGGTTGAATTTAAGGAGGTGAGAGAGGAATTCATAAAATTAGACAGTACAACAAGGGAGGATTAGTAGAGAAAGTGGTAGGAAAATGGAGAAAAAGATGGAACAAATGGAGGTGGAAGTGGTATAGGGGAATTGGAGTTGGAAGAGGAGGAGGAATAGGGGAAGGTAGTGGGGGTAGTGGACGAGATGAGAAAGAAGGGGTAGAAGAGGCAATAAAGGAGAAGGTAAGAGAGATGATAGGGGAGGATTAGTTAGAGGAGGAGGTCGATGAATGATGATCCATGTGGATATTGGTGGCCACCAGCCTATTTCACTTGGATGCCCACCATAGTTTCTTTCAATTTCCTTAATTTTAGCACAGTTTACTATCTTTGGCCATTTTTCTGGTCCTCAACTTCCGAAGGCATTTTGAGGCTCTAAATGATGTTTTTTTTAGGAAACAGGGAAACTTATAGCATGTGATCAGGGTTTGCAGTCGAAATTTTTATTTCTTCAATATATATTTCTAACGAGATATCGTATGTGTTAAACAAAAATCATATGCCAAAGTTATGATCCTTAGAATTTGGTGTACCAATTTACCTTAACAGGGCCCATAGAATTTTAGCAATTCATCTCCTAAGGTTAGGTTTTTGGATGTTTAGGGTTGTCCATTATTTCTCAATAATAAATAGACCTTTGATCCCATTATAACATAATTTAGAAGTCATGTAGCTACCACATCTCTTCTCAAAGATAAGCTACCATTTCCCGAGCTAGCTTATTTGCATTCTACATGTAAACAATTTGTAACACTTTGTTATTAATGAACTGAAGTTTTGTTTTTGTTGTATCTCAATGGTTCTTTTTAATTTTGTATTTCATTTTGTTTCTTCATAAATCTATATTAGTGGTATGAGAGCGGTTTTATTTTTCTCTATTTTTTGTGCATGTCCACAATGAGGTCATAGTATTAGGAGTTGGGACTTGGACTAGTTGAGCCTTTGCAAGACCATGCCCACCAACATTGATGGCCTCCCATCTTAGAAGAAAAGAGAGACGAGGGAGAAAGTTATCCATCAAACTGTTACTCGAAGAATCCCACAAGCGACCAAGGAAGGAGATGATGGACAACTATGCCCACTAACGATGAATATTCATTCAACAGTCACTTCAGAGTGGCTGCCCCCTTCAAGGTACAAGTTAACTTCGATATCCCTATATTCAAAGGTCAAATAGATATAGATGTCATAGATAAATCGTTGAATCTGTTGGATGGTTATTTTTCGGTCCATAATTTCTCTAAAAGGGAGAATATTACTTTCTCACTGCTTAAGGATGCCCCCTATGTTAAGGACTAGTGGGAAACATATTGTGAGAAAATGGTCGAGGAACCCTCCCTATTTACAACCGCCCCAACTTGGAACACTTTCCTAGACACTATCAAGGAACAATATTACCCCATGGGGAGCTATGAGGACAAGTACATACAATGGACCACATTACAAAAAAAAGGGACCAACATGTGTATGATCTCACAAATATTTTTCATACTCTATGTAAAATTTCGGTATCAAAGACTCTGGGTGACATTTGGTGCTCAAGTACCGTGACTATTTGCAAAAGTATATTCAGGAAGAAATGGAATTCTTGGACAGCTCCATAGTCTGTGAAGCATACCTACATGCTAACAAGACTAAACAAACGTTTAAATAAAAGAAGTGTGACTTTGGATATTCGAAACAGAAGCAGGGAAAGAGCATCCTCAAATAGTAAAAAAAATGATAGAGGTTGTTAACAGGATGATAATGCACATACTATTCATGTACAACTCCAAGCATCCATGAACCTAGGATGTGAGCTCGGCTGGCCACAATTATTTTCAAGTAGGTCTAGGATTTCAACCATTGTATCTAATTCATGTTGTCACGCCTCTTGAAACTACATTGGTAGAATCCAATCATATATAGTTCGAGGCTAATAAAGAAAATCAGTTTATTGAATTCATTCAACACATCCACCAGTAGGTTCATGACATCATGGATAAATCTAATGGAAAGTACAAGCATTGAAATGATCAACATCAGGTACCACACAAATTTCAAGTGGGTGACAAAGTTTGGTTTCATTTTCAAAAAGAACACCTTACTAGATCCCATCGAAAGCTCATACCACTCGAATATGGGCCTTACACCATCACTAAGGTCATGGGAGGCAATGATTTTTAGATCAACATTTACCCATTCCTTGGCATGCACCCAATGTTTAATGTGGACTTTGTCCAGCCATACTTTCAACCATTACTGCACACATTGGACATTCCAGAATAACTCACACCAACAGAGCTAAACCTACACTATATGAAACACGACACAACTGATCAGATCATGGAGACATAGGTCAAGAACAATCACTAGCAGAAGATACCTCTATATTAGGTTGTCAAAGCTAGCCAACGCCTTAACCAAGGCAAGTGGCTCATTCGGGACGAAGTTCAATAGAAGTTTCCCAGTCTCATGGATGCACTCAATGTTGGCATTATGATACAGGTGTTGTCCTTGATGGAAACTCACTAAGATGTCAGATCATAATGCATCTGGTCAATAGCAAATAATTAATGATTAGAGAGAGGTGTACACAGGTTCATCTTGACAAAGGAGCATATACACGTGGGTTAACAGATCAAAAGGAGGATATAATGTACACACACACTTTCACAGAAGGAATGGTGTGTATATCTTGGAATGCTAAGTTTTGGTCTGAGGTATTTGCTTCATAGTATTTTGATCCATGGTATTGGTCTAAGGTATCTAGTCTGAGGCATTGGACCCACGTATTTGGTCCAAGATATTGGCCATAAGTGGTTTTGGTCCATGGTATTGAAAAAGGCCTAAAACTGTACAAGGAGGAGAAGATCATTAAGCCAAGGTGTGTAAGGTGTGAAAGTATTAAATATCTAATGAAGTGTGAGATCCAGTATGCAGGTGATGGGTTTGTTATTCTTTGCTTGATCTAAACCAAGCATGCACCTATGTGGATGATGATGAATGATGGATCGAGATCTTAAGGCTTGGAATGTATTATCATTATGTGGTTTGATCATTGATAGACTAGATTTGAATTACTGATGCATGTTTTATTATATAAAGGTTATGATCTGCGTATGACTGATTTCTAGAATAGCTTGAAAGTTATGAGTAAATATTTGCAGATATGTACGCGGGTTCGCTTTGGTAAAATCACATATGCACGTTGGTTCAGCTCATCAGAGTAGTGTATACATGATGAAATATTATATTTGAATTTGCAGTTGGTTCTAGTGGTTGTTGCCAAGTTCTAGGTTCTGCTCTATGTTCTGGTGACTGTGTTTTGATGACAAGTGATTTAATTATGGGTGATTATGAGATTGATGATTGAGTATTAAATGATTGGTTAATGCAATGGTTGTATTGCAGTGGTGATTCTTTTTGAGCTTTAATGTTGTTGATGGGTCCAGTATGAAAATTGGATGAAACGTGGCCTTCAACGTATGGTGTTGTGTTCCAAGAGTATCCAGTCTGAAAATTTATGAAATGTGGTCCTTGGAGAAAGAGAGAAGGTCGTAACCTTCAGTAGGTCGGCACCTACGTACTAGTAAACATATCGGCTAGTACAAGAGCTAGGGGGTTGTAGCTCCCTTCCAGTAGAAGCTGGAGAACGAGAGAAGGTTGTAGCCTTCAGTAAGCCAGTGCCTACGTACTAGTAAACATATCGACTAGTACAAGAGCTAGGGGGTTGGAGCTCCCTTCTAGCAGCAGCTGGAAAATGAGTGAAGGTTGTAGCCTTCAGTAGGCTGGTGCCTACATACTAGTAAATGGATCGGCTAGTAGAAGAGCCAGCGGGTTGCAGCTCCCTTCCAGTGGAAGCTGCAGAATGAGAGAAGGTTGTAGCCTTCTACAGGTAGGTGCTTGCATACTGGTATGAGTCTGCTCCAGTACAAGATTGTAAACAAGTTTTTCTTATATTAAAGGAAGACAACAGTAGGTGGTTTTTGTCCCACATTGGGTTTGCACCTCGTATCTTGGTTTTCATGTGTGTGATGATTTGTTCTGTTTTTACTGCACCTAGTTACTGTTTATATGGTTAATGAAGTTATGATGCACTAATTAAAGATCAACATATTATGAATTAATTGAACCATAAGTTTTCTAGATATACACTAGTTGCATTAAACATAGTTCTATGTACACGCGAGTTCCCTTAACTGAAGTAGTGTATATGAATCTGATTATGGAAATGAAAAAGTTATTGATTTACCCCCCCTCTCAGTATTATTTCCAACAATTAGTATCAGACCATGTCCTTTGGTAGAATATTGATCGCTTGAAGTAGATCGGTAGAAATAATGGGAAAGAAGTCAAAGAAGAAAGCACCTCAGAAGAAGAACACAGCTCAGAGGAACAATGACAACAGGAGAGACAATTAGTCATTAGATGGAAGCAAGGATTCAGATTCCAAATCACCTCAGGATGAACAAGCAAATGAAGCATGAGATAAAATCATAGATCAACAAGATCTATTTAACAAAAGGGAGTGTGCCCTCAAAGAAGAAGTTACCATATTAAAAGCTCAGTTGGAGTGTGTCTTCAAAGTACGTCAAATGTTGCAGGATGAAGTGATATAATTAAAAAATAAGTAGAATGAAAAACTACCTCAAGCAAATGAAGAACAAGAAAATGAGATTCTCAAACTAAGGCAACAAGTGGAAGAATGAATAAAAACTGAAGAAATTCTGAGGAAGCAATATCTGGAAAAGGAAGAACAACATCAAGGTAAATATCTTAAAAGGGAGATTAGAAGAAAAGGATAAACTATTATGATTTCAAGACAATACTAATATTTTGTATAATATTCTTAGTAGTCAAAGATCCCCTGCTATCAAAACTAGTCTTGGTTTTTATGAATTTGTTGAAGGTGAATCTAGCTCACAAGGTGAGGCAATGCAAAACCTGAAATGCTCAATAAGGAGATAAGAGGTCAACCCCATCGACAACTAAGAAAAGAAATCCTTCAAATAAAATCTTTTACTCCAAACTATGGAAGTAATAATCGGTTATTTTCTCAGATGAATAATGTTGAGTGTTATGTATGTCATAATCTTGGATCTGTTGCAGCGAGATGTAGAAGTAGAATGGTTCAAGACTGTCACACAGAAAGATCATCATGTTCCAAGTACTTTAAGGGATATTTTTTTTCTTGCAATATGTTTGGTCACAAAGCCATTGACTGCTATAGAAGGAATATGAAACATGTAAGATGTTATGCATGTAACAAGCTTGGACATATAGCAAATGAATGCCGGAGAAGATGTTAGGCACCATACCAAAAGGAGAAAACATCATCACATGCAAAGATATGGAAGAAAAAGGAAATACAATCAGAACGATGTGGCATAGCAGAGTATATAGACATGACAGACTCAGAGGGAGCTGAAACTATGAAACCTCATTGTTTCAAATCTCAATTGCAAGTTTCATAAAGATAAGTCATGTATATATGCGAGTTGGACGCTGCACAGTCATGTATATGTTAGTTTGAGGAAAAGTAGTGGGATAGACTCAGGGAAAAGGGTCTGATATGGTTTAGTCAATTATTTACTTTGTTTGATGATTGTTACAATCTACTAATGATGTGTGGAAATGTGTTGGAACTCATAAGATGTTATTTAGAAGTGATTTTGATTGTCACAAGTTAACTTGATGTATATCTGATTGATGATGATACCTTGATACTTCTTGCTGATATCAGATCTGACAGTGAATAGATGGAACAGGTTCACAGGGAGAATATGCTTTGAATAATGCATTGTTGACATTATGGTTAAAAGTCTTTGGTGATGATCCTTATGTGGCTAAATGATAAATCTTGCTATGATACTTGGGGTCACATTGTTGGTATTCAGATCAGATTCATGGATGATCACTTAAGTGGCATATTAGTTTTGGTTGGCCAAGAGAATGGTCTTGGTGGTTACAGGTTTGGATGTTGTTGACAGATGCTTATGGTGTAGGCCACATATGGTGTATGATAGTTGTTGATGACTATCATGGACTTGCTAGGTCTTTGGTCTTTGTTAAAAATGTCATGTACATCTTTTAAAGACCCATTAGTCATATGATGTAATTTGTAACCCCACTATGCATGGGATGGATGATGTAATATTTCTTGTTTTTGACATGTATAAACAATTGGTATATCCCCACTTGGTTGGGTAGATGAGTCAAATTTGGTATATGCCCACGTGGTTGGGAGATTGATGTATGTATGAGTCATTGGTGATAGGAAGGTCATACTCACTTAGTTGAGTTGTAGAGTCATGTTATTTTGAAAAATATTTTTGCAGACTATGCCTGTGCTCAAGGGGAGCATTGATGGATTGGTACATCTCATCATGTACAAAGGGGGAGCTCAATCAGAGATTTTAGCATGTACTCAAGGGGAGTATGGACAATATAATGTATACCAAAGGGAGAGAATATCTTGGTCTGCCCTTTGCTCTTGATGTCAAAGGGGGAGAGTGACTTGGTGTTGTTGTTGCCATCAAGTCCAAAGGGGGAGATTGTTGGCATTATGATACAATTGTTGTCCTTGATGGAAACTCACTCAGATGTCAGATCATAGTGCAACAGGTCAATAGCAAAGAATTAATTATCAAAGAGAGGTATACACAAGTTCATCTTGATAAAGGAGCGTATACACGCAGGTTAATAGACCAAAAGGATTGTATAACGTACACATGCACTTTCACAGAAGGAAAGGCACATATATCTTGGAAAACTAAGTTTTTGTCTGAGGTATTTAGTCCATAGTATTTTGATCCATGGTATTGGTCCAAGGTATCTAGTCTGAGGCATTAACCCAGGTATTTGGTCCAAGGTATTGGCACTAAGTGGTTTTGGTCCATGGTATTAAGAAAGGCATACAACTATATAAGGAGGAGAAGATCATTAGGCCAAGGTGTGCAAGATGTGCAAGTATTGAATATCTGATGAAGTGTGAGATCCAGTATGTAGGTTATGTGTTTGTGATGCTTTGGTTGATCTAAGCAAAGGACGCACCTATGTGGATGATGATGAATGATGGATTGGGATCTTAAGGCTTGGAATGTATTATCATTATGTGGCTTGATCACTGATAGACTAGATATAAATTACTAACACATATTTTATTATATAAAGGTTATGATTTAGGTATGACTAACCTCTGGAATAGTTGCAAAGTTATGAGTAAATAGTTGTAGATTTGTAGGCGGGTTAATAAAAGCACATATGCACGCTGATTTGGCTCATCAGAGTAGCTTATATACGATGAAATATGATATTTGAATTTGCAGTTGGTTCTAGTGGTCGTTGTAGAGTTCTAGGTTTTTCTCTGTGTTTTGGTAACTATGTTTTAATGACATGTGATTCAGTTATGGCTAATTCACAGATTGATAATTGACTATTCAATGATTGGTTAATGCAATGGTTGTATTGCAGTGGTGATCATTTTTGAGCTTCAATGCTGTTGATGGGTCCAATATGAAAATTGGATGAAACATGGCCTTCAACATATGGTGTTGTGTTCCAAGAGTATCCAGTTTGAAATTTATGAAATGTGGCCCCTGGAGGAAGAGGGAAGGTCGTAGCCTTCAGTAGGTTGATGCCTATGTACTGGTAAACATATTGGCTAGTACAAGAGCTAGGGGGTTGTAGCTCCCTTCTAGTAGAAGCTGGAGAACGAGAGAAGGATGTAGCCTTTAGTAGGTCGGCACTTACGTACTAGTAAAGACATCGGCTAGTACAAGAGCTAGGGGGTTGGAGATCCCTTCCAATAGCAGCTGGAAAATGAGTGAAGGTTGTAGTGTTTAGTAGGTCGGCACGTACGTACTAGTAAATAGATTAGCTAGTACAAGAGCTAGGGGGTTGTAGCTCCCTTCCAGTAGAAGCTGGAGAATGAGAGAAGGTTGTATCCTTCTGCAGGTGGGTGCCTGCGTACTGGTATGAGTCTGTGCCGATACAATATTCTAAATAGGTTTTTATTATATTAAAGGAAGAAAACAACAGGTGGTTTTTGTCTCACATTGGGTTTCCACCTCATATCTTAGTGTTCATGTGTGTGATGATTTGTTCTATTTTTACTGCAACTAGTTACTTTTTATATCGTTAATGAAGTTCTGATGCACCAATTAAAGATCAACATATGATGAATTAGCTGAATCATAAGTTTCTTGGATATATGCTAATTTCACTAAAAACAGTTGCGTGTACACATGAGTTCCCTTAACTGAAGTAGCGTATATGAATCTGATTATGGAAATGAAAATGTTATTGATTTGCTAATACTGATTCAGCCCCCCCTCTCAGTATTATTTCCAACACTCAACGAAATGGGGAACATTTATTCCTAAGAGGGGCTGAATGATCCAAAAGGATATTTGTGGCCATCGACCTATTCCAATTAGACCCCCACCATTGTTTCTTTTAGTTTCCTTAATTGTAGCACAATTTACTATTTTTGGTAGTTTTTTAGCCCTTAAACTTTCACAGTTGTTTTAAGGCTCCTAACCCCGAAAAGTTGACGTGCCAATTTACCCCAAAGAGGCCCACAACTTTTGGTGCTTCATCTCATAGGGTTAGGATTTTGGATGTTTAGGGTTTTCCATTGTTTCTCAATAATAAATAGGCTTTTGAGCCTGATTATAACATAGTTCAAAAGCCATTTAGTTGCCACATCTCTTCTCAGAGATAAGCTTCCACCACATGAGCTAGTCTATTTCCATTTTGCATTTAAAATTTTTTCTCCACTTTGTCATTAATGAATTGAAGTTATCTTTTCACTGTATCTCCATGTTTCTATTTATATTTATATTTTATTTCTTTCCATCATAAATCCATATCAAATTTGGGGGTGATCGAATGGGAGGAGGAAGTGGAGGAAGTGATAGGGGAAGTCAAAGAATTAGAGGATTCAACAAGGGAGGATTAGTAGGGGAGAAGGTAGGGGAAATGGAGACAAAGGTAGAGGAAATTGAGGTGGTATTGGTGGAGGAGGAGTAAGGTTTGATGAATATGGAGGTGGAAGAGGTAGTAGAGGAGGAGGTGGGACATATGATGGTAGATGATTAGTTAATGAAGGAGGAGTTGGAGGAATGAGCGGGTGTGTTATAGACATATTTGGGCACTGCAACCCCAATCACATATGTCAATAAACCAAGGGCTCATACTATAAAGGATCAAGGTCAATTGATTACATCATTTCCTTGAAGTTCTCCCTAAAAAACTACTTAGAGCCAGTCAAAACTGGACTAGACAGGCTGCTCCATGCTAAGGGTGCAATGCATCTAACCTGCTACACACAAAGGGTGTGATGCATACTAAAAATCCCTTCTATAGGGTGTGATGAGCGAGAGTAGACAAATGGCAGAAGCAGTTTTCTAGGTGGAAACTCAAAGAATCTTCTAGAAACCGCTCATATGACACTTGCCTCTCTGAATTTGCCTAGGGATGAGTAAGAGATCATGAAATCTCCAAGTGGAACCAAGAACTATTAGTGAAATGACACTAATCCAAATCCCAGAAGCTGACTCACTCTCCTACAGACAGCTATATATGGATCCCTCATCCTAGAGATCCAAAGGCTGGAATTTTGTAATTTGTAAGGAAGTGTTGTTGATTTCTCTTTGAGACATTATATTGTTGGGTGATATTTCTTTTTATGAGGTGAAGAAGGCTTTCATGCTGGGAGGATGATGTTGGATCAGACAGCTTGGTTGTACTCCTCTCTTCTACTACTTCTATCAATAAAGCTATTTGAGTTTTCCTCCATATACTTGTATATCTTTGAATCTTGTATTTACATATGCGTTTGTATGGTTAATGTACATGTGATCCTATATTGTTTATGGTTATAGATCTCTATGCTTTGATGGTATTTTGTTGCTTTGACTCTAAAGGTGTTCTTTGAAGCGGGACAAATGAGAAAGGAGTGGCGAAAGCTCTATAAAGGGAGAGAGGAAACAAGCAAGGAGACTAGCGAAAGACTGAGGTTGGTACTCTCTACTTCTCTGTCATCTATCTCTCATAAAGGAAAACACAAGTAACTTTGGTTTGTTTGTTTCTAAGATAGCTACCTATCTTAGTGGGATGAGTAGCTCTAAATGGACACTGGTTTTCCTGGTAACAGAATGGTGACTCCACTAGGGAGCGAATAGTTTGTTTGTTTGTTGCTGTTGCTTGCTTTGTAAACTACAGACGGGTACTAAAGTTGAGCCAGCTAACCTTCGAACTGCTTTTGCTATGCAACTGCAAAGTAGATCAATGCTGCTTCAGTCAATCTCTGGGTGGTTTATGAACTGAACATCTGACTTGCAAACATCCTAAGTGCCCTGGTGGTAGCTCAAATAACCTCATTAGATCAGCCCCTATACTTTGTATTTACTGCCTATCAAAAGCTCAGCCTAAACCCCTGAACTTAGCTGTAAATTGTGAGTGAAAACCAAGTTCAGTCTCATCCCTAGACCATCACACTATCTCTCATTGGCAACCTGGATGCATTGCACCTCCCATGTGTTGTAGGTGAGATGCATCCCCGTTTCCCTGTGTTACAAGTGCGATGATTGAGTAAGATTGTTTCTGCCTCCAGATTTTGGCTTTTTCTTCATTGTCTTCAGCTTTATTCAGTAGTTTTTCTATCTATGATCAGTATATCACTGTTGAAACCTTCTTCCTTTGCATTATTTAGCCTCCATTGATAAAGAATTGTGAATGTTTTTTATGTATTTTTCATCATTTACAGTTCTCCTTTGCAAATAGTAGCTTAGTCGAACTGTCATTTTTGATTCGAAAGTGTCACAACTGTCGTTTTCAGTCAAGAAAAAGAGTGTTGTAAAGTCTTCCTCTTTCGGATAGTCGATTACACTTTTGCTATTGTATTTGATTTGAATCATCAATTTGTTGAAGTGTCAAAAGTAGTTTTCAAGTCAAAATTGAAAGTGTCGTCTTAGTCATCCTTTTGTTTCGAAAAGTGAAAATTGTTAGCATTGTTGCTTTGAAAGAAAATAGTTCAGATCTGTACTTAGTTTTCTTTTTGTCATTCTCACATTAAGGAAACTGAAAAACAAATACATGCATGTGCATTTGCATTTAGACTGCATACGGTAATTGATTTAGGAAAAGTGCATCTAGTGTGTGCTCTCTGCTCTATGTTGAAATAATTTTATTTCTCTTTCCTTAGTAGCTAGGATTTTCATTGCTAAAAGAAAGTAAACAACTGTTTATCATCTTAGATTGCATGTTTAGGAATTGTATATCTACATCACATGATGAACCTTAAAGGAAAACTTCTTAAGAAAGATCAACTGTAAAATAAACTTCAATGAACATAAAAATGCTTTGGAACCTAACGCACAACATCTAGAAGTCTAGGCTACATACATATTCCACATCGTAAAGCTTGGTAACTATCGTTTCCATCATAGTTTGGGTGATTCCTCCTCTTTGATACAACAAGTTCTAGTACGGACTTGTGCTCCCACGTACCGTTGAGTATATATTGGGAGACCACAATAGGCTAATATCCTTTATCCTTAGGAAGTCGTGTCTACTGCCCTATCGATCACAATGCACTGAACACAACATTCGAGAAGATTGACTGTCGTAAATATCCTTTATCCTTAGGAAGTCGTGTCTACTGCCCTATCGATCGCAATGCACTGAACACAACATTCGGGAAGATTGACTGCCGTGCCTTAAAAAGTATTCTGCAGTTTTGTGATTGGTTTGGTAATCCCTCTGTCTAGTATTCCAGAGTAGTCACTTTCATTTCTTTTCGGACTCCTTAAAAGAAAGGTCCATTTGAGCACTTGTCACTTCAAGCTTATTAAAAATCGAAGGCAACTAGAGTCATCTTTAGCTTTTTCTCGACTCTTAAAAATTGGAAAAGGAATTTGTGTCAATGGGTCATCAAATTCATTTAATTCAGAATAACATCATTGTTCCCTTGTTGGTCTTAGGTTGAGAAAATGGAGTCCACCAATCAAGGATTTCCCGTTGGGGGAAATCCTAGTCCTTTCTCTTCTTGGGGAGATGTTCGTGCTCCACACATGGCTACATTGTCCCTTCTAGGACTCACAATTGGCCTGATAGTATGGCTTTTCTCGATCTCTGTCATTCAAAACACCATAATTCCTCAACAATAAAATAAAAAACCAGATGATACTGAAGTTGCTCCCCCACCTTCTACTTCGTTTGTTTCTCCCTCTCCTTCTTCCTCTTCGCTTGGTGAAGCTAGTAATGCTAAAAACCAAGTAACTGAGAAGAAGAAGAAAGGGAAGGAGAAGAAGAAGAAGAAGCCAATGGCGAAAGGGGGCAACCATGCATCATCTGGTGAAAATCCACACATTTCACCTTCCAAACCTAAATCTCCATGTGTCATTTGCAAAGGAGACCACTATCATCAATATTGTGCTTGTATCTCGCAGATCTTAGGAGACTAGTCTCCCCGCTTGCACAATCAGGTGTCTTCAGCCTCTAATGCTCATGTTGAGAGCACACCATCAACTAGTGGAAATGAAGCTAATGGAGAGAAAGGAATATCTAAATTTCCTTGTAGACTGTGTGAAGGCGATCATGCCCTCCATCGTTGTCCTTTTCTAGATGAAGCTAAAAGATTCTTGGATAACCATCCTACTTCACCATAGCGACTTCATCCTGGATACAAGAAACTCTTTCTGAGTCCATCGCTAATTGAAAATCTGACTAACACACCTTTGTTGTTGGTTTAAGCACCTATCATCGAAGATAAACCCTCTGAGTCCACACCGGACCAATGTCAATAGGTTGAGACGATAGTTGACCCAGTCTTGTCTTCAGAAGGTACACCTTCAGATGATACAATCACCAAAGAGAATGACAACGACACCATTCAAATTCTTTTTGTGAACAGAGAATCTAGTGAACATGGGGGAAATCTACCCATTCCTTTACTGCAGGAAGGAATTTCGTTAGAGATTCATCTTTCCGTTTATTCGGTCCCTCCCTCCAAGCAATCTAGTCATTTCCTTTGATTGGAATCTACCATGGAGATGCTACGTACCATCTAATGTACCATTCCAAATCATAGTGCAAGCTCACATAATGATCATGGTTGGTACTATCATAGATGAAGGGGCTTCTGTGAGTATCCTTTCCTCAATTGCTTGGAAAGCGCATGATTCACCATCGCTTCTGCCTGAGATTTGAAATTTGTCAGGCTTCAACAAAGGAACCAGTTGACCTTTAGGGATCTTTCCAAATTTGCCTATAACTTTGAGAAGGAAAACTATTCATCTAAATGTGATGGTAGTCCAAGGGCCTTTAGATTACAATCTACTCCTTGGGTGTGACTACATTTATAACATGGGAGCTATTGTTTCCTCACTCTTTCGGATGATGTGTTTTCTGTATGAAGGCAGAATGGTCCAGCTTGTAGACCAGCTTTCATTCCCCGGTTCAAACATGGCTATTAGTCAAATTACATCCCTAAATGGTCTTTTTTCATAAGGAATGTCTCATCAACCTCCAATTTTTCCACCTGATGAGCACGAGTGATTTGGTGAATGTGACTAAACCCAGGGGGCATGCGCCCTAGTCTGTTTCGGCAGGAAAACCCGAGATATAATGTAGGTTTTTGTGTAGGATATTTGACTAGTCTGACACACCCGTCCATTTAGGAAAATGGGATTAGACTAGAAAAGGATTCCTCCGTCAAAAGTTATGTGATTGGAAATTCCCACCATTCACCTTTGTCTATTTTCGACAGAGCCAAGGAAGTGTTTTTTCTGCAAATGCGGATGAAACAATCTTGCTAATGCGAGAACTTCCATATGGTAACTTGGAAAATTTACTCTTCTTTATACCTGGGAGCATGCAAACCTTTTGTATGCAGGTGAAAAGAAACCAGCATAACTCTAACCCCGTAGTTTTTACTAACTTCAACTGCTTAAGTTAGTTGATTGGTCTAATCAACCATTCACCTTTGCAAAGGGCCAAATAGCATCAGCAAAGTAAAGGAGATTGTTTCCCACCGAGAGACTATCCTACCTAACCTTAGTAGTTCTTTAACCCCTAGGACAGTGGTTGGCCATTCCTAGCTTGCATACAAATGGCTCTGGAGCAAATTTGCGCATTGGGCAAGCTCCCTAAGAAATGGACCTACTAATGAGAGACATCCTTATTATACTACTAGCACGAGCAAGTTTACATGAACTTCAAGCTCATTAAAAAATAAACCTAGCAATGAGCATATGTTTCCCCAGAGTTCAAGCTCATTAAAAAATGAACCCACCTTCAGTAAATAATCTTTGCAATTGCATAGCTATCAGCTTTTGAACCTTTGTCGTGTTCTTACCATCACCTCCACTCTTTTTTAGATGATCATACACCTCCATTTGATTGCTTACCCTTTTGAGGAATGTCTGCGATGAGTGATTCTATTAGCCATATTCTTTACACTGCTGTGATTGAAAAGTTCCAAACCTTACCTAGAACCAGTTGCTATCCAAAAACATCACTCGTTCCTCAAAAAATGAGTCTCCTTTAAGCTCTTTTTAGACTCGTAAAATATGAAAAGATTGCTGAGCAATTGGCCTCTCCAGCTCGTTAAAGTGATTGGAAGTGTCATCCCTCCTCTATATTTTAAACTTTTTGGACCTGAGGGATCATTACACAAAAAGATCGAGCGCTTGCCCTTTTTGGCATGTTAAAACTATCAAAAAGTCATCCCTTTCGTATTATTTTATACTATTTTCAGACTTAAGGGATTATATTACGAAAAAGGACTACTGGAGTTTCGTTTCCGTTTCTTTTAGACTCTCTAAAATTGAAAAGGACCGAGTTATCTTTGTCGTTATACTCGTTAAAACAATAGCGACAAACTTGTCCATGTAGACAAGAGCGAGTTTCACTGTTGCTAGGCTTGTTAAAACATCGCGACAGGTTTACTAGAAGGGAAAATTATACAACAAGCATATGTTATTCTCCTCAAGCTTGGAAAAAATAAAGAGGTACTAGTCAGTAATGACTGCGGAAGAAGGGAAGAAAACTTGAAGAACTTCATTGGTAGTAGGTCGCTTTTGAACATGACACTTTCACTCCATCACCATGATTGAGTTGGGTTGGGTTATTTTGTTCATTGGTCATATCACCATTGGTCCTCTGTACCATCCATTTTGGGGTTAACACTACCAATCCATTTCAGTGTCATCGATATGTTCAAGAGAAGTCACTCAGAGAATTCATCAACCCAGCTAACGCCTCATCCACTACAATACCTTAATGCTCCATTCTTTCACGACCGCCACCTTGAGCCTTGTATCATCAGATCATTTTCACCTCCACAAAATCATTTGCTCCGTTCCATGTCATAGATGTGGGATTCATTAAAGCCCTCCTATGACGGGTCACTTCTTGTCAACATCAACTCATCATCCAAGAAGTTGACTTAGGAACAACCCTTTCAATACTTTGAAGCTGGCATGCCTCAATGGCAAGTTTCTCACTTCTGGTGACAGGTTTACATCAATGGCCTTTGATCAAAAGATTTTGCGTGATGTTCGACATCGACTCATGTATTCACATCACATGAATTGTACTATAGTACCTTGAGGGTCATCATCATTATCAGTGATTCATCTTTCGCCTGTTAAAAACTTACATCATTGGCTGGTAATTAGGTGATGTCTTTCCATGTTCAACATTAGAACATCTTTTCACATGGATCGACTTGTACTTTGGGTGAAGATTGAACAAGTTTGAAGACCCCGGGTCTATTTTCATCCATCTGAGTTACGATATATTCAAGAAAATAAAGACTTCAAATGTACATCATAGCTGCATAGATCATCATCCAAGCTAATGGATGATGGCTTTACCAGAATCATCAGTCTGCCACACAGATGATTGTCTGTCCTATGTAGATGAAAATGAATTTATAAATTTGAGCATGGGAATACCTGCCTCAGCTAGATCATGAAAATATTATGAAGATAATGTATTGTATTGTATCTTATTACAGGTCACCTTCTAGTTCGAAAAGCCTCGGATCCTCATGATAAAGCATTTCACCCAACATCAGAAGATTTATGACCTCATGCTTTAAGAGGCAACTGTTATAGACATATTTGGGCACTGCAACCCAAATCACATATATCAATAAACCAAGGGCTCTCAAATGCATAAAAGCATTGTTTCATACCCTAAAGGATCAAGGTCAATTGATTACATCATTTCCCAGAACTTCTCCTTGAAAAACTACTCAGAACTGGTCAAAACTGGACCATACAGACTACTCCATGCTGAGGGTGACATGATGCATCTCACCTGCTACACAAAAAGGGTGTGATTCATACTGAAAAGCCCTTCTGTAGGGTGCAATGAGTGAGAGTAGACAAATGGCAGAAGTAGTTTGCTAGGTGGAAACTCAAAGAAATTTCTAGAAACTGCTCATATGACACTTGCCTCTCTGAATTCGCCCAGGGATGAGTAAGAGATCATGAAATTTCCAAGTGGAAACAAGAAATATTAGTGAAATGAAACTAATCAAAATCCTAGATGCTGATTCACTCTCTTGCAAACATCTATATATGGATCCCTCATCCTAGAGATCCAAAGGTTGGAATTTTGTAATTTGTAAGGAAGTGTTGTTGGTTTCTCTTTGAGACATTGTATTGTTGGGTGATCTTGCTTTTTATGAGGTGAAGAGGGCTTTCATGCTGGGAGGATGATGCTATATCAAACAGCTTGGTTGTAATCCTCTCTTCTACTACTTTTATCAACAAAGCTATTTGAGTTTTCCTCCATATACTTGTATATCTTTGAATCTTGTATTTATATATGCATTTGTATGGTTAATGTATGTCTGATTCTATATCGTTTACGGTTATAGATCTCTATGCTTTGATGGTATTTTGCTGCTTTGACTCTACAGGTGTTCTTTGAAGTGGGACAAGTGAGAAAGGAGTGGTGAAAGCTCTATTAAGGGAGAGAGGAAACAAGCAAGGAGACTAGCGAAAGACTGAGGTTGGTACTCTCTGATTCTCTCTCATCTATCTCTCATAAAGGGAAACACAAGTAACTTTGGTTTGTTTGTTTCTAACATAGCTACTCATTTTAGTGGGACTAGCAGCTCTAAATGGACACTAGTTTTTCTGATAACAGGGTGGTGGAAGGGGAGTACGTGATAGACGAAGTGAGAGAATTAGGAGATTCAACAAGGAAGGATTGCGACAGGAGAAGGTATGGGATGTGGAGACAAAAACATAGGCAATTGAGTCTAAAGTGGCAGAGGAGAATGAATGTTTGGTAACTAATGTATAAAAAAGTTACATTAGATGTAGAAAATCTCGGCACTTGACAAACATTCTTAACATGTCTTCTAGAATTTGGTTTCTTCTTCCCATTTGTCTATCAGTTTAGGGTGATAATTTTTACTAAAATTGATTTGGGTCCCCATCACTCAAAATATGGCCTTCCAAATTTACAGGAGAATTTAGCATCCCTACCAGATTTTACCTTCTATTGTACCCCATGTAATCGAAACATTTCTCGCATGAAGATGTCTGCAATCTATTCCATTCCAAATGTAAACTGTGCTGGTATAAAATGTGTTGCCTTTCTTAGTTTGTCCACAACCACCATAATTGAGTCATCTTGTCTACTTAGTAGTTGTTGGATTGTTGGGGCCTAACCAAGGTTCGGAGGTGATTTAACCAAACAAATCCCGAGACTACTGGCCCTTTCGGCAATAGTCTGCGGTGCACGGACTGAGGTCTCACCCGAGGTAGTATGGGAGGGTGTTGGAACTAGGTTTCCACACCCTAAGGATGTATTAATGAGTTTTGGGAGGTTCGCAGCTTGAACCTATGCACACGGTGCTTCACGCAGCTATCTATCCCTCGCAACTGTGAAGCTGTCTTCATGCAACTTTGTTTGCAACACGAATAAAGTACTACCCTAATCCCTTATACCTACTGCGTTACTATTACGGTACTTAACTTATCTGTATGAGCCCAATATTCTTATTTGCCATTCAACATTCATATAAGTGCGTGCAATCATCAAAAAGTGTAAATGCATAAAGGTAAGAGGAGACAAAGATACACAGTATTTAGAATCAAACTTATCTTTATTAATTCTTCCTTCAATTACAATCCCAACTCTAGCCTGTGCACTCAGTTGCAGGGGTCTACGCACTCAGTTGTGTACTTCACTAGGCATTTGTCCATTCAGTTATAGAGCCTCTTCCTACTACTATGACCCAAGACTCGGACTTACAGACTCATAGCTATCTCGCATACATCATCTATTCATCATATCTGACTTGAATTGACTTCCCTACATTACAATTTATAGCCTCTCTCTTATTTATACAATCACATGGTCCATGGACCATGGGTAGGCTGACATTACATTATACTATTTTACATGACTTAGGGTGGACAACCCTATGATTCAACCATACATATCGTGCTTTGCTCCCATACTTCGTGGAGTCTTCCAATGCATTTGACCAAAACTTAGGCTTTGAGCTCCAAAAACCTAGTGTGGGGGTATCCGATGCCCAACAAGCCCCCAACACAAACATCGTGACTCACCCTCGAGTCACTTAGTTGGTGTGGCAATCTTGGCACAGAGTCCATCTAGCAGGTCCTGTGCTGCTCGAAGGTTCGCGGCACATTGTTCTACTATTTGCTATATCTGCTACACGTGTTTCTTTGAAGCTTCCTTATCAGGGGTCACATACCTACCTAAGCACAGATATTCCTTACATTAAGCATAGACATTCCTTACATCTCTGCGAGCTTTCTTTCAACATTCACTGTGATCATGAAAGCTTCGTCAATCCATGGCTCGATGCACGCTTTAAGTAGTGCTTGCTTTTGTCATGCTACATCCACTTGCTCCTTCAGTGCCCTTGCTTGCTGCATTTTTGCAAGCCATTGAGTGAGGACAACTATCTGTGCTGTCCCCCAGATACTATCATACTGCTCCTACAGTTTGCGCGCCTCTGTTTCCAAGCATTGTATGTTGGTATCCTCTTGCAATGATTTAAGAATGGAAAGCACTTGATCCAACATACTGGTACAATCTTGTACAATCTGTCCAATTTCTTCCAGCCCCATTTGGATAGCATGGGTGCACTGCTCTCTGAATTCTCAAGGCATGGATGGTGGTGCCCTCAACTGCAGCTCCACGATTTGTAGATTCAGCTCCAACTGAACCTTCGTTGTTTTGGCCCTGGCCTCACGGACTTTGGTTGCCAATCGGTGGATCCGCTCCTCTACTGATATATCTGCTAGGACAACCAAGTCCAGGATGCTTCTACAAGCATCATCTACTTCCTGCTTCAGCCCTTGAGTCTAGGCAATCAGTTCATCACGCTGCAGGATGAGTTGTTCCATATTGATCTTCTGTTCACTCAATACTTGTAGTGCGTGGCCTTCTCTGGTGCGAAGCTCAACTGTGACCCCATCCTTTAACTGGTACATAGTTTCTCACAAAAGGACAGCCAAGTTTAAGCCTAATCCCTTAATCTTGCCCACAGTAGCTTGGTCAACTTCGTCCACTACTGCTAATGCACCCTCAGGGAACACAAAATTGTTGGTTATTCGGTTGTGCAACATCTATTCTGCCTTCGATGTACCTACTCCAACATATGCAGCCATCATTCCTGTTTGTGGGGGTCACAACTGTAGTTCCTATAACTGCACTCTTAGCGCCCCCAACACATTGCTTTGCTCCATCATCACCTCTTGGAGCGCGTCCTTAGTGACATCGCGAACTGTTTCTCCAATGTTAAAAAGTTCACCTTTGGTGAGTGTGATCGGGTCAATGGACGTCTTTTGTGCCTTAAACTTTTTTCTAGAACCCAATCTCTTAGAGATGCATGGCCATTTGAGTTGGGTCGATGTGGTTCTCGAATCCGTGCACTCTTCTGTCATGTCAATGTCATAAGCCTCCTACCCACCAAACATCTCAGGGCCCTCTCCTGCCTCCTCTGTTGGAACTGTGGTGGTCTCTACTGTCTTCGCTGTTGCTACTGCTTCATCAGCCTTTTTATGTGTCATGGCTGCCAATGCCGCTTCATGAATTTCCCTGACCTTTGAAGCTACTTTCGCATTCTATCATTTCTCGACCAGCTTCGTGACACAGAGACTGGCTTCTTCCTTCAGCTTTTGCGTGGCTTCCTTTTCTAATTCGGTCAAGTCTGAGGCACACCATTTAGGATGCCAAGGCTTTAGCACCATGAAGATCACATCATCAGTGGTGATGAATGGGAGCTTTTTCCATTGCTTCGCCAGATCCTTTTACGCACGAATATATAGATTGTTCATATCCGCTTTCAACTCTGTAGAGCTCTGCAGATTGTTATACACCCTGGGGGATAGACGTGGCCTTCAGCAGGTCCACATTCGGATGATCACCTCCATGAACACCCAGAAGACCTTAGTTTCATGAATCCTTTTTGCATCCTTCGTGGCCCAGAGCGAGGTGTACCTCACGGAAATTATGCTCTATTCTTGGGAATTAGCTGTCCTCTAGTAGTTCACTTCGTACCAACAACATGGATAAGAGAAACCATGTGTAGTGGAAGGTCTTACCCTTCTCTTGGGCCTCCTTGAAGTTTGTCAAAAACTCCTCACAGAGGAACTTTGCCCAGTCAAACTGGACCCCCTCTGCACACTATTCTGCCAGCGCAACCACTGTTGCTGGTACTTCATTTGCGTGACACTTTCTCATCAACGTGCCAGCTAGGAGCTGGGTGGCTACGTGCACCCCTTTATCCTTGATACTCATAATTGCATAGCCTCACTTCTTCTTCTTCTCCAGTTTGTACTTGGTCTTCATGGCTTCTACAAGAGCCAAGTCACTACTATTTCCTGCTATCACCACGGGGTCGTTTCCATTGTAGGGGAGCCAACAAATCCTATGAATAAGGTCATTCGTGATGGGAATAGGCTCCTCCATCCATAGATACCCATCATGCACCAGGCACAGTAGCTGCCTCATGACGAAAATGGTGATGGGCATGTGGTGAATGTGAGGAATCGATCACAGATGGGGTGACCCTACCTTCTCCACACCGCACAACCATTTTCATAGCTCCAAAGTACTAACTGACCCCTACGAGTTCTATTTCATGAGGCTCTCTATTGCCAAGTGGGGAATCTTCTCCTTGTACACGAGGTCCCAATCTTAAAATTTGAGGGGAGGCACATGCCCTAGTAGTGAACCCTCAAAAGTAATTCCATCATGGAGGAGTAGGATTTCGAGCGCGACCATTCCTCCAAAATCTGGATCATCAATTCTCTCTTGGTGATAGATTTCCCAAAATCTGGCCCATAACTGTTGTCTTAATTGCCCGCCGCCCACTCCATTTTGCCTTAATTTGACCATCTCGTCATGAACAGTGACACCAATGGTCACTTCCCAGTCTACCCACGTGGCAGTGCACCCCCCAGTGCATGGGGAAAAACTTGTGACATCCTGACTTTGTGCACACCTCGATCTTCGCGCATCTCTCCAACACGATGTTTTATAGCCCCACACTCTCTTTCAACTGTCTGGAGCGGTGAGACTATTCTGCCGATGGCTAGTTAGGTGGTCGCTCCACCCTTGCGAAGCTCTATTTCACCCCACCGGATAGTCCATCAAAATGCCTTCATTGTTCTCACTGTGCACTCTCTTCATTCCAACGTTGTGTGATATGTGGTTTTAGCCACGACATCAGACTGACTAATTCTCGACGGTAGTCCTCCCACTTATCAGTAGGGGTGTGCACATTTGGCAGTACTACCCTGCGCTTTTCAACAAAAAAAAGCTTCCTTTATTTCATTTTCTAACTTCTTGACATCTGTGTCTAGGAACATGCTCTTCTTTTTTAGCAGTGCCCGATCTCTTTCAAGTTTGCGAAGTCTTTGGTCCCCTCACCAAATAGCTTTCTAAAGTCCTACATGCTCCCTTTCGCATAGCTGTGTGATTTCTTCTACTGGGGTTTCGTGCACTATCCCTTCTACAGGTACTATTTCATGTGGGGTCTTATGTTCAGATATTATGACCCTTTATTCATTCCACAACCTTGGAATTGATTCCACGGTTAGGGTTTTGCACATTTTCCTGTAGGCCCATCAGACCACTGGAATGCACTGGTCCCAGTCTGTACATCGTACCTGGTGTACTTTGTCCATTACTTCGCAGACCCTATGGAATGCTTATTCTTGGATAGTTAGTAACATGCCCCACCTTTTTTGCCACTGCATCTTCTTCCGGCTTCCTATTTTGAGACTAGTGTGCACTGAGGCAAGCTGCATGTTATAGGTTTTCACCCATCGCAAAAGGTGTCTGCACAAGTTATTTTGTCCATTACAACTACTTCTCATCACCAACTGGGGTTTTCCAAATCATAGGCGCATCATTTTTCTGAATTTGTGCCAACTCTCAAGACTTCCTTGATGCATACCCCACCATCTTGCGGACGTAGCATGCAGTGCCCATTTCAACGCATCAAACTACTATTGTTGTAGTACTGCATTCTCAAATTTTCTCAGAAATTCCTACACCGCAGTCAACCCATCATACGTTGGCAAATTGCATACCTCTATTGTTACATAATGCAGTGACTTAATCATTGTATTACTGTTGAGTGTTGTTACTTCATGCAGTCGATTCTCTCAGCGTCCTATTTCTTCTTCTGAATCTATAGTTCTGGAGCTTTTGCGCTCCCACGTAATCCTACCATCTATAGTTGGATTCACCCAATCTCGTTCTTACACAGTTATCTTATAGATGCAATCGAGATCGTCATCACTATCTTCATCGCGCACTGGTTCAGTGTATCACACTCCTTTGGCAAGGTCTAGTGGTACTATGACATGTAGTGCCTTTTTCTCAAAAATCATTTTGTGATTTTTCAAGTTTATGATTCAATTCATATCAGTGGCCCAATCTATTGCTAGTAGCATAGGATAGGGATTTCTATCATCAATAATCTCTAGCACTTCAAAATTCGCCAACATGCTCGCACCTTCAATATCCATTGTTATCCCTTGCAGTCTCCCCATCGATATGATATTTTGCTAATTGGCCATGCATAATTAAATCGGGGACCACTTCAACATGGGTTTACCCATGCATTCCCATGTTTCTTTTAGCAATACATTTGCATCTGATTCTAAACCTAGAATCACCTGATCCATCTCATATTCTCTAATCTGCGCAATTAACCTCATTTCCCTTCTTGTGGGCAATGCATGTTTTCCAAGATTCCAGACCATGCACAGTTCTCCTGCCCCTATGCACCTAGTGATCAAGTATTATAGTCCTTTTATTGCCTTGCTACTATGCAAAAATATCATGTAGGTCTCCAGAAAGTTAGTGAGTATCAAAGGATCCATCCTTGATTCTTGTTGATCCTTACTACCTGAAGTGGAGGCCTCCACTAAGCTTTTCTTAGCTTCCATAAATGTTTCCTTCGTGCACTCTAAATCAAATTCAAGTTCCTTTGTAGGAGCCTTGTGAACCCACATGCTCTCTTCAGGCTGCTTACCCTAGTCACCTCCTGTCATGAGACCGCTTCTAAGCATTATGTTTACAGTTGGGTCCTCTTCGCACAATTTAGATCTCATCATTTTTACATTCTAAGTCGAGGGAGGCTGAAGTACCCTGTTGTCACGTAACTTGGTTATAAACTGAGGGAAGTCTTTGGTCTCGAGATCAAACTAGTTACAATATAAAGATGATATTCTCGTTGGATTCGTACAATCATGAGTGTAGTGCCCATGCCCTCTACAATTGTAACAAATAAATTGTCCGTGACCTCTCCCTGGTCCCATCCTCCTCACCCTCTTCTGCATCCTTGAAATCCAGCACGTGCCATCCCTGCATTTAGATCGAGCGCTCACGTTTCAGTCTACATTTTGTAGGTAGGAGTTCGATCAATCATTAGTTCGTAGCTTTGGCAAGTGCACTCATCATGCCCTACTGACCTATAAAAATTATAGAAAAACTGCTGGGACGTTTGCGTATACTTCTGTAGTAGGTGACAATTGTCTGTATTGTGTTTTCCTCCTATTTGAAAGATTGTGCACCATAGGGTAGGCACCGCGTTGGGCCTTTCTTGTGCCTCAGGTCTTAATGGTGTAGGTCCTCCTCTCGCTATGTAGTTCATGAAAAATGGACAATGGCCCTTATTGTGCCCCTGACCTTTACACTTTATGCACCATACTTCCTCGTGAACCTATGTTTGCAGTGTCCTATCTTGCTATAGGCTTTTCATTTCCAAACACAAGTTTTGTAGTTGCACATGGATTTGCTGGACTCCCAAAGCTAGATCTTGTATAGGGGTCTCATGCAATCCCATTTCCATTTCCAATGCTTTAGCTTGTGTCGTCAGCTTTTGCTGTGATAGCGTCGTCCTTAAATGTGGTGAGAGTGACGCTACAAGCCATGCGTGATGTGGCACATCCATCAATGTCATGTTGGCTTTGTGAATCATCATTTTAAGTCTCTGATCTAGATCCCATGGGGTCTCACCCGGGGGCATCGTAATTTCCTTAAACCTAATAATTGACTGTGTTTCCAATTTTGGCCTACTAAATTCCCTGTTCAATGCTACTTTAATTTTTGTGATTCCTGCGTTTGGATGACCATAACAGTGTTTAATGTACTCGGTTAGTGCACAGTCTTGCAATGCACTTACCAATGTTTCCTTCTTTAGGTTGTCATCCACTATGCCTTGTTCTTCCCATAGTGCCCTCACAATGAACCAAAACTGGTTCGGGTCTTCATTTCCTACTCCTCTGAACACCTGAAGTTTGATCGCACTCACCATACTGAACTACGACGGTGGCAGAGGTGGGGTGGGTGGAGATGGAAGCGAAAAAGGTGAGACAGGTGGTGGTGTAGGTGGTTGCGACAATCGTGGAATCTGCTATCTTATCAGACTGAATGTGCTTCTTGGTGAAACTTCCACGAGCTCTTCCTCGCTTTCTCTTCATGGTGAAATCAAAGGGCTATTCTCTATCCCTGCACTACCTTCGCTTCTATAGGGTCTTCCACTTCGCGTAGTCCCAAACATTAATGTATTCACATAACCTGCTTTTCACACAATAGCATCTTAATCCAAGTGTTCAAAGACTTGATGTACTTACCTCGTGGTCCTTTGAGAAAGCGTCGCTTTGCATCGTTGTAGATGATGGTCATATCTACTGTGAATGCAGTGATGAACTTGCCTATAATTCGATCAAGCCAATGGTCCACAGTGCACACGATCCTATCTTCTGAGGCTTCTAATCTGCGTACTAATTCTAGAGTCCACGTGACCGGTTTATCAAGCCTACACCTTCCTTGACTTCCTTCTAACCTCGCGATCAATTCATATAGCTCAGATGGAAAGGAAGTAAAGAAAATCTTGTCGATCTCTGTGTATAAGTAGTGCTCCAACCACTGTTCGTTAGATATTCGTGTGTTCATGTTCTCCTGTGTCGCGAACTTGTGAATTTTCTTATCCAACCATTCTTCAATTTCCTTGTTTGTTGGATTCTTGTGTTCCGACATCAGACATCCCTTATGCAAATCCTGGTCCCAGCAATGGAACCATTTGTTGGCTTGTTGGGGCCTAACCTAGGTTCGGAGGTGATTTAGCCAAACAAATCCTGAAACTAGCAGCCCTTTCGGCAACAATCCATTGTGCACAGACAAAGGTCTCACCCGAGGTAGTATGGGAGGGTGTTGGAACCAGGTTTCCGCACCCTATAGATGTCTTGATGAGTTTTGGGAGGTTCGTGGCATGAACCTGTGTGCATGGTTCTTTGCGCAACTATCTATCCCTCGCAACCGTGAAGCTACCTTCATATAGCTCTGTTGCAGCGTGAAGAAATTACTACCCTAATCCCTTATACTTACTTTGTTACTATTATAGTACTTAACTTATTTGTATGATCCCAGTATTTTTATTTACCATTCAACAATCATATAAGTGGGCACAATAATCAAACAATATAAATGCATAAAGGTAAGAGGAAACACATATACACAGTATTTAGAATCAAACTTATCGTTATTAATTCTTCCTTGAATTATAATCCCAACTCCACCCTGTGCACTCAACTGCGGTCTCTATTAGGCCTCTGCGCACTCAACTGCAGAGACTCTTGCTACTACTACGACCCAAGACTCGGACTTACAAACTCAGAGCTATCTCGTCGATTCAACATATCTAACTTGACTTAACTTCCCTAGTTTACAATTTAGAGCCTCGCTCTTATTTATACAATCCCATAGTCCATGGACCATGGGTAGGCCGACATTGCATTATACTATTTTACATGACTTAGGGCATACAACCCTATAATGACTCAACCACACATATCGCACTCCGCGCCGATACTTCCCCGAGTCTTCCAATGCATTTGACCAAAACTCAAGCTTTGATCCCCAAAACCTGCTGTGGGGTTATCCGATGCCCAACAGTAGTCTCATAATCAAGTCTAGATAAATCAATTCCCATTTCAATTACGAAATGGGTAGTCGGTTTAATAGTCTCACTAGGTGTTGGTGTTCTACCTTTACCTACTGACACTCCAGACATTTGGTAAAATATTTTTCCACTTCCTTCTTCATACCAAGCCAATACATTTATTTTCTTAGTGTTGTAATCATTTTACTTGGGGTGTCCTGCATATGGTTTCTTATGATTCTAATTTAATATAGGTTGCTTCAAAGCATTGACATTTGGGAAGTAAATTTTATTTTTGTAAGCTATATCTATATATATATATATATATATATATATATATATATATATATATATA
The DNA here is from genome assembly GCA_031772625.1 of Pinus tabuliformis. Taxonomy (NCBI): domain Eukaryota; kingdom Viridiplantae; phylum Streptophyta; class Pinopsida; order Pinales; family Pinaceae; genus Pinus; species Pinus tabuliformis. The sequence continues at coordinate 1,104,058,530 of CM062804.1, read as the reverse complement.
TATATATATATATATATATATTATATTATATATATATATATTTTATTTATTTATTTATTATTTATTTTATTTTTTCTTTTTTGAATTTTCAACATAGCACAAAACTTCTACTTGTTGCAACTTTTGTTGAATTTCCTAATAAATTTTATCCTCTTGTATTGAATATTTTATATATTTAACACAATATATTGTGGCACTGCTAACAAAAATTTCCGGTACTGAATTTGCATGTACACTTAGAGCGCCCATAATTTTATTTTATTTACCCTTAGTATGTTTTATATCAAACTCAAAGTCACTATGAAAGGCCATTCACCTAACTTCTCTAGTGTTTAGATCTACTTTGCTATAAAAATATTTCAAGCTAATGTGATCGGTCACTAGTGTAAAAAAATTCCCACTAAGTAGTGCCTCGACATTTTTATGGCATGTATTACTACATCTAATTCTATGTCATATACTGCATAGTTATTTTCATTTGTTTTCATCTTTCTAGATTCATAAGCCACTACACAATTTTCATGCATTATGGCTCCACCTAGTCCCCCCAAGCAAACATCTATGCATACAACAAACTCCTTTTCTTGATTTTCAATCCTCAAAATAGGTGCTACTGTTAATAGATGTTTTAACTTGTCAAAACTCTCCTGACACTTGGTTGTCCACTCAAATTTTGTGCCTTTTTTTTGAAAATAAGTGATAGCATAGGCCAAGTTTGAAGAACCTTCAATGAACCTTCTGTAGTATCCAGTAATCCCCATGAAGGATAAGACATATGACACATCCCTAGGTATGGGCGAGTTAAAAATGGCCTTATCCCTTTCCGGATCAACATACAAACCTTATTTTGAAATAACATGGCCCAAATATTAAATTTTATCTTCTTAAAACTCACATTTACTAAATTTTGCATATAATTCATGTTATTTAAAAGTTTACAGTACCAATCTCAAATGTTCTTCGTGATCCTCTTCATTTTTGGAGTATGTTGAAATGTCAACTATAAAAACCAGTACAAATTTATCAAGGTACTTACAAAGCATACTATTCATTAAACACACAAATTTTGTCGGTGCATTTGTAAGGCCGAATGGTTACACTACAAATTCCTAGTGACCATATCTAGTTTGAAAGGTTTTTTTGTGAATGTCTTTGTCCTTTATTCTTAATTTCTGATACCCTGTCCTCAAATCAAATTTTGTGAATATGGTTTCCCCTCTTACTTGGTCAAATAGATCGTCTATGGAGGGAAACGTGTATTTATTTTTTATTGTTAGTTTTTTTAATTTATTGTAATCTATGTGCATTATAAATGTATCATATTTCTTTATCATAAATAATACTAGGACTCCCCATGGTGAAATGTTTAGTGTAAAGTAACATTTATTGAGTAATTCTTGTAACTATATTTTCAACTCTAATAATTCTGGAATGCTCATTTGGTAAGGTATTATAGACATTAGGGTAGTTCTAGGTACTAAATGAATAGGGAATTTTATGTTTCTATGGGGAGGTAGTCCTACAATTTCTTCAGAGAATACATCTTTGAAATCCCTAATTACTCGTAACTCCTATAAATTTTGATTTTTCTGTCTTTTGAAATTTCTTCGATCTAGATAGAAAATAGTTAAAAACCTTTTCTTATGCTTCTCTTTAACTTTAAAGCTGAAATTTTTCTAACTAAAACTAATTATTCTCGAGTACCCATTCGGTAAGGTATTATAGACACTAGGGTAACTCTAGGTACTAAATCAATAGGGAATTTTATGTCTCTATGGGGAGGTAGTCCTAAAATTTCTTCATAAAATACATCTTTGAAATCCTTAATTACTCGTAACTCCTATAAATTCTGATTTTTTGTCTTCTAAATATTTTCTTCAATCTGGAAAGAAAATAGCTGACAACCTTTTCTTACGCTTCTCTTTAACTGTAACGCTGAAATTTTTATAACTGAAATAGGTTTTGGTATGCCTTTTATCAGTTGTGTTATTCCTTCTTTATTTATACAACTCACTATTTTTTATAAGTAGTTCAATGCAACTCTATGTTTTTCTAGCCAATCCATACCTATTAGAAAATCATACAAACCTAAAGGAATTATATTTAAACTTACTTCATTTTGAAAACCATTAAGTTTACAGGACACTATTTCTCATGGTTGATTTTGGTGTATGATGCTAGCTATACTAAGCATCCATTCTTAAATTTTCAGATTTGAAATTACATTTTTCCATGATCTGGGGACTGGTATAACAAAGAATAGCACCTCAATCAATTAATACAAAACTAGAATTGTTCAATACTACTTTCAATCTTCATCATAGTGGATTGGTGATCCACTTGTCTATCTTCCGACTTATCTTCGTGATGTTCCTTGCAATATCATTTACTGTTGTGGCTTCATGAAATGCTTGTATATTTTGAAGAGTCATTTGTTTATGTGGAGCATCCCTCAATAATTTAGGTTCTCCACACCCCCAACACTTTAAACATTCTATTACCTTAAACCTACTTGTATTCTTATTATTCATCTCCATGGGTTTTACCACCATTTTAGGTTGAGAAGAATGGGTTATATTATTTTGGTTGAGCTTATTTTGCCAGTGGTCCCTTCAAAAATTCATAAGATATGCATGTTTTTTTCTTTTTTTCCCCCCCTATAGTATTATTTTTTACCCTACCTTATCAATATTTGGAGCCTCCTTCTCCATTTTGAACTATTTATAACACATTCTTTCTTTCCTCATTGCTTAATCCATTGTTTTAGTATTGTCAAACACAATCCTTTAGTTATAGGAGATAGGTAAGAAATTTAAAAATATATGTACTTTATCTTTATCTTCCTTGATATATGGGACATAACATAGTAAAGTGTTGAATTTAGAAACAAATGCATCCATAGTTAATTGTCTCAGTCTTAACTCATGGAATTCCTTTACATGATAATTATAGTACCATTCATTTATATATTTAGACTTGAATTTTTTCTAGAACTCTTTCCAAGAAAATGTCTTCTCTTCTAGCATATGCACTATTTTGAACTTCTCCCACAAGAGAGCAATTTTTCCCTACAAATTATGTAGGTTTTAACTCTGTACATAAATTACCAATAAACGAATTCTTAAAACAGAAAATATACAATGATGGGAAACAAAAAAAAAATAAACAAAGATTTCCCCTAGATCCCAAAATTGGGACTGCCAGATTGATTTCTCATTATATTCCTTTCAATGTTACAATACATATATATAGATGCCGAAACATCCACAAATCCCAATCCCTTAATCCTCTATTAGAACATAACCATAGTTCCTTTGATAAAATCTACAAAATACCATGGGAAGAGAACCATCATGCCCACAACCATGTGATAAATCCATGGACAAAAGCATAGGTAGGTCCACCCACCTAATAGGTAGGTTGTGGAAAGAATATAATACACACCCAACATTCGCCCACTTGTTGTTTTCTTTCCACAGGGGGTCACATGAGAGCTTAGTCATTCATCCAACCCTACAACACCCATTATTTCTCTACACAAGGAGAACTTCTTAGTGCTCACAGACTTTGTCAATGCATCTGTAGTATTCTTCAAAGTGTCCACCTTTACCAACAACACCTTTTTCTCCTCAACCATATGCCTCACAAAATGATACTAAAAATCAATTTTCTTTGTCTTTGAATCATAAGCAGAGTACTATGGCAAGAAAATTTCACTTTGGATATCACAATTTATCCTTACAGCTCGTTGTAATAACTCCATACTTGACAACAATCTCTCCAACCAAACTGCTTCCTTCCTTGCATTAGTGGTTACCATGTATTCTTCCTATGTAGTTAAAAGTGCCACTACAGACTGTTTCTTAATCATCCAACTGACTACACCTCCAAATAGGTTAAGCACATACCTACTTGTAGATCTTCTCTGATCCAAATCTCCAACACTATCTATATCAACAAAAATATGAATGTCCAAACCCTACCCAATCCTAGTCTTCCTTAGTAGCATAAGCCATAATCACTAGTGTCATGCAAATTACTGAAATCTGCTTCACTATTGTCTAATGCTCCTTCCTGGTTTTGATATAAACCTACTCAATACTCCCACTACATGTGCAATGTCTAGTCAAGTATAGACCATTTCATACATCAAGCTACCGATTGCACTTACATATGGAACACGAGACATGTCCTCTTCCTCTTCTTGTGTCTTGGGAAATTCTTCAATGGATAATTTTACACCTACAGGAATATGAACCTTCACCAATTTAATATCCTACATATTAAAACTTTACAATATTGTCTCAATATACTTATTTTGTTTTAACCATATCTTCCTCTTTGCCCGATCTCATTTAATTTCAATGCCCAAAATATGGTTTGCATCACCAATATTTGCATGTCAAATTTGGAGGAAATTGGGTCTTCAATTCCTGGATAATTTCTTTGTTATTTCTAATCAGCAACATATCATCCACATACAAGACCAAATAAATAACATGGTCACCAATTAGTTACAAATACACAGAGTTATCTGCTTTGCTTCTGGTTAAGACATGTCCCCGTATATATATGTATCAAATTTCTAATACCACTTCCTTGGTGATTGTTTTAACCCATACAAAGACTTTTTTAACTTGTATACTAGTTCTTTTGTACCCTTCACCAAAAATCCTTCAAGTTGTTTCATGTAGATCTCTTCTTCCAGATCCCCATGAAGACATGTTGTCTTCACATCCATATGTTCTACCTCAAAGTTAAAAGCAACAACAAGTGATAAAATTAATTTGTGAGAAGTTTCCTTGGCAACAGGAGAAAAAAATATCACAAAAAAAAATTCATGGCAATTGATAGTAACCTTTTTCTACCAATCGAGTTTTCTATTTCTCTAGCTTTCCTTCTGCATTCATCTTCTTCTTAAACACCCATTTTCTTCCAATGGGTTTCCTTCTAACCGACAACTCCACTAGATCCCAAACCTCATTTTTGTCCAAAAATGTCATTTCATCAACCATGTCCTCTTTTTAGAGTTTTCCATCCTCTGAATCTACTGCCTCTCTGATAGTTCTGAGACCATCATCAATAATAGATAAAGAAAAATTTGAACATAAATTAGTTGGACTATACCTTTTCGGCAACCTTCTTTCTCGAACTGATCTTCTCATAACTGGAGTTTGTGGATCTTCATATTATGATTTCTCTTCTGCTATAGAGTCTGATTCTTCCTCCTTTGGCTCAAATTGTATCTTCTCAGGTTCCTTTGGTAGGAATTCATGTTTAACAACATATTTCACCTCTGTAAACACCACATCATGTAATATCCCTTCCCTTAATAATAAATAATAAATAATAAATATAATAAATAATAAAAATAATAAATCATAACTGTTAAATAATAAATGATATTAAAATTGATCTAAAAAGAAATAAATAATAAAAATAAAAATAGTAATAACCATATTAAAGCTCTAAATAAGAATAAATATAAATAAAACAAGAAAACTATCAAAAAGAAGGAAATAAAACAAGAAAGCTAAAAATCGAAAGAAAAGTAAAGAAATAAAACAAGAAAAAAAGTTGCATGCAGACACATGGAGTGTGTGCATGTGGTTCCCCTTCCAATGTTTTGTTCTATTTAATAGATGGTGAGGAAAATCAATATGAAGAAATAAATGGTAGTTGATGAAAGTTCAGGAAAGGATCATTCCACAATGAGGCTGAATAAACCAGGGGGGCAGCCATATAGATTCCAGGGAAGACAAAACACTATTTCTCGGATCGCTAGCGCAACTTCTCGACCACCTCCAAGAGGACGTAAGGGTCAACCCTACTTGATTAATGGGAGGAGTAGAAGATTTGGTGACCTAGGACAAGTACAACGTGAGAAGCAGACACAAGTAGAATGTTGGCATTGTAAAGGTCCACATTATAGAAAAGATTGTCCAAGCTATCAAACAGGGATTAAACAACAGGAATACAAAGCAAAAGGAGAAAGACCACAAAACCCACATCGAATTCATGTAGCTACAAACCATCGCCAGGCTGAGCACCAAGCCACTGTAGTAGAATCTGCAGGTATGATCAATAACATTCCTCTATCTGTGTTAATTGATCCAGGTGCTACTGATAGTTTTATTTCACCTTCAACAATACTTAGATGTGGATTGACAGCTCATGAGCAAAGTAACTTTAGAATGGTAGAAATGGCATCCGGCTCTCAGCAATCAGTAGGGTCAACGGTAAGAGATTGTAGTGTTAACATTGGGGGGTGTGATACCAAGATGAATCTATATAGTACAACTCTCGGAACGTATGACTTAATCATGGGAATGTATTGGCTTGAATCCCATCAAGCTATACTGGATTGTTATAATAAGACAATCCTCATAAAAAATGACCAAGGAGAAACCAAGGTAATAAGAGGGATTAGACGTGGTGTTACATTACGCCTCATATCAGCCAAGAAAGTTAATAAGTGTATGAGGAAAGGGTGCAAGATTTATGCGGTGGAAATGGTTCCTACCAATGAGAAGTCCTCGGATAAATTGCACCCACTACTTTTCGAATTTGCAGATGTATTTCCTCCAGAGTTACCAGGTTTGCCTCCAGTTCGCGAAATTGATTTCTCCATAACCTTGAAACTAGAAGTAGAACCCATATCCAAAGCACCTTATCGAATGACTGTTCCAGAGCTTAATGAATTAAGTATACAGCTCAAAGAACTTCTTGATCAAGGTTTTATAAGACCTAATGTGTCACCTTGGGGTGCACTAGTAATTTTTGTAAAGAAGAAGGATGGAACTCTTAGGTTATGTATTGATTACTGAGATCTAAACAAGGCCACCATTCGAAATAGGTACCCCATGCCTCGAATCGATGACCTCTTTGACCAACTAAAAGGAGCTTCAATATTCTCCAAGATAGACTTACGGTCAGGTTATCATCAACTAAGAATCAAGGAGGAAGACATACCTAAAACGACATTCAGAACGCGCTATGGACACTATGAGTTTATTGTTATGCTATTTGGTTTGACTAATGCCCCAACAGCCTTCATGAACTTGATGAATAGTGTCTTCCGAAAATATCTAGACCGCTTTGTCCAAGTTTTCTTGGATGACATCCTCATTTACTCTCGTAATGAGAAAGAGCATCTAGAACACTTGAGGTTGGTACTACAATGCCTTAGGGAACATAAGCTATATGGAAAACTTTCTAAATGTTCCTTCTTTGAGAAAGAAATTCAATATCTAAGCCATACCATTAGTGGAAAACGCATTGCAGTTGATTACAGTAAGATAGAAACTATAATGACTTGGCCCTCTCCCCGGAATGTCAAGGATGTATGTAGCTTTATGGGATTGGCAGGCTACTATAGAAGGTTTGTAGAAAGGTTCTCGCAGATATATAATCCCAACACCCGCCTCTAAAGGAAAGGGGTTAAGTTTGAATGGACAAGTGAGTGTGAGAAAGCATTTAATGAGCTAAAGCATCGACTAACAATGGCCCCAATATTAAAAGTACCTGACATGGACAAGGACTTTCTTGTATGCACGGATGCATCAGAAGAAGGATTAGGTTCAGTCTTGATGCAAGATGAAGGGATTATCGCTTATGCTTCTCGAAAACTTAAGAACCATGAAATCAATTATGCAACTCATGATATTGAATTAGCAGTGGTTGTAATGGCCTTGAAATTGTGGAGACATTATCTAATGGGGCGTCAATTTGAGTTAAGAAAAGATCATAAAAGTCTTGAGTATATCTTCACACAAAAGGATCTTAATGCTCAACAACGACGCTGGAGTGAGCTATTTAGTGATTATGATTTCAAGATATCCTATATTAAGGAAAAAGAGAAAAAAGTGGCAGATGCTTTAAGAAGGAGACTTAGACTTCATTCAATGTTAGCATTAAAGATAGACTTGAGGAGCCGAATTCTAAATCATCTAGTAGGAGACCCACATTACCAGCAAATAAAATTTTCCTTACAAGAAGAGGTACCTGCGACAACCAAGTGGGAGGAATACACCCTAGAAAATGATGGATTGCTACGATATAAAGGTAGGATTTATGTCCCAGAAGATGATGATCTTCGGAATTTAATAATCAAGGAAGCCCATCAAGCTCCATACGCTGCACATCCAGGAGTCCAGAAAATGTATGCAGACTTAAAACAACTATTTTTCTGGACAGGAATGAAAAAGGATATAACAATGTTTGTGGCTCGATGTTTAGAATGTCAACAGGTTAAAGCTGAACATCGTCACCCGGCAGGGCTTCTACAACCCCATGACATACCAGAAACTAAGTGGGAAGTTGTTTCGATGGATTTTGTTGGAGGCTTACCTATGAAATCCCAGAGACATGACTGTATTATGGTTGTGGTTGATAAATTAACTAAGAGTGCTCACTTCATTCCAGTCAAGACCACCTTTGAAGCACCAGCTATCACTCAAATTTTCTTGAAAGAAATAATTCGCCTTCATGGAGTACCACGAAAGATAATATCTGATAGAGACGCATGTTTTACTTCCAGATTTTGGAAAAGTCTATTACAATCTATGGGAACACAACTGAATTTTAGTACATCATATCACCCAGAGACAGATGGTCAAACAAAAAGAGTAAACCAAGTGTTGGAGGACATGCTAAGAATGTATGTCATGGATAAACAAAACCAATGGGAGAAATACCTTCCCTTAGTAGAGTTTTCCTACAACAATAGTTACCACAGTTCAATACAGGCAGCTCCCTTCGAAATCTTGTATGGAAGACCATGTCATACTCTGTTAAGTTGGGATCGATTAGAGGACCGAGTCATTTTGGGACCTGAAATGCTCCAAGAAATGGAAGAACAAATGGCCACAATTAAGCAGAGACTAAAAGAAGCCAGGGATCACCAAAAAGGTTATGCTGATGCAAAGAGAATTGATAGAAACTTTGAAGAACGAAGCCAAGTTTTCATTAGAGTCAAACCCTTTAAAAGTCCCTTTAGGATGGGTAAGGGAACAAAGCTATCGCCTATATTTGTTGGGCCATTAACGATCCTAGAGAGGATTGGACCAGTTGCTTACAAGCTCGAGCTACCCTTCCATCTAAGAAGGATGCATAATGTGTTTCATGTTTCTATGCTTAGAAAATATGTACCCGACCCGTCCCATGTTTTGAAATTTGAAAAATTGCAGGTTTCCGAGGAAGGAGCCCTTCAAGTCGAACCATTCTATATACTGGACCGTCGGGTTCGTCGACTCAGGAACCGTGAGTTTGAGCAAGTCAAGGTCCAATGGGACCAATATAGCCCAGGGTCAGCTACCTGGGAAGATGCAGCTGTTATTTTTCAAGACTTTCCTTATTTACTTGATTAAAATGTGTGGTGAATAGTGCTCCTTAGCTAAGACAGATACTTTTATGGAGAATCTAAATCATGTTTTATTGTTTAAACTTTATGATACATACACTATGATTTTTGTTTAGTTTAATTAACTGTTAAGATGATGAGTATAATGGTAAGGGAATAATGATGCACATGTGGTTCTTATAGCGATGATGTATCCTTATGATTATGATGTTATGTCGAGGTATATTAACATATTCATTTACTACATGATGATAGGTATTTGATGTTGATGTTATAACTTATGATAGTATTTCATGAGGTGAAGCATGTATTTGCGATTAACTATGATGAATGCAATTTCTATGATACTATGATGGTATAGCTAATGCATTGGTTGCATGTTGAGGTATGATGCTTGACAGGACTCCACAATGGACCGAGAGGGCCGGTTTATTTGATGATCTCATACGAGCCCATATGCACGAGGGAGAATACGTAACATCATACGGGCTGGGGACAAACTCAATCAACACTACATATGCCAGTGGTTCCTTTGCCTTGTGTATAGCTCTTAATGGATAGCTCTAGAAGAGCTGTGAGACCATCTTGAGGAGGCCACGTGCCTGATGTTCTAGGCTAGGTGCCTAGTATTGGATTGGGATGCCGAAGTCTGAAGGGATGTAAAGGACTTCGATGCCTGGGGCTGTGCGCCTTAGTAGTTGTGGAGGGAGTGGGCCAGCCTTGCGAGATGCCCGTGGTCATTGAGTACCAGACTGGATGCCTGCCTTGGGGCAGATGAGGTCTGAGTCAGGTGCGAGCCTTGGGGCCAGCCTTGGACTAGGATACAGACTGGGTCAGGCTTATGCCTGGTGCCGAAAGTGGGGAAAGGACAGAGATTCCTTGAGATTTCCCGGGGTGTTGGTGACATTCAATGCATGCTGGTTATACTAGTTCAGCAGAGGGTGTTGGCAACATGAAGCAAATAAAATAATAAATAATAAAAATAATAACAAATAATAAATAATAAAAACTTAACTTCGGGACAAAGTTCCTTAGAGTGGGAGAGTATGTAATATCCCTTCCCTTAATAATAAATAATAAATAATAAAAATAATAATAATAATAAATAATAAATAATAAATAATAAAAATAACACAAAAATAATAATTAATAAAAATAATAAATCATAACTGTTAAATAATAAATGATATTAAAAATTATATAAAAAGAAATAAATAATAAAAATAAAAATAGTAATAACCATATTAAAGCTCTAAATAAGAATAAATAGAAATAAAACAAGAAAACTATCAAAAAGAAGGAAATAAAACAAGAAAGCTAAAAATCAAAAGAAAAGTAAAGAAATAAAACAAGAAAAAAAGTCGCATGCAGACACATGGAGTGTGTGCATGTGGTTCCCCTTCCAATGTTTTGTTCTATTTAATAGATGGTGAGGAGGATGGGAGGTATTCTATCATTCCGAGATTCTATCTTTCATTCTCTTGGGAGAATGGTATACTAAGACTTAGGAACACTAGCAGTAGTACGTTGATTGAGGCTCGGGGCTGGCCAGCTGTAGCAGAATCCTTACACAATTGAGCCTACGGTTGGGTGGAGAGTCGTCCCCACAACCTTGTTGTCATCTGGAAAAACTTGATCACAGGTAACATAGATATAAGATTATTTGTCCGCATATTTTTATTATTAATTATTATTTTTGTATTATTTTTATTATTTATTATTTATTATTAAGGGAAGGGATATTACACATCATAGTTGTACAAAACCTTCCTTGTTTCTGGGTTCCAAAGCTTATAACCCTTTAAATCATCCTTATACCCAATAAAGATGCACCTTTCATATTTATTACCCAACTTGGTTCTTTTATCCTTTGGAACATGTACATATGCATCACAACCAAATACCCTCACAGGTGAAAGAGAGGGTTTCTTAGTAGTCCATACCTCTTGCGGAGTCTTATCATCCAACCCTGATGAAGGTGATCTATTAATGAGTTAACATGTAGTCTCCAACACCATTGTCGATAATTCATGCCCTAACCTGAAACCATTAAGCATGCTTCTTTCCTTTTTCATCAACAACATGTTCATTCTTTCTGCAAATCCATTTTCTTGAGGTGTGTATGGAGTAGTATTCTGATGTTCTATACCACACTTCTTATAGAACACTTCAAATTCCTTCTTGAAAAAATATCCATTTTTATTTGTCCACAACTCCTTTATCTTCTTATTTGTTTAGCTTTCCACTAAAGCCTTAAATTATTTAAACCTATCAAAGACTTCATATTTCTTCTTGAGGAAATATATCCACGTATTCCTTGAGAAGTCGTCTATAAATGATACATAGTACACAGACTTACCTAGGGATAGAACCGACATAGGTCCAAACACATCACTATGCAAAAGCTCTATTATTAATTTCACCCTCTTAGCACTAGAGGGGAAGCTCACCCAATTATGCTTCCCATATACACAATCTTCATAGAAATTGAATCTGAGAGTGGAATTAGAGATACCTTCTACCATACCATTAACATGAAGTAATCGAAGGCCATTCTCTCCAATATTTACAAGCCTTTGATATCATAGTGTGGTCTTTTCTCCAACGACCAGTAAATTTTCTTCTCCACTTCCAAGAACCACATAATTGTTGCTCCCATCAATAAAAGTATTACCCAAAAGATTGTACATAGTTTCAATCCAAACTCCCTACATCAATACTAATTCTCCCCAAAAAATCTTGCAAGTATCTTTCTCAAACACTCTTTTTTCACTTGCATCATCCATCTTGATTACAAAAATTAGATTTCTAGCCAATGGAGGAATATGTAGAACACCTAGAAGTGTTCTAATCTTTCCACCTTGGAACTTCAGCTTGAATTTTCTGCATTTGGTAATTCTATCCTTCCTAGTATCCCCTAAGAAGACAACACGACCATAATATTTCTCATACTCAGAGAAAACACTCCGGGAGTGAAAGGATGCACCTGAATCAATTGACCATGCCTCATGATCTACATTTCTACTTGAAGAACAAGCTAAGTACACATCCCCACCTTCATCTGAGGTGGTTTTTTCCTCTGAAGAACGAGCATCATCAAATCCTTTTCCTTTCACAAGAGATTTAGGTCTACAATCCTTTTGGAAGTGGCCTTCCTTTCCATATTTCCATCACACCTTTATAGGTTTTCCTGGAGATTTAGAACTACCATTAGATGTAGATCCCTCCCTTGAGGAATTAATTTTTATTTTGTTCTAGGACCATCCTCATATAGGCAATTCATCACCACTTTAGCCCTCCACATTTTTCCCTCTCATCTCCTCCGACAACAAGGATGACACTATTTCATCAAACTTCAAGATAATTGTATTTCTATATATTGCAACAATCATATTATCCCACGAATTGTAGAGAACACAACAAACTGATGCACCAATCTTCATCTTATATTTTATTATCAACATACAACAATTGGCTTACCATAATATTAAAGCCATTCAGATGCTTTATCACTGAGTCTACATCCTTCATCCTCAGGTTATACAAATTTTTCCATAGGAACAATTTGTTCACCAGAGACTTAGATCGATAAAAAATCCATAACTTGTCCCATAAAGCCTTCGCTGAAGCTTCCCCTAATATATTAAAAAATACTGAATATGAGATATACAATTGTTTCATGCTCTTTGCTTCTCGATCAAACTTCTTCTAGTCTTCATCAAACATTTCCATTGGTTTAGTACCCAGATCTATCATGATCCACTGATCTATATCCATCAACAGATCCGCCATATTGAGTTTCCACAACTCAAAACTTAGACCATTAAATTTTTTGACATCTATCTTTCTGCTACTTGCCATCTTCTTTCACCATAAGAATCGATCCCGCAGATGTCCAACTGAAAAGGGTCTACCGTAGGCTTGAGAGAAACCCATCAGCAGCAAAGGAGTCCCCTTAAAGCCAAAGAAACTTTGATACCAAATGTAAGTTTTAACCCTCTATAGGAATTACATGAAAATAAATTCTTAAAACAAAAAATATACGATGGCGAGAAACACAAAACAAATACGCAGAGATTTCCCCTGGATCCTAAAACTGAGAGTACAAGATTGATTTTTCATTATATTCCTTTCAATGCTACAATACATATATATACATTTTGAAGCTTCCATAAACCCAAATCCAATAACCATAGATTAGGAAATAACCATAGTTCCCTTGACTCGATCTACTAAATACCATGGGAAGAAAACCATCATGCCCAAAACCATGTGCGAAATCCATGCAAAAAACCATAGGTAGGCTGTGGAAAGAATATAATACAAACTTAACAACTGATAAATTGCTAGCATGGCCTTCAAATTTCCATCATACTCATAAATATGGGAATACTTTGTGATGTTAAGAATCCATGCTTCCACATCCTCGTCCTTTTCACCATCAAATGTAGGGGGATTTTTTTATTAAATTCCCCCTACAACTCCATTTTCTTCTTCTTTTCCTATGTCTTTGGATAGGTTTCGTGTGATACATTTTTTATTTTACAATTTTATGTTCCCGTCTTAGTACTTTTTCCCTTCAACGATTCTACCTTATCGCCATACCCCATTGTCTCTATGGGTTTCTGAGTAGATTTTTTACTCAAGCTCTATATCAACTTTTCTTGTATTGCACAGGCCCTAAACAACCTCTCATGACTGGTTCTAATATTTTCCAATTCTTGCTATAAATTTCTCACAATCTCAAGGAACTAGTTTCCTGGTGGGGTATGTTATCCCCCGTACTCCACATAAATTTCTTCTCCCTCTCCAAAAGGTAGATTTGAAGCATCAACCATTATGTCCTGTAATGTGGCTTCATAGGTTACCTTATTGTCAAAAAAACACATATTGGTTTACATATATTAAACATATACACCATTATTTACAAGTTTGTTCACTCTGCTAGTTTCTCATATGCCTAGTTTTTGAACTTCTTCTCTAATACCATTTGTCACGTACCCAATTTTTGCCTATATTTGTTTTTTTTAGTTACAATGTTTTACATGGATATTGTCTCCTTCTAACATGCACTGGCCTCTAATAATAATACAAACATTTGACTTCAGAATATAGCATTCTATCTTAATTATATATTTAAATTCACACTATGAAATTTGGTAATTGATTAGCCATCTCGCTCCATATGTATATCCTTGATGTAGATATACTCATTGTTTTAGTATACTTTGTATAGATACTTCTAATGATAAAAATGTTGTTACCCTATGAGGTAATTTTTGTATGTTCTTATATAAATGGTACCTTACTTAAGTTCTAAGGCATCTAATATGTATGACCACTTGGGGGTCTAGTTGAGCTTATATCCAACCTATGTTTCTATAGTCCATTCATTATTTCTAACATGTAAATTCACCTAATCAGGAACCCATGTGGGATGGAAGGTGTGATCTATAGTTTTTTATTGTGCTCATATGTTTACACTTGGTGATATGTGACTAGCACATGTCAAAGGTCCATGTGATTAACACATTCCATTAGTATTGGGCTCCATCTATCGCAATGATTTATGTGATTTCATCCTAGGGTTGTGGTTCATCTACTTGAACCTTAACTCTATACCATTGTTTGGTTTCCTTTCACCTCTCATTTCACTTTGTTTATTCATAAAATATTTTCATGAGGGTGAGAGGGTTTATGCACCTGTAATATAATTGTCATGGCCATTTGGCCCTTTTTCATAGTTGTACTCTTCTACTATAGCATTTTCAGCTTGGAGACAGAGAGGAATAACTAGTAAGGTCTTTATTTGGAGTCCTTCTACTCAAAATTTGTAATCATCCTCTTAATAAGCTTGTGGAATCAATGAGATTTATCTAACTTACTTTTGAGTGTTATACTACATTTACTTCACTAAGGTACTCGTTGGGTGATGAAATTGAAAAGCATTTGGAGGGTTTGGGTTCAACAAAGATGTTTTATTTATTCCCAGCTCCCTTAGAGGCACCCCGGTCATTTATTAAAATTTATCCCCTCTTTTTTTCCCTAGTTGGTTATGGAATCCTCTGGATTTTTGCTTCCTAATCTCTTTTTTTCCTCATTTTCTTTGGCATAGAGTTATGGCATGGGTTGTTGTGTGATCGCCGTGTTGTATGCACAAGTAACTTAAAATGGGTTTAGCATAATTAGTGTGTTATTTTTGTTTATTTCGAGTAGTAACATTGCTAGGTCCCTATACTACTTGTGTAGCCCCTTATTTTTATTGTTGGCATAGCCCTGCTTTTTAATTGTTTTGCCCATGTAGTCCCATATTTCTATTATTGTGCCCCATCGAAGCCGACTATCATTATTATTGTGTCATTAAACTATTATTGTTATGTAGGTTGTGATTATATTGTGACCCCTTAGACTCATATATATAGAAAGGAGGTATTTTAATTTGTATCATCCAAGAATTTTTCATTGAGGTAATGTAAAGGAGGTTTTCCCCCCGAAGAGGATACTTTCTTATTTGTTGATCTATCCTTTTGTGAGATGGATGCATCAAATTTGGTATGAGAGCTTTGGTTTCTACAGTTTCACTATTGCAACCAGTTCATCGTAAAATTTTTGCTATAACTATTTTTATACAAAGGCTCAAAAGATGAAAGTTTACCACGAGGAGCTGAAATCCTGATGAAATAAGTGTAAAAATTTTAGCTATTTCTTCGATATAGTTTGAGAGGTATGATCCACATAAGTTATGGTTTTTACATGCTCCAAAATTTCATCTCACATAGTTGGCCTTGATAAAATCGTGGCCTTGGTAAAATCATCATATCGTCCTCTACGAGAATTGGATTCGAATTTTGTAAAACATTTCCACCATTGAACAGGCTGTAGTATCTTTTGTATCATTTTTAGTGCTGAAGGTCAAAACAGTGACACGTGGAACTCTGTACAAGTTCACTCTACTGAACCAGTCCATAATCAGGCCATCGATGGAGATTTGATGTAACTTTATCTTGAAGAATCAAAATTTAGTCTGACTTGTGTCATTCGAAGGAAGACATAGAGGGATGCCATAGGACCTAATTTCAAACCTTAACGATTCAAATTTATAGAGATACAACAGATTCATATGGAGCTCCTACAAAGCAAGAAAAAGGTGTGTATTTTTTAAAAATTTTCATAAGTTTTGTTTGAAAGATCAATTTGAAGTGATTCGAGGGGCATATTGAAGCATAAATATCATTGTTTTATTCCAAAATGACTCAAAGTAAGAAAAATGAAACACCTAGTAAGAAACCATAAATTTGTACTATGATGCATGAAGAGGAGGAAGAAACACAATATGATATATCAAAATTACAATACCAAGAGCAACAAATTTCTCTCTCACAAAGAGTATCCAAAAATGAAATGCAAGCTGAGATGGATGGTTTGAATTATTGTTTAAAATAAGACATGGAAGGTTTGGAGGATGGTTTAAAAGTAGACATGGAAGGTTTGAAAGAAGGTTTGACAAAGTTTCTACAACAAATGCTTCCTAATGACAGAAAGACAATAGATGAAAATCATGATGAGAAAAAAAGAAATGTTAATCATGATCTCATAGAATCTAGCATTGGATTGAATACTCACCATATTTCATATATCGATATGAGTAATTTTGATGGCAAGGATCTGGTAACATGGATATTACAAATGGAGCAATATGCTGATCTCCATAATGTGAAGCACACACAAAAGGTATGCATTGCAACTTTATATTTAGAACCCAATCAGTTTGTATTGTATTGATGGCTTCGTTCTTGTAAACCACTTATCACTTAGTCAATCCTTAATGAGGAAATGATAGAACATATGAGGATATAAATAGCAATAGCATACTTAGCTAATTGATAAATCTCAAACAAAATGGTTCAATGGAGGAGCACATTAAGGACTTCCAAAAATTGAATATAACTGTAAATGATATTCCAGAGGAACATAGGACTGATGCCTTCAGAGGGACTTTAAATTATAACATCCAATAGGAGGTTTTCCTTTCGGAACCTGATTCATTGGTGAAGGAATTTAGGGTGGCAAGAAAAGTTGAAAGAAAAATTATGGAAACAAGGAAGTCTACCACTCAAAACTATAGATATGGAATTGTTGCTTCTCCTATCCTTCCAAAACCTACAAGGTTGACACCATAGTAATTGGAAGAAAAAAGAGAGAAAGGGCTTTGTTATAGTTGTGATAGAAAGTAAACTAAAGGTCATGAGTGTGCTGAGAAGAAATCATTTTACATAGATTGTGAAGAGGAAGAAGAAAAGCAACAAGAAACATCAAAAGAAGAGCATATACACCAGGAACCAACCTTAGAGAAAGAATAAATGTCTTGTACTGCATTCGTATGAATTACCACTCCTCAAACTCTCAAGGTAGGAGAACATATCAAGAATAAAAAGGTAATAATGTTGATTTATTCGAGTAGTACCCATAATTTTATTTATTGTAAGATAGCCAAGGAATTGAATTGCTTTTTATATCCAACAATAGAGTGTCAAGTGACAGTTTCAAATGGAGGAACTATAAATTATTCTGGAAAATTCCATAATATCAAGCTAACCATGGGGGGATATGTATTGAATAGTCTAATTATTTCCATTCCAGTGGGTAGCATTGATGTTGTACTAGGAATCTAATGGCTACAATATTTGGGTACGATAGATTTTAATTTTCAAGAAATTTTCTTGAAATCTTTTTGGGAAGGAAAGGAAATTAAATTAAAGGGTATCATAGGGAAACTAGGAAATATAATCAGTTGTAATGGCATGACAATGCATATAAATAAAGAATAAGAAGGCATTATTGAACAATTTTTCCCATTAGAGATTCAAACATTGAGATCATATATTTCTCTAGATCTCTAAAAAGTCTTGCACAATCATTGCAAGGTATTTGAGATTCCCAAAGGTCACCCACCTATACTTTACCATGATCATGCTACTCATTTGATTCCATGAAGTCTTCCTCCAAACATCGGACCTTACAAATATCCCTATGCCGAAAAGAGTGAAATTGAACGTCTGGTTGCAGAAATTTTAGAGGTCGGTATAATTAAACCTACTCAAAGTTTTATCTTTGCTTGAGTAGTATCAGTGCATAAGAAGGATGGATCATGGCACATGTGTTTGGATTGTAGGGAGCTCAACAAGTTCAGTATTAAAGATAAATTTTCCATTCCTGACATTGATAAATTTTTGGATGAATTACATGGAGAAATTGACTTCACCAAGTTTGATCTTCATTTAGGATATCATCAAATTAAAATGAATACTAGAGACATTATGAAAACAACGTTTGGAATTCAAGAGGGTCATTATGAATTTTTGGTCATGCCTTTTGGCATTACCATTCCAACTTTTATTTTTCAAGGTTTAATGAATTCCATTTTCAAACCCTTGCTTATAAAATTTGTTTTATTATTTTTTGATGATATACTAATGTACAACAAGTCTTGGAAGGATCATGTCCAACATGTTTATATCGTGTTGAAATTATTGGAGGAGAAATAATTATATGAAAATATTTCCAAATGTTTCTTTAGAATACAGGGAGTGGAATATTTGGGACATATTGTATCTCATGAGGGTGTTAAGGTAGACTATGGGTAGACCCCAAAAAAAATAAAGCCATTAAGGAATGGAAAATCCCCAAAACCATAAAGCATATTTGAGGATTTTTCGAACTGGTAGGGTATTATCACAAGTTTTTTAATAATTATGGGAGAATAGAAGCACCTCTAACAACATTACTAAAGAAGTATGCATTTTCTTCGACTCCAAAATAAAACAAGGCCTTTTAACATCTTAAAAAGGCTATGCGCCAAGTAATGGTCTTAGCTATGCCCACCTTCACAAAAACTTTTATTGTGGAACGCGATGCCTTAGGAAAGGGAGTTGATGTTGTTTTAATGCAAGAAGGAAGACCCATTGCTTTTGAAAGTTGTTTAATCAAAGGAAAATATTTACACAAACCCATTTATGAGAAGTAAATGTTGGAAATACTACATGCACTAAAGAAACCACAACCTTACCTAATGGAAAGACACTTCAAGGTAAAGAGAAATCATGATAGCCTTAAATACTTTTTGGAACAAATATTTTTATCTTATAAGAGAAGAAAACATGGGTCACAAAGATTGTTAGGTCCCTACACTACTAGTGTAACCCCTTATTATTGTTAGTTCCACTCCTTTATTATATTGTTGTGCCCTTACATTATTATTATTATTTTAGCTCTGATTATATTATGACCCCTTAGACTCCTATATATAGAAAGTAGGTATTGTCATTTGTATCATCCAAGAATTTTTCATTTATGTAATGTAAAGGAGGTTGCCCCCATGAAGAGGCTGATTTATAATTCGTTGATCATTTTTTCTATCTTTTTGTGAGCTGGTTTCATAAATTTGGTATGAGAGCTTTGGACTCTAGGGTTTCTGTGCTCCAAACAATTCATCATGGAATTTTCTCTATAATATTTTTGCTACGAAGTTTCAGAACCTTAAAAAAAACCCATTTGAGCCATAATCTTTATAAACCTCGGGTCCAAATTTTAGATCCTTTCTCATTATATTTGTGGAGATATGATCTGAGGATGTTAGGGTTTGTACAAAGTCCAGAATTCCATCTCAAACAGACCAACGTGTAAGTTTCACTATGATTTTTTTCTACGAAGGTTCAGACTCTCAAATTAAAACCCATTTGAGCTAAAATCGTGGTGCACCGCAGGCCTGAATTTCAAAGATTTTTTCGCAATATTGTAAGAGTTGTAGTTCAAGACATTTAGGGTTTCTGCAGGCTCCCAAATTTCATCCCAAATAGATGACCTAGGAAAAATAGTCATAACTCTCTCTTTAAGTATTACATTGAAATTACGTAACAAGAGACAGAAAAAGAACAACTTGTTGTTTTTTGTATATCAGTTTTAGGTCCTAAGGTCGAAAAAGTGACATTTGGCATTTCATATAAGTTTTCTCTATTGAACGAGTCTATAATCAGGTCATTGTGGGAGATTTTGCATAACTCTTTCTTGCACAATCAAATCTTGATCAGACTAGTGGGGTTAGAAAGAGGACTTAGAGAGATACCTCAGGATGCAACTTGAAAACATGGAGATCTGAAATTACAGAGTTACAGTAATTTCAATATCGAGCCCCTAAATTCAAGAAAAAGTGATATGGGGAAGTTTGATGGCAAGGATCAGGTAAATTGGATACTACACATGGAGTGATATTTTGATCTACATGATATACAACTGTTAAAAAATGTACATATTGCATATTTATATTTAGAACCAAATCAGCTTGTATGGTATAGAGAGTCTTTTTGCTCATAAATCACTTGTCACCTGGTCAATTTTCATGGAGGAAACGATGGCACATTATGAAGATACAAAAAGAAACACCTTCTTTAGCCAGTTGATAAACCTCAGACAAAAGGGTTCAATGGAAGAGCACATTGAGGACTTGAAAAAATTGAATGTAAGGGTAAATGATATTCTAGAGAAGCAAAGGATTGATGTCTTCATAGGGACTTTAAAGGATAACGTTCAACATGAGGTTCATATTTGGGAACTTGATTCATTAGAGAAGGCATTTAGGTTGGCAAGAAAAATTGAAAGCGGAATTATGGAAACAGGGAATCCTATCACTCACAGCTATAAATATGGATGTCTTTTTGCTCCTAGCGTTCCACAACCTACAAGGTTTACACCAGAACAATTGGAAGAAAAAACAGAAAAAGGGCTTTGTTACAAATGTGATAGCCAATACAGTAAAGGCCATAAGTGTGCTGAGAAGAAATTATTTTACATATATTGTGATGTGGAGGAAGAAAAGGATTAAGAAACTTCAAAAAAAGAGGATATAAACCAAGAACCAACCCTAGAGAAAGAAGAAATGAATCCAACCATATCTGGTAAAGCATTGGTAAGAATTACCAATCCTCAAACTCTCAAGATAGAAGGACATATCAAGAAAAAAAATGTTCAAGAAGTGAAAGGTCACATCGAGCATTAAGAAATGAATCCAACCATATCATGTAATGGATTGGTAGAAATTACCACTCCTCAAACTCTCAAGATAGAAGGACATATCAAGAAGAAAAATGTTCAAATAGTGAAATATCACATCGAGCATCAACAACAAGTTCTCCAACTTTTAAAGGATAATGCCACTTTGGTGCATAAATGAATGAAACAATAAGCAGATCAACATTGCAGTGAAAGAAGTTTTGACGTAGGAGATTGGGTATTTTTACGGCTACATCCATACAAACAAATGTCCCTCAAGCAAGCTATTTATGAGAAGGAAATGTTTGCTAACTTCATGCACTTAAGAAATGGCGACCTTACCTAATAATTATACTTCGAGGTAAAAACGGATCATGATAGTATTAAATACTTTTTAAAATGAATATTACCATTAGAAGAACAAAAAAAATGGGTCACAAATATGTTGGATTATGACTTTGAAATCATCTACAAAAAAGGGAAGCAAAATGTTGTTGCAGATGCACTATCAAGAAAGGATGAGGACGTGGAAGCATTGTTTTGTGCTATTTCTATTATCCAACCAAATTGGATAAATGAGGCAAGGGATGAATGGAAAAATTACAAAGAAGTGTTTCCACTCATTCAAAAGTTGTAGAAGGTCCTAGTTCAAATAATATTACCAGAACTTGACGAGGAAGGAAAAATCATATTGGAAATGGAGCAGTCACAGAAACAAGAAATCGAGAACTATGAAATCGATCAATTTCAGAGTATCTCATCAAGTGAAAGAACTTACTCGTTGAAGATTCCACATGGGAGGACAATAATTTTATATGGAATCATCCATAACTACTCAAGCGTTGAGGACAACAATTTTTGAAGGAAAGGGGCTTGTTAGGTCCCTATACGACTAGTGTAACCCCTTATTGTTATTAGTGCAACCCCCTTATTATATTTTTGTGCCATGTAGTCCCCATATTGTTATTATTGTGCCCCATAGAAGCCTACTATTGTTATTGTTGTTACCTTATATTATTATTGTTATGTTGGCTCCGATTATATTATGACCTCTTAGACTCCTATATACAAAGTAGCTCTTGTCATTTGTATCATCCAAGACTTGTTCATTTGTGTAATGTAAAGGAGGTCACGCCCTTGAAGAGGCTAATTTCTAAGGCATTGATCTTTCTTTTCTATACTTTTGTGAGCTGGTTTCATAACAAAGATGTTGGCTTATGACTTTGAAATAATCTACAAAAAGGGGAAGCAAAATGTTGTTGCAAATGCACTCTCAAGAAATGATGAGGATATGAAATGATTTATTTGTGCCATTTCTATTATCCAACTAGATTGCATAATCGAAGCAAGGAATGAATGGAAGAATAATGAATAAATGTCGAGGCTCATTCAAAATTTGTAGCAAGATCCCAATATATCTCATACGTTCAGATGGAAAAATGATTCATTATGGTACAAAGATAGCTTATATCTTTGTAATAATTCCCAACTCAAACAAAATGTTATTTTGGAATTATAGACCTATCCCTTAGGAGGGCACTAAGGAATTTCAAAAACTTACCACATGGTCAAGAAGAAATTTGATTTGGGTGTTGTGGGGGGGGGGGGGGCGCGCTTAAATATGATATTCAAATGTTTGTGGAAGAATGCTTGGTTTTCCAAAAAAATAAAGTTGAGACAATTAAGATCTCGGGTCTGTTACAACCTTTAACCATTCCAAGTCAATGTTGGGAGGAGGTTTGAATCGATTTTATCGTAGGTTTACCCAAGTCTAAAGCAAAGAGTGCCATCATGGTGGTAGTCGATAAAGTTACCAAGTATGCACATTTTGTGCATTATCTAATCCATTTAAATCTAGTACACTTGCTACTGAATTTATGGAAAAAATTCAAAAGCTACATGGAAACCCAAAGATTATTGTAAGTGACAAACATCCCATTTCCACTATAAATTTTTGGAAGAAATTATTTTCTTGTTTGGGTACTCAATTAGATCATAGATCATCTTATCATCCTCAATCTGGTGGCAAAAATGAAATAGTGAACAAATTTTTGGAAGGATATCTTCATTTCTTTGTATCTGATAAATAAGCATAATTGGTCAAGTGGTTACCTCTGGCTGAATGATGGTATAACACTTCCTTCATACTGCAACAAAAATGACCCCATTTATGGCACTTTATGGATCTCATATACCATCCACCACATCATATTTAAGAAAGATTCTCAGGTTCAAGTAGTGAAAGATCAAATTAAGCATCATCAACAAGTTTTCAAACTCTTAAAGGATAACATCAATTTGGAACATAATCGAATGAAACAACAATCAGATCAGCATCACAACAAAATAAGTTTTAATGTAGGTGACTGGGTATTTTTATGACTACAACCATACAAACAAATGTCCCTCAAGAAATCTAAGAAGGATAATAAATTATAACCAAAGAACTATGGTCCTTACAAGGTATTACAAAATATTGGTGCTATGGCATACAAATTAGAGCTTCCTGCATCTTCATGAGTGTACCCAGGTTTCCATGTTTCATGCTTAAACAAGGTTATAGTTGACAATATCCCAGTTCAAACAACATTTCTAGAACTTGACAAGGAAGGGAAGATCATATTGTAACCTAAAGCGGTCATGGAAATAAGAACTTGACAACTACATAATCAATTAATTTCAATGTATCTCATCAAGTGGAAGAACTTACCCACTAAATATTCCACATGGGAGGATGGGAGTTTTATAGAAAATCTTACAGAACTACTCAAGTATTGAGGACATCAGTCGTTTGAAGGAGAGGGGAACGTTAGGTCCATTTACTACTAGTGTAGTGCCTTATTTTTATTATTGGCATAGCCCCCTTATTGTTATTGTTGTGCCCACGTAGTCACCATGTTGTTATTATTGTGCCCATAGAAGCCCACTATTGTTATTGTTGTGGCCTTACATTATTATTGTTATGTAGGCTATGATTATATTTTTACCCCTTAGACCCCTATATATAGAGGAGGTGTTGTCATTTGTATCATCCAACAATTTCTCATTTATCTAATGTAAAGGAGGCACTACAAGAAAAAAGGACATTGGTGAGGGGCAAAAAATGTTGGGTCCCTATAATACTAGTGATTACCCCATTACTATTATAGTTATACCCCTTATTTATATTGTTGTGCCCCTATTACCCCTTTATTGTTATTTCTGTGCCCCATAGAATCCCTCTATTGTTATTTTTGTGGCTTTATATTATTATTGTTAGGTCGGCTGGATTATATTGTGACTACTTAGACTCCTATATATAGAAAGGAGGTTTTGTCATTTGAATCATCCGAGAATTGTTCATTTATGTAATGTAAAGGAGGTTTCCCCCTCGAAGAGGCTGAATTCTAAGGCATTGATCTATCTTTTCTATCTTTTCTTGAGCTGGTTTCATAACATTTGGTATCAAAGCTTTGGATTCTAGGGTTTCGCTGCTCCAAACAGGTCATCGTGGAAGTTTCGCTATAACTTTTTTTCTGTGACGTTTCAGAAGTAAAAAAAAAAACCCATTTGAGAAGAAATCGTACTGAACCTTGGGTCTAAATTTCATAGCTTTTTGCGCGATATTTTCGGAGATATGATCTGAGGAAGTTGGTCTATTTGCAGACTCCTGAATTACATTCAAAACAGGTGACCTAGGGAAAATTGTCATAACTTTCTCTCTGGGAATCAGATTGAAATTTCGTAAGAAGGTACAAAAAGAGGACGGACTTTAGTTTCTTGTATATCATTTTTAGAATCAAATATCGAAAATTGTACACGCGGAAATTCATACAACTTCGCTCTTCTGGAAAGGTCTATAATCAGGTCATCTTGGGAGATTGTGCATAACTCTTTCTTGGAGAATCAAATTTGGATCAGACTGGTGGCATTGGAAAGAGGACATAGAGAGCTACTACAGGTCACAAATTCAGAACTAGATGATTGGAAAGTACAGAGATACATCAGAGGCAATATCGAGCTCCTACAAAGTGAAAAAAGGTGTGTAGATTTTTTTAAATTTTTGCTTAAGCTTGGTTTAAAAATTTATTTTGAAGGAATTCAAAGGGCATAGTAGAGCATTATTATCGGTAACTGATGCCCAAAGGAAAGAAAATTCAAACACCTAGTAAGGAACCTGAAAGCTCTAGCATGACTCATGAAGAAGAGGAAGAAATGCTACATGATATATCAAAATTACAAGAACAAGTGCAACAAATGTCACGCTCACAAAAGTTAACAGATGCTAAGATAAATGGCGTGGAAGCTAAGATAAATGGCATGGAAGCTAAGATGGACAATTTGAAGATAGATTTGAACACAAATTTGAAGACAGGCATGGCAGATTTGAAGACAGATTTGACAAATTTTCTACAAGAAATACTTACTAATGGTGAAAAGGTAGTAAAGGAAACTCATGATGAGAACAAAAGAAATGTTAATCATGATTCCATAGACACTAATGTTGGATCGAAGAATCACCATATTCCAAAAATCGATATGAGGAAGTTTGATGGCAAGGATCCCGCCACATGGATATTACAGATGGAGCAATTCTTCGATCTCAATAATGTGCAAAACGCACAAAAGGTACGTATGGCAACTGTATATTTGGAACCAAATCAGTTTGTATGGTATCAATGGCTTTGTTCTCGTAAACAATTTATCACTTGGGCAATTTTTACGGAAGAATTGATAGCACATTATGAGGATACAAAAAGCAACACTTTTTTTAGCCAATTGATAAGTCTCAAACAAAAGGTTTCAATAATGGAGCACATTGAGGAGTTCCAAAAATTGAACATAAGGGTAAAAGATATTCCAGAGGAGCATAGGATTGATGTGTTCATAGGGTCTTTAAAGGATAATATCCAACATGATGTTCGCCTTTGGGAACCTGATTCATTAGAGAAGGCATTCAGGTTAGCAAGAAAAATGGAAAGCAAAATTATGGCAACTAGGAAGCATACCACTCACAACTATAAAGACGGAAGTGTTGTTGCCCCTAGTCTTCCACAACCTACAAGGTTGACACCACAACAATTGGAAGAAAAAAGAGCAAAAGGGCTTTGTTACAATTGTGATAGCAAATACACAAAAGGTCATAAGTGTGCTGAGAAGAAATTATTCTACATAGATTGTGAAGAGGAAGAAGAAAAGGAGCAAGAAAGGTCAAAAGAAGAGGATATATTCCAGGAACAAAGCCTAGATGAAGAACAAATAAATCCGACCATATCTTGTAATGCATTGGCGGGAATTACCACTCCTCAAACCATCAAGATAGAAGGACAAATCAAGAAGAAAAAGGTAATAGTGTTGATTGATTCAGGAAGCACCCACAATTTTATTCATTGTAGGGTAGCAAAAGAATTGAATTGCTTCCTATATCCAGCACCAGAGTGTCAAGTGATGATTGCAAATGGAGGAACAATAAATTGCTCTGGAAAGTGCCATAATATCAAGCTATCCATGGGAGAATATGTATTGACTAGCCCAATGCTTTCCATTCCAATGGGAGGTGTCGATGTTGTACTAGGAGTCCAATGGCTACAATCCTTGGGTACAATAGCTTTTAATTTTCAAGAACTTTTCATGAAATTTTCTATGGAAGGAAAGGAAGTTGAATTAAGGGGTATTGCAGGGAAACCAGGAAAGATAATCAGCTCTAATGGCATGACTAAGCTTCTAAAAAAGGAGCAAAGAGGTGTAATTGCACAATTATGTTCGCTAGATGTTTCCACATTGGAATCATCTATTGCTCCAGATCTCCAAAAAGTCCTGGACAATCATTCCAAGGTATTTGAGACTCCCAAAGGTCTCCCACCTATGCGTGATCATGATCATGCTATTCATCTGATTCCAGGAAGTGTTCCTCCAAACATCAGGCCGTACAGATATCCCTATGTCCAAAAAAGTGAAATTGAACGTATGGTTGCAGAAATGCTAGAGGCTGGTATAATTCAACCGAGTCAAAGTTCTTTCTCAGCTCCAGTAGTATTGGTGCACAAGAAGGATGGATCATGGCGCATGTGTCCGGATTATAGGGAGCTCAACAAGCTCACTATTAAAGATAAGTTCCCCATTCCTGTCATTGATGAATTACTGGATGAATTGCATGGATCAATTTACTTCACCAAGTTGGATCTTCGTTCGGGATATCATCAAATCAGAATGAAGATTGAAGACATTTCGAAAACGGCATTTAGAACTCATGAGGGTCATTATGAATTTTTGGTCATGCCTTTTGGCCTTACCAATGCACCTTCAACATTTCAAGGTTTGATGAATTCAATTTTCAAACCATTCCTTAGAAAATTTGTGTTAGTATTTTTTGATGATATACTAATCTACAGCAAGTCTTGGAAGGATCATGTTGAACATGTTGACAGGGTGCTACAACTATTGGAGGAGAAACAATTATATGCAAAAAGATCCAAATGTTTCTTTGGAGTCCAGGAGGTGGAATATTTGGGTCATATTGTATCTCATGAAGGAGTTAAGGTAGACCCTAGCAAAATTAAAGCCATTAAGGAATGGAAAATCCCCACATCCATAAAGCATCTGCGAGGATTTCTTGGGTTGACAGGGTATTATCGCAAGTTTGTTAAGAATTATGGGAGAATAGCAGCACCTCTAACAACATTATTGAAGAAAGATTCATTTTCATGGACTCCAGAAGCAACAAAGGCCTTTGAACATCTTAAAGAGGCAATGTGCCAAGCACCGGTCTTAGCTACACCGGACTTCACAAAAACCTTTATTGTGGAATGTGATGCTTCAGGAAATGGAATTGGTGCTGTTCTAATGCAAGATGAAAGACCCATTGCTTTTGAAAGTCGTCCAATCAAGGGAAAGTTTTTAAGCAAAGCTATTTATGAGAAGGAAATGTTGGCAATACTCCATGCACTTAAGAAATGGCGACCCTACCTAATGGGAAGACACTTCAAGGTAAAAACGGATCATGATAGCCTTAAATACTTTTTAGAACAAAGATTATCCTCTGAAGAGCAACAAAAGTGGGTCACAAAGATGTTGGGTTATGACTTTGAAATCATCTACAAAAAAGGGAAGCAAAATGTGGTGGCAGATGCACTCTCAAGAAAGGATGAGGATGTGGAAGCATTGTTGTGTGCCATTTCTATTATCCAACCAGATTGGATAAACGAAGCAAGGGAGGAATGGAAGAATGACGAAGAAGTGTGGGCACTTATTCGAAAGCTACAACAAGATTCCAGTACTTCTGATACATTTAGCTGGCAAAATGATTCG
This sequence comes from Pinus tabuliformis, assembly GCA_031772625.1. NCBI lineage: Eukaryota > Viridiplantae > Streptophyta > Pinopsida > Pinales > Pinaceae > Pinus > Pinus tabuliformis. The sequence continues at coordinate 1,104,029,837 of CM062804.1, read as the reverse complement.
TTATGGTACAAAGATCGCTTATACCTCTGTAAGAATTCCCAGCTAAAACAAAAGATTCTTATGGAATTGCACACTTCTCCCTTAGGAGGGCACTCAGGATTTTTAAAAACTTACCACAGGGTTAAGAAGGAATTTTTTTGGGATGGCCTTAAATCAGATATTCAAAAGTTTGTGGCGGAATGTTTGGTTTGCCAACAAAATAAAGTTGAAACAATTAAGACACCGGGTCTATTACAACCTTTATCCATTCCAAGCCAACGTTGGGAGGAGGTTTCAATGGATTTTATCACAGGTTTACCCAAGTCTGAGGGAAAGAGTGTCATCATGGTGGTAGTTGACAGACTTACCAAGTATGCACACTTTTGTGCATTATCACATCCATTTAAAGCCAGTACAGTTTCTACTGCATTTATGGAAACAGTTCAAAAGCTACATGGAAACCCAAAGATTATTGTAAGTGACAGAGATCCCATTTTCACTGGAAATTTTTGGACAGAATTATTTTCTTGTCTTGGTACTCAGTTAGCTCATAGCTCATCTTATCATCCTCAATCTGATGGGCAAACTGAGATAGTAAACAAATGTTTGGAAGGATATCTTCGTTGCTTTGTATCTGATAAACAGACACAATGGGTCAAATGGTTGCCTCTGGCTGAATGGTGGTATAACACTTCCTTCCATACAGCAACAAAAATGACCCCATTTATGGCACTTTATGGGTATCAACCACCATCCATCACATCATATTTAAGAGAAAATTCTAAGGTTCAGGCAGTGGAACATCACATCGAACATCAACAACAAGTCCTCCAACTCTTAAAGGATAACCTCGTGTTGGCACAAAATAGAATGAAACAACAGGCAGATCAACATCGCAGTGAAAGAAGTTTTGATGTAGGTGATTGGGTATTCCTACGGCTACAACCATATAAGCAAATTTCCCTAAAGCAAGCTAAGAAGGATAATAAATTATCACCAAAGTATTATGGTCCGTACAAGGTGTTGCAAAAGATTGGTACTATGGCATACAAATTGGAGCTTCCTGCAGCTTCTCGATTGCACCCAGTTTTCCATGTTTCATGTTTAAAGAAGGTAAAAGGTGACAAGCTCCCAATTCAAACAATATTGCCAGAACTTGACGAGGAAGGAAAAATTATATTGGAACCGGAAGCAGTCACAGAAACAAGAACTCGACAGCTACGAAATCGATCAATTTCAGAGTATCTTATCAAGTGGAAGAACTTATCCGCTGAGGATTCCACATGGGAGGATGAGAATTTTATGCAGAAGTATCCACAATTACTCAAGCGTTGAGGACAACACTTTTTTGAAGGAGAGGGGCATGTTGGGTCCCTATAATACTAGTGATTACCCCATTACTATTATAGTTATACCCCTTATTTATATTGTTGTGCCCCTATTACCCCCTTATTGTTATTTTTGTGCCCCATAGAATCCCTCTATTGTTATTTTTGTGGCTTTATATTATTATTTTTAGGTCGGCTGGATTATATTGTGACTCCTTAGACTCCTATATATAGAAAGGAGGTTTTGTCATTTGAATCATCCAAGAATTGTTCATTTATGTAATATAAAGGAGGTTTCCCCCTCGAAGAGGCTGAATTCTAAGGCGTTGATCTATCTTTTCTATCTTTTCTTGAGCTGGTTTCATAACAAAAAATGTCACCATAAGCTCATTTGTGACGGTCAAAAGAGCATTCATCAACAAAAACGATGTCACCAAAAGCATAGGTTTTGTAGTGACATTCAAAGTCCATCACCAATAATAGTTTATAATGATGGATAGTGATCATCACCATTTCATATGAGCAATGATGACGAACCATAACCTCTGTCACCAAAAATTTAACGTCACCAAAGGTGGCATCGCCAAAAGAATAGGTATTATAGTGACATTCAAAGTCTATCACCAATAATGATTTATAATGAGAGATAACGACCATCACCATTTCATATGAGCAATGGTGATAGACCATAGCCTCGGTCACAAAAAACAGAACGTCACAAAAGGTGGCGTCTGTTAGCCTCCTATTGCAACAGGTGTTCATATTTCATGATTGACCATTTTACAGGCCAAATATGTCATCTTTTATGCTGCAAGGTTCCATATTTCCAGAAGAGGCCAAAGAAGAAGCCACGAAAGTGTGCTAGTTTAAATGCCATTGCTGTATTCCAATTTTGATAAGCTATTCCATTTTTGAGGAATTTTTTCAGTTAAGGGTAGGCCAAATAGCTTAATCTTGGCCTCCCTAGGTTTCAATTTCCTGTTTTAGAATATAGAGAATGATATCTGTCCAAACAGCTTAATCTTGGCAAATTTGTAGATAGGTAGAGAATCAAAGGAGCCCAACTACTTAATCTGGGCCCCTGGCAGAAATAAGGTTAGATTTAGATAGGAGGGAAGCCAAAAAGAAAAAGGATAATCAGGGTCTGCAAGTCTAAGTGCACCCACCCAAAAAGAAGAAAAAATGTTAGGTAAATAGGCTGGGTAGGTAGTCTTGAGGTTGCAGAATGTGGATTTATGATCAATTTTGTGTTTTAAAGTGTTATATCTTTTCAGATCACAGTTACAAAGAAATTTTTATATGGAGGAGCTCAAGCTACATCACTAACTTCCCCTTCGTTATATTCCCAAAATCACTCATTAACTTCCCTGAAGAGGTCAAGATCTGCTTGAGCCTCTTAGTTTCATCATGTTCCAGAAAACATTTGCCTAAGTAAAGGTCCCCTTTGCTTAGGAGTACTGTTGTTTCACTCTGTGAACCCTTTTCCCCCTAAAAGCCTAAGGTCCCTTACCTTGGCGCTTTCTTTTCATTTTCATATTAACTCCTAATTTTATTATCTAGCTCCCTATCTATCTCCCCTCCCCCTACTAAAAACTATGTAAAATCCTCAAAATACTAAATAACCCCCCCTGGCACTATAGCCCTAATTTCCTAATTCCGGGAAATAACAGTCCATCTAGGGTTGTTTTTAGCCCATCCGTGTCCTAACAGGATTTAGTTTGACCTCTAGTCAGACTAGTAACCTTTTTCCCCAACCCTAGCCCTACAAAAACCCATTTTTCCGCCCTTATCCTAAAGTTCTACATATTAAATATTCACCCCGCCCGCTCAATAAACCCTAAAACCCACATTTCCTAACTTTTGACCCTCCCCCTTTGCGCATTTTTTTTTAATAGCGGGCGAGTCCTCGCCCTAACCTTTCACAACCTTACCTTACCCGCCAGCCGTTAGATTTGGCCTGCCCAAGATCTACAGTGGGCGGGTCTTTTTCACGTGCCAACAGCCCGAGGGTTAGTGTCTGGGAGTTCGGCGATTTTCCCGTCGTACTCCCGCCACGCGTCGCCTTCCTGCGTGTGGTAGAGCCCCCTCCTTCGAAACCACCTCTACCCAAAGGCGGTGCGCCCAAAACCACTTACTGCCTTCTACCCTCCTACGTCAGCATCACGTCACCGCTGACGTCATCAGCCTATGTCAACCTCCTACCACCGTGTCCCCTACCACGTCACTGCCATTGTACCGCCATGTCACCCGTCCGTACTGTTGATGACACCCTGCTGACGTCATCCTTCCACGTCACCGCCGTACTGGGTCCCACCATGCTGACGTCATCATCAATTTTTGGCGCGAAGGCGAAAATCGCGAGTTAGGAAGCCCAGAACCAGTTTCTGAGGCAGTTTTTGATGCACGATTAGTGCTTAGCGCTAATCGCGCATCGCTAAGAAAAAATGGCCACAGTGGAAAGCGCTTTCCAACGCAGGTTTGCAAAGGTGCCTTTTGCCCGAAAAAGGCCAGAAAGGAGCAATTTAACAGTTTTGAAGTACCAGGATGCGACAAAGAGTTTCAGTGAAGATTTTTTTAGGGGCTCGAAGCAGCTGAACATTGATGAGCCCCCCAGCAAAGCCAAAGAAAGTGGTGGTGCCCATTTAAAGCTCTCAAATCACAGTTAAAGCTTTTAATGCCGTCGGACAGCAATGGATCAAAACCCGAAGCGCAGTTATTGCAAAAACACTGCATCGAGCCACCAAGAGCACCAAATTAAATCATTTTTGAAGACAGCTGCCGTTAGCGCAGCTCAAAAATATCTTCTTGCATTTAATTTCTAGATAGGATTAGGTTAAAAACATCATTTCCTTCAGACCTGTTTAGGTCAGCTGTAATAGACAATTTTGGAGAATTTTTCCTATATATACCACCCTCTGCATCATTTTAAAGGGTTGGTCGATTGATAATCTACATTAGAGACTCGCACTGTATACCTGAGATGTTTTCTATAATCAAAGACTGCTGAAAGCTTGGAGAACAGACTGTGTGTTGTGAATTAATGGTTCTGAAGAATTGAATGTGGAATTCTTGTGTTGCAACATGAATCAATAAGTGCCTCTTACCTCTGTTTTCATTGATATATGCTCACATCTAAATAGCAAAAAGAATGATTAGTTTAGAAGTTGTTTAACTACACTCTAAGCTCAATTTCTATTGTTTCTTTATGTTTTCATATGAACTGATTTAGTTATGAATATGAATTCCCTGTGGCTCATATTTACCCTAATTCACCGATGTTTGACAGTTATCTAGGGATTCTTTACTGCTCCTAGATAGAGCTCATTCACTTCTCCGTTAAGTTGAAAGAGAGATTCTTAATTGCCCCTCTTTCCTTAGCATTCTTTCCATCCTTTAAACTGAAAGATTGTTTCATATGCAGCCATCTTGCTCCATATTTCCCTCTAGTGACCAGGAAAATGCACCGCAGTCCAACTCCTTGACTCCACGCCTAATGGTTTGAAACTCTCATACTATACCTGCCTCTTTACTTGAAGACATCAATCTTCCCACCAAAATCAAAACAAAACCTTTGAATTCAATAACTAGCCTAAAATTATCTCCAAACAAAGCTAAATCAGAAAGAGAGAGCCCTCTCTGACTGTAGGTGGGCTAGAACCTGCAGTCCAAAGATTGGTCTGTGGTTACCTCGGTTGTATCCTTTTGAGCTGACCATAAGGACAACCTGAGTGATAACGTAATGGCGACTCCACTGGGGAGCATCCTCAGTTAATTTCACAAGCAAGTTGGAAGACTCCCCTAGAGACCGAAATCAAATGTTCAAGTGCTATCTACACCTTATAACTACAGATGAAGCCTGAATGTCAGCCAGGAAGCCTTTGAAACTATTCTTGCTTTGCATTTACAGGAGTAAATAAAAGTTGTTTCAGTCAATCTTCATGCTAGTTTTAAGCTATAAACAACTGTTCTAAAATTTGATCAGTTCCTTGCTAATTCTAAAGACGTTCACAGAAAATACCAAAAACAAATTCAGAAGCTGGCTCCAAAGAGGAAAAATCGTTATACAAGGGCAAACCCAGACCCAAATCCCCCAGCTGCTTTCAAGAATCTCAACTTAATCGCAAAGATCCTTAGGAAGCAAGAAAGACAAGAAGACTGTGTTGATAATACTCCTGAAACAGTTCACCCAAGTAGTGTTCCAACCCCTGTCAAGGTTTTATTTCGTTCAACCCCTATTTCCCCTGGTTCATCATCCACCTCTCAAAGCACCCCTTCCACACCTCCATCCACTGCACATACCACCACTACCACCACTGCTGCTAGAGCTATTCCTGGTACTCCTATTATCCCTGTTATTCCAGTTGTTCCACTTATCCCTGTGAATATGGCTAGATATGCACCCCTCCAATCACCTGCTAATGCTGGGGCTATGCCTCAGGATTACCAAACTAAAATCACCTATTTTGACAGTACTGGTTCTTGCACAGCCCTTCAGCACGCCAAGAAGATGCAAGACTATTTTGAGAATTACAAGATAGATGATGATAGCATGAGAATGAGAATTTTTGTTCAACGTTTAACAAGAGATGTAAGAACTTGGTTCAGATCACTTGGTGCCAATTCCATAACCACTCCGGATGAGCTTTACCAATCCTTTACCACCAGATGGGAGAAAAAGAAAGACCCATTACACATACTAGGTGAATATGATACAATTAAAAGAGGCCCTCAAGAGACTGTTTTAGAGTATTGTGCAAGGTTCAATAATGTCTATAATGCAATACCACAGAACGTAAGGCCTCCACCTAACCTTTCCTTGTATAAATTCCCTGATGGATTTGACCCGGATATGGCCTACCAATTAAAAGAAAAGGCCCTTCAAACCCTAGCAGACATGCAAAATGTTGCTGTTAGCATAGAAGCCAACTTAATTGCCAAAAGAAACAGAGCTACAATGGAAAGAAGAACCACCTTTAAGGAAGAGCCTTCAGCCTTAGATCAAAAGATTGATGCTATTATTAGTGGCATGCAAAGGCTGGGAGATAGAGTAGAAAATGTTGAGAGGAGATCCTCATGAGAAGGACAACAGTCCAATACCATAAAAAACCCAAATTTTAGGAAAATGCAGAACACAAATGCTGGCAGGTCTAGCCCAGACCATGATATAAGACCCCCTTTTCAAGATAACTATGTTGAAGCATCCACTTCTAGTGAACCCGTAGAAGACACTCATATCAACTCATTTGATTTGAAAGATGGGTGTCAAGCTTTCCTGACCCAAGAAGACCAACATGAGCATGACTTTAATCAATTTCAGACTAAGTCTGGTGAGTCTTTTGACTTTAAACAAGGTTATGATACTACTGTGTATGAGGTAAAAAAAAAATATAAGCTAAGAACTAGGACCATTGATATTCCTGAACCAAACAAACCAAAGGATGGCAAACAAACCAACAAGTTTAAAAGCAAGGCTGTTGTGACAGAAACAGCTGATATACCTGCCCCAAACCCGCATCAAGTGACTGTGGAAGACATCACAGAAATGCATCCTCTTACTGACCAGCCTCTGCCTCCTTCTTCCTCAAAATAAGATTCGAACAACATCCCAAAAAGCCCTCCTAAGGCTGAAAAACCGTAAGCAATTACTTCTCATAGCACTGACAAACAAGAACAAGTCATTGATACTCTAGTGGAAAAAGGGAAGCCTGCTTCCCACAATGTTAAAACCCAATCTGAAAAATCATTTGATTTAGAGGCAGAAATAGGTAAATTAAACATATCAGTCCCTCTCTCAGAACTTGCCAAACATGATGTGTATAGGCAACAAATTCAAAGATCACTGTAAATGCCAGATGTCAAAGATGATGTAAATGTTTTAGATGATACCCCAGAGCTGTTGTTTGGTCCAGAATTCAATGGAAAACCAACACATGGATCTGTTCTGCCCTTTTATGTTAGTTTGCACATACATGATAAAATTTTGCACAATGCTATGTTTGATTCAGATGCTTCACACAACCTTATGCCCAAGGCTGTAATGAAGATGTTGAACCTTGATATAACAAGACCCTACACAGATCTATTCTCATTTGACTCAAGTCAAGTCAAGTGTTTAGGCCTCATCAAAGACTTGTGTGTTTCCTTAGTCCAATATCCCAACAAGACCATTCCCATGGATGTGGTGGTTGCTGACATTCCACCAAAGTACGACATGCTCCTGTCAAGATCATGGGGAGCAAAACTCCAAGGATCCCTTCAATTAGACCTCTCCTATGCCACTATTTCAGTCTTTGGGCAACCAAAGAGACTGTATAGAGAAACACTGATGAAATATGTGATGAGCAGTGAGGACAAGCCTCAAAATTTTCCCATTTACTCAATCCATTCTGATATCGATTCTTTTATTTTGTTTAATGATGAAACAAGGCCTCCAAATGATGATAGGCCTTTGGCTTTAGAACTAGACACACATGGCAATGCAGAATCGGTTGCCCATATGCATGAAACGGTTAAAACAACTGATGTAACCAATAAACTAGAAGAACCTCCCCAAACAGAAACTACAGATCTGCCCAATCCTAAAGGGGCTGAAACCCTTAATACTAACCATAAGCAAGAAATCACATGGTATTTAGAGTTTGATGGATCTGTTAACAAGTTAGGAGCAGGGGCAGGTGTCTGGATTCACAATACATATAACAGCCATGTAGAAGGACATGCCTACAGACTGAACTTTAAATGCACCAATAACATGGCAGAGTATGAAGCTCTACTTTTAGGCATTAAACTGCTCAAAGCTCTAGGAGCTGCAAAAGTGCCCATTTTATGTGACTTAGATTTAATCATACAACAGATGAATGGTAACTTTGTTACCAATGACAATAGAATGAGGGCCTATAGGACCGCTGCCACCAATATACTCAATAAATTCACTGAATTCAAGCTTGCCAAGATTTCAACAAATCACAACATTCATGCACATAGATTAGCTATATTTGCAAGTACATGCAAGCTTCCCTTTGAGCCATATCACCATTTTATTGCTGAAATAAAACATAGGCCCGCTGTCCCTAATAACGTTAAAGACTGGCAGGTGTTTGAAAATGATGACCAAATTAATAATTTCCTTACTCTTGAGCATGAGTTTTCAACTATTAACATTGACATGGATGCTATGAACGATTCCCAACAGCAAATAACTGAAAATCAGCAAGAAAATTAGCAGGCTGTAACAGCTGAAACAGCCAAACAAATCCTGAACCCAACTGTTTTTGACAAAACAAACATTGAACAGCTGAAACAAATGCATTTGGAGGAAATAGCCAAAACAGAGGCCGAGATCATTGACTTGAAAGATAACTTTTTGCCTGCTGGCCTAACTCCATTAGAAGACATGTTTGATGCTAATGATGTTCCTAAGAAGCCAAAAATGCAGCCCATAAACACTGCTATATAAGAACACAACATTGGGACAGCAGAGAATCCCAAAATGATTAAATTGTCCAAAAATTTACCACCTGATCAAAAGCCCAAATATATTGATTTGTTCAAAGAATTCCAAGATGTATTTGCTTGGAGTTATGAGGACTTGAAGTCCTATGACACCTCAGTGATCCAACACACCATTCCCTTAAAACCAAACCAAAAACCCTTCAAACAAAAACATAGAAGAATTAACCCGATGCTTCTTCCCTTGATTGAGAAGGAAGTGAAGAGGATGTTTGAAGCAGGCATAATAGCACCCATCAGATTTTCTGAATGGGTATCTAATCTTGTTCCCACAAGAAAGAAGACAGGTGAGATCAGACTTTGTGTAGATCTGAGAAATTTAAACCAAGTCTCCCTAAAAGACCACTACCCCTTGGCAAAAATGGACCACATCCTACAAAGAGTAGTGGGGTCATCTAGAATCTCTTTGCTAGATGGCTTTTTAGGTTTCAATCAAATACTTGTTCACCTGGATGACCAAGACAAGACAGCATTTACAACTCCATGGGGAATATTCAAGTATGTGAAGATGCCATTCGGACTTAGAAATGTTGGTGCTACCTTTCAAAGAGCAATGGATATTGCATTTGCCAAGGAAATACATGATTTCCTAGTTGTCTACCTTGATGACCTTACCCCTTTCTCCAAATCTGATCAAGAACACCTCAAACACTTGAGGCAAATAATCATGAAATGTAGGAAATATGGCATTTCCTTGAACCCCAAGAAGTCTCTCTTTGGCCTTGAAGAAGGAAAATTACTTGGCCACATCATATCAAAGGACGGGATTAGAATTGATCCTAAAAGAATCCAAGCCATCCTCCAAATCCCATACCCAAGAAACATAAAAGAGTTGCAAGCATTCCTTGGAAAGATTAATTTCCTAAGGAGATTTATCCCGAATCTAGCTGAACTGATAAGACTGTTAAGCAACATGTTAAAAAAGGTTGCCAAGGTAAAATGGTCTCTTGAAACCAAGCAAGCATTTGAGAGTATCAAAACTGCCTTAACCCAAACCCTTGTCCTCACCAGCCCACAATTTGACAAAGAGTTTATCATTTTTTCTTTTGCATCTGATCACATTATAGCTGCTGTCCTTTTGCAAAAAGATGAACAGGGAGCTGAAAAGCCAATTGCATTTTTCAGCCGAGCTTTAAGAGATGCCCCGTTGAAATACCCAATCATGGAAAAGCAAGCCTATGCCCTTGTTAAGGCCATTAAAGACTTCAGAATTTACATTTTATATTCACATGTGATTGCCTATGTCCCAAATGCTGTTGTAAAGGACATATTGACCCAAGAGGGATGAGAAGGCAAAAGAGGCAAGTGGATTGCAAACATCCTTGAGTATGACATAGAAATAAAACCAACCAAGCTGATAAAGGGATAAGGTTTAGCCAAACTGATGTCTGAAACAAACTTTCAAGCCTTAGACATCAACCAATTGGACAATGAACAGAAGCTCGTGATTCCACAGATCAGTGAAACCTTTTTGCAATCCCCATGGTATGCTGATATATGCTTTGTATTGTTAAACCTGTGTGCTCCCCCAGGATTGTCTAGAACCAAGAAAATATTTTTGAAAATGAAGGCTTTAAAGTTTTGTGTTATAGATGGTGCATTATTTTGGAGAAATCATGAAGGCATATTGCTTAATTGTTTAACCATGAATGAAACTAACAATGCCATGAAAGAATTCCATGCAGGTGACTGTGGAGGACATCTATATTGGAAGTCCACTACTGATAAAATTTTAAGGGTTGGTTTCTATTGGCCCTCTCTTTTTGCAGATGTAAAGAAGTTTGCCATTTCATGTCACAAATGCCAAATCTTCGAGGGAAAAAGAAAGTTGTTGCCCCTGCCCCTTAAACCCATCTCAACCGAAAAACCCTTTCAAAATGTGGTCTTGACTTCATTGGAGAAATCCATCCCTCTTCCTCAGGGCAGCACAAGTGGATCCTAACAGCCACTGACTATTTCACTAAGTGGGTTGAAGCCATCCCATGTAGGCAAGCCAATGACACCATCATTATTCAATTCCTTGAGTGCAATATCCTTTCCAGATTTGGCTGCCCTGAGAAGATCATTACTGACAACGTCGCTGCTTTCAAGTCCAAAAAGATGATCAATTTTTTCCATAAATTTCACATTACCTTAGGCCACTCTACAGCCTATTACCCTCAAGGTAATGGCTTGGCTGAATCATCTAACAAAAGTCTCATTAACATTATCAAGAAAGTGCTAGAAGAAAACAAGAAGAACTGGCACAAAAAGCTCACAAATACCCTATGGGCAGACAGACTTTCAACAAAGAGATCCATTGGGATGAGCCCTTATGAGCTAGTATATGGCATGGAGGCCAGATTCCCTTCATCCTTGGGCATCCCTACTATTAAACTACTACAGGAGATTCAGGCTGAACCAAATGACATATAAAGAAGAATTAATCAAACCATTCATCTTCAGCAAACCAGAGAGCAAGTTTATGACATAGCTCAAATTCATCAAGAGAAGCTCAAAAAGATGTTTGATAAGAGAGCTAAGGCTGAGGATTTCTACATTGGTGACAAAGTCCTAAGGTGGGACTCACGAAGAGAAGACAAGGGAAAACATGCAAAATTGGATTTTCTGTGGAAAGGGCCATTCCTTATTTCTGTTGTTCAGGGAAATAACACATACTTCCTCAAATCCATAGAGGACAGCTCTGGTGAAGAAGGCCCTATAAATGGCCGTATGCTGAAACATTACCATGATCCCTTTTAAGGGGTACAATGCAAGTTCTGTGTATATCTTTTTGTACAATAATATTTGTATATATTAGCACCTTGTTTTTATTTTTTAAGCAGTCCCATTGTTAGAGGAGCAACAGCAAAGCTTGTGAAGACACAGCCAATGCAAGCATTTCATTTTTAAAAGCTATGTCTCCGCACTAATCTCAACAAAATAGCAAGAGTGACATTGTCATATCACAGCAATTCATAGCAAAAGGAAACTATTTGCTGCTGGCAGTATTACAGTCTTAGGTTTCACATCAGCAACTGTTTCTAGACCAAAGCTAAAAGAATTTTTCCGTTTTGATCCATGTTTTAGAAAGACAATGCTCAAGGAAACATTGTATATAATTTTCAAGCACGCAAAAGAAAGCAGGCGATGCTATACAGTTCATAGTAATTCAGTTGAGGGAAAGTGCCATTCTTGTTCCAAAGTTTCAATTATCTAACAGTCAGCACAAAGAAGTGTTTCCAGTCTACAGCAACAATAGAAGATCAAGGCAGTTTGACTTGCTGTTCCTGACTTTTCACAAGGAAAAGCCATCCCCAAGTGGAGCCACTGCTAGCCTCCTGTTGCAACAAGTGTTCATATTTCATGATTGACCTTTTTACAGGCCAAATATGTCATCTTTTATGCTGCAAGGTTCCATATTTGCAGAAGAGGCCAAAGAAGAAGCCACGAAAGTGTGCTAGTTTAAATGCCATTGCTGTATTCCAATTTTGATAAGATATTCTATTTTTGAGGAATTTTTTCAATTAAGGGTAGGCCAAACAGCTTAATCTTGGCCTCCTTAGGTTTCAATTTCCTGTTTTAGAATATAGAGAATGATATCTGTCGAAACAGCTTAATCTTGGCAGATTTGTAGATAGGTAGAGAATCAAAGGAGCCCAACTGCTTAATCTGGGCCCCTGGCAGAAATAAGGTTAGATTTAGATAGGAGGGAAGCCAAAAAGAAAAATGATAATCAGGGTCTGCAAGTCTAAGTGCACCCACCCAAAAATAAGAAAAAATGTTAGGTAAATAGGCTGGGTAGGTAGTCTTGAGGTTGCAGAATGTGGATTTATGATCAATTTTGTGTTTTAAAGTGTTATATCTTTTCAGATCACAGTTACAAAGAAATTTTTATATGGAGGAGCTCAAGCTACATCACTAACTTCCCCTTCGTTATATTCCCAAAATCACTCATTAACTTCCCTGAAGAGGTCAAGATCTGCTTGAGCCTCTTAGTTTCATCATGTTCCATAAAACATTTGCCTAAGTAAAGGTCCTCTTTGCTTAGGAGTACTGTTGTTTCACTCTGTGAACCCTTTTCCCCCTAAAAGCCTAAGGTCCCTTACCTTGGCGCTTTCTTGTCATTTTCATATTAACTCCTAATTTTATTATCTAGCTCCCTATCTATCTCCCCTCCCCCTACTAAAAACTATGTAAAATCCAAAAAATACTAAATACCCTCCCCCCCCCCCCCTTTGGCACTATAGCCCTAATTTCCTAAGTCCGAGAAATAACAGTCCATATGGGGCTATTTTTAGCCCATCCATTTCCTAACAAGATTTAGTTTGACCTCTAGTCAGACTAATAACCTTTTTCCCCAACCCTATCCCTACAAAAACACATTTTTCCGCCCTTATCCTAAAGTTTTACATATTAAATATTCACCCGCCCGCTCAATAAACCCCAAAACCCACATTTCCTAAGTTTTGACCCTCCCCCTTCACGTATTTTGTTTTAATAGCGGGCAGGTCCCCACCCTAACCTTTCACCACCTTACCTTACCCACCAGCCGTTACATCTGGCTCACCCAAGATCTATGGTGGGCGGGTCTTTTTCATGCGCCAATAGCCCGAGGGTTAGCGTATGGGAGTTCGGTGGTTTTCCCGTCGTACTCCCACCACGCGTCGCCTTCCTGGGTGTGGCGGAGCCCCCTCCTCCGAAACCACCTCTGCCCAAAGGTGGTGCGCCCAAAACTGCTTACCGCCCTCTACCCTCCTATGTCAGCATTGCGTCACCACTGACGTCATCAGCCTATGTCGACCTCCTGCCACCGTGTCCCCTGCCACGTCACTGCCACTGTACCACCACGTCACCCGTCCATACTGTTGACGACACCCTGCTGACGTCATCCTTCCACGTCACCGCCGTACTGGGTCCCACCATGCTGACGCCATCATCAATTTTTGGCGCGAAGGAAAAAATCGCGAGTTAGGAAGCCCAGAACCAAATTCTGAGGCAGTTTTTGATGCGCGATTAGCGCTTAGCGCTAATCGTTCATCGCTAAGAAAAAATGGCCAAAGTGGAAAGCGCTTTCCAGCGCAGGTTTGCAAAGGTGCCTTTTGCCCAAAAAAGGCCAGAAAGGAGCAATTTAACAGTTTTGAAGTACCAGGATGCGACAAAGAGTATCAGTGAATATTTTTTTAGGGGCTCGAAGCAGCTGAACATTGATGAGCCCCCCAGCAAAGCCAAAGAAAGTGGTGGCGGCCATTTAAAGCTCTCAAATCACAGTTAAAGCTTTTAATGCCACCGGACAGCAATGGATCAAAACTTGAAGAGCAGTTATTGGAAAAACACTGCATTGAGCCACCAAGAGCACCAAATTAAATCATTTTTGAAGACAATTGCCCTCAACGCAGCTCAAAAATATCTTCTTGCATTTAATTTCTAGATAGGATTAGGTTAAGAGCATCATTTCCTTAAGACCTATTTAGGTCAGCTGTAATAGGCAATTTTGGAGAATTTTCCCTATATATACCACCCTCTGCATTGTTTTAAAGGGTTGGTCGATTGATAATCTACATTAGAGACTCGCACTGTATACCTGAGATGTTTTCTATAATCAAAGACTGCTGAAAGCTTGGAGAATAGACTGTGTGTTGTGAATTAATGGTTCTGAAGAATTGAATGTGGAATTCTTGTGTTGCAACATGAATCAATAAGTGCCTCTTACCTCTGTTTTCATTGATATATGCTCACATCTAAATAACAGAAAGAATGATTAGTTTAGAACTTGTTTAACTACACTCTAAGCTCAATTTCTGCTGTTTCTTTATGTTTTCATCTGAACTGATTTAGTTATGAATATGATTTCCCTGTGGCTCATATTTACCCTAATTCACCGATGTTTGATAGTTATCTAGGGATTCTTTATTGCTCCTAGATAGAGCTCATTCACTTCTCCGTTAAGTTGAAAGAGAGATTGTTAATTGCCCCTCTTTCCTTAGCATTCTTTCCATCCTTTAAACTAAAAGATTGTTTCATATGCAGCTATCTTGCTCCATATTTCCCTCTAGTGACCAGGAAAATGCACCAGTAGTCCAACTCCTTGACTCCACGCGCAATGGTTTGAAACTCTCATACTATACCTGGCTCTTTACTTGAAGACATCAATCTTCCCACCAAAATCAAAACAAAACCTTTGAATTCAATAACTAGCCTAAAATTATCTCCAAACAAAGCTAAATCAGAAAGAGAGAGCCCTCTCTGACTGCAAGTGGGCTAGAACCTACAGTCCAAAGATTGGTCTGTGGTTACCTCGGCCGTATCCTTTCGAGCTGACCATAAGGACAACCTGAGTGATAACAGCGTCACCAAATGTGTAGGTGTTATGGTGACATTAAAGGTCCCTCATGAATATTGATTATAATGATCGATAGTGACCGTCACCATTTCATATGAACAACAACGATTTATTGTGATGGATCTTTCATGGATATCACTATTGGTGCATATATATGGTGACGTTCATTGACCCTCACCAAAAGACGATTGCCATAAGTTTAGGTGTTGTGGTGACATTCAAGGTCCGTCACGAATAATGACTATAATGATGGACATCAACCATCACCATTCCATATCAACAACAATGATTTATGGTTACAGACCTTTGACGTTCGTCACTATTGATGTATATATATGGTGGCGTTCGTTGACTGTCACCATTTCATATTTTGGTGACGGTTGAAAAATGTCACCAAATCTCCTTGGTGATCGTCAAAATCCCATTCCATATGGATCATGTCTAGGAATGATGGAATCAAACCACCAACCTCCTGCTTGTAAAGAAAGTTCTCTACCATTCAGCTAGCACCCCTTAAAGAATTAGACTTTTAAATTAGACCTTGAAACTTCATCAATTGTAAATTATACAACTTTCAATAAATTAAAGTCTCGACAATATTTTACTGAACATGCAAAGCAACATCGAAGCTGCAGGTCCCTACTTAATGGTTATGGAAGTTATGAAAAGTGGGTGGAGGGAAAAATAATTATGTATAAGAGAATCAATATGTTCAGTTGAATACTCAATTAGAAGTGAAAGTTTGAACACATTTATAATCTATAAATGACGTGTAACTAGAAAATTCACCAAATATTGCAAAGGAAATGTCATAAAAAATATGGAAGAAGAACATTGATGAAGACAAATGCAATATGTTATAGGTTGAGCGAAAGAAAAATCTCAATGTTGTTGTTGTTTGGTGTTTAGATATCTGTGCAAATGTAACACGGATCTTCGGAAACCATGAACGACATATGATAAAAAAACAATTATATATCTAATTGTGTGTGTGTGTGTGTGTATATACCCCCTTTACATAAACCAACATGCAATTTGGAATTTGACAAGTCCACACTCAAAACATGACAACAACCAACAAATAAAAGAAATTGACTTGGAAAGAAAGCAATAGCTTCACCTTCATTCTTGAGCTGCTTCTATTTATTTGGATTTGACTCATGATGTTCTTTATCATACAATGAATCAAAATCATCACTAATATTAAATTCATCCAACACAGACTTTGGATATCCCACTAACATCTATGTTTTTGTTGCCATGCCTAAAAACCATGGGTTTCCTATTGATAGTAGAATAAGATGTGTGCTTGCTGCTCAATAACACATTCCTTATTAACCATTTTACCTGACAAAAGCCAAAGAGACAACACAATATCAATGTACACAAAGTCCACTACCAAAATATACTCATAACTTAGCAAAGAAGTCTAAAAGATGTTCTTAATTAATAAACTTTGTATTTGGAAATACTGTTTCTTTAGATTTAAAATATACTATGTTGTACAACACTTCTGTCTATTTATCCATGCAATTATATCATAGCATATGTCACATGGTAGCAATCTATAGTACCTAAAATAAAAAGACAAATTTGCTGAAGAAAATAGATTTAGAAAAGAGATTTGAAAACTATAAGTTTGTCATCAACGATTTACTTAATTTAACAACAAACTAGTTGGAGTTTGAAAATCAAAATCATTCATAGGAAATGAATAGGAAAATGGCCAAAATCATTATTCATACAAATAAACCTAGATTCACTACTTCCATTGCAGATAACTAAAATTTGGGCAGTGGTCTAACAATTAGAACTTATTTTCTAGGAAGACTCATCAATACCATCATTCTTTTTCCACGGTCTATTGTGTCTCTAGATCCAGATCAGATAGCTTGGAATTCTCAAGTTCTACCTTTCAAGTACTGATTTATGGCTCACCCTTTAAAACACAGTGCTACCATTCCATGTTATTTTGTTTTTTTAAGAGAATTGGCAGGACCTTCCCATCCTTTGTTTTACATAATCAATAACCATCCATCAATTACATAAAGAATAACAGATACACAACAAAGGCCAAATATGTTCTTGTTTTATACCTATGTTTTAGGACTCATCCGACCTTACTGGTGCAAAGAGCTCACCTTAAAAAAAAAACATCCACGTGGAATTTAGAAAAAAAAATTAAATCAAGCTCCAAGTAAACCAATCAAAATATGAACATCCTTTTAATCAATAAAATATCTAACTTAAAATAAAAGTGGCCTAGAATTGAATGTTATATCAACCATGTCAAGTAACTAACATCGAGTGAGAAATATAATCCATGCATATTGGATTAGTGAAATAATTGATCTAGTAAAGCTCAAAAATATATGACTTAGAACTAAGAAATGCAAATAAATGACTTAGAACTAAGACATGAGGTTGCCCTTTCAACCTTGTTGTTAAATAACTCTTCTTTATGTCACTTACCATTAAACTTTTTCTAATACCAGGTGGAAGTGGTATTGTAACATTAACCTCTGATAGTCTGTTTGGATGACTACTTCTCAAGATCCGCTCCATTACCGGCATTTGGGGCTAGAAAAGATACATGGAAAAATGATCAACATGAAAATCAAATCTAGATCCTTGTAAAAAATTGGGAGGAAAAAAAATATCCACAAATTGAAATAGACTATAGGATACCTCATTCCTATAGGAGAAATGTAATTTTGCCACATTTTGACAATAAAATCTTTTGCATATTCTATGAACAATTGATGAAAAAAGTCAACTAAAGCTTTTCAACATCAGGATTATAGTAAAACATAAAGGAACCGCTCCAACATATATATAATCCCAAACATGAGTATCTATATATATGAGTATTTATTCAAGACATTGTATTTTGTGAAAATATGGAAGTGAAATATTTGAAATAACACAATTTATGGTACCACTGCCTTATGAAGTCCAATCATTCGAGTATTTACGAAATCCATTCAAGAATTTATTCAAAGTTCAAAGTTCAAACAATTAACATGTAGCCTAAAAAACCTTAGATTTGAAAAGGAGATAACCCAATGATGTAGAGTATATATCTCACATTTATATATCCTGATTTCCAGACATTGAAATGAAACTTTTTGGCATACTATTGTGAATTCAACCGAAAATGCTAGAAAAAAATATTGTTGGTTATTTTGCTAATATAGGAGTTTTATACATGCATTTATTTAAACAGTTAAATTGCAATGTCAAACATATCTAAGGATGCACACAATATGTTGCATCTTTAGCATTGGTGTGTGAATTGAGACAACGAAGTCCAACATTGATAGTTTGCCTACAATATGAACTCGCAGAATAGGTGAACAATAGTATTGTAGGTATCTATTATGAATATATGTATTGTAGGCCAATAAGAGTATGGTTGAAACATTCGTGTCCAAACCTTCCAATTTTGCCTATAATTTTCACTGGTCTATTAAGTGAACAATAAAACTGTAGGTTTGCATCTCATTTCACTTACCTAAATCCAACACCTTCAGCATAGAAATTTCAAAGAATATGTCCAGAACTGGTAGGTAATTTGCAAAATGAAAGAGTTGGCTTGATTGTTTCTGGAGAAGACTAGATTCTTACATTGTTCAATGTAAGTTCATGATGCTTTTCCAAGCTTAGATGGAACAAAAAGGAACCAAGCTAGAATGTTATTTAAAGAATCATTACTTAGCTAGGGTAAAATGTTAGCCCTTCTTTGTCAAAAAGCATAAATGTAAAAACTTTAAGAAATTGAGTGAAGAGACTATAGAATTGTTCCTATCAAAACACTAACATAAACAAAGCGAAGAAATATCGCTTTGTAGAAGAGACATTCATGGTCAAATTAACAAGAAAGTGACCTTTTAGCACAGTTAATGCAATAGTGCTCATTTCGTAGTGTCCCAAGGCATGCTAGGTATTATAGGGAGTGCTCATGTACATATAGAGAACAGGTGGGGAGACATCAAGCTGTAGTCAGGAGGACTACAAGCGATGAAGGGAAAATACTTGAGGTACCCAACCTCTTGGATTATACTTTGCTATGGGAGCCCCGAAGAGAGAGTAGTAGGACTGGTGGATGTGGGTAGAGATGGATGCGGATGAAGCAGCAAAGAGTGCTATAGTGCAGGAGTCCCCGGGCAGCGCAGGGCTAGTAGGCTGCACTAGTGTAAGCCCTAGTTGTGGTCACAAAGGAGCCCTAGCTCTAGTCATGAGGGGAGACCTAGATGCAATCTTGAAGGAGCTCTCGCCACAGTCGAAAAGGAAGCCCTAGTTGTAGTAAAAGGAAGTCGTAACCACAATCAAAAGGAGGCTTAGCCACAACAAGATAGAGGCCTAAGATGAAGTCTAGAGAGAGGCCTAAGACGAAGTAAAATGAAGGCTCTTATCCACAACAAAGGAGGCCTTAATCCGTAGCAAGAGGGAGGCCCTTATCAGCCATAAAGAAGAAGCATATAACTATAGTCAAGGAAGGTCTAAATCAGCACTCAGAGAGGCCCTAGACGTAGTCAAAGGGAGGCCCTACCCACTACAAGAAGGATCCATAAGACAGCAAGGAAGAAGCCCTAGAAGCAATGTGGAAGTATTATATTTTGTTGTAGGTACAACCTGTGAAAGAGAGGTTGTTTTGAATGTTGTTCTTGGGTGATATTTTAGGGAGAAGGGCCTAAGTTTGAAGTTTAAGATCACAACAAGAAGAGGCATTCAACATGGGTTAAATAGGGTTGTTCTGTAGTTATTCCAGGAAGACTGAAGGGTTGGAAAGAGGGTAAGTATCTTGATTGAAGCTTCAACCAAAGGATGAAACTCAACTAAAGGATGACTTAGCTTAATGAAGTTCATAATGGCCTTTTAAAATCATATACTTATGAGTGAACCCAACTCTTATTATTGGGACTTATCCTAATGTCCTGATAGGTGGGATATAGAGGACAAATATGATCTCCATTTCTCCATTACATTCCTCCCACCTTGAAAATGAAAAGGGGACATAATGAATTTCATATACACATACTTAATAGATACATGTTCCCAATATCATGCAATCTACTAGTTGCACCTACTTGAGCTAGGCTCAAGCAATTAGTCAATCCAGAGCATGCATATATCTACTTATTATCCACATGCCTCTGGGAGGATCTCTCCCTATAGTGCCAATAAAATGGTTTGGGTATGGTAAGGGTTTCTAGCTAGTTTTTTGAACCTTTGTATTTACATTTATGTTCCCCTGGCCTTACCCTACTCTCATCTCTACGTATTCGCAAATTATACCACTACACAATTGGAAACTTTGTTCTTTTGAGGTATCTCAAAATACTTTTCAAACATAAAATTACAACATACTGTCACAAGGAGACTAACCATGGTTTAACATATCAAACTTGACATCTTACATTAACAATTTCCTTTTACGTGATGCCAGTTTTCTGCCCAAGCCTTGGAACCATGCCTAAAGGGGTGTACTACATGACCAGGGGTTTGCACTACCAGTGTACTTAATTATAACTAATTATGAGAACAATATATCATTGTTTATATACCAGATTACTTAAATTAAATATTAGCTTCCTCTATGAATTACAGTGCACTGATAGAAACAGAGATAGTTTCCAACAAAAAGAACCCAAAAAAGTAGCAAAAGTCATAGGAGACACTTATTTCACTTCTTCGGTGCTAGTCTTTAAAGACGTCCACCACCATCATCACTTCCACATTCATCCTCCCACACCTCAAGAGTTGCAGGTACCACTCTGGCAGTGTTCCTTGAAATCTCTTTGATTGGTGTTTTACAACAAAATGAACTCCTCATCAACTCAGAGGTGAAAGACAACATGACTAAAGAAAAAACCACAATTGCAAGCATTGACTCGACACTAATGCTAGTTGCACACTGAAAACCTGCTTTATAAATCTTCTTACCAAGCCTAAGGGTGCATTAGTGACCCTACTAACTCAATTTGTTAGACCAGGGGTAGTGCTAGTCAAACTAAGGGAAGTTCAGTGGGTCAAAGCAATGAATTTGTTCACGAATATCTAGATATTTATCCCTAAATTTGCTCAAGAAAAACGAGGAAATTCCAAAAAACAAAACTATTTGGGGAAATTCCAATCTGAAAAAGATGGCAAATGGGAAAGAGCAGGAAAACAGGGCAAGTTCATTGCTTTTTCCCTAATGAACACTATGAGGAGCTTGGCAACCCTAACTCGATTGCTACATAGGCAGTGAGAGGGGCATTATGAAAGGGGTCAGAAAATTTGAAAGGATAGCCTACTAAGCTGCTGAGCATTGACTCAAATCTGAAGAAGTGAGCTAGAAGAGAGAGAGGGAGAGAAGAGGAAGGGGCAAAGGAAGACTAATAAAATAGATGGCTGTAATCACTCTTCCATTATTAATACAGAACTATGGTTGTGTTCCCTACTCCATAGTGTCGGTAACATTCTTCATTGAGTTGTTCATTTCGATACTTGTTTAGATAAGTAGTTTAGTTGTATGCAAATAGATGTTCATTGTGCATTCATATATTAGCTTTCAAGGTTATATGTGGTGATTGTGTTTGCCTTTCCTTTGTGCAGGAATTTATTTGGAGCCAGCTTTGAAGGAGTTCTTCTTGGCTACATTGTGATCTCCAAACAAATCTAGAAGGAGACTTGAGGTAATACTCTTTCCACACCTTGTTAATTAATATTGATACATGAACATGTATATAACTTGGTAGCTTCTACAGATAATCTTACAGTATATCAAAGGTCTCGAGAAGGCCTTTAAGGGTAGTTTTCATTCTCCATACATTGTGCATTTTACCCCATAGCAAAATTGGCAACTCCGTTAGGGACTATACATCTAGTTCTCGGTTTACCCAGACTCTTCTCGGTTCTCTCTTCCTTCTAAGAGCTCCCTACTCTTCTACAATCCTTTCATGATCCACCAAATATCTTGCTGCATCCTACTAGTATACATTCATCTCAGAAACTAATCTTGAAAGCCCTTTGTTTGACTGATTTCCCACACTAATGCAGGTTACCAGGCTACACAAAGCTTTATAAAGCACTGTGCCTATGTACAGTGAGCATTAGTGGGCTTGCTAACTCTCTGTAGCCACTGTTACATAGTGTTAGTCTCCCATTTCCTTGATTTTCAGTAGTATTTGTGGGCAAAAAGGGATGGAAAATCTTCTCATGGGCTGAAATAAGATCTATAATTGTATTATGTCAGTAAAATTGGTGTCTTAGAAATTTACTTTTAGGACAAACTATTGCTTTTTTCTCTCTTAAAAACATCTTTTTTGAAAGAAAGATTGACAATTTGTTTTCATCCTTCAGTTTAACTAGTGGTAAATTGCTTCATTTTGGTTTTTAGTAGTTGTTAGGAAATATTGGAAAAGAATCTTTTGGTTATGCATGTGTTGAAAGACTATAGATGCACAAACGAAACTATGAATATGTGAAAAACATGAATATGTAGAATACAACTTGTATGCATCAAATTGAAAAAAAAAATCAGAGCATTGTTTTTGCATGATTTATTTAGTAAAGAGTCTCACCATATTTTATACGTCAACACCCTTACCGAAGACAATAATCAAGTACATATAAAATTTACATTAAAATCAATCAGTTACTCTTTTGAGCAAACCAACATTAGCTAGGCTAGGGTCTTGGGATAAGCATGTGAGTGAACTGCCCAAGGTCAAAAATCAGAACTAGTGTAATTAATGAGTGAAAAATTCCTTCTACACTCATATCACTGGGACCACTCCACTAAAAATAGAGCGAAATATGAGACAATATTGGACTGTAGTTGAAGGTATCCCACCTTCTCTTACAAATATTTTGGGCATTCTGTATATTGGGGGTCCCTTCGAGGATTTTGGAATTGAGTCGGGGACTTAGGTATCCTGCCCACATAGCGTGTTGTCTACGACTATGTCCCCCCAGTAATGCATGTGATCTAAGGTATCTCTAGTGGCCACACTTACAGGGACTTACACAAGGTGACTGGGACGGGCTGTCCTGGTACCTAACATAGATGGATCTACCCTGTCATTTTTTTGGAGGGTGCTCATCTTCACGAGAGTACTTGGCCCCTCAATCTGAGGTTCAGGCAAAGCTCTAGAGTAACCGTAACCATACATCTGGCCATCCTTCTCTGTTATTCATTGAGATACTAGGTTTCATCTTTGGTGATCAGTGCTTATCAGACAAGGTAATTTCCCTCTGTTTGTTCATTGATCCATTTAGTGTATTTTTTTATTTATATTTTTAGGTACCTGCGTGCTATCATTTTGAGACTTTAAAGAATATCACGATAAAATTTATCTGATAAAAATTAATGGTCACTGTGGCTACATCTGGCCCTTGTTGTCACTCTGGATGATTGTTAGGACTTCCTCCACTCATTGTGGAAGATCCGCCAAGTTCCACTAAATCTGATTCCTCATCTTCAAGGGATCAGTCTCCTAGATCTCACATGGGATCTGTGTGGACAACCAATGATTCAAGTTCGCCGGAAGATTTCTTTACAGATGGATTTCTTCCTCCCTTTAACACTCCACTCACGAATCCGTTGGAACCTATCTTGGCTCCCATGGTACCTATACTTCCTGCTTAAGTAGGTGGAACATTTCCATTTACCCAGTTGATGACTCACGAGTTGTGGAACTTTAGGGACACTTTTGGTCCTTTACCACTTCCCTAGTCGATAGTCATCACAAAAATGGTAATGGCAAATCCCGCTATCCCATTGGTCCTAGGTACAACCACTCACATGACACCCTCTATGAGTGGAACCCAACAGATTCCAGGTTCCACCCCTATGGTGCCTAACTGCATACCTTTGACAAGTGCCACATACAATGCTCCCTATAACACTCAATGCGACACTATGGGTGTGGTTCCCGTTTACCAACAATATGGTTAGCCGCCAATGTATAGTTCAAACCCCCAAAGTCATATACATAGGGGGGTTCCCAATATGTACATGCCAGTAGGGAACGTAACAGTTCCCCCTCCATTCTCAAGAATGCATGGCCAATCGCTAATTGACATGAATTTTCTCTCTGTCAATCAAGGCCAAATCGTTAGTTTTGTGTCGGGCGGGAATCTATTAGTGTCGATATCTTCATCCCTCCATCAATGATCAAAATTATCTTTTTTGCATGCATTCTAGGTGTCTCATCCAATCAGCTGCATTCCATTAGGATCATGGATCATTTGATGGTAGTGGTTCATTATCAAATTTCCCTCATGGTCTTTACCTGCTAGCCTATTTTGATAAGTTCAAGTCATTTACAGTCATCTTTTGTCATTACATTTGCAAAAGCCATTTCTAGTGTTTTAGGTCTCACTAGGCCTAGGGTTTACCACCATAGTCATGTAAAAGCTCAATAATAGTCAGCAGGAACATGAGGAGGTCTAATAAAGTCTCAAGATCAAAATTTCAATAATGATATACTCAATAATTTATTTTTTCCTCAAAATCCAGTTTTGAGGAAAAATAAAGTTTTTATGTTCTATGTATAAAAATTTCATGTAATTTTAATTTTCCTATATGTAATAAGTTCAGAATGGCTGCCCTTGTTCACCTTGCCAGCTCCAGCCACTGTAAGCAAAAACACAAGCATCAAAGCATCAGTTTGTCAAATGATTAAGAAAAGTCAATTTCAATGGAAAAATAGAGTTCAAAACCAAAAGTGACTTTAACATTAGAAAAGTGGGTTTGAGATGAGTGAAAAATTAAAGTCATTCATATTTAAAGTGAAAAGGGTCCTCTTGGTTATTTTATTATGCAAATTTACTCTTGGAGCACCAAAATCGTGATTTGGGAGTCAAAGAAGCAAAAAACCCTGTTTTCAAGGAAACTTGACCTGGCCGTGCACATCAGAGGCAGTGTGCTCCGCATCAGGCATGCGTTGTGCATCAAAGGTAGTGCACTCTGCATCAGGTAGGCGCTGTGCATTAGAGGAAGAATTGCAGTGTAAATTTGAACTGGCGCCGTGCATGAGGAAGGCACTCTGCATTGGGCCCAGTGCGCTGCGCATCAATCTAGTTTGTTCCAAATCATCCCAAATCGTTCCAAAGTGTTCAACAAACCTTAAATTTGCTATATTTTCCCTCTACAAGTAGTACACATCCTCCTAAGGTTGAAATTGAAGTCACATTGGTGTTTTTCATAGATCTTGCATGTGAAGAATGAAACCATAGTTTCTCTTCATTGTTTGCCATCCAATTGTGCAATTTTCATCCCACCCTCACAAAAAATTCATCAAACCCAATTTCACTCTTTATTTACCCTAATACACTTCATTCATCTCATTTTCTCATACCCCACTCCCCTAAAGCAAGAATTTCCCTCACCAAACCCTAAATCCCTCACTAAACCCTAATTTCCTAAAATCTTTCCCTTCACTCCCCAATTTCATCTCCCAAGTGTAAAATATCTTCATACTCATCACTATTGTCCTCTTTCATCACCATTTTTCATCATACCTTCATTTCATTATTTTCCCTAAAACAAGCACAATGGCAAGAAACAATGATTCAAGCTATGATGAAGAAACACAAAGTGACAGTTAAAGAAACAAAACTTTGCAACCTAAGAGACCTCACAAGGGTGGGAAGATCATCAAAGAGGAGCCTATTAGTATTGCTGAACTTCTTGGTTGTCCTCTTGTCACCACTTGTTTCAAATATCAACCTTTCTTTGAGTTTCGTGAGATAGTATAGAGGGTTAGGTATCATCATGAATTGGCTAGGAAAATTGTCATCAACATGGAGGATAATATGGTACAACTTGCTGGCATCAACTTCACTCTTTCACTAGCCATTATTGCAGAAGCAAGTAAGATGCCAGATGTGGGGGAAAGATGGAATAAGAGATAAAATATCAACAAACAAAATTATGAAGCCTACATTAAAGCTAGATATCATAGCCAATTAGGTAGGGTGTTTCCTTTCAAGTTTTTGGAGGACTGGTATGTGCCATTAATGAAACTCATCATTAAATAATTCACATGTGAGGGGAGGTTCTCCCGAATCTATGCTTATCATATCAGGTTTCTTATGCATTTTACTAGGCTTAGAACGATGAGCATACCATACTTCATTTGCAAAAACATAGAGAGGATGACTGTAATTGCAAAGAGGAAATCCTACCCACAGTAGCTCAATAACATATATCACTTTTCTGTCATCAAAATTGTTGTTTTGTACCAATTGACTGAGTTGGAAGTGCCATGGGAAACCTTCATTACCCATGAGATTTTCAAGGGACCTAAAATGTTTGCGGAAGCTCAAGAGGAAGCTGGACCTTTCAGGCAACAAAGAGAACATGAAAGAAAAATTGAAGAGGCTCATATTCTTTTTTTTATCACTTATGAAAAGGGGATAAGAAGACTTTTTGCAGCAACAAAACGAGTATTATCTCCACCAGGGGTGGAAGGGGTCTCGTTCTCCACACTAGAAAGCAGGAAAATGTTATCTTCACCAGGGGTGAAAGGGGATTTACCTTCTTCTTCGGCAGAGTAGGTACAAGATAGAGGAAAGAAACCATTGCATGATGAAGGGCCTTATAGAGGTCATGAGAGAGACTTTATTTTGATTCAGGAGGAGGATACTGATTTGATCTCCCAAAACTCAAGGCTCAAGGAGGTCATTAGAGAACAAGAAGCTATATCAATACCTTATCCATAAACCTTGAGAGGGATAAGTGGATCATTAAATACCTTGAGCAACAAAACAAGCAATTGGAGGATAAACAGATGATCATGGAGCTACAAACTATCAGGGAAAACCGACAGATGGCAAAAAGGAGGAAAGTCAGGATGACTTCACTAGTGCAAGAAATAGAGGTTGATCAAGAATCATGGTTGGAAAGAGTGAATTTCCACCTTGAGAAGCTTCTTGACAAGGCTAATAAGGCATCGAACACAATTTGCTCAATTTTTCTCAAAACTCAAAATTTTTGCCTAGCTTTTTCTCAGTTTGACTTTTTCTCTCTCATGGTCAAACACATAATGTAAATTAATCTAATTTGAGGTAAAAATGATGAAAATTGACTCAAGGAGGTAGATACATCATGTATAGGTTGTTTTGAATTGAATGAATCAGTTTCCATAGTTTTAGAGGCAAGTTGTTCGACTGCCTATTTTTCAGTTCCTAGTTTATATCTAGTTGAAACAACTCCTAGACTCATCGATTCGACCCATAAAACCTAGCATGGGTAGTTTTTTGAATATATCTAGTACTTTCTTAGTCATTTTTCAAGGTTGGACTCTTGTGAATGCTTTTAGCATTATTGTACATTGATCTCTACAATTTGGCAAGGAAATAGACTAAGGTTTGCAACATTTAGTGGGATTCTTGTGGCAAGGTGATTTGGTATTGTTCTTATTTCTGTGATTCAAGTTATCATGTGTTTATGTGTGCCATCATCTCTCTCTTTTTATCTTAACTAAATGAATCAAGTATAAAGGTGGAATTCATTGATGTTGCAGTGCTCTACCTTAGGGTTTATTTGCTTTTACATGTTTTCAACTATTTGAAGAGGACTTATGACACTCCCATGCCATCTCCAACTCCTCGGCAGTCTTAAGACTCCCCATTTCACTTGATTTCAAAGCAATAAAGAGTTTTCATACCTCGCCCCACAGAAACCTCTGCAAAACTGAGTCCATTCCGTGGACCCAAAACTGCCTTTCACATCCAATCCAGCAAACCATCACAAAATTGAATCAAACTCCTCTGAGCATATACCTAGCCTAAAATTAGTTTTTATATTAGTCATATTAAGCTTTATTTGCCATATTTTCCTAAGATTGACAAGGAGAGAGCCCTCTCCCGACCTAGTAGGGCTAGCTACCATGTTAAGCGTGGTTTGATGTTACCCTAGACCTGCCTTTCTCAGCGTAAGTTAGATTTAGGCCATAACATATTGGCCACCGTATTGAGAAAGAAAAGTTTTCCTGTTATTTTAGTTTTCTTTGTAGACTACAAACGGAGCCTGAAGTTAGCTAGGTAGCCTTTGAATTGTTCTTGCTTTGCAAGTGCATAAGTATATGAACAATGCTTCAGTCAATCTCTGGTTTACTTTATGAACTGAACATCTGATCTAAAAACTATTACCCCAGTATCCTAAAATAATTCTAGACTTTGGATGATGAGTTTATAATTTGATAGGCTGACAAATTGATAATGTCCATTTGATTTTTGGGAATAATTCAACACACTGGCTTCCAGACGATACACCAGGGCCAATCCTGATCCTGATCCTCCTCCCGTGTATGAAAACCCAAATCTCATTCCAAGAATTCTCCAACAATAAAGGTCTGTGATTCTCATTTTTAGATCTCATTCATGTCCAGTTGTTTTTGAATCCCTTGAAGATCTTGAGTTTGATGAAAATTTAGATCTATCGTTGTTTGAAATTAAATCTGAAAGTGTAGTTGGTTCTACTGTTCTAAATCCGGAGTTTGTCAAAGATATTTAAACTAAAAAGGCTAATAGATCAATTGATGATTATTTCTTGAATCTTCAAACTTTCATTATGGCTACAAACATTCCCGAGTTCTTAGAATCCGCATCCACAACTCTTGGTTCATCTGCTGCTGTATCTGGTTCAGAGATTCCTACTGAAACTCCTTTTATTCCCACCATTCCCATGCATCCCACCATATCTGATCAGAGACCCCCTGTCTCTTCTCCCCCATCAACCCCTTCAACACCTCAAGCATCTCATATTTTCTCCCCTCCTTCTACACCTCATACACCCATTATATCAACTACTATTATTGTTCTGACTCCTCCTACATCCCCAAGGCCAGTTTCAAATCCACCTAGAGCAATGGCTGCCCAATATGCACCTCTTGTTTTTCCACAAAACTTGGATGCTATGCTTGTTGATTACCAAAGAAAAATTCCATTTTTTGATGGGATCCAAGGTATCACAGCGCAACAACATGTTGATAAGATGAACGATTTCTTTGACCTTCATGAGATAGATGAAGAAAATGTGACCATCAGATTATTTATGCAAAATTTTGGAGGTGAAGTGTGGAAGTGGTTCAGATCATTGCCAACTGGGACTATCAATACATTTGCGGTTCTTCATAGACAATTTTTGGAATATTGGGAGGTAAAGAAAAATCCACTTCAAATTCTTTCCGAATATGAAAACATAAAGAAGAATGTTGGTGAAAGTGTCTAGGATTATTGTGTTAGATTCAATACTGCGTATAATGCAATTCCAGCTGATATAAAGCCACAAATGGGGCTGGCTTTGATCCCGACATGGCATATCAATTAAGAGAAAGAGACCCAGCCACATTGGAGGATATGCAAAAAATTGTAGTGAGCGTGGAGGCAAATCTGCTAGCTAAAGGAGCTAGAACGAAGACCAAGAAGAAAGTGGCCGTGAAGGAGGAAGCTTCTTCCTCAGATCACTTTCTTTGCAAGATAGAAAATATGTTTGATAGACTCAGTATTTCAGATAAGCCTCAGACACAAATAAAAAATCCAAATTTCCATGGTCAGTAGCAACCATAGTTTAGAATCAAACAATGGGAACAAAGAGCACAAGACCAAGCAGCACAGCAGCAAGTTAAAACACCATTACAGTAGAATTTTGTACATGGTCCAGAATCAGATGATGATGAGAATATAATAGGAGAGGAGAATCATTTCTTTACACCTAATGGTTTGCCAATCTATATCACGGAGGATGAAGAGTATTCAGAAAGCCCAGCTATACAAAAGGATGAAGATTTTATCTTAGCAAATGAAACAGTCCTAGAAGAAGAATCTGATGAATATCAGAGGGGATACATGAATGCCTTGACAACCTAGCAATGACAATATTCACTCAGGAGTAGAGAGGTACCCATCAATCCAATTCAAAAGAGGAAGGAAGCAACACCACCAAAGAATGATTCTCCAAATGTGCAGAAAAAGGGAAAGGAGGCAACAGATCCTACCACCAGCAAAACACCATCAACAAATGAAAAGTCAAATCAACCAAATGCATCAAAGGAGAAGACTAAAAAGAAATATGCTCCACTCAAAGAGGTAGAAGAAACCACAGCCTTTAGCTTAGAGAATGATATTGCTAAGTTAAAAGTGTCGATACCTTTGACTGAATTAATGAAGAATAGCAGCTATAAAGGTCACGTGTCAAAGATTTTGAATTTAGATCTGTTATTTGATATGGTTAATGTGGAGGATGACCAACCCGAGCTTATCTTTGGTCCAGCATTAGAAGGTCAATTTGAGGATAGTGATGTAGCTCCTTTTTACATCAGCCTTAGATTGCATGATTATGTCTTGCACAACGCCATGTTTGATTCAGGAGCATCTCATAATCTAATGCCAAAGGAAATTATGGAAAAATTGGGTTTAGATATCACTCGCAAGTACCATGATCTTTATTCCTTTGATTCTAGTAGGGTGAGATGTATTGGTCTTATCAAAGATTTGGTTGTCACTTTCAATCAGATTCCAGCAAAGAGTGTTCTTATGGATGTGGTTGTGGCCAACATTCCCCCTAGATTTGGCATGCTTCTATATAGATCGTGGGGTGCAAAACTCAAAAGGGACATTGCTGCTAGATTTCTCCTATGCCACTATTCCCGTGTTTGGTCAGTTGAAGAAATTATATCAAGAGAAAATGATGAAGTATATGATCACAAGAAAGGAGAAACCTTTTAATCATCCAATCAATTATGTACATATAGATTTAGAATCTTTTGTTCTTTATTCTGATAGTTTTAATGATGTAAATAGTCAATTAGTTGAAGTTGAAGATATTCTAGAGATCACAAAAAATTTCAGAGCCATACTTAAGCAAGAAAGACAAAGGCCTGATAGTACCGCTGAACAATCAACCTTCCACTAGTAGCAGAAAATTGATGGACAACAAGCAAAGGTAGAAGAGCAGGCAGAATTTCAGAGCTTGGAGGATGAAGCCGGTTTTTGGAGTATGGACTTTGATGGAGCAGTAGGTAAGGATGGTGTTGGAATTGGTATTTGGATACGCAGCCCTGTTTTCCTACCAAACAAAGTCCTGAGTAATGTAAGAGTTTGTTCATATAAATTGGCTTTTGATTGTTCCAATAATGAAGCTGAATATGAGGCTTTAATTGCTGGTTTGAAAATCCTCAAGAAGTTGAATGCAAAAAGAATTTCAGTTTATGGCGACTCCAAATTAGTAATCAAGCAAGTCAAGGGTGAATAACAAGCCAAACATCCTCGAATGAGGGCTTACTGTAATGCAGTTTTAGATATTTTGAGGGTGTTTCTAGATTATACTTTGACATGTGTCCCTCATGTACAAAATGTTATTGCAGATTCCCTTACTACAGCTGCAAGTAACTTGAAAATCTCGATGAATTCAAACAAATAAGTTTGAAATTCATGTGAAACATCACCCAGCTATCCTTGATAATCAAAGATATTGGCAGGTGTTTCAAAATGACAAAGAGATTGAAGAATTTCTACAAAATTAAGGCAAATACAAAGATACTTCTATCGATGGAGAGAAAGATGATGGTGAATTAGACATAGAGGTAAATCAGATGGAAGTTTTGCAGCTGAAGGACAATGTCATTCCTAAAGGCCTAATACCTTTAGAGGAGTTATTTTATCAAGATGATGTAGCCCGGAAACCAAGCTTGGTGCCGACCGAGAAGGGAGTTGAGGATGTGAATATTGGAACAATAGAAAATCCAAAGATGGTGAAGTTGTCAAAGGCATTGCCTCCTTAGGTAAAGGAAAAATACATTAGTTTATTGTCTTCATTTACTGATGTATTTGCATGGGACTATTCAGATTTGAAGGAGTACGATAAGAGTATAATTCAGCACATAATTCCAATCAAGCCAAACCAGAAGCCATTTTGACAAAAGTTAAGAAGGATAAATCCAAAATTGTTGCCATTAATAGAGAAAGAGGTGAATCGATTATATAAGGCTGGTATAATCATTCCAATAAGATTTTTATATTGGATTTCCAATTTGGTGCGCGTGCGGAGGAAGACATGTGAGATTAGATTATGTATTGATTTCAAAAATCTGAATAAGGTGTCTTTGAAAGATAACTATCCATTGCCAAAAATGGACCACATAATTCAAAGAGTAGTTGGAGCATCTTGTATGTCACTACTCGATGGGTATTCTGGCTATAACCAAATTCTGGTCCATGGGGATGACAGGGACAAAACAACATTCACCACTCCATGGGGGACTTTCATTACGCCGAGATGCCATTCAGATTAAAGAATGCTGGTGCAACTTTTTAGCGGGTTATGGATAACACCTTTGCAAATTAGAAATATGTATTTTTAGTAGTTTATCTTTATGATTTAACAATTTTTTCCAATTCAAATGAGGAGCATCTTTACCATTTGAAGATTGTTTTTCAGCGGTGTAGAAAGTATGGAATATCTCTTAATCCAAAAAATAGCTTGTTTGCCATGGATGAAGGGAAGCTTCTCAGTCACATCATATCCAAGG
The DNA here is from genome assembly GCA_031772625.1 of Pinus tabuliformis. Classification (NCBI taxonomy): domain Eukaryota; kingdom Viridiplantae; phylum Streptophyta; class Pinopsida; order Pinales; family Pinaceae; genus Pinus; species Pinus tabuliformis. Next base: position 1,103,997,174 of record CM062804.1, on the reverse strand, counting down.
AGGGCATCTGCATTGATACTGCTCAAGTAGAAGCCATTCAGAAAATTTATTTTCCACATAGTAAAAGGGAGATCTAAGTATTCAACGGTAAGATGAACTTCTTATGTCGTTTTATGCCAAATCTAGCTGAACATTTGAGCAAAATCACAAACATGTTAAAGAAAGATAGTTTGGTCAAGTGGACTGAAGAAGCTATCAAGTCTTTCAATTTGCTAAAGTTGGCTCTTTCTTCAGCTCCAATTTTAATTAGCCTAGATTATTCTTAAGATTTTATATTGTTTTCGTTCACTTCAAATCATACTATGGGAGTAGTGCTAATGCAAAAAAGAGACCAACTTGAAAAGCCAATCGCCTTATTCAGCGGGACAATAAGAGAAGCAGCCTTAAAGTATAACATTATTGAAAAGCAAGCTCTTGCCTTCGTAAAATCTTTGAAAGATTTCCAGGTATATATTCTACATTCTCATATTCTTGCTTATGTCCCTAATGCAGTCATTAAAGATGTCTTAGTACAAACAGATCCAGAAGGGAGACGAGGAAAATGGATCATAGCTTTGTTAGAATATGATGTGGAGATAAAGCCAACAAAGCTCATCAAGGGCCAGGGGCTAGCAAAACTGATGGAGGAGTCTAATTTGCATGCCTTGGACATAAGCTTGATTTTTGCTATGTCCGAAGAAGATGAAGAAAGTTCACTTGTTCAAGTATCTGAAATTTTTCTCCAATCTCCATGGTATTCAGATATTTTATATGTGCTCCAGCATCTTTCACCGCCACTGGGGATGGCTAGAAATAAAAGCAGAACTATGAAATCAAAGGCTGCCAAATTTTATATTATGAATAATGCACTTTATTGGAAAGATCTTGGCGGTATTTTTCTGAATTGTTTGGTTGAGGAGGAAGAAAAATAGGTCATCGATGATTTTCACAAGGGAGACTGTGGAGGTCACCTTTTTTGGAAGAAGATAGCGAGCAAAATTTTGAGAGCGGGGTATTATTGGCCTTCCATTTTCACTGATGTGTATAATGTAATGGCCTAAATCTACCTCAGGGTAAGAAAGGCAAGATCTAGGGTAACATCAATCCACGCTTAACCTGGTAGGTAGCCCTACCAGGTCGGGAGAGGGCTCTTTCCTTGTCCATCTCAGGAAAGTATAATCAATGAGGTTTGAGATGACTGATGTAAAGACTAATTTTAGGCTAGGTATATGCTCAAAGGATTTTGATTGAATTTAATGTTGGTTTGTTGGCTCAAATGTGAAAGGCAGATTTGGGTCCGGGGAATGGACATAGTCTTGCAGAGGTTTCTGTGGGCCGAGGTAGGTTGGACTCTTGTGAATGCTTTGAGCATTATTGTACATTCATCTCTGTAGTTTCGCAAAGGAATAGACCAGGGTTTGCAGCACTTCGTGGGATACTTGTGGCAACTTGATTTGGTATTGTTTTTCCCTCTGTAATGCAAGTTTACATGTGTTTATGTATGCCATCATCTCTTTCTATTCAACTTAACTAAATGAATCAAGGATAAAGGTAAAATTCATTGATGTTGCAGTGCTCTACCTACGGTTTATTTAGTTATTTATGTTTTCTATTGTTTGAAGAGGATCCCTAGGACTTGCATGTCCTCTCCAACTCCTCACCAGTCTTTAAACTCTCCATCTCATCTATTTCAAAGTACTAAACCATTTTCCTACCTCGCCCCACAAAAACTCTGCAAGAATGTGTCCATTCCCTGAACCCAAATCTGCCTTTCCAATTTTAGCTAGCAAACCAACATTAAATTCAATCAAAATCCTTTGAGCATATACCTAGCCTAAAATTAGTGTTTACATCAGTCAACTCAAACCTCATTGATCACATTTTCCTGAGATTGACAAGGAGAGAGCCCTCTCCCGACCTAGTAGGGCTAGCTACCAGGTTAAGCGTGGTTTGATGTTACCCTAGATTTTGCCTTTCTCAGCTTTAGGTAGATTTAGGCCATAACATATAAAACTGTGAGATTCATCCTACATCTTCAGCTCAACACAAGTGGATCCTCATAGTGACAAATTATTTCACAAATTGGATTGAGGTGATTCCCACTCGGAAGGCCACCGACTTGGCAATAATTCAGTTTCTTGAAAACAATATTTTGTCACATTTTGGCTGTCCTAACAAGTTGATTACAGATAATGTAGTAGCTTTCAAATCTAAAAAGATGATTGATTTTTGTAACAAATATCAAATTACCTTAGGGTGTTCTACTGCATACTATCCACAAGGTAACAAATTGGCAGAATCTTCAAACAAATCATTGGTCAACATCATTAAAAAGCTATTGGAAACAAAAAAACAAAGATGGCATAAGAAATTGGTTAATGCACTATGGGCAGATAGAGTGAGTTAGAAGAAACCAATAGGCATGTCCCCTTTTGAGATTGTATATGGTGTTGACACGGTGTTCCCGACATCTCTTGCAGTCTCGATTGTTAAACTTCTATAGGAAGCTGGTAGCGAGGAAGATCATTTACAACAAAGAATAAACCAAATGATCCATTTACAGCAGATGAAAGAGGAAGTTTTTCAGAATACCTTCAAGCTGGAAGAGAGAATAAAGAAAATCTATGATCGGAAGGCAAAGGTAGAAAAATTTCAAATCGAAGACATAGTGCTGAAATGTGATGCTAGAAATGAGGACAAAGGCAAGCATGGAAAGTTCAACAATCTGTGGAAGGGACCATTTAGAATTGTTGCATATGGGGGTCAAAATGCATTCCTGCTGAAAGAAATGAACGTGGTAGATTGTTTAGGAGGGCTGGTCAATGGTCGACTACTGAAATGGTATTATCTTTGAGATATTTTCTACTGTCACATATATCGCTATACATACCATTTTATTTCCTTCACTACAAAGTGTGTACTATCGCCATTCATTTAGTTTGGGGCCCAAAGTGAAGGCTATAAAAATAAAGGTCTGATGTTAGTTTTTGCTTATTAGTGTGGGTTATTTGACTCAATTTTGAGTTAGTTTCCAGTTCTGTAACTGAGTCAGGTTATAGTTTGCTGAAGTTATTGATCCATTTAGCCCAATGGAAGAGGCACTCTTTATTTCCATAGATCTATAGTTCTTGGCACCTCCCAGGAGCTACCATCCCCATTAGAGCCAATGTTAATGTCAGTATCTTCATCCCTCCACCAATGATCAAAATTCTCTTCTCTGCATGCATTCTAAGTGTCTCATCTGATCAGCTCCATTCCATTAGGATCATGGATCATTTGATGGTAGTGGTTCATTATCAAATTTCCTTCATGGTCTTTACCTGCTAGCCTATTTTCACAGGTGCAGGTCATTTACAATCATCTTTTGTCATTACATTTTCAAAAGCCATTTCTGGGGTTTTAGGTCTCATTAGGTCTAGGGTTTACCACCATATTCATGTAAAAGCTCAATAATAGTCAGAAGGCACATGAGGAGGTCTAATAAGGTCTCAAGATCAAAATTTCAATAATGATATACTCAATAATTGATTTTTTCACCAAAACCCTTTTTTGAGGAAAAAGCAGAGTTTTTATGTTCTATGTATAAAAATTTCATGTAATTTTAATTTTCCTATATGTAATAAGTTCAGAATTGCTGCCCTTGGTCATCTTGCTAACTCCAGCCATTGCAAGCAAAAGCATAAGCATCAAAGCATCAGTTTGTCAAATGATTAAGAAAAGTCAATTTCAATGGAAAAACAGAGTTCAAAACCAAAAGTGACTTTAACATTAGAAAAGTGGGTTTGAGATGAGTGAAAAATTAAAGTCATTCACATTTAAAGTGAAAAGGGTCCTCTTGGTCATTTTATTATGCAAATTTACTCTTGGAGCACCAAAATTGTGATTTCAGAGTCAAAGAAGCAAAAAACCCTATTTTCAAGGAAACATGGCCCGACACTATGCATCAGAGGTAGTGTGCTGCGCATCAGGCAGGTGTTGTACACCAGAGGCAGAATTTCAATGTAAATTTGAACTAGAGCTGCGCATCAGGAGGGCATTGCACATTAGGCGCAATGCGTTGCGCATCAGTCAAGTTTGCTCCAAATCATCCCAAATCGTGCAAAATTGCTCAATAAACCTCAAATTTGTTACATTTTCCCTCTACAAGTAAGTAGTCCTCCTCCTAAGGTTGAAATTGAAGTCACGTTGGTGTTTTTCATAGATCTTGCATGTGAAGAATGAAACCCTATTTTCTCTTCATTGTTTGCCATCCAATTGTGAAATTTTCATCCCACCCTCACAAAAACTTCACAAACCCATTTTCACTCTTTATTTACCCTAATACACTTCATTCATCTCATTTTCTCATACCCCACTCTCCTAAAGCAAGAATTTCCCTCACCAAACCCTAAATCCCTCACTAAACCCTAATTTCCTAAAATATTTCCCTTCACTCCCTAATTTCATCTCCCAAGAGTAAAATCTCTTCATACTCATCACTATTGTCCTCTTTCATCACCATTTTTCATCATACCTTCATTTCATCATTTTACCTAAAACAAGCACAATGTCAAGAGATAGTGATTCAAGCTATGATGAAGAAACACAAAGTGACAATTCAGGAAACAAAAGTTTGCAGCCTAGGAGGCCTCACAAGGGTGGGAAGATCATCAGAGAGGAGCCTATTAATATTGCTGAACTTGTTGCTTGTCCTCTTGGCACCACTTGTTTCAAATACCAATCTTGCTTTGAGTTTTGTGAGATAGTAGAGAGGGTTAGGTATCATCATGAATTGGCTAGGCAATTTGTCATCAACATGGAGGAGAATATGGTATAGCTTGTTGGCATCAACTTCACTCTTTCACCAGCCATTATTGTAGAAGCTGCTAAGATGTTAGAAATGGGGGAAAGATGGAATAAGAGACAAAATATTAGCAAACAAAATTATGAACCCTACATTAAAGCTAGATATCATAGCCAATTGGGCAAGGTGTTTCCTTTCAAGATTTTGGAGGACCGGTATGTGCCATTAATGAAACCAATCATTAAATACTTCACATGTGAGGGAAGGTTCTCCCGAATCTATGCTTATCATATCAGGTTTCTTATGCATTTTACTAGGGTTAGAATGATGAGCATACCATACTTCATTTGCAAAAACATAGAGAGGATGACTGTAATTACCAAGAGGAAACCCTACCCACAACAGCTCAATAGCATATATCACTTTGTTTTCATAAAAATTGTTGTTTTGCACTAGTTCACTCAGTTGGGAGTTCCATGGAAAACCTTCATTTCCCATGAGATTTTCAAGGGACCCTAAATGTTTGCAAAACCTCAAGAGGAAGTTGGACCTTCCAGGCAACAAAGAGAACATGAAAGAAAAACTGAAGATGCTCATGTTCTTGTTTTTATCACTTATGAAAAGGGGACAAGAAGACTTTTTGCAGTTGCAAAACGAGTATTATATCCACTAGGGGTGGAAGGGGTCTCGTTATCTTCACAATACAATAGGAAAATATTATCTTCACCCAGGGTGAAAGGGGCTTTGCCTTCTTCTTCAGCAGAGCAAGTATAGGATAGAGGAAAGAAACCATTGCATGATTAAGGGCCTTTTGAAGGTCAAGAGAGACACTTTATTTTGATTCAGGAGGAGGATACTGATTTGATCTCCCAAACATCAAGGCTCAAGGAGGTCATTAGAGAATAAGAAGCTGATATCAATACCTTATCCATAAACCTTGAGAGGGCTAAGTGGATCATTAAATACCTTGAGAAACAAAACAAGCAATTGGAGGATAAACATATGATTATGTAGCTGCAAACTATCAAGGAAAGCCGACAGATGGCAAAAAGGAGGAAAGTCAAGTTGACTTCACTAGAGCAAGAAATAGAGGCTGACCGAGAATCATGGTTGGAAAGAGTGAATGTCCACCTTGAGAATCTTCTTGGCAAGGCTAATAAGGAGAAGAAAATTTTGTGACACATGGCTTATCACTATTTGGCTCAGAACAAATTTGTAAGGCATGGATAAGAAGACTAAAAGCCAAGCTAGGGAGAGCCTTAAAGGCCAAAAAGGAGAAATAGAAACTTAGAATCTTGGTTGAAGTTACCTTGGATTAGCAAAGTAGTTTATCAACTTGCCTCATGCCAATTTTGAAGAAGTTTGGAGAACTTTCTGTCATTTTCAAATTTTTAATTGCAATACACGGGGATTTTCCTCTGATGCACAGTGCCACTAGTGCTACACCTTGATCTGGTAAGGAATTTTAAAGAATGGCTTATATTTTTGAATTTTTCATGAAAAAATATGAAAACCTAGAAAATTTCACGAATTTTGGACAAGTTTTGGGTCACCAAAAGGGAAAAAAACACCTTAAGATTTCCCTTTTTGCCACTTTTTGAACCCACACGAAGTAGTGTTGGGAGAACTGATTTTTGGAGGTGAAAATGGACACCAAATTCACAAATTCCACATGTCTTAGAAAGTAGATAGATACACCTTTTGAAAAAGCCAACTTGGAGAAAATTTGGTGAAGGAGAAGGCCTCCAAATTCAGTAGGGAAAAGGCACTGAGAATCAGGCAGATGGCGCTGCGTATCAGGCACAATTTGCTCAATTTTGCTCAAAACTCAAAATTTTTGCCTAGTTTTTTCTTAGTTTGACCTTTTCTCTCTCATGGTCAAACTCATAATATAAATTGATGTAAATTGATCTAATTTGAGGTAAAAATGATGAAAATTGACTCAAGGAGGTAGATACATCATGTATAGGTGGTTTTGAACTGAATGAATTAGTTTCCATAGTTTCAGAGGCAAGTTGTTCCACTGCCTATTTTTCAGTTCCTAGTTTAGATCTACTTGAAACAACTCCTAGACTCATGGCTTCGACCCCTAAAGCCTAGAATGGGTGGTTTGTTGCCTATATCTAGTACTTTCTTAGTCATTTGTCAAGGTTGGACTCTTATGAATGCTTTGAGCATTATTGTACATTCATCTCTATAGTTTGGCAAGGAAATAGACGAGGCTTTGCATCATTTTGTGGGATTCTTGTGGCAAGGTGATTTAGTATTGTTCTTCCTTCTGTGATTCAAGTTATCATGTGTTTATGTGTTCCATAATCTCTCTCTTTTCAACTTAACTAAATGAATCAAGTATAAAGGTGGAATTCACTGATGTTGCAGTGCTCTACCTTAGGGTTTATTTGGTTTTACATGTTTTCAACTATTTGAAGAGGATTGATGACACTTCCATGCCTTCTCCAACTCCTCAGTAGTCTTAAGACTCTCCATTTCACTTAATTTCAAAGTACTAATTTCAAATTACTAAATAATTTTCCTACCTCACCCCACAGAAACCTCTACAAGACTGAGTCCATTCCCCGGACCCAAAACTACCTTTCACATCTGATCCAACAAACCATCATAAAACTCAATAAAAATCCTCTGAGCATATACCTAGCCCAAAATTAGTTTTTATATCAGTCATCTCAAGCTACATTTGCCATATTTTCCTGATATTGACATGGAGAGAGCCCTCTCCCGACCTGGTAGGTCTAGCTACCAGGTTAAGCATGGTTTGATGTTACCCTAGACCTGCCTTTCTCAACCTGAGGTAGATTTAGGCCATAACAGAATCCACACGGGGTTCCCAACCATTCCATGGTGGCAGCCTACTCACGTACTCAAATGATTCAAGGTGGCACTGCTTATATTGGGGGAAATTTCATTCCCCAGTATCAAAATCCTAATGGAAATCCACTCTACAACACCATACCTCAAAGCAACTGCTACACCATGCAACCCATGTACAATATGGGGAGCCAAATAATGGGAGGAGCGCAAAGCTCCTCAATTCATATGTCATCACCATGGTCTGAGTCGAGGGAACCTAACTCTTTGCCTTTCTTGGCAATGTTGGATATTCCCAACTTATACAAGTTGAAAAACTACCCCATCTATCACAACTTAAAATGGTCATCGATCCCACATAAAATACCAATGGACATCCAAAAGTTTGATGGAAAACAAGGGGAGGATTCGAGCACCCATATCACCACCTACCATCTCTGGTGTGTTTCAAACTCTATGGTGGATGATAGTGTCCAATTACATCTTTTTCCCAGCACACTCACTGGAAACGTAGAGAAATGGTATATTGAGTTACCACGGATGTCAGTAAACACCTTTGACACTTTAACGATGGAATTCCTAGAGCACTTCTAGCTACCTATCTGCTATGAGACTGGGACAGAGATCCTCACTTCATTTCGTTAGGATACCACCACCCACATCTCTGATCATATTCATGAATGGAGACTTAGGCGGAGGTTAGTCAAAGCTCCCATCCCAGACTTTCTCTTAACAGATTGTTTCTGTAAGTCCTTACTCCCACAAATCGCTAGAGATGTTGCTCTAGATGGTGTGGTCATAGAAGACTAATCCATACATCGTGCCCAACACTTAGATCTGATATATTCATAGTCTGGCACTCTTTACGACATAATCCCCAATGCTCCTGGTAACCCCAATGCTTCTGCCACTTAGCACCCTGGAGTGCACGCCAACGGGATTTTCGGTGCAACCTCTGGGGCCACTGTAAAACAAATTAGTGGTTCCATTGCTAAGTTTGCAATAGACCCCTCTACCAACACGACTGCTCTTCCTACCACTACAATAAACTCTATGCAGTCTACGCAAAAATACAGTGGCAAGAACAAGAAGAATAAGAAAAAGACCACTCCCTTTGAAGAGTAGTCACCCAAGCATTCCAACCCAAAATAGAAGTTCATTGTACCTACTGATGAGGAAAAGGATAAACCCACCAGATATCCATGCAAACTCTGTGAAGAAGACCACATGACTTGGCGTTATCTGCGGCTTCAAGAATGCACATACTACCTTGCCAAAAGGGATTCTGGTAAGGCACCCACTATTGTTAGAAATAGTTTTCTCACTCAATAGCAGCAAAATCTCATTGTAAACCGACCACAACCCCTGCAAGGGGGAAACGATGGTGCGCAACATCCTTTGGCTAGTGAAGGATATTCTACTGTTTACACATTTGAAATGATAGAACTCACCATAAGAGCCAAATCTTATGGAGCTACTATCGCTCTTGTAGCAGAACCATCCTCAAGTCAAAACCCACTACCGCCCAACGATTTGAATATTGAAAGGCTGGTTGAGGACATTGTAATTCGACCGCCAAAAGGGGCATTTCGATGCACAATGCACAATACATATGCACGTGACGCTGAACACTACAACATTGTAGAGGATTTGGCGCAAGCGACGTTGGCTATGTTGGCGCTCGAAGTATTACAAGCATGCCCCAACCAATGGAAGGCTTTGCTTTCAGCTACTGGGGGTGTTGACCCTATGGATTCCATGCTTGCTATTTTCGACATGGAAAAGTGTAAACCTCCCCTTTCTCCACAGCTTTCATTTCAGGTGCATATCACTTCGAAAGGTAAAGGAATACACAGAACTATCATCGATGAAGGTGCTTCAACCTGCATCATGTCAGCTTCATGTTGGCTTGCCTTGGGTTCTCCAACCCTATCCCCACCATCGAACTCCCTTAAAGCTTTCGACGGCCACACCTTTATCCCAAAAGGATACCTAGCCTGTTTTCCCATCACTTTGCATGGGAAAACCGTAACAGTGGACATCAAAGTTGTAGACAATAAACTCAACTATAATTTCTTGTTGGATCGCAGTTGGACATATTGCATGACAGCGTCTCATCTACGTATCATCCTATTTCCATTGGATGGAAAGGTCAATATAGTGGATCAGTTGTCTTTCTGCACCCCTGATTATTCATAATTACCAAGTAGCTCCATACCCTAGTAGGAGTTGGAACTGACTGCTATGTCAATTTAGGTATCGATCTACTGAAGGCTTCTTCCCTCATGGGTTGTTTTCCTCTTCAGCTACCCAAGGTTGCACAATTAGTCAACATGCTTTTATCTATTCCTCATGAACTGACCGATCCATGGATCCTATTGGCTCCTTCAGACCTTGACATATTCGGAGACCAGATGTTGATGTCACCATTTGAATTAGCCTACCAAGGCATCCAATCGGCATCCACATCTCCGGTCATGTTGGTGATTACTGATGGTACCACTGCCCTTCCCATAACCACTCTTGCTTTAGATCCATTCAATCAATGCCTACCTACAGAGGAAGCCGTTCGAGAAATCATGAGTTTTGGAGAGCAACATTGGGAGGATTGGCACTATCGTGTCTCGATATCTGATTCAAACATGATGCCTCTTCAAATCCTACCCCCTGACATACCAGAAATCATTTCCTCACCCTATGCGATCATCTAAACTTTGGATGCAGAAGGAATCATGGGCGACACTTCCAGATCCTTGCCCATAGATATTTCGGTCATGATAGGCATCGTGGAAAACATCTAGATGCGATCAGATTGCAATCCTGAGGAAATTGCGAGCTCCACCCACCTATACAAGGAATTCCATGATGTATTCCATGGGTCTCACGAGGAAATTCTTGACATTAATCCGTCAATTGTCACGCATGAGATCCAGTTTTATGATGATGAAAAACCCATTAAGTGTTAGATCCCTTCCCTGGAAATAGCTGTTGAAATCATGCCCGACCCTACTGCTGAAGAAGAATACCTATTATACCTTACAAAGTTGGATAAAACCCATTGAAATGTCGATTTTTCACTCAAAGATCACAAGCAAGGGGTACAATCCCAATTTGTGAAAGAGGTTAGGTTTTGTTCTTTCCAAGAGGATGACCTCGTATCACTCTATCATCTAAAAGATAACCTCTTGGAGGCATGCACACTTCAACCCATTTGGCTAGGTCCCTATGTCGTAAAGAAAATCCTCCCCATGGGGGCATATGAACTGTGGGATTGGGAAGGAGTCCCACTCAAGGAGCCTAGATTTGGGCTGTATCTAAAAAAGTATTATGCCTAGTATTGCACTGGGCATATGCTTTGTAATTTTATGTATTCATAAGTTTTTCTTACCTTTTTTGGTATGATTGGATTGTTTTGTTATTTAGTGGAGTACTTGTCTCATGCATTATTCTTGTAATGTAGATGTTGTCATTACCTTTAGCATACATAGGATACACAGATGGTGCCAGTGGTCACACACGACACATTGCATCAGCTGCTTGGGTCATCTACACACTCAAGTCAGAACTATTTTTTTTCGGGGGGTGGGGGCGGTCTTTCTTGGTACCGCCACCAAAAATATGGCCAAGCACATCTCCATCGTTTCACTTCTCACGGAAGTGTCATCAAGGGGCATCTCCAATCTGGTGGTCAGTTTAGACTCCCAGCTAGTCGTTATGCAATTGAAAAACCGTTATCACATTTGTAATCCAACCTTGTTACGTAATTATCTAAGAGTGAGACTCCTGGAACGTCGATTTGAAATAATCACATATGAACATGTTCCTCGAGAATTCATTAGCTAACTATGTATTAGATTAGCGTTTGTCTTATTCTTTCTAGAAGCATGCATGAAAAGTAAAACATTTACTGAGTTGAAAATTTGTTACAAAAACATTTTAAAACACATTTACACCACCAAAAAACCAAAAATATCTGTATATATATATATATATATATATATATATATATATATATATATATATATATATATATATCGAAATCCAGTTTTTTACATCAAAATATTCCAAAACTTGGATGATTTAAGTACAAAATGGCCCAAAAGCCCAGCCCCAAACACTCATATGGCTATGGCAAAACACCTACTAAAAAGATCCTATTGCTCCAAAAATGCTAAAACCATTCTAGCTACCCTTTGAAGAGGAACCAAAAACTGCTCAAGTACACCAACTGTGTGCTATTGCATATGAGCGGGAATCTCCCTCATGGGGGGGGGGGGGAACACCTATAGTTAAACCCTATAGGTTCCTCAGAACCTCGGGGAGACTGTCGGAATCGACCCCTCCATCAAGTAGTTTGGCCAGCTTGTGATATATGGCGAGGTTCACCTATAGGTCGTACTGGCACCACATCTGTGTTAAGCATAAAATTTTCATGTCAGTACTTATTTCACCTACAAAAACATTACATAAAAATTCAAAAGCTAAAAAATACTTAAAGTACTGTCAAAATTATTCTTACCTTGGGGACTCCAGTTGGTCCCGGGTGGTAGCATCAAGTCTAGGTCATTGGTAAAGTCCATGCACTGCTAAGCATAGTCATCAATAATCACAATCTGGATACAAAGCCATTAGAAGAAATCTTTGTCGAAGAAATGTCAGATGGGTCCTCCTCCTGTGTGACAATCGAGTGATGACCAACAACCCTGCCTTGGCTCCCTCAGATCAAGGGGACCTAAGCTCATCTATGGGTGCATGACAGGTATCCTCTCAAGGAAAAATGAGACTATTATAGTACCATACCCAAAACTGTGTTGGGTAAGGGTCTTGCATGCTCTTAATTCTGCCTTCAATTGGCGAAACACTGCTTCACACTAGTTGAACATCTGTGGCTAGAAACAGTCAACCACAAGCAACAGTTGGGCCTTTATCGCAATGTGGGGACTCTTTGACACCACCAACCACATAATCAACCATAAAATTGCCCTCATAGACCAAGATCTTATCCTCTCTATGGGGAATATTTTGTTGACTTGTCCATTCTCAGTGATGTAGTAAGATTGCACCAACTCTGAGGTAGGTCGTGGATCTAGCCTACTACTAGTAAGGTTTTCCTCTGCCCCACGGCACGAAAAACTAGTAAAAAAATATATGTCATCTCGGTCAATAGCCAGCGCCTGATTTCCAACCCTGAATACTTTCTCATGTTCATCCAAGCACTGGATTATCCATCTCAGTAAATCCTCCTGCTCTTTCATCAACTCTAGCTTTCTGTACTTTAGTAAACCGTAGTGGCACAATAGAAGTATGCATGATCAATCATTTTGTATTAGCAATTCCTCATTATCATGGGCCCGTTCTCTCCATAGGTGAGTCATTTCGGCTTGAAACCTACACAAAATAACCCTAAGAAAAGTTAAAATGGGGAAAAAACTTAAGGAATCCATTCATGAAGGTTTTCACTACGCCCTTTAGCTATAACGCTACCCCCAGTGCTGCACAGGGAGGATTAATGCCCTCCAGTGACTCATACAGAGTGTTTAATGCTCCCTACTGGCCATCTAGAGGGTGGTAGTGTGCAAATAGGGCTTTAGGGATCCTCAGATCTACAAAATTACACCCATAAAACTATCAGGAAAGGTCAAGTAATTCATAGATCAAGGTTTTAGCTTTCACCTAGGACTGACGGCACGTCGAATGGTCACCCGGATCTCCTGCAATGGTCCACAGAAAATTTGCTCCTCTTTAGCTCCAAAATGCTCTTACAAAATTCAAAATAGTGAGAATGATGCATGTGAAAGCTTAAAGCATCTCCTTATATAATTTTGGAGACATTATTTTCTGAAAATCATTAAAGAGGAATTAGTCCATTGTCCATGATTTTTTATCATGCATGAACCCACATGATAGGAATTGCTGCTTTTTTATACTTTTTACTGCTTTTGATGAAAGTACTTTCAGGAATGAAAAGCAGTGAACGCTGCATGCAATTCTCAATAGAGCACTTTTTGTGATATTTTATTCCTCTTTAAAAAATAGAAACATCTCTGAGTTTTCATCATTCTGCTCGTTAAATCCATACAATGATGCTCTGAGCAACTCCTTTTTGATATTTTTCTGGCTCATTAACAGAAAAAGACCAAAGGAGCATTCCTTTTAGGCGCTTTTTTCTCACTCTTTAAACTAAAAAAATCCTGAGCTTTGTCTTTCTACTCGTTAAACTTGATAAAGATGACCTGAGAATTCTTTTAGTTACTTTTCTCGCTCGTTAAACTGAAAAGCCCCGAGTTTTTGTTACCAGGCTCGTTAAAAATATACGGCGGCAACAAGAGCACTTTCTTTTTTGGGATTGTTTCTCACTCTTAAATCAAAAAATCCCTGAGTTTTTCCCCTCCTTCGAGCTCGTAAAACTATGAAGAAGGGATGAGCCGTTATTTTCCCTCTTTTTCTTGCTCACTAATCTGAAAAATATACCCTGAGTTTTCTTCATCTGACTCATTAAAAATTTTGATGAAGGTATTGAGTTTGTCGTCGTGTGACTCATGAAAAATTCACAACGAAAAATGACTTTAGTCCGTTTCCTCGTACTCGTAACAAAATTAGGTTGACATATATTGAAAATAGGTTTCTCTTTATCTGGGTTCAATAGATTAATAAACAGAAAAGTAACTGATCCAGGTATACTATTAACCTTTTGCCGCACCTGGTTAACAATTATGACAAAGGGACCACCATGGAGTTGAACTTTACGATCTTTTTAGACTCTCTAAATATGAAAAGACCACTGAGTTGTCTAGTTTGGACTCTTTAAATTACACATACAAGATATACAGTTGTTCTTTTTACGATACTTTTCAGACTCTTAAAACATGAAAAAATTGACAAGTTTGCCTATCTAGACTCATTAAACTAATTAGATAGGGTAAAGAGTCATTCTTTTTGCGATCCTTTTTGGACTCTTTAAACATGAAAAGATCGATGATTTTACCCGTCTAGACTCATTAAATTAATTAGATGGTGAAAGTGGACAATACAACTATATTTTGTATTAGAAAGCGTGGTTTGGTAGTAGTCGTTCCCTTGAACATGGCACTCCCTCAAATAAACCTTCCTTTTGATGGCCTCTCAATATGAACCCTACCATCCTATGAGTTTTAGCCTATATACCCTGATGTAATTGCATCTTTGTATCCCAACACTATGTAGTGTTCATGAGTCTAGTGCTATCTGGTTAAAACCATTGTCGTGCCTTCTATTGTTAAAGGGTTACCCATTTGTTTCCTCCATCAACCAATGAAACATATCCTTTCATCATGCCTTCCGTTGTTTAGACCCAAATGCTCAAAATATTCCTCAAAAGACAAAAACGTTCTTGTCCTATTTTGTGTCGATTGATGTAGGACACATCATTGCCAAACTTTCAACAGGTTTCTTCCTATCGACTTCAACACTCTATCTAGGAAGATAACTTAGAAACACATTTAGTACCTTGGTACTTGCAGACATTAGTGGTAGGTTACCTTGTGTTTGATCAGGGGTTCTCCTTATTGGCTCCTAGTTAAGCGATTCTACAGGTGTTCAATGACAAAGAAATCCTTCACACTCGCTAGTTTGTACTGTGCATCTTGAAGAAAATCACCATTATCAGTGGCCCTCCTCGCATCTGTTAACGGTCTCCACTATTGACTGGTAAACTGATGATTTCATGCATGTTTGAGGTAAACATATATTTTCACATGTATCAATCTATGTTGTTTGGTAAAGCAGAAATCAAGATCTTAGGTAGAGGCTTGCATCATTCAGCTTTGTTTCCTCTCCCAAGCTGTGGATATTGTTTTTTGGAGACATCTATTTTAGAATGATTCTATTATGACACTAGATCTGCTTTGTGCTTATCGGCGGCTAGACTTGTTATATATCTTTGGAGAAAATTACACTGACATAGCTACTAAGCATGGGAATTCCTGACTGAGGACATGATTTTAGTAGTTATATATATATGTGTTGTATCAGGTTTTCCTTGCCGCTCGAAGCTTCTCTCTCTCTACAAATTCAGACAGAAAATTACAATTTTAGTAAAGTATTTCGGCCATCGTCTGTGCCTCTGATCTTATACTTTACGGGGCATCTTTTAGACAACAAAATGACCTCCTCATCAACATAGAAGTGAAAGATAGCATGAATGAAGCAAAGACCACAATTGCAAGCCTTAAATCCACACTAATGCTGGTTGTACACTGAAAACTTGCTTTATAAAGTTTGTTACCAAGCCTAAGGTTGCATTAGTGACCCTGCTAACTCAAGTTGTTATACCAGGGGTAGCATTAGTGAAACTAAGGGAAGTTCTGTGGGTCAAAGAGACGAATTTTCTCACAAATATCTAGATATTTATCCCTAAATTTGCTCAAGAAAAGCAAGGAAATTCCCAAAAGTCAAATTATTTGGGTAAATTCCAATCTGAAAAACAAGGAAAATGTGAAAGATTTGGAAAACAAGGCAAATTCATTGATTTTTCCCTAATGAACTCTATGAGGAGCTTGGCAACCCTAACTCGATTGCTACATACACAGTGAGAGGGCCATTGTGAAAGGGGTCAGAGCATTTGAAAGGGTAACCTACTAAGCTATTAAGCATTGACTCAAATCTGAAGAAGTGAGCTAGAAAAGAGAGAGAGAGAGAGAGAGAGAGAGAGAGAGAGAGAGAGAGAGAGAGAGAGAGAAGCATAAGGGGAAAAGGAATACTGATACAACATATGGTTGTAATCACTCTTTCGTTGTTAATACAAAACTGCGGTTGTGTTCCCTACTCCATAGTGATGTATGGTTGTAATCACTCTTCCATTATTAATACAAAACTATAGTTGTGCTCCCTAATCCATAGTGTCGGTAACATTGTTCACTAAATTGTTCATTTCGATAGTTGTTTAGATGATTAGTTTTGGTGTATGCAAATAGATGTTCATTGTGCATTCATATATTGGATTTCAAGGTTGTATGTGGTGATTGTGTTTTCCTTTCCTTTGTGCAGGAACTAATTTGGAGCCGGCTTTGAAGGAGTTCTTCTTGGCTACATTGCAATCTCCAAACAAATCTAGAAGGAGACTTGAGGTAATACTCTTTCCACATCTTATTAATTGATATTGATAGATGAACATGTGTATAACTTGGTAGCTTCTGCAAATAATCTTACAGTCTGTCAAAGGTCCTGGGAAGGCCTTTAAGGGTAGTTTTCATTCTCCATACACCATGAATTTTACCCCATAGCAATAGGATTCTCTGTAGGCTTCTTAGAACAAGGAATCATAGGTGGATTGGTTCTGTGAGGCATCAACTCCTCACCACTTTCAACAGCTTCCATCATCAACTTCCATTCTTTAAAATCAAACCGAAAAACAAATTGGTTATAAGAAGCTTCTCCAGATGCCATTTCTGTAACTCTGGGAGCATTTTTTGGGAGAAAAAAATGTTTTCCATTTTCATCGACATTTATTTGAGCCCTACCATCCTTTACTAGAAATGATAACGCAAAGATGTTTTCTACTGTCTAGGAAAATGATATTCTATTTAGAACCAAATTCCCTAATCTGGCTTGCTTCTATTTTCGCAAAATGTTAAAGATGCTTGCCATATTCTTGTCTGTTTCTAATTTTCATCTTCTAGAGACTCTTTCACTACTTCAGGTTGAGTGCTTTCTGTCGGCTTAGTCAATTTTCTCTGTACTATAGCTTTCCTTTGCTTGGGTTCATTATCCATTGGTTCAAGCATAGTGAAACTTCCTGCCACATGCTGGAAAATAGAAGCAGCTAAAAGCCCAATATTTCTCCATGATATTTGGGTTAGATTTTCATTTCCCTCCAAATATCTTCTTCCATATGCCTAGTCACTATAGTTTCTTAGAATATCACTACTAATAAAATCAACTGGAGTGTCACCATCATTGTGTTCTGATCTGTTAATAGTAGTGAGGAGTGTGGATGTGAGATCAAAGAGTGTATCAGCATCTATAAATTTCTCACGAGGTTTCTAAACAAAATTATGGAATATTTCCACTTTGCTAATTATAGCCTCAAATTTTCCAGATTCTGCTTTTAAAATATTTTCTCTCTCCTCATCAATCGAAGTCTTGAGGGGATGATAGTGGTACCTTAATATACAGTGTTGCACCATACTCTGATTGTTACCACTGGATGCAGTAGCATATTCTTTCTCCCTCAAGGGCTTACTGTGATCCTTTTACCCCACGAGAGGAATACTCCAGTGTTTGACTCAATGTTTATTCCTCTTTAACTCTAGCTTGGGTACCAAGCCTTCTATCCATCCTTTCTATCACTTGCTTTTGGAGTTGATAGAAATGAAAGTATTCAACCAAAGCTAGAAGGAAGGGATTGAAAGAGATTTTTCTAATTGAATAACTGTTGTGAAATGGAAAGAGAGCAAGAAAATATTTTCATGTTACATTGAAATGAGGGAGGATAGGGAGTTTTGATTTCCCCTACCCCGAGAAGTCCACTTTGTAATAGAAGAGGGATGAAGGCTCACTACAGCGGGTATAAAGTCCCAAGAATGAAATTCATAGGTGCAATGTGCCAATTAACCGTGAGGATTGGAAGAAGTGACACATGTGCAAGAGTGGCCATATTATTGAAGAATTGTTTGCATTGAGAAAGGACACCATTTGAATATGGTAAGAATGTCAATTCTAACGTGGTGAGTTTCCAACACCACTTTCTCATCTACATGAGGGAGTTTGCAATTTTTATATCTTTGTCTTAGTCCCATGTGAATATATTAGTGTGATGATCCAATGTTTCAGGATCCATATGTTGGATGCTTTGTTAAACTTGAGCTTTATAAGGAAATCTATTTAGATATCTAGAGCATCTTAGAAATTTATTTGAACAATTACTATCTTGCAACAATGTTTATTGATGATAAATTTCTTGGTAATGTACACATGCATAGAAGAGTGTGGCTGATGGCATGGATACTCAGCCTTTCGGGTCGAAATGGCCACCTCTAAAGATAATATTTGGAATATCCTTTGAGCCTTTCTTTGAGATGGCATCCAAGAAGTTGGAGTGAAGACATCAAGGAACTCTATATTTTGACATACTCCAGCTGAATTTCCAAACATGCAAGAGAAACTAAAAGCAGGGGTTATATAAGTAATAGCCCTAGTGTATGGGAAATCCAGGATTTTAGAGGAATACTTTTGCATTTAATAATTGGATGAGGATGAGTATTTCTATTACACTATGTGTTGTTATTGATATGTTTGGACGTTTTGGGTGAACACATGGACCATCTTCAAGAACATCCAATAACATTCGAGTCGAAGACAAATTGAAAGAGATTATTCATCAAATTAGTTGTCCAGCTATGAAATAAAATCAAGTTTTGGAAGAGATACATCATAGTACTATCAAATAAGATTGTGGACCGTGTTAGAAAATGTATCAGAAAGGTTTTCAGAATGTTTGCTAAAATTTGACATTTAGCATTGTGTTAGCATTTCTTATGAACTTTCATGGAGGAAAAAATTGACAGGAGAAACCTGCACAATAATGGTGGCCACTAGAATGAGAAACATAATGAATTAGAAAAATGGTATCTCTTGCTATGATGACAGATGGGAAGACACTTATTACTCTAAATGTGGTTGTACAAGAAAAATAGTTTTTTCCTTTGAGTATAGTTGATGTATCGTAATGTGGCGGTTGTTTCCCTACTGCAATAAAACAAATATATATCCATCTCAAGGTGAAATAATAACACCAGCATATCTTTGAATGATATGGGCTATGTGTTGTGCTCAATGGCTAGAAAAGTCTCTATCGATCATAGTGCGATGAAGTGATGGGTTCGGGTTTCCGTGCCCCTGTTGTCAAAGTATATCAATACAAGTGATGAAAGAACATATGTTCAATTCCCTGGAATATATCTTATTTTCATTACTTGTCCAGGATAAATCCATGGACATAGTTGAGAAACATAATCAAAAGAACATAAATATGTAGTTTATTTAAACAAATGTGGCATGAGCAGAAAACATATGCACCAAATTACAAAACATGAAAGTCAAAGTTCTATATAAAAGTTTTAAATTAAAAAACTTTCAAATAGTTGCGAGGAAGTTTAACAAATTCAACTGCCTAGCACTCATCCAATGGCCATTCGAGGAGGGTTGAAGCCATCAACCAATATGAAGAGATCTATAAAAGAAAACATTGACTCTGAAGAACAGATCCCTGATTTTTGATACCCAAATGTTGCCCAATTATTGAGTAAGGACCTAACGAGTTAGTGAGGGTTTCCATTTTGTTTTTGTTTCAATATATTTTCATGCTTAGATTTTTCTAATATGATTTCATTGGTTGGACCTTAATATAGAGTGCTCCACCATACTCTGATTGTTACCACTACATGCGGTAGCATCTTCATTTTATCTCGGGGGGTTACTGTGGCCTCGTTGTGATCCTTTGACCTCACGGGAGGAATCTTCCAGTGTCTGACTCAATGTTTATTCCTCTTTAACTCTATCTCAGGTACCAATCTTTCTCCCATCCCTTCTATCTCCTGCTTTTGGAGTTGAGAGCAATGCAGAAATTTAACCAAACCTAGAAGGAAGGGCTTGAAATCTATGTTAATAGAAACTAGAAAGGGGGAATAGAATGAGAAACGACAATGAGATGAGAGACGGAGCTTGGAGATTTCACATTCAATAAACGAGGAGAGAGAAAAACAAGACAAATATGAAACATACAACCAAGCATTTGTTTCAAATTCAAGAAATGAGGAGAGAGAAAAAACAAGAAAAATATGAAACACAAAACCAATCATTCATAATTAACATTCTCGAATACTACAGTTCATAGGTAGTTTCTCCTAGGCTTTAGCTGCTCACATTGGCCATTCCTTAATACTTATAATAATCAACAAAGCTTCCATTTCTCACATAAGCCATTCTTGAATACCCATGTTGATCCTCTAGGCTGGAAAATACAATAGTGAAGAAACACTTGGCACTGAATTCATGTTTGATTTAGCCTTTGCATTTTTCTGATGAGTACATGATCCCACATACATTGTATATATTCTTGGATATGACATGAGTGGAACTCAAATTTGGGATCTATTGTATCATTTTCCACACAATTATTGGGTTATTATTTTCATGGTTGGGTAACAACATGGTGGAGATTGAGTTGAGCTGCATTGGATTTAGAGCCAAAAATAGAGGGTTGTCTTGAACTATTGCCACTTGCAGAACCATAAATACTACAACATGTGTTTGAAGACAAAATCTAAAGAGAAAATTTTCAAAAATTTATCTTTAATCCATTATAATAGAAAGCTAATCTTTATAATAATAAAAATAATATATTTTAAAAGTATAGTTCAACTAGATATTAAATTGCTAGTTTGTGAGAAAAAAATTAACTAAATTATTTAACTACTAATTTATAAAAATATATATATAATATCTATAGACACTACTAATTTATAAAAAAAATTGATCCCTTTAGGGTGTTAGTATATCCGAAATTAAAATGGATCAAGGCTAGTATATATTATTTACCATGATCATTGTTAAAGTGTATAATGGCTATCTCATATGTGTATTTTCATTGATTAAATGATTATTATATGTAGTCATGTTTTATATCAATTATTTTAATGCATCATATATATGGTTTTGTATAGTAAATTTATTTTTATGTTAAATTTTAATAGTTAAATTTAGATATTCCTTCTTGATATTAGTTATTTTTTATTAATTTTCATTTTGTTATGTTGGATCCATTAAAATTTGTTATCTGAGTCAATGTTTCCAATTAACAAGTCTCGTTGATCAATATAAATAAGTGAAATAAATTATTAAATTGCGATTTTTTTAAATTTCTACTTAGTTAAATATTATATATAAATATCACTTGTGGTTATAACATACCAAACCATTCATTTTTAGTTGTTAAATATGATTACGTTAAAATAACTTGAAAAAAAATGTTATCACCCATGGTTAGAACTTACCAAACCATTCTTTTTTAGTCCCTAGATTTGTTTATGTTAAAATAACCTTTGAAAAATGTTATGGCCAATAGTTTTGTTATATTCCCTAGTCTTTTATTTTATATTCATTTAATTTGCTAGTTTTTGCACATGGTTTTGTTAGATTCCATGGTTTTGTATTTAATATTTATTTAATTTATTAGTTTTTTCTCATCAATTTTCTTTCATAAATTAAAACAAGCGAGAGAGACCTTGAAGTCTTGGAAAGAAATGTCATAATCTAGGTATTTTATTCTAGGCCCCTCTTAATATGTTTTTGGTTGTTAGATTTTTGTGCCAAGAGACCCTTTGCACATGGGGAATATGTTATATTATTTGGAATTTTAACTTAGTCAAAATAAAACAAAATCAAATCAAATAAAAAAATTAAAAAACATAAAATTCTCCAGTGCATATTTTTTTCTTGCCCATGGTTTTTTCCCATGGTTTTTGTCCATGGTATTTTTCTGCAATGTAGCCTATTCAAAGGCTAATAACTAAGGCAACCTAGATCCATTTAGCATTGAGAGGTTCAAATCTCTTAACTTAAAGAAGTTGAGAGAGAGAGAGAGAGAGAGAGAGTGATTTGATATCTCTTGATGCTCGAGAGAGATAGATATACGCTATTTATTTATAAATGAAGAGGAGTATTTTCTTGTAGTAGTACTTCTATTTATTTTGTATTTAAAATTTATTAAATGATGGATTTCTATTTTGTATTTTGGTTTTTGAGACTTGTTTATTTTTATAAATTTACAATTATTTCTATCACTATTTTTATGTAATTATGAAACTTTCCACATTTATTAGCTCTGAAATTATGTTTGTATTATAGACATATTAATCAATAGCTTGTTTCTCTTAAGCTTTATTATTGCAAATTATCTAATGACCAAAAAAGTATTTATTGGATAAAACTATTAATGCGATGGATAATAGATAATTATTATCTTTTATATATTGAATTAATATCTTTGGTTGATGATATTTAATATTATAAATAGTCTAATAGTTGATAAAATTTTCTATAGTATGGTTTTATCAAAATCCTTTTCCAATCATTTGAGAGGTTATAAACTAGACCAATGGCAAAAAAAAATTATTGTATCCCATTGTTTATATAAAATGATTATTTAACTACTAATTTATAAAAATATATATAAAATATCTATATACATCACTGATTTGTAAAAATATATGTAAAAAATCTTATAAATTTAAATTTATAATTTTATATAAAAATAAACATTTTAAATATTAGAT
This sequence comes from Pinus tabuliformis, assembly GCA_031772625.1. Taxonomy (NCBI): domain Eukaryota; kingdom Viridiplantae; phylum Streptophyta; class Pinopsida; order Pinales; family Pinaceae; genus Pinus; species Pinus tabuliformis. The sequence goes on along the minus strand of CM062804.1, from coordinate 1,103,974,275 downwards.
ACAATCACTAAATCCACTTTTAAATAAAAGCAACACAAAAATAACAAAAAAATTTTGTAAAAACTTAACCATGCACTGCTACACATCAATGGCTACAATTAAAAAAATAACATAACTTTAACTAATAAAGTCCCTAAATAGTCCATGTTGTTAAAGATATGTTAAGCACTATTGCAAGGTGTTGTCACTAGGGAGAACACTCAAGCTATTTGCAACAAACATGTTCCATTAGCACCTAAGCTATATATGGTTGACTTCTAACCATAGGCTATGAAAATGCCTTCAAAATCTATCCAGGAAACCAATCCTTTTTATGATTCATGTCCATGTCCAATCGGGAAGAGATCCATATTTCAAGTGAACCAGATTAATGTTTTCCATAAAAGAGTTTCAAAAAAGTAACCGTTTTTGGAAAATCCAGTTTCTTGCATTAAAAAACGAAAGCTACCCTATAAAACTATGTTTTCCGTAGTGTTACATTTTTTATACAGTTTTTTTTAGAAACAAAGACTTCCATTCCGTTTTTGGTAATAGAACTTGGAATTGAGATAGAACTACCATGAAATAGAAAGAGAGCAAGAAATTATTTTCATGTTGCATTAAAATGAGGGAGGGTAGGGAGTTACCTTGAGAAGTCTACATTGTTGTTTTTCCCATTGTTTTCCTGCTGTGGTATACTACCAAACCACTATTTTTGTAATTTCTGGTGTGGTATAATACCAAACTACTATAAGAGTTCAGCCTATATTTAATATAAATTTCATTTCCAATATAGTAATTGTAGGGTTAGTTCATTTGAAGCTAAATTCTTAAAATACAAAACCCAAATAACCTAATTTCAGGTGAAAAAGTTGGTAGATTGTTTGAAGCAATTGAAATGGAGGAAAGAATTAAAGGAGAGGAAGGGTACCTATGCAATTATTTTCTTGGGCTCTTGAAGAAAGAACAAGGCTTTTGATGCTTCCATTGTGGTTCAAATTTGCCTAGGGAAAATAGATCCATGTTTTGTGAGCAACCCATTGAAGAGATCCTTCTCAATCTTATTTCTCAACGCATCCAAATTCAACCATGAAACAATAACTGCTAGCGAATAACTACAACATTTCATGTGAAAATATAAAAAAAATTGCAAATCAATTCTAAGAATGACCATCCATCTAGAAACCCTAAAAATTGACTATACATGTTTCCATACAGCCACAGATCAGATTGTACAATGCCCATGGTCTTTCCTTTTTCTTCAACTACTCAACATACATTTCATGTGAAAATATAAAAAAAAAAAAAAATCAAATCTATTCTAAGAATGGCCATCCATCTAGAAACCCTAAATATTGATCGAGTGACCTATACCTGTTTCCATATAGCCATATATCATATTGTACTGTGCCCATGGTATTTCATTTTTTTTCAACTACTCAACATTCATTCGAATACACTAAGGTAGGGAAGAAAACTTGTTTTGGTCTTTCCTTATTTTTTCAACTATTCAATATTCTTTTGAATACACTAAGACGGGGAAGAAAACGTGACCTAATGGTCGTTCCTCTTTTTCAACTGATGATGATGGTGGTGGTTAACGTCCACTGAGACCAAATTGGTCTATCGGACTTGTAATTTCTTAATTTCTAATTGTCTGGCTCCTTGTCTTTCTTGGCGAGATCGGTGATGTAGCTTTCTTTTTCTTCTCTACGGTCTTCCAACTTCCTTTATCTTGCATCTCCCTCATCTCTTCTGGTTCTTGGGACATTGGTGTCTTAGCTTCGCGATCTATTGTGTTCCTCCTTTTGGAGATAGTCGGAGAAGAAGTTTGGTCTAGAAGATCTGCTTCGCTGTTAAATGAAGATTTATTTTGCGTGTTATTCGAAACCTCATACCTGTCGATGCTTGAGGGGTTGTTGAGTTCACATTTTTGTTGTTGGGCGGGGTTTTCCCCCTGCTTGTCTTGAAAGTTGTTTCTATCTTGCCTGATTTCTTGTAATTCAGAGTTTTCTCGAGAGTATTCTTCTTGGATGACAGTGTAGTGTTCTTTTTGTGCTCCTTCCCACCATGTAGATCTGTGGTGATTTTTTCTAGCAAAATTTTTTTGGGAGGCTTTTGGGCAATTTTTGGCTAGGTGGCCTGTCTCAAAGCAAGATCGACATCTGAAGAGGACACTTTCATAATCGAGTTTCTGGTTCCACACATAGTCTTTACTTGTTAGGTGTATTTCCGCTGGGAATCCGGCACTGAAGTCCATTTCCACACAGATGCGTGCATACGTGGTTCTGGCATATTCCTCTGTTTCTGGACACCTGCAATAAAATTTCCCAATTGCATTTCCAATGGCTTCTAGCGAAGAGAAATTCCAGAGATGCAACGGTAGATTTGGCAATCTCACCCAAACTGGTGCTGAGGTTATGACTGTTGTTGAGGGATCGAAAGATGGGTTCCATGGCTTCATGAATAGGCCTGATTTATCCCAGAACCAAGGGCCAGAATCTAGAATACATTGTCTGCTTTCACGGTTTTCAAAATCTACTATAAAGAAACCCCTAGCACAGGGGTAGATATTAATTGCATCAGGAATTAGAGGCTTCCATACCTCCGAGATCCAACTGTGGAGAGCTGTCAGCCGCGGCCAAAAACCATTGAATCGGCATATTAGGGCACTTTCAGAGAACTTCAAAGCTTCATCGAGTGAAGCCTGAACCACCTGGACAGTGGGAGCTGGGGCTTCACTCACTATATGGGCAGGAGCTTGCCCCTCAGAGGCGGACGGAGAACCAGCAGCTATTTTCGCGAAGCTAGGAGCCATCTAGAGAATGTTCTCCTTAGCAAGCGAGGTAGCTTTGACTTTATGGAATTAGGGTTTCCACATATCTAGAGAGCCGCAGAGCCACAAATCTGAACAGTAGAGCATATAAAAAGCCGCAGATCGGCCAAAAATAAAAAGAAAATCAAAGCTGGGTCTGATGATGAAACTGTTCCCTTTATTCCTGCATTACTCTGGCCTTCGATACACTACCAGAAAAGCTAGATCCACTCTATATCTAATGTATATCAATTAACGTTGCAATGAATTAAAAACGTTGTATATAACCCATGCCCCAATTTATACCGGTCAACTATACGAACCGCAGACGAGCCTGGACGAGCCGCAGATATTAGCCGCAGATGAGCTTGGACGAGCCACAGATACTCTTTCTCGCAGAGCCTCCAAAATATGAATGAAGAAATCTGAAAATCTCATCCAGCGAGTGCGTGCACACGGGTCGCAGAACACCAAAGCCAGCCTGGACGAGCCACAGAATGGTGGACGAGCCGCAGAGCCGCAGATATATTAAAGCACCATTTACATACCACTGTAACTCATCCAGCGAGTGCGTGCACACGGGTCGCAGAACACCAAAGCCAGCCTGGACGAGCCGCAGAGCCGCAGAATGGTGGACGAGCCGCAGAGCTACCTCGTATAGGAAATACCGCAGAGCCGCAGAGCATATACCGCAGAGCCGCAGAGCTATACCGCAGAGCCAGAAAGATTTATTCCATATCAACAATATAACAACTTCATATCAAAACCTCCCTCCTTAAAAAATTCCTCATATATGACTTCAGTGAACCCTACAGACAGTGATGGAGGTTGAACAAACACGAAAGAAGTAAGTCTATCTGCGAGTCATTTCAGATTACGTCCAGACTCTAGATTATAGAGTCAACCCATGTTTAGGAAAATATTACCCATGGTCTTTCCTTTTTTTTCAACTACTCAACATTCATTCAAATACACTAAGGCGGGAAAGAAACACGAGAGAAATTAAATTTTTAATTTGGATGAGTGTTAAATTTTTTAATTATAATTATTATTATTATTTTTATAAATTTTAAAAACATTATATTTTATGAATATATCAAAATGTGTGGAATGTATATTTTCTTATCTTATTGTATAATCATTTCAAAAAATTATATTTTTTATTTTTCAAAATTACAAAATAATTAACCATGTTGTAAGTTGTAATTTTAAACAAATTTAGATTTGTATTTTATATAATTAAAAATAAAACTATAAATATTTTTTATTAATGTTGAATTATCTAATACTAATATTATGGGTTTTCATGTTATTTAAACAAATTAGATTTCGTTTTATAATTATTATGTCAAACTTTAAACCTAAAAATTAAGTTTTAACAATGCAATAATTTATAACCAATTTGGATGTAGTTCATTGTTATGGCAGTAAAAAATGAATCTCATGAGTCAATTTGGTTGTAGTTCATTGTGATGGTAGTAAAAAATGAATCTCATGAGCTTGGTCTCACCCACACATTGGTATAGTTCCACCCAAGGAACCATTGATCTTCCTCCATGAATTGGTAATATTGTACCAAGAAGCACCATAATGTATGGCATTTTTATTTCCAACAATTGAAAAAACACCATAAATCCATCTACATGAGCATTTTTCTTCAGTATTGTTGAACTAAACATGGCAAGACTTTCTTGTGGCGACAAGAATTTCCAAAACCCTCATCCCCCCTATCACAATAAACCTTAGAATCCGTCATGTTGGAGTGTAGTATCCATAGTAAGCATATAGGAGTGTAGGGGAACACAACCTCAAAGTCATTGGGAAGCCAAGGGGAAAGGTTTATGCATCTAAGAGGGATACCTCGATTACATAGATGACAGATGTGCTTTTCTAAGCTTTTGCATTAATCAAATGTATATTTGAGGGGGAATTCAACCATAAAAAAATGCTTGACTGAATTTTCATACACAAGGGTTGATTCTACTTCAAATTTTGATACTTTGTGTTTACTCACTTTAATGTCATTACATACAAGTAATAATTTGCAAGTCCTTGTCTCATTTGATCTCATTTTATTTCAATTGTGAAGTGACTAAGCCTTGAACCCCAAATCCTCATAGCTAAGACTTACAAAGTATGCATTGCCTCATTTCCTCTCATTTTACTTCATTTAAATGGAGAAACTATGCCTTAGCCCCAAACCCACACAACTAAGCTTTGCACAGTACATAATCCTTTCTCTCCCTGGTATTGCACTTGCTTTAGATATACTTTTCTTAGAAGAGAAGCAATGTCTCACTAAATACCTTGCATGTTAACTTATCATCTGATCCCATTACATTTTCCAAGCATTGAGGACATTAATAAAATTTCAAAATTCAATTTCACACTCATTTGATGTAATCACCATGTTCCATCAATTTTAGTTAAACTCTACAAATAAATACAAGTAATTATTTTGATTATTTTCATTGATTCTAAATTAGCAAGTGAGAAAACTATAGATGCATCTTTAGTTTTAAAGTACAATCATCGAAAAAAACTCAACAAAAACTAAAGATAGGTTAAAACCTTTATGCAGTGAAAGATATTGTTGTTATCCTCCAGAATAACACTACATTCAGAAGTTGGATTTAGATTTTACCATAAATGCAAGAACCAAAGTGAGAAGCTTATTTTAAAGTTTTTATAACATGATATATTATTAAAAAAATTAAAGAAGCACACAATACAATTTTTTTTGTATCTAGTATCATTCTAGATAGAGAAAAGTACTCGCTAGTCTATCTATGACATGAGTAAGAATTGCTACCCACCTACTTTCAAAATCATCATGGAGATTTAAATATTAAAAAAGGAATTGCTTAGGCTACCTATGACTAAATAAGAGTTATTCCCCATCTTTCCAAACTATCATGTACATTTAAGCTATCATATTTTATCAACATCCTTTCTATGATGCAACACGTTACAACTTTCCATTATATTTATGCATTATATGAGTTGATGTACTTGTAAGGTGCATAAATTCCAAAATAATTGTCCAAATACCCATGTTTCCACTAAATTAATTGTTTAATTAAGAGACATATTCTATTGTAGGAAGCATGCATTAATCGAACACTGCTCTACTCATAGTTTACAAACCCAACCAACTTTTCATACACAAACACATTCAAGACTAATCCACAATAACAAATAATGCTCAAAACAATATTCTTTATCAAAAATCTACCAATGCCTAAACAATGAGGAGACAAGAGACACATAGAATATGTGATCAACCAAGGCCAAAACCTCTCCAACATGAGAGGAAAACCCAAATGCGATCTTCTTCTTATATAGACATCAATTGACAAATACCAAGACCGTGGCCTAGACCCTTGACTCAATGACCTCACCAAGAACAAGTCACGACTCACAAGCCTCCTTGATTCAACTTCCTTATTTTTGCTTGACTCAACAATGAATAGGCTTCCTCCTTCAATAACTCGAATATCCTTCAAATTCTAGTGCCATGGATCAGATCTATAGCTCTTGGCCCTCTTGCATAAACCCTAGAATGTGTGGTTGACCAACCTTTTGAACCTTGATCTTCTTCACTTGGATGGTATGAACTTATTATAATTCAGCGTGTAACCTTTCTTATCTTCTTCCTTGATTCGACTTCTTGTACAACAACAAGATCTTCGACCTTTTTTGTAGTGGATAGTTCTTCCTTCCTTCACACGTGTGGATATATTAGCCCTAAAACAGACCCATAAACAACACTAAAATCTTCTCCCTTTGTTTCCTTCTCTTGGTTGGTTATCTTCGCACTTCTTATTACAAACTTTATTAACCAAATTTTTTTTGTCCACAAATGGAGGATGAGCTGCCCTATATATAGTGTCTTTTCCATCAAAAACACGTGCTAGGAATTGTTAAGGAGTGCTAGGGGAACACAAGGGAGAAATAGGTGAAAATAATGCATGGAAATGAATGATTAAGATTTTGTGACAAGAAGTGTTAGTGAGTTCCAGTTGTGCTAAGGATGGAGTTATAAGGTATGCTAGGAAGTGTTAAGGCATATTAGAAGCCAGGGAAACATGCCAAGATGTGTTAAGTGCTAGGGTGTGCCAATGCATGCCACAGAGTGTTATGGAGTGCCAGGGAAACATAAGGGAGCACTAGTTTCAAATGCATGGAAATGAATGACTAAGAGTGTGTGACAAGAAGTGTCAGTGAGTTTTAGGTGTTGTAAGGAGGGGACGACAAGGTATGTTAAGTGGTGCCAAGAAATGATAGAGTGTTAGGGCGACGTGCTAGGGTATGCCAATGCGTGTCAGGGTGTGCCAATAAATGTCAGGGAGTGTTAGGGAGTGTGACATAAACACAAAGGAAAACTAGTTCAAAATGCATGGAAATGAACGAATAAGAGTGTATGATAAGGAGTGTTAGTGAATTCCAAGTGTTCTCAAGAGGCAGTGACAAAGTTATAGGCTAGGTAGTTCCAAGGCATGGAAGAGTGCCGTGACATGTCAAGGAGTGGTATGGTATGATAGGAAGTGCTAAAGCATGCCATGGCATGTAGGGAATGCCAACATGTGCCACATAGTGCCAAGGGATTGTTAGACATGCCAGGTGCTATGCCATGTCAAGATGTAAACTATGTTGCTTAGTTCCTTTATGGCCATCGTTAGACGTGAGCCTTGACTTGGTAACTTCTTAAGTGAGATCAGCTAATGTTGCGTAGCTGAGGTCCCGTGTAATAGTTTTTGGGCTTAAAACCTATAAGTTAGGATGAAAATATTGTAAAACTCTGGAATATGTGGAGCGTGAAATGTAACAGGTCGAGTCAAAGGGTTGTCTACCCAAGAAATAATATAGAATAAGGCGAAGTAATTCGGCCTACCCATGGTTCACGGACCTTGGGAGGGTATGAATAGAGCGAGGCTCTAAGAGTAGAAAGGATTTTTTTTTTGTTTGAATGAATCCTAGTGCTATGGGTCTATGAAGAAAATATAATTTGCATCTGTAAGTTGCAGTCAAGGGTGTTGGCGGGTTGATAGAGGCTCTATAGCTGTGTGTGTAGAGGCCTGGTAAAGTCTGTGGATGTGTGTGTAGCCCCTTGTAGCTGAGTGCGCAGGGGAAGATCTAGATGTATTGACGGAAGAGTTGAATAAAGATAAGTTGGTTTTGAAATACTATGTTGAATCTGAAATATTATGGATTTGATTAATTTACAGTTGATATATCTATTTGATCTGTACACTTTTGCTTATGTGCTGAGTTTATGCAAATCTGTAACTTTTTTGGGTGCACACACTGGTTATCTCTGTTAAATGTTTGCTTAATGATTGTAACAAGTAGATCTGATCTATAACAACTCATTAATAATAAGCATTAAGGAATTGCCTTGTTCCGGATCTATGTGGAAGGAAAGTGGCACGACACCACAGATCGACGTGAAAACCACATCGAGACATCCCAAGTGTGTGGAAACCTAGTTAAAACACCCTCCCCTGCTACCTCAGGTGAGACCTCACTCCGCGCTCCGTGGGCTGTTACCGAAAGGGCCGGTAGCTGCGAGATTTGTTTGGCTAAATAACTCTTCCGAACTTGGGTCAGGCCCCAATAAGCCGACAAATGGTTCCGTTGCTGGGACTGGGATCTACCTAACAGATGTATGATGTCAGAACGCTGGACCCCTATGGAGAAAGAATCTGAGGATTGATTGAATCAAGAATGGGGTGAGTTCATAGTATATCGATGTGTAAACCAGAGGCTAAAAATGACAAGCATGATACAATTGCTTGTATTCAAAGGAGCAGGAAGTGAAGATCAAGAATAATTTTGGTTCGTGGTGATGGCGGTATGGGAAGCACACAAAGTTACAGATGATAACATCAAAAAGGGTACCTTAGTTAGCGTGTTGCAGGACCGACCAACTGACATGCTATATAAAGAACTCAAGCGATCACCCAAATGTAGGAACAACGGAGATCCGGGCTGAATTGAAAAAAGAATTTAGCCAGCCAAAGTCAGAAATGCAGTCGACCATAAGGTTCAAAGAGATCGTGATGATGCCTGGTGAGACTCCATGGGATCTAGATCAGAGATTGAAAAGTACAATCCGCTAAGCAAACATGATGTTGTCGGATGCGTAGCACTGTGCATGGTTTCTGGTGTCATTAACGCCACATCTGAGGACAACTTTGTCATAGCAAAAGATCTCAACCCAGGCTGAAGCATTAGAGATAGCGATGAGGTGCACGAGACTCCCATACAAGATCTGGGATGGGAGTTCAACAAATCCACGTGAAAATACAAAACATGTGTTTAGAAATGCAGAAGTTAAAACAAGAAGGGGAACCCCGCCCAGAAACCTGGGAAGAAGTGTGGTGTATAAAGTGTAGATTCAGTGAGGGTCATCATAAATATCACTTTCTGGTATTTGTAAAATATGTGGAAATCGGGGGACCAACACTGTTGCGATGAGAGGCGCAACCAAAGCCAAGCTCGACACTGTTGCTCTGGTGCACAATCTGTCAAGTGAGAGGAAAGCGCAACACAAACAACTGTCATCTACTACCAAAATTTAAGTAGACTCCTAGCAACTATTTTGCAACTTTTGCAGATTGGTGGGTCATGAAGAATGAGACTATTGTAGTTATCAATTATTGATGGATCCGTCACTTGCCTATAGAATGTAGACTGAAGTGCGAGGTTAGGATCCAGTTGTGGTGATAGTGCACGGTGGGTTCCTGGGATGTGGACGAGGACGAGGAGGAATGGGGCCAGGAAGTGGTTGCGGGAAACTAATTTGTTATAACTACGGAGGACCAGGACACTATGCGTGGGACTATACCAACCCGACTGGTGAGCTCCAGTATTGTAGCAATAATGCTACAACTCCTGGGGCTTCCTGTCTCTCATTTTATCAACCCGGTAGTTCGTACAAACTTGGAAGCGACGGTGCTGTATGCACAAGTACTAGCTCTTGTCGCAGCTGTCACTTGGTCAGCTGGCACAAGTCCACTAGGGCTCAAGCCAACTTCTATAGGCTCACAGAAGAAGCTTTATCAATGATGGACGAAAGCTAGCTCAAAGGAAAACTACTCTACTTGACAAAATGGACTGAAAGCAAATCAAAGCATGTAAACCTAGGAAACCCTAATTTAAATAGTCTAACCTCTACAATGCAAGAGATGTGAACGAAACTTCTACCAATGCTGCTGTTACCTCTAATAAGTGCAACTGCATGGATCTAAACTACTTGCATCATGAAAGATATGTTTTTGTATTTTTCCCTTAAGTGTGTGGAATGATTGTGATTTTGTGCTAACTAGGGTTTGATTGTGCAGATGGGATGGAGAAGGAAGGAAAGCATGGGACAGGTTGGGGAGGCTAGGAGAGGTCCCTAGGGATCCTTAGCATCCATCCACAGAGGTTCCTCGCATTCAGAAGCTCAGCAACTGAGTGAGTGGCCTCCTACAGGATGTCTGCAGGGGATCCTACAGGATACTTAGAGGTTTCTACAGGATGTCTATAAACGGCTACAGGATGACCTACCGTGAGTGTTTGGCGTGATGGAGGAGTGATGAAATGGTAGGGGGAGATGTGTAAGGTAGGAATGAGGCTGGTGATGGCTGTAGAAGTGGAGGAATAGGATAGGGAGTGAATGGAGGGAGTAGGTTGGAAGATAGAGGGCTAGGTCAATGAAAGGGCTAGAGAATGGAAGTACGTGAGGAGTGAAAGACTTTGGGAGATGACAGAGCGGGGTAAAGGTCAAGGAGATGTGTTGCATGCGTGATCAAGATGGAGAATGAAGTAATGGACGAGAGAGGGCAGTGCAAGTGAAACAAATGCTTGTGACTGTTACCAAACCGAAAATGCATTAACCTAAACTACCCGTGCTTGTAAATTCAATGAACAGCAATCCAAAACGCGAAGGAGAATGTGCATGAAGCTGTGGTAAAGGAGTGTGGTGCAGGTGTGAATGACAAGGAAGCATCTAACATAACGTGACTGTGTTTGCAGCAATCATGAAATAAAGAAATGCGTGTTTTTGGTGGTTAGTCATGGACTGCACCCCAATCCCAAATGAGACGGAAGTGAGCCTTAACAACCCTTTTTGTTGGAGATCCAATGGACTATATCTATCCTCTGCTACACTAAACAACTGTAAACAAACTCACCATAAGCAAATCCTATCTAACTCATGAAAAAGACCAACTTAACAGCCTGTAATTCGAATTGCATGTGCAAATGAAAAGCTCAAAGTGCTGAAATGAAATGGAAACAACACTACAGCAGAGGGGATCTATGGCTCTCAGGTTGGGCCCTAACCTGAGAGCTATAGTCTCCTTAAGAAAACTCAGAACTAGATCACAAACTGCCTTCTTTATTCATAATCTGATGTCATGCCAAATTGGCTTACAAAAAGGAACAAAAACTGAACTGTGCTCCAAAATCACAATAGCAATACGAGAGTTTCAACAACCTATCCAAGGCTAAGGCCTCTACACTTATACAAAAACGATGATCCAACAAGTGTCCTTGATTTTAGGAGCTCGGCTGTCCAACTAGAGTTTAACTGCTGATCCTGTAGGATGGTCATAACTGTTGTTCCTGTAGAGCAGTTTATAACTGTTGTTCCTGTAGAACAGCTGGCTGCTTCTAAGCTCGGAGGGGAGATGGATTGGAGCTCGGAGTTCTTGGTGGGAATCACGAGGAATGTCCCCAAGATCGTGGACATCCTCTCCTAAAAGTCAGTAGTGCCACCTCATTGTCTCCTTGTCTCCTTTTCGTTGTCTTTTGCTCCCTTTTAATGCCAAAACTTGGAATCACAATGCATTAGTCATGTAGATAGAGTGCCTACCCTTCTTCCTACAAACAACATGAATAAACTAAGAAATGCATGCATAAGCAGTAAAAAAATGAATGGTTTGAGCAAGTAGAATAGGCCAAAATGAGCCCAAATTGTACCAAAATTGGGGCTCATCATCACCCCCCAGCTAAACCATTTACTCATCCTTGAGCAACCTTTCTCCTGCTCCTTGTCCTTGGCCGAGGACTCGGGACCGGAACAGGCTCTTTCTTTTCTACTTTTGATGGCCCTGCCTTCTCTGCCCCTGGTGGTGACGAGGGTGATGCTTCGTTCCCCTTTCCTATTTCCTTGAGTCGGGCTTCGGAAGGCGACTGGCCGATCTTTCGTGTCCAGGAAGTTATTTTTGGGGTCCCCTTTTCAGGGGTAGCTGATGTTTTAGAGGGGGTCCTTGCGCTGGGTGAAGTAGGGACATCCCCTGAAGTGGTTTGGCTGCTGGGTGGAGGTTGTGGCTTGCCCGCGGTCATCCTCTTGCTTCTCCTGGCTTCAAGTGGTAGAGGGGTCTCCCTCTCCCTTTTCTCTTTTGGTTTTGGAGGTGTGTTGAGGGCAGCCAGTGCCGCTGCTGCCTCCTTTTCGAGAATGCCAGCCTTCTCTTTCCTGCGTTTTGCTCTCTCGGAGCTCCTTGTAGAGGGCCCCTCCTTTTTAGATTTCGGGCTTCCTGTGGAAGACCCTGCTTTGCCCGCTTCCGGGCCTCCTGTAGAAGATTCTTTCTTTGTCTTCGGACTCTCTATAGGAGGCTGTTTCTCAATGACCTTCGGGCCTCTTGTAGAAGCCCCTCTTTCCAATCTCGGGCTTCTTGTAGAAGCCCCTGTCTCTGTCTTCGGGCTTCCTGTAGAAGCCTGTGGTTGCACTTTCGGGCTTCCTGTAGAAGCCTTTGTCTCTGTTTTTGGGCCTCCTGTAGAAGCCTGTTCTCCAACGATTTTCGGGCTTCCTGTAGAAGCCTTGGTCGTTGCTCTTGGGCTTCCTGTAGAAGCCTTGGTTTTTGCTTTTGGGCTTCCTGTAGAAGCCTGCTTCTCACTGATCTTCATGCCTCCTGTAGAAGCTCGCTTCTCCTTTCCTGTAGTGGTAGGTGTCTTTACTTTTACTTGCTTTGCTGCAGGGGTTTGATCCTTTTGTTTGCTTGTGAGTGCTGAAGAGGTAATTGGGCTGACATGGCCTGCCCCAACTTTGTCTCTTCTGCTTTTTGACCTTCTTTCTCGTGCTAACAGGATGGGGGAGTCAGCTTTTTCTTCAGCCTTCTTTTCCTCAGCCACCGCTTCCTCGTCTTCAGTGCTGGAGGAGCCACTATCTTCGATCAACATTTTAATGTCCCCATCTCGTGTTAGATTCCTAAACGACTCCCAGGAGAGGGGAACTTTATATGAGTGCAGTGCATCCTCCACAAGCAATTTTATTAACCCATGATGGGCTATCTGATCAGGGATGCCCTGTCTTAGCTTTGTAGCACACTCCATTAGGGACTGCAGGAGATAATAAGGGATGCTTAGTTTTTGCTCTACAGGAAGGTCAATTCCGTGTCTTAACTCAGTGAGGAGCCGGAAGTGATATGCATACACGATACTGAACCGGCCTTCACAAGTAATATATTTCATAATGTGTAAACTGACTTCGTTCCATGGTGGTGACAGGCTGGTCCTCCTCACCCCGTTTTTATCCTCAGAGAATTCTTCCTCAGGTGGGAAGAACTCCTTCTTTGCTTGCTGGCTCTGCTTCCGCTCTTCTTTATCCCATGGCAGACCCATGGGCAGTTCTGTGATTCGACTTATATGCTCTGGGGTGAGTTGGAGGCTGAGACCTCTGAAGCTTACTGTGGCCAGTGTCTGGGACTTAGGCTGCAGAGCCTGCAAGAATTCCTCGGCTACTTCATCATCGTAGCCCTGTAGTTTATCACAAAAAGGCATCCATTGTGCTCTAGTGAAGAGCTCAACCACTGCCGGATTTCTTCTTAGTGTATTTGAATCAGTGGGCTCTCGCCTGATAAACCCACCAGGCATGATGAACACAGTGGTTTTGACCAAAGGCGGTAGATACAAAGGAAATTCGGTCTTATAGACAGAACATGCAATGAATTCACAGACCACAGTCTAATTATACTGCTATCCTGTAGAAGCGATAGTATAGGCACGGCAATCCAATATTTTTTTATGACCAGAATGTGAATAATGACCTTGCCACCTTTGAAAGCCAATTGCGGAAGGAGTTTCAGGGTTACCTCTTTTCTGCCACCTTTTCTTACATGAAGACTTCACCTTCCTGTAGAGCTGCGTTCCTGTAGAAACTGCTTTCTGTAGGACTGCGTTCCTGTAGAAACTGTTCCTGTAGGAGCAGTGCGCAGACTTCGGGGGGAGCTATAGTTGGACAGCGGTCGAGAGGTGCCTTACCAGCGTTCAGGTAGCCGAGAGCTTGGCGTATCAACATGCAGAGGTAATCAGAGGAGCTACTCGAGTTTTGAAGTGAGGTTGATGGATATACACGCTTAATCGAGCCGATTAGATTTTGAATCGGCGCAGCTCGTGGCGCGGGGGGTGAGCTGTCCCGCCGGACCGTTGGGTGACGTCACCCATCATCCGCCTGCACATTCGCTTGCTGCTGCATTCATTCCCACAGATCTGCCGCCGCCCTTTTCGTTTAAACTCGTTTCACGGTTGACGGGACTAATCTTCACGTGCGTGCTACGTGTGTCTTTTGTCGTGGCTGCCACCTCATCATCTGACTATCCTTTCACTAGCCGATGTGGCCAGTCAACTGGCCTTACGGCCGCTCAACCATTCACCTTTATGCCATGCAAAACAAATCAAAGTAATATCCATGCGATTTGATGGAGAGAAGGATTAGAACACTTACCTGCGCGCGGCTGCACATGATTTCCAGTTTGTGGACGATGGATTTACCTGCTGCACGCGGCTTACACAGACCCGGAGGCACATGGCTACCGGTTGCTGACGCTGGAGTGGATGGTTTCGCGTTCATGCGCCCGTGTTTTATCTCGGATGGCGGTGCTGTGGACGGTATTCACTCGAGTAGGTTGAACTGTTACAGGATCCCCGTGAGGGGTCTTGTCACAGTCCTTTCTCCTTGGGTACATGCTGCATGCTGGCGGTTCTGGCTTCTCGATCATGATCCCAGCGCTTCTGATGCATAACGTGGATGTGGTACGGCTCTCGGTGCTCGGTTTTTCTTTGACAGATGTTTTTTCACGAGAACTCATTGCTTTGTTGTGCTGCTGCAGGGATCTTGGTTGCATGGCGACGAGGATGGTGGAGCAAGATAATAGCAATGTTCAGGGGTGCCATCAGTGGCATGCATGCGTTCAATCCACGCCTCAGTCGCTAGATCTTCACTTGAAACACATTTCGGCCGTCGCAACCTTCTATAGGAAGTTTCCTGTAGAACACAGAGCTTCCTGTAGAAATTTTGCACTTTCCTGTAGAAGATCCGCGTCTTCCTGTAGGAAGACTGTCTGTTCCTGTAGAAAACTGTATCTTCCTGTAGAAGATCCAAATCATGATAAAAATTGCACATACCTTGAAAATCATTGTTATTCTTGGAGGAGGTGTTGATGACATCCTTTGATAGCATGATGAAGGCCCCTGGCTTGGAGTGGAGAGGCTTCTTCTCCTCCATAGAACATCTGCATGCAAAACTTTTATTGTGCTTATTGTTGTTTTTTTCTCTCTTTTTTTTTTTTTTTTTTGAAAAGATAGCAGGGGCGCCCCAAAGAGGTTTTCACCCTTGCTACCTGCCCTGAGCGCCTCAAAGAGGTTTTCACTCAAGGATCTTTTTTTTTTAACTTTCTTCTTTTTTTTTTTTTTGAAAGACAATAGGAGCGCCTCAATGAGGTTTTCACCCCTACTGCCTGCCTTTGGCGCCTCAGAGAGGTTTTCACCCAAGGATCTTTATTTTTTCTCTTTTTTTCTCTTTTTTTTCTTTTTTCTCTTCAGGGTATGCCCAAAGTGGAGGCAGAACCCTTCTCTGTGACCAAAACAGATTTCTCCATAGTGCTGATAAACTCTTGTCTTGAGAGAGGTCTTCTGTAGATCTTCAATCAGTGCCCATTGACAAGCATGGGAATGGCTTCCTCATCAATGGTTCGAATGAGGACAGATCCATTGTCATGGCACTGTTCCACTACATATGGTCCTAGCCATCTGGTTCTCAACTTCCCCTTGAAATCTTTGAATCTGGAGTCATACAACAAAGCCCAATCTCCCGGCTGGAACTGCTTGTCATGGAGATGTTGATCATGCCACACCTTTCTCTGAAGTTGAACCACTTCTGAGTGAAGGAGGGCCTGCATGCGGTGCTCATCCAGTCCATTCAGCTGCAATAACCTTTCTTGCTGTGCATGGCTGAGATCTAGGTCCAGCTGAGCTGCCATCCTCAAAGTGTTATACTCAAACTCAATGGACAGCAAAGCTTTCTTCCCATAGACCAGCTCATAAGGTGTGAAGCCGGTGGTGGTCTTCCAGGTGGTGTTGTAAGCCCATGTGGCCTCAACCAGGCGATCTGCCCAGTCCTTTCTGCTGCTTCTCACCACTTTGGTCAAGATCCCTTCTAATGCTCTATTGGTGACTTCCACCTGCCCATTTGCTTGAGGGTGATAGGGGGTGGAAGTCCTGTGCTTGATCTTGTGATGAGCTAGAAGATCTTCAATCAAGTTGGATGTGAACTGGCTCCCCTGATCGGTCACCAGCTCTCTTGGGTAGCCAAACTTGTAGAAGATGTTCTCTCTTAAGAACTCGACCACCTTCTCTTCTGTTGCTGCTTTGATTGCTTTAGTCTCTGCCCACTTTGTCAAGTAGTCAGTACACACAATGATGTAGGATCTCTGCCTCGAAGAGGGATTGATTGGACCCACAAAGTCCATGCCCCACTTCTCAAATGGCTCAAGAGTCACTTGAGGTTGGAGAGGCATCTCATCCCTTTGGGTCGGTTTCCCCATTCTTTGGCATTGGTCACACTGGCTGACATATCTTTTGACATCTTGATGAAGTGTGGGCCAATAGTAGCCTGCCTGCAGGATCTTGAAGGCAGTTCTCTTTGTTGCAAAATGTCCTCCACAAGGCCCATCATGACAGGTGAGGAGGATGTCAAAGACTTCCTCTTCCCTTACACAACGCCTTAAGATCTGATCAGGGCCAAGCTTGAACAGGTTGCCCCCGATCCAAGTGAATGAGGCACTTTTTCTGATGATTTTGCTCTTCTCTTTTGAAGAGAGGTGCGGAGGGAACTGAGCTGAAACAAGGTAGTTCGCTATATCAGCAAACCATGGAGAGAGTACTGAGATAGCAAACAGATGCTCATCAGGCATCTGGTCATCCACCGTCCCATCTTCACCTGCAGACAAATCCAATCTAGATAAAAAGTCAGCAACAACATTCTCTCTACCTGGTTTATCAACAATGGTTAGATCAAACTGCTGCAATAAAAGTAACCATCTAATAATACGAGCATTCACATCTGGTTTATTCATCAAATATCTAATAGCAGCATGGTCAGTATGTACAAATGTTTGATACCCGGTAATGTAATGACGGAACTTGTTTAGTGCATGGACTACAGCTAAGAACTCTTTCTCGGTTACAGTGTAATTCAGCTCTGCTTTGGACAAGTTTTTGCTGACAAAGTAAATGGCATATGGAAGTTTTTGCTCAACTTGTCCTAAGGCTGCACCTATGGCTTTGTTCGAGGCATCAGTGTGGATGTGGAAAGGTAGGGCCCAGTTTGGACCTCTCAAGATTGGTGCTGACACCAACTTGTCCTTTAACTCATTCAAACTCCTCTGACAATCGTCAGTCCACTTAAACTCCACATCTTTTGCCAACGGACCAAACAATGGTGAGGCTAACTTGCTGAAGTCCTTAATGAATCTCCGGTAGTATCCTGCTAATCCCAAGAAACTCCGGACATCCCTTACTTTTTGAGGAGGTGGAACCCTCTTGATGAGAGCAATTTTGTTAGGATCCACCTGCAATCCTTGGGAAGAAATGGTATGGCCTAGCACGGTCCCTTCAGTCATTAGGAATTCACATTTTTCAGGGCTGAGGGACAAGTTCATCTCGGTGCATTTGGTTAGGACTTTCCCCAGGTTGGACAATGCTTCCTGGAAGTTGGCCCCATAAGGGGTAAAGTCATCCATGTATATTTCCACTGCATCATGGACCAACTCCGAGAAGATGCTCAAGACAACTCTCTGAAAAGTAGCAGGAGCATTGCATAGCCCAAAGGGAAGGACTCGGTAGGAAAAGGTACCCCAAGGGCAAGTGAAGGTGGTCTTATCTTGGTCTTCCGGGCTGATTTGGATTTGATTGTACCCGCTAAACCCATCCAGGAAAGAGAAGAACTTCTTTCCTGCCAGTCCATCCAACACTTGATCTATGAAAGGTAGAGGGAAATGGTCTTTTTTGGTAGCTTTGTTCAGCTCACGGTAATCTACACAGATCCTCCACTTCCCATTCTTCTTGGGAACCAACACTAGAGGGGACACCCATTCACTATCTGAGATGGGGTAGATGAATCCGGCATCCAACAGTTTCTGCAATTCTTCCTTGACAATGTCCTTAAGGGCTGGATTCATTCTCCTCTGGGGTTGCCTAACTGGTTTACAATCCTCTTTGATGTATATATGATGGGTACAGACCGAGGGATGGACTCCTTTCATCTCCTTATAGCTCCAAGTAAAAGCATCTAGGTGGCTGGCCAACAGGTTGCACAGCTCCTTTTCCTTAGAAGGAGATAGGGAGGAGCTGATTTTCAATGCTCTCTCAGGGCCGAACTCCACACTCTTAACTCTGGGAGTGACAGGGTTGGTTGTACAAAGATCCACTAAGGTGCTAGCTTGGGCATCCTCCACCAACTTCTCTAAAGATAGTGCACTGGAAGGTGGATTCTGGATCAGGGTCTCAATCAAATCATCCTCGGTTGGGGGATTTCTTCTAGTGGTATCTAGGGTACACAGAGGTGCTAAATACACCTCGTCTTCTTCTCCTTCCTCCAACCAGAGTGGTAAATCATGCTCTAAAGAAGGTTGGGCAAGAGGGTATAGGACTAGTTGCTTGGACATGGGACCATTTTTGATGGTCATGTTTCCTGCCTGACAACTTATGTAAGCATCTGCAGTAGCTAACCAAGGCCTTCCCAAGATGAGAGGATATCCAGTAAGCTTGGCCTTTGGTTGCAGAACCAGGAAGTCTGCAGGGTACTCCCAAGAGTCGATAGAGACCAAGACATCTTCCACAATCCCTTCGGGAGTCACAGTGGAGCGATCTGCTAATTGTAGTACTGTCGAGGTCTTCCTCAAGGAACCTTGAAGATTGAGCTTGAGCATGGTATCCCTGGTAATTACATTAATGGCAGCCCCCAGATCAATCAGGGTGTGGGGTATGATGGTGCCATTGATGTGGACATCTACTACAAGACTTCCAGGATCTAAGTACTTTGGGCAGATGACTTGTCCTAGCATAAGGTCAGATAGTTGTCCTATGACATTGATAGTTGAAGCATCTTTCTTCCGTCTGCCTGGATGTTTGAAACACTTCTCCTTAACCAGCTTGTTATAGATTGGCACATCCTTGATGGCTTGGAGAAGTGGGATTTTTACACACAACTGCTTGAGCTCACCCAAAAGCTCATCTTCTTCTGGGTTAGGTTGTGTGGTGGCTGTTAGTCTCTCAGGAAAGGGTGGAATAGGCTTTGGTTCACTTTCCTGATGGTCTTCCTCATCCTCTGGGGGAGGAGGTTGGCGATCTGGAAGAGTCTTTCTAGATCTAAGATTGATCTCCTGGATCTCCACAGCATAGGTAGGGCATGAGGTCTCCCCAGTATATACCTGCTGAGCCTGTCTATTGTTGGGGTTCGGGTTTAGTTGAGCAGGCATTTGAGGTTGCCTTGGAGGGGCAAGAGGTAAAGGCTGAGGTTGAACTGGTGGTGGAGGCAAAATGGCAGGAGGAGTGTTGTACTGGGGCCTCCACCCCGACTGAGGTGCACTCCACTGAGGCTGTGACTGGGCATGTGAGTGATATGAGTGAGTAGTGGGTTGAGTAGGATACTGAGGTGGATAAGACCATGGAGGAGGCATGGACCAAGAAGGATGAGCAAGGGGACCCCAGAAAGGCATAGGAGTCGATTGGTTGGGGTTGTAATAGGCTTGTGGTGCCCCTTGCATTCCCTGCTGATAGGGTCTAGATCCTTGTGGTCTCCTTTGGTTGATGAAGTAGAGAGGTTCAGTGGGGGCTTCAGTCCCTTGGTACATGGCTTTAAACCCAGGTAAGGTGGGACACTGATTGGTAGGATGGTCCTCCTCACAAACAAAACACACTTCAACCGAATGCAATGGGCATTCGTTCTTAGGATGTCTTCTTGTGCACCTAGGGCAGAAGACAGCCAGGGCTCTCTCAGCTTCTTCTTTCTTCTGCTGGATCCTGAATGTGTCCAGCTGCATGGCAATGGTCTGTCTCACCTCACTCTTAAGATCTTCTAATTGGTTTGTAAACTCATGTTTGGAGAAAGGGACACCGGTGGAGAGGAGATTTCCTCTACCTCGTTTTCTAGCTGCCCTGGAATGATTTCGAAACACAGTTTTGATGTCCTCATAAGGCAGTTGGTAAATGTCCCCCCCAGCTAACATGTGAAGGGTATCTAAGAGATCTTCAGGTACTCCTCGGAGCAGAACCAACTTAAGGGATTTAGGGTCAAGTGTGCACCTGGCCCGCTTGTAACTAAGTTGGAACCTTTCCTCATAATCCTCTAAAGACTCATCGTTTCCCATGGTCATTCGAAAGATCTCTCCCTTGGTTTCCTTGGACCTACAATAATCCCTATACTTGGTATTGAAGGCTTGCTGCATCTGAGCCCAAGTAGCGATGATATTCCCAGGTAATCCCATGAACCAGCGTAGTGCTGCATCCTTAAGAGTGGAAGGGAAAAGCTTCAGCTTTTTCTCATCTTCAGTATAGTCATAGGTTCTACAAAGGACAACAAACTCAAACAAGAAGGTATCAGGATCCTCAGTGGTCAGTCCATGGAAGTGAGGCAAGGCGGAGGGGCTAATGTTTTTCATTTTCATATCTCCATTGGTCTCTCGGATGGGGAAAGCTCCTTCTATTCTCTCATCTTCTCTCCTATTATCAACCATGGCTTCAGATGGAGTTGTCTCTAACTCTTCTTCTTCTATAGGATTTTGGTATGTCTCAGGATGTTCACCTATAGTTTCCTCTGGATCACTGTCGCCACCGAAGAGTGAAGGGTGACTAAGTGATGTGGTGGGGGTATTAGGTAGGAATTTGCCTGATCTATCTCGGTTCCTACGAGGCATGAAATGGAAAGGACTTTTCTTTTTTTTGAGTGCTTTTGCTTTTTCTTTGGTACCTGCAAAACTGAAACAAAGTGATCTACAACTAACTATATTGCTCAAATGAAATTGCAGAATTAGAAAGCTAATCTAGGAAAGCGAGAAATACTAGTCTATGAAAGCAGGAAATGCTAATCTATGAAAGCAGGAAATACTAAGCTATGAAAGCAGGAAATACTAAGCTATGAAAGCAGGAAATGCTAATCTATGAAAGCAGGAAATACTAAGCTACTTTTGCAGAATGGAAATGAAATAAACTACTGAGCAGAAGTAAGAGTATGAAAGTAGAAGAAAAGCAACAACTACTAATACTCTGACGCTTCCCCGGCAACGGCGCCAAAAAGATGGTGAGCTCCAGTATTGTAGCAATAATGCTACAACTCCTGGGGCTTCCTGTCTCTCATTTTATCAACCCGGTAGTTCGTACAAACTTGGAAGCGACGGTGCTGTATGCACAAGTACTAGCTCTTGTCGCAGCTGTCACTTGGTCAGCTGGCACAAGTCCGCTAGGGCTCAAGCCAACTTCTATAGGCTCACAGAAGAAGCTTTATCAATGATGGACGAAAGCTAGCTCAAAGGAAAACTACTCTACTTGACAAAATGGACTGAAAGCAAATCAAAGCATGTAAACCTAGGAAACCCTAATTTAACTAGTCTAACCTCTACAATGCAAGAGATGTGAATGAAACTTCTACCAATGCTGCTGTTACCTCTAATAAGTGCAACTGCATGGATCTAAACTACTTGCATCATGAAAGATATGTTTTTGTATTTTTCCCTTAAGTGTGTGGAATGATTGTGATTTTGTGCTAACTAGGCTTTGATTGTGCAGATGGGATGGAGAAGGAAGGAAAGCGTGGGACAGGTTGGGGAGGCTAGGAGAGGTCCCTAGGGATACTTAGCATCCATCCACAGAGGTTCCTCGCATTCAGAAGCTCAGCAACCGAGTGAGTGGCCTCCTACAGGATGTCTGCAGGGGATCCTACAGGATACTTAGAGGTTTCTACAGGATGTCTATAAACAGCTACAGGATGACCTACCATGAGTGTTTGGCGTGATGGAGGAGTGATGAAATGGTAGGGGGAGATGTGTAAGGTAGGAATGAGGCTGGTGATGGCTGTAGAAGTGGAGGAATAGGATAGGGAGTGAATGGAGGGAGTAGGTTGGAAGATAGAGGGCTAGGTCAATGAAAGGGCCAGAGAATGGAAGTACGTGAGGAGTGAAAGACTTTGGGAGATGACAGAGCGGGGTAAAGGTCGAGGAGATGTGTTGCATGCGTGATCAAGATGGAGAATGAAGTAATGGGCGAGAGAGGGCAGTGCAAGTGAAACAAATGCTTGTGACTGTTACCAAACCGAAAATGCATTAACCTAAACTACCTGTGCTTGTAAATTCAATGAACAGCAATCCAAAACGCGAAGGAGAATGTGCATGAAGCTGTGGTAAAGGAGTGTGGTGCAGGTGTGAATGACAAGGAAGCATCTAACATAACGTGACTGTGTTTGCAGCAATCATGAAATAAAGAAATGCGTGTTTTTGGTGGTTAGTCATGGACTGCACCCCAATCCCAAATGAGATGGCAGTGAGCCTTAACAACCCTTTTTGTTGGAGCTCCAATGGACTATATCTATCCTCTGCTACACTAAACAACTGTAAACAAACTCACCATAAGCAAATCCTATCTAACTCATGAAAAAGACCAACTTAACAGCCTGTAATTCGAATTGCATGTGCAAATGAAAAGCTCAAAGTGCTGAAATGAAATGGAAACAACACTACAGCAGAGGGGATCTATGGCTCTCAGGTTGGGCCCTAACCTGAGAGCTATAGTCTCCTTAAGAAAACTCAGAACTAGATCACAAACTGCCTTCTTTATTCATAATCTGATGTCATGCCAAATTGGCTTACAAAAAGGAACGAAAACTGAACTGTGCTCCAAAATCACAATAGCAATACGAGAGTTTCAACAACCTATCCAAGGCTAAGGCCTCTACACTTATACAAAAACGATGATCCAACAAGTGTCCTTGATTTTAGGAGCTCGGCTGTCCAACTAGAGTTTAACTGCTGATCCTGTAGGACGGTCATAACTGTTGTTCCTATAGAGCAGTTTATAACTGCTGTTCCTGTAGAACAACTGGCTGCTTCTAAGCTTGGAGGGGAGATGGATTGGAGCTCGGAGTTCTTGGTGGGAATCACGAGGAATGTCCCCAAGACCGTGGACATCCTCTCCTAAAAGTCAGCAGTGCCACCTCATTGTCTCCTTGTCTCCTTTTCGTTGTCTTTTGCTCCCTTTTAATGCCAAAACCTGGAATCACAATGCATTAGTCACGTAGATAGAGTGCCTACCCTTCTTCCTACAAACAACATGAATAAACTAAGAAATGCATGCATAAGCAGTAAAAAATGAATGGTTTGAGCAAGTAGAATAGGCCAAAATGAGCCCAAATTGTACCAAAATTGGGGCTCATCACCGACCAAAGTATCATGTCCTAATTATGAGCAATTCAATCACGAACTGGTAGATTACCCCACACTGGTAGCGTAGATTTGTGAGAGAAGGGTAGCACAACCTACGGTGACACAGAACGTCCAAATGATGAGGTCTGAATCGTGCGAGGAAGACCCCAACATAAACATGGTGCTAAGAAGTGGCATTGTCACAAGGGAGGATAAGGGGAAACTAACCAAGGAAGACATAGGGGTTTACAAGGAGACATGTCTGGAAGCTAGGGAGAGCTTCATGGAGGTCTCTACCCCAAGTAGTAGGGATCAATCCGAGCCAGAAAGGGATCCCTCGATGCCGACTACCTTTTTAGAGACATGCATGAAATTGCTTCGTGACAATAGGGCGGTTAAGGGCTTACAAGAATTGATAGATAGGTGCATAGGGTCAAGTGAACCTCATGTGGTCTGAAAGTTGGGACAACATGTGTCGCAGACTGGGAAGGAAATGTGATTAAAAGTGCAGATTGGCAGCTATGAGATGGATCAAGTCATTCTGGACCTAGGCTCAGATGCAAATGTGCTACCCAAACAAACTTGGGAACACATGGGCAAGCCCACATTGCAATGGTATCCTATTCAATTGTGGATGGTGAAGCAACAGAAGGTCCTACCCATTGGAAGACTGCAAGGAATTACAGTAGATGTAGAAGGTGTGAGCACCCGGACGGAATTTAAAGTAATAGAAATCGTGGATGAAAGTAGCCCTTACCTTGCATTGTTAGGAAAAGACTAGGCCACTGATATGAATGTGATTATTAATTTAAAGAAGCAGAAAATGATATTTGAGAAGAATTCGCTCTGCATAATCATTCTGCTAGATCTAGGTGAAGGACTGCATTACACTGAACCTGTGCGTAACGAAGAAAGTGACGAGGAATTAGATTATATCTATAAAATTTCTGCACAAAATCAAGAGTAGGTCAAGCCAACAGAGGAAAGGAGAATATCACAGGGACATGCAGAGTCCTGCACCGAAGATTCGGATGAGGAAGATGAGTGGTGGCATAACCGATTGAACGGAGTAACCACGTTACACTTCAATATGATGACTACGTCACTGTATTGCATTAGAGATTAGGATTGCGAATTGTCGATGTATGATGGGCTAACAGTAGTAGATTAATTCCTGACCAAGTTTGAAAGCAAGGTACGAGAGCAGCAATGATTTGATGCATTGAGATGGGCATTGTGTGAGACACCTGCGCAATGGTGGCACACACATGAAGGAACCTTCGAAGATTGGTGCGGTTGTCGGCGCATGATGCAGATAATATTTAGAAGGCCGGCACTACGCATAACTAGGAAATACAATGGACGTGATGATCCATGCATGCACCTTACTAGATGGATCCAAGCCTATGGAGAAGAGCCTCAACTGGAGTGAGTACACTTATTCTATCATACCCTGGATGTCATTCCAAGGAACTAATATACAAAAAAAGAGCTCTGACATGGTACAGGGGTTTCTGTCAGCATTCCTCTTTGAGGATCAATGGATGAATATTATGGATGATGCATTGCAGCTGGCGAAGGCCGCTATTTTCAAAATGCCACTAGAACCAGAAGAAATCGTGCAACTAGACTGGTTGCAATAGCTGAGCTAGGCCCTGGAATGTTATAATGTGCAGGTAGAAGATGACGAGGACAACCCTAGAAGCATCAATATTCTAGAAGTAGAGGGGAGTCACGAGGTGCAAAAGCTAGCAATCGAGGATCCAGACATCATGCACCACTGAAAATGAAACAAGTAAACATCGAAATGGAGGAAGAGATGAAGTATGCAACGCTCGAGGACTATTGGGACAATGCCACGGTGGAAAAGGTCGTTGAGTTTCTTTGAGAATATCAAGATTTATTCCCAACAAAAGTCACGGAGTTAGAAGGAATCCTTGGTGACCTGGGAATGATGAAGAAGCAGAAAATGATATTTGAGAAGAATTCGCTCTGCATAATCATTCTGCTAGATCTAGGTGAAGGAATGCATTACACTGAACCTATGCGTAATGAAGAAAGTGACGAGGAATTAGATTATATCTATAAAATTTCTACACAAAATCAAGAGTAGGTCAAGCCAACAGAGGAAAGGAGAATATCACAGGGACATGCAGAGTCCTGCACCGAAGATTCGGATGAGGAAGATGAGTGGTGGCATAACCGATTGAACGGAGTAACCATGTTACACTTCAATATGATGACTATGTCACTGTATTGCGTTAGAGCTTAGGATTGTGAATTGTCAATGTATGATGGGCTGACAGTAGCAGATTAATTCCTGACCAAGTTTGAAAGCGAGGTACTAGAGAAGCAATGATTTGATGCGTTGAGATGAGCATTGCGTGAGACACCTGCGCAATGGTGGCACACACATGAAGGAACCTTCGAAGATTGGTCCGGTTGTCGGCACATGATGCAAATAAGATTTAGGAGGCCGGAGCTACGCATAACTAAGAAATACAATGGACGTGATGATCCATGCATGCACCTTACTAGATGGATCCAAGCCTATGGAGAAGAGCCTCAACTGGAGTGAGTACCCTTATTCTATCATACCCTGGATGTCATTCCAAGGAAATAATATACTGAAAAAGAGCTCTGACATGGCACAAGGGTTTCTGTCAACATTCCTCTTTGAGGATCAATGGATGAATATTGTGGATGATGCATTGTAGCTGGCGAAGGCCGCTATTTTCAAAATGCCACTGGAACCAGAAGAAATCGTGCAGCTAGACTGGTTGCAATAACTGAGCTAGGCCCTGGAATGTTATAATGTGCAGGTAGAAGATGATGAGGACAACCCTAGAAACATCAATATTCCAGAAGTAGAGGGGAGTCACGAGGTGCAAAAAATAGCAATCAAGGATCCATACATCATGCACCACTGAAAACAAAACAAGTAAACATCGAAATGGAGGAAGAGATGAAGTATGCAACGCTCGAGGACTATTGGGACAATGCCACGGTGGAAAAGGTCGTCGAGTTTCTTTGAGAATATCAAGATTTATTCCCAACAAAAGTCACGGAGTTAGAAGGAATCCTCAGTGACCTGGGAATGATGAAGATAGCCCTAAAGCTAAATGCAAAACCAGTTAAGTAACAAACTTACTAATTGAATCCAAAATATAAAGTGAAGGTCCATGAAGAGCTAGACAAGCTGATTGCAGCAGGAATAATTGAACTAGTAGAGGAGTTTGATAGGGTAAGTCCTATGGTTGTGCAGGAGAAGAAATAGAAGGGTTAAATTTGGATATGCGTGGATCTCAGGAAGCTCAATGATACATGTGCTAATGATCCATTTCCGACACCCTGGAAAATGTGGTGTGTTCACGGATGGTTTCTCGGCGTACTGCCAGATCAAGATCGTGTCAGAGGACAGGAGTAAAACAACTTTCATCACTGAATGGGACTACCTTTAGTATACAGTGATGCCCTTTGGACCAAAGAATGTGCCGATGATATTCTCCCACATTATGGTAGCTACATTCAAGGAATTTATACATAATTTCTTCGAGGTATATCTTGATGATTGGACTATATTCGGGCTAGTTAAGAAACATATTGTGAGCTTATGATTAATGTTGGATACTTTTTGACGGAACCAGTTGCGCTAAACCTAAAGAAGTGTACTTTCCTTGTCCCCTTCATGAACCTGTTCGGCCTTGTGGTTTGTAAGCAAGGTCTGATGGTGGATCCGACAAAGATTATTGTCATACTAAACTTGCAATTACTACAAAGTGTCAAAAAACTATGCACCACACTAGGAAACACTGGTTACTATTACAAGTTCATAAAACGCTACGCACAGATCATGGAACCAATGGAACAGTTGTTGAAAAAGGATGCTACTTATTGTTGAAATGAGGAATGCAACAAAACTCTGGAAACGCTTAAGGAAAAGATGGCATCAACCCTTATATTGGTCTTTCCAAAATGGGACATCGAATTTCACGTGCATGTCAACACATTGTGTATCACATTAGGTGTGGTACTCACTCGAGAAGGAGTGGAGGGAGTTGATCGCTCAATTGCATTTGTAAGTCAACGATTTTCAAAAGCTGAGATGAATTACTCCACTACTGAGCGAGAGGGATTGGCAATGGTATATGCACTCTAGAAATACAGCCACTATTTGCATGGAGGACACTTTAAGATGTATATTGATCACTCTGCGGTAAAATACCTAGTGAATAAGCATGTGTTGGCGGGGTGCATTTGTCGGTGCCTGCTCTTATTTCAAGATTATGACTTCAAAGTTGTCGTAAATTCGGAACATGTAAATGAAGGCCCAGATCACTTGTCCTAAATTGAGACTAGCAAAGAGCCCAGAAACTTAGAGGAAGGACTACTAGATGCACAACTGTATGCAGTGCACATTGTGGATGGCCATTTTGAGGATATATTCCACTTCTTAACCATAGGAACCACTCTGCAGGGATATTCCATTCAGAAAAAGAAAGAATTGGTGATACACACAACATACTTTACTATTATTGCAGGCCACCTCTACAAAATGCGAAATGATGAAATATTATATAGATATGTACCTGAATTCAAGCAAGGAGATATCCTAGCTGAAGCGCATGGGGGGTTTGCTGGAGGACATTATGAGGGTATCGCCACAACACAGAAGATTCTTTACACAGGAGCATGGTGGCCAACTCTACATCAAGACTCGAAAGCGTACTATCGGGCCTGTGACGTATGTCAATGAATTGGGAAACCATCGCGAAGGGATTAAATTTCACTCAAGCCACAAATGACATTGCAAACATTCGACAAGTGGGAAATCGACTTCGTAGGACCTATCACACCTCGAGGGAAAATAGGTGCACGCTATATCATCACCGCGACAGAATACTTGACTCAGTGGGCAGAAGCATAGGCGATTAAGGACTACACGGCTGCTATAGTTGCTAAATTTTTGTTCGAGAATGTGTTGACATGGTTTGGGTGTCCCAAAATTCTAATGAGCGACCGGCGAATGCACTTTCTGAATGAAACGATCAATGCGCTCATTAAGGAATTCCATATATATCATCAAAAAAGTATGCCATACCATCCGCAAGTGAATGGGACCGTCGAAGCACTCAACAAAATCTTGGAGATTGCGTTGACAAAGGTCTGTAATTTGTAGCGAAATGATTGGTACTTGTGCATCCCTTCTATGCTATGGGCATACTAAACCATGTGCAAGAAGTTGATGGGCTAGACACCTTTCTGGTTAGTCTATGGCAAGGAGGCCGTCATGCCCATGGAATACATTGTACCTAGTTTATGAATCGCAACAATAATACGCATGGCAGATAGTGGGGCTTTGGAGGAACGACTCGCTCAACTAGAGGAACTTGAGGAGGAACGGTTTTTGGCCGGATTCCATCAGAAAGTACAGAAAGAGTGAGAGAAAGCGTGGCATGATCACCATATCAAGGTGTGCAATTCCCTGGCAAGCTCTGAATGCATTGGTTGGGACCCTACGTAGTTAAAGAAGTTACAAATGGGGGCATGGTCTACCTTACTAAGCTCAATGGAGACCCCTTCCGAGGAAGTGTAAATGGCAGTCGCCTAAAGCTCTACACGGGTGGGCTGGCTGCCTAACTAATTGACCGAAGGACAACCTCACTGCTCCAACCCGTTGAATGAGAGTGTTGAATGATAAAGCAGTTTGGGGGGAAGCTGCGTGACTACCAAGGTGAACGTAGATTTGGTCTATCACAATGGTTGCAGTTGCATGGAAAGGGTTGTGCTGCTGCTTTGACAAGTAGAGAGGTGACCGTTGCTGTCACTATTCATGAGAAGATCTACGAGTTATGGCCAAAGGGAGCAGGAGGCAGGCAATTAAGGGATAGGGTATGAGCTAGATCTGGAATGATCTACCGCAGGCTTAACATGAGGGCATCAGAAAAGGCGAGAGCCAACGAATTTGAAATTAGAAACACTTATAAATCACAGGGGGGTATCCACCGAATGAGCTGTGCTTCTGAGAACCATAAAATGTTGTGCCTTCTCGCCACTATGGAACTCTTCATTGTCTACACTCAAGGAATAAGCCCGAGGGTTGTGATATGGCCAATGGAGATGCCAAGATTTCGGAAGAATATGGTGTGGACAGCTGTAAGCATCACACAAAGTTTAGCATTGAGAGTAGGGGATGTGCCAGAAATTTGTAGACATGAAGCAGAACTGGTCCAGATGTCGTGGCTCACCCAGGGACTGGTCAAAAAACCATAAAAAATAAGGGAAAGACTATCAATATGGAGACAAATGGTAGAATTTCAGTTAACAAGTCATCTATGATATACCTTGAAGATTGGGATCTCATGGACAACAGAAATGGTCTTGCAAAATTGTAACACAAGCTGCAGCAGACAGTGCGAATAGAAAATATGAAATTGGAAATTGGTTATGTTGGTACGAGGAGGTCCCGTATGTGGCACCCCAACTAGAGCTAAAATCCTATGAGGGGGTGTTTTGTGTTAACCGAGCATAGCAAAATGAGTAGTATTGGTTCAGTGAAGTGGTAGAGACAATGAAGCAGGAGCCGGAAGAAGCATTGCAGGAGACAAAGAGGGAGAAGTACATCACTACTAGGAAGGTGAACTGCAGAGCCTAGGCAACACCTATCATTGCACTGATGAGTGATTCGGGATGAGTCATGATGATTGTGTTGGGGGACTGTTGGGTAGCGGAGATCCCGCGGAACAGTTTTGGGGCTTAAAGCCTATAAGTTAGGATGAAAATATTGTAAAACTCCGGAACATGCGGAGCGAGAAATGTAATAGGTCAAGTCAAAGGGTTGTATGCCCAAGAAATAATATAGAATAAGGGGAAGTAAGGCGGCTTGCCCATGGTTCACGGACCATGGGAGGCTATAAATAGAGTGAGGCTCTAAGGGTAGAAAGTAGTTTTTTTGGGTTTGAATGAATTTTAGTGCTATGGGTCTATGAAGATAGTATAATCTGTGTCTGTAAGTAGGAGTCAAGGGTGTTGGTGGGTAGATAGAGGCTTTGCAGTAGTGTCCGTAGAGGCCTGGTGAAGTCTGAAGCTATGTGCGTGGACCCCTACAGCTAAGTGCGCAGGGGTAGATCTGGATATATTGGCGGAAGATTTGAATAAAGATAAGTTGGTTCTAAAATACTATGTTGAATTTGAAATATTGCGGATCTGGTTAATTTATATTTGATATATATGTTTGATTTGTACTCTTTTGCTTATGTGCTGAGTTTGTGAAAATCTATAACTTTTCTAGGTGTATGCACTGGTTATCTCTATTAAATGTTTTCTTAAAGACTATAACAAGTAGATCTGATCTATACCAACTCATTAATAATAAGTATTAAGGAATTGCCTTATTCCGGATCTATGCGGAAGCAAAGTAGCACGACACCATAGACCAGCAAGAGAACCACATCGAGACATCCCAAGAATGTGGAAACCTGGTTCCAACACCCTCCCCTGCTATCTCGGGTGAGACCTCACTCCACGCTCCATGGGCTGTTACCAAAAGGGCTGGTAGTTGCAAGATTTGTTTAGCTAAATAACTCTTCCGAACCTAGGTTAGGCCCCAATAAGCCAACATCTAAGATTGGGCATGAGTAGCCTAAGATGAGTTATAGGACATTCTTAGGTGAAACAAGGATAGTATAGTTGTAGTAACTATAACTTGGTCAAGATGTTGTGTCGAGGTAGGACTTGGTTGGTTCCCAAGTCTTAAAACTAATAAGGGTAAGTATGAGGGCATGATAGCTAAGGAGTGCCAGGGTGTGCCAAGGAATGAAAAGGCGTGAAAACACATGCTAGACAATGTTAATGCATGTAGAGGAGTGTTGGGGAGTGTGAGGGCATCACAAGGGAGAACTAGGTCAAATTTCATGGAAACAAACGAATATGAGTGTCTTCCAAGTGTCCCAAGGATGACGTGTATTAGGATAATTTCACAATAGCACTTGCAATAGGTAAGCTATAATTACGATAAGGGGATGGAAAAAGAAATTTTAGACAAAGGGAGACTTTTGTCTAGGGACAACACTATGTTTCCAAGGAATTGGTTGGGTTCTAAAGTCACAAAAAAAGTAATGCTATCTATGAGGGCATGAAAACTAGGGAATGCTAAGGTGTGCAAGGAATGCCAGGAAGTGATAACACATGCAAGAAAATTCCAAGGCATGTTAGTTATTCTAAGACATGCGAAGTGCTAAGGCATGCCAAGAGGTGTCAGGTGCTAGGGTGTGGCGCCAACACATGTTAGGGAGTGCAAAGGAAACACAAGGGAGGAATAGCTTCAATTTCATAGAAATGAATGAATAAGAGTGTGTGAAAGGGAGTGTTAGAAAGTTCTAGGTGTGCTAAGGAGGCATTGACAACGTATGTTAGGTTGTGTTGGGGAAACACAAGGAAGGACTAGTTTCAATTGCATGGAAATCAATGAATAATAGTATATGATAGGGAGTGTTAGAAAGTTTTGGCTATGCTAAGGAGGCATCTCTGGACAAATTTTGAGAGGGTTTCGACAAAATTTTGTGTTTTGGTGCAGACTTGCAATTTTTTGGCAATTATTTATCTAGCAGCACATCGAGCTCACACCTTTCTTCTTCCTCAAGGCTGCAAATGATGTAAAATCAACATTTTTGGAAAGCTTATGATCCGATCCCAAACCCCATTTTCCCACTTTCCTTATCTGGGGCTTAGGTTTAGAGAAATTTGTAAAAAGAGGTTGAAAATCACCTTTCTGCCCCTCTCTTTCCATTTCGTTGCACACCTAGAGACACCTTGGGAGAATGGCCATATGTCAACCAAAAATTGGTCATTTTGAGTGAAACAATACTCTAAAGGCTTATACACTCTCCCAAATTTCCAGAAACGGCTTCCTATCTGGATTTTTACTTCATAAAGGCACTCAAAAATGGCCTCCAACAACTCGTTGTATACTTAAAAATTTTTGAGATTTTGTAAAGTTTTCACTGTGTAATTTTTTCTAATTCCTAGTTTGACTCTGGTAAAAGTCAAAAGGGTGAAGTAGATGAATGTGAGGGGTAAAATTAAATGTAAATAATGTGTAATTAGTATTTATAAGTTCTTTGATGTAAATTTGACCTCATTTATGAGAGAGGTTGGAGTCAAAGTTAATTGTAGAAGTCATTTTTAACTTCCCTAGACATTAGGGTTTGGTTAGAACACCTCATGGAAAAGTTCTTAGAGTCATTTATTCAACCCCTAAGAGTGGGGAGATGTTGTTTTTGTATTCATGTATCATTCTCTTAGTGATATAATAGATTGGATTTCAGAGGAGAGAATTATTGTAGCTTGTACTTGGACATTTTCTGGAAATCAAAGGACACAATTTCCAACTATTATCTAGGAATTCATGTGCAGTAAGTTTATGATGTTATTTTTTCTTTGTTATAGCTTTATATGAAAGATATTAATCTTCTCTTTCCATTCATCAATGATTCAATGGTTTTCCTTACATTTTATAAACAAAATTATTTTCATAAAGCTCTGTTTTGATGGAAAAATCATTATGTGTTACTTTATTTCTTGCTTAATGAATTCATGTTTCATGCTCATTAATACCTTTCGCTTCTTATAAACACTACAATACACCGAAAAACCCTAATATCCATCACAAAATTAATGCTAGCTTTCTCCATTTTATATATATTTTTTTGTAACCCTTTGATCCTCTAACCTAGCTACCTAGTTTTCTCCCTTATCCAACAACAAAACCCTAAATTTTCCAAAACCCACTTGAACCTAGCTATCTAGACTAAAATCATTTACATTCTAGTCATCTCTTTGTTGTGATTTGATACAGAGAGCCCTCTCTGGTTTGGTAGGACTAGCTACCAAACTAAAAGCTTGGTCTGTGATTACCTCCATCGATCTCCTCATTAGCCTGGGACATTGTGCAAGGTAACAGAGGGCATAAAAAGTAGGGAGTTGCAAGGTGTTCTATTGAATGTAATGTTCGAAAGTCATGGAAAAATGTAATGCTAGTTGTAAGGTCATGACTGCCAAGGTGTGTTAGGGAATGCTAGGGCATGCTAACATGTGCTAGATGGTACAAAGACATGTCAAACAAGATAAGACGTGCCAAGTGTGAAGGCATGCCAAGATGTACAAGGGTGTGACAATGCATGCTAATGACTGTCAAGGGAGCAAAAGGGAGGAACAAGTTAAACTACAAGTAAATGAGCACATAATAGGGTTAATAAGTCATCAATTTACCATTTCCATGAGGGTCATGCTATGAAAACCAAAACTAGGTGCCAATAGGTGCCAAGTGCCAAGTGTCAATGAATTCTAAGTGCCAAATCTTCCTCCGTTTCTTCTAATCTTGTTTCCAATAATTGATCTCAAATAACTTTAATATTAAACCATAACAAATCATACCAAGTCATCTCAACGAATTCCAAACATGCTAATACATGCCAAGTGCCAACACGTGCCAAGTGCCAATGTGTGTCAAGGAGTGTGATGCATTCTATGAAATGGAAGAGCATATCGAAGAGTGCTAAGGTGTGCTAGAGAGTGCCAATGTATGCTGAGGAGTGTTAGGGAGTACTAGGACAACACAATGGAGCACTAGGTCAAAATGTATGGACGTGAATGAATATAAGGGTGCGTCTGGGAGTGTTAGTGAGTGGCAGTTGTCATGCCAAGGAGGGAGTGACATGGTATAATAAGCACATGTAAGGCACACTAGGTAATATCAAGGAATCTCAAGAAGTAATAAAGTGTGCTAGGTATTTTTGGGGTGTGCTAGCATGTGCCAAATAGTGCCAAGGCATTCCAGGTGCTAAGACATTCTAGGATGTGCATGGTGCCATAGTATGCCAATATTCGTCAAGGAGTTTCAAGGCAACAAAAGGAATAAACAAGATAAAATGCAAGGAAATGAAGACATAAGAGGGTTAATAAGTTGGGACTTTATCTTTTTCAAAAGGGGCATCCTAGGCACACTTATAATATGTTCCAATACATGCCAAGTGCCAATGTGTGCCAAGTTATAATTTTTTTTAATGCAATATTTTGCCAAGGTGTTCTAGGGCATGCCAACACATGATAGCAGAGTGGTATGCTATGCTAGGGCACGCCAACATGTGCTTGGGCATCCTACTCATGGCAAGATGTTCTAGGTACAAATATGTTCCAAGACATGCGAGGTGCCAAGGAATGTTAGTGTATTGTTCCAAAGCATGTTAAGGTGTGCCACGGGTGTTGAGGAGTGCTAGGTCTCTCTCATTAATAGAATTTATAGAGCTTGGTTAATGTTTTAAATAATATAGTTCCTACACACACTAGCGGAAATTTATTTAAAGGAAATTTGCTAGATAATAAACCTAATAGAGATGAATCATGTGTTGACTCATAGGAAAACTATATTCTTATGACTTGAGGGAAATGAGACACACTAATTAATTCTTAACAAATTGACTTACTATTATAACCATTATGACCTTGGACACATAGTAAAAGAGACTCCACAACAGTGGTCTTAAATCATTATCTTTTGACAAAAAATATAGTAACAAGTACATAGCTTCATCAAAAACTCATTGAAATGATTAACGATGATGAACATTTTTTACTGTCACTAAAAGTAACCAAAAAGAGCATTGGTGGGGGTCAATAAAACATCCTCACTAGAAGTGTCACCAAAAAAAAGAATTAGTGATGCGCCTTTAATGACCCTCACCAAAAGTGTCACCCAAGAGAAAATTAGTGACAGTCCTTTAATGACCCTCACCAGAAGTGTCATTGAAAATGGATTTGGTGAGAAACCTTAAAGTACAATCACTATATACACTTAAAAAAATGATTTTTTAAAGACCATCACCGTATGCGACATTGGTGACGAACCTTAAAGGTCCATCACAGGCATGAAGCGTCATAAAAAACTCATTGGAATGATCAATGATGACGAATATGTATTAAATGTAAGCAAAAATAACCAAAAAGATCATTGGTGACAGTTAATAAAATATCGTCACTAGAAGTGTCATAAAAGAGAGAATTAATGATGGGCATTTAACAACCCTCGCCAAAAGTGTCACCAAAGAGAAAACTGGTGACGAGCCTTTAACGACCTGCACCAAAAGTGTCATTGAAAATGGCTTTGGTGACAAACCTTAAAGGACCATCACTATGTACACTTACAACAATGATTTTTGAAATACCATCACCATATGTCACATTGGTGATAGACCTTAAAGGTTCGTCACAGGAATGACCCTCACGAATGACCTTTTTTCTTGTAGTGAGGTTTACCCCTCGAAGAGGATAATTTTTAAGTCATTGATATATCTTTTTGTGAGTTGGTTGCATAACAAACACACAACCCTTGTAACTACATGCATGTTGTGTGATATTCCTGGGTCTAAGTGGGTTTTATCCCTAGATGACCCAAGCCTACTCATGGGATACAAGTTTTTTTATATTGTTTATTTGGCATTCCATCTTTTACTTTGATATTTCCCCGAACAGAGCCTATATCTTTTGATTTTGGGGTTTTTTTTTTGTTATGCATTTTATAAACTATTACATTCTTTATTTGTAGGGATGGAGTTCAACATACTGCAACTTACAATATAGATATACTTTACCCTACCTACCTTAGTCTCTGTAAATTTTCTATGTCATCACGGGTTTTTTTCTAACCTTAGGAAATAATGACATTGCAGGCACGTTCTAGCATAGTAAGGAAGCGATTTTAAATTGAGGTCTTTCCTCATGTCCATCCCTCACTATTTCTCGCTATGCCTCAGGTCGTTCCTCGTAATTTTCCTCTTCCAAATTTCAATTATTAAGTCTCGGCGAGTTGCATTTGGGGTTTGACCCCCTTACATGATTTTCTTTGGGGTTTGAACAAAACTCCCCATGAGGATTATGTAGACATTTTTTTGGCATAGATATGGCTCCTTGGTTTCAATATTTAGTCCGGTGGCCTCCTATGCTTAATGAATGACTATTTTTCGAATATAAAGTATTGTACAACTATATGCATGATCTCTTGTAATGCTTCAATTGAAGAATATATAAATCAATATTTTTCATTTTGTTTCTATAATTTATGAGGTTTATTATTATGGCATTGTTTAGTCGACTTCATTATTTCCTTGAACTATAGATGTACCTTTATTATGCCACTCTTGGTTTTCCCTCTTCACAATCTTCTATTTGTTTGTTCACTTTATTCTTGGTTGAGTGATTAGAATTATGAATGAAAAATTCTATGTATCATTCACTATTCTAAATCATTGTTGTCAGTATTTTCTTTTGATATTCCTTCCTATTCAACTATATGATGCTTGGGTTGCATGGATTCAGCCAGGTGCTGACCCCTAGATACTCATCCTATGGTTGAGCTCAATGGTGCCTTTTGTAAATTTATTAATATTTTGATAGTGATATTAAATCAGTTAAGGTTGGCTTTGAGGTGAAATCCTTTGACATATTGTTATGATTGATTTGATTTCCCCACATGAATCTTGGCCTATCATGATTGACTAAATGGCTTGATATATCTAAATGGTTTGATGTACAGTGCGAGATTTAATTTTTTATTAATTTATGGTTGTAGCCTTGGTAATTTTTAATAATTATAATTTGTGTTTAAATTATTAAACATTAGATTCATAGATTTATCGCTCTTATCCATATCAAGGAGATGCAATTTTAAAGGGGCACTTTTGAGCCTACTTTAATATTTTCCTAGGAGCTATGACTCCATAACCTATGACAGTTAAATTGGCTAGCGACCCTTTTCTTATACCTACATGCTTGGTATAGTAATACACTCACTACCACTCATTTTCGTCTCTCTCATATAATGTAACCTTTGAAATGTCACATGGTTAACTAGAATGATTTAATTTAATCAAATAAGGGCAACACAATTTATTAACATATACAAGATACTTATTTAGTTATATATTTTGGGAGATTTTGTATATAAATGCACCTCATCTCATTATGTTGATATACAATTAAATAAATGGTTATTAAAAATTGGGTTTGTGTTCCCTCTTATATCATGGTAGAGCTCATAATCCGAAGTGATTCCTACAAGATTATTAATCAATGCTATATCTACTAGATGGACTAGAAAACACCATCAAACAGAAATCCAAGGTATTGTACCTTAGTTATATGTGAATAATGGTATTCTAAACATTGTGATAACATAACTCGAACTGGAGGAAAAAGGTTGTTGTTGAGGTCAAGTTACAATCATATAAGGAATTTGTCTCCATTATTCCGTAAGAGAACAATATTAGAAATAAGACTAACTCCATATTGCTTATATCCATATGAATATACTCATGTTCACCTTAATTACATTTAACATGATATAACTCTATAGGAATTTTGTACTTGTCTCAACTTTTATAAATTTATCTAAGAAATACTAATTTGCATATCCTACAATCTGATTATAGGATCCTTTTACTATAATTAAATACAGGGGTACACATATTTTGTTTCTTTAATAGAAGCTAGAATTATTATACTAAAAAGGACAGGTTAAATAAATGATGGTATAACATGAATTTTAGTTAATGATATACAACCTACACAATATATGACATTGATAGTGTACATAATAAAGAATCTAATTGTAACTACAACTTGGAAAACCACTCGGGAAATAAACATGTTCCTCCTGACCATGAACTTAATTTCTAGTTTCCCCCGACCTAAGATCTACTTTCCATAAGAATCACCAACATATTTGATTCATAGGTGGTGAATTTTATACATTTCTTCCGAGCATATTTTCAGCAGCATCCTACTTTAACGTCTACAAACCTTTTTTCCTAGGCCTTTTTTTTTTTTTTGAAAGATAATCCTTTCCTTTTCTTTAAACCTTGCCTTTTTCTCCCGCAACTCTTTATTCCACCCTACTTAGTATCTTTCTCCAACTAAGTGATTTAACATAATCCTTTTCTCCCATCATGTTAAATCAATATACTTTTTATTACTTTCATCTAGGTATTTTTAGGAGATTTTTTGGAAGGTCTATCATGTGGTCTTAACTATAGCTTTTCCAAAGCTGGAAAGAAATATTTCAACTTTAGCGTTCTTTTCGTGAGATTTTTTCTAACACTTTATTTATTTTATTAATAATCAAATTGATTACATCATCACAAAATTTTACACATGGCTTCCATAGCCATTAAATCCAACAATATGTTCATGCCTAAAGTAGTCAACATTAAAAGTATGAAATAAAGGGGAATTAGAGTTGGCATTGCTAATTTGTTTAACCAACAAAATTCCATGTGATTGACTTCAATTTAGTAATTTTGCATAATGAGTAGTCATTATATATATAGACATAAAATGAAATTCCATTTTGCATAAATTGGAACTATGGTGAATGTCAATGATGGGATTAGACTCGTTATATATTATAGAAGGTTCTTTTCCCTTAACTCTTGCTTGGAAAACAACTTCATGGAAACTTTGTTTTAAAGTTCCTTATATGTAGCATCTAGAAGATGTATCCTTATTTGTTATGTTTACTTTTAAATCATGGAAATGGTTTATGGTTTAATAAGAACAATACCTTTATACATTGTTGAAATATTAACAACATTCATGCATGTGAAAAGTATAATTGATAGTATATTTTGTAAATACAATATTTTGTAAAAGGTTTGGTTTTATTAAAAGAAGTTGTAACTAATGTTGCTAGTGAGATTAAGCAGGGGAAGCTTAATGAAGCAAAGTGAAAGGTAAAATGTTGCAATGTGATTTACAACCACAAATGTGAAGATTAATGTCTGCAATAATGAAATGAAAGATTATAGAGTAATTTTGAAATGAATACCACCTATATGACATGAGATTTTGGTTATGATTTCTTGTCAAATTTTATTTTATAGACTATGGGGCCCATGCTAAGGGTCAAATATGAATACATGATGTATGTAAATGTTCCTTCTACCTTAATGTTAATGTGCATATGGTCAATTATGTAAATTACGGTGGGAAAATGTGCTAAAATAGAGTTTCACATCCTAGACATTTATAGGATAGTAGGGAAAGGCCCAAGCAAGGCCATCGACAGATGTAATTTCCTGCCCACATTTCCTTTCCCTAGAGATAGATCATCTTAATAAGGGAAAAAGTTTTTCCAAGATGGGGAGAGGGAAAAACCTTCAGGTGACCTTGCTAGTTTTGGAGCCTATTGGAGAAGGCCCAAAAGAGTGAGTTTTTGAGCTCTAAATTCTTCAGGACAGGAAAGTTTCAGAGGAATATGATAGATGTTTCCAAGTGTAATTTTGTGTTAGACCAAGTGTGCTCACTATTGGGAAATCATATTGGATGTGAAATTGGCTCATTCTAGTTGTGGAAACAAGTTCCCAATTATTGGGAGGAGCATTATTTCCCCATATGGTTTTCGTGGCAAACCAAGTAAATGATGATTAAACCTTTTGTATGATTGTATAAGAATTTTCTGTACATCCATAGAGGAAAGGATCCTAGAGCTCTGGGAGGAATTATTGGAAGTGTAGTCCCTCTATTGTATTATAGTATTGCGGATGTCTTTAGGAGGGGCTAAGACAATATGCACTTGGTGCAATTATGACTACTTTGATCATTTCGATGATTGGAGAGGTAGGTTCTCTCTAAGTACTTATAGAAGTATTGTGATTAAAATATAACTTGACATTTCATAAATGATTAATAGTTAAATTACTTCATTTTATTGAAAAAAATATGATTAAAAGTAATGTGATTATGATTAAGAGATACTAATTGCATTTTTGGGTCATACGCTATAGGGTGCATGCAATGGAGGTTGTGAAATAATCCTAGGTGCTTGTTGTTGGGAAATTAAAACATACTTAGAGTGCATATCATAGTTGAGAAACCACATGTAATTAAACTTATTGTGTAAAGTGACCATGATTTCCAAGAGTAATTGGAAAGTAACATTACGTTGGTATAGAAACTTTGTTTTTGTTTGTTATAAAATTGAGCAATGGATAAATTATTGAACATAAAAATTGAATATTTTTTAAAGTTGTAAATGCTTATGATTATAGATAAAGATATTATTGTTATATTTAATGGTATTTCCTGGAAACAAAATCCTTCATTGGAAGTGGAAGGATCCCCTTTTCATTGTTATAAGATCAATGTAATGAGTATAAATTAGAGATGAACACCAAGGATGGTGTTATCTTTAAGGGGGGGAATATTTAATATCCCTAACACCAATCACAAGACATAATAAAAAGATGAAATTTTTACTTGCAAATTTCATATTCAAAGTTAAATTTATTTATAATTCGTTTGGGAAGAGAGCTAAATTAACAAATTAAATAACATTAATTTCAAACAATGGTTGATGTTGAGAATCGGTTATGAATTATTTTGTAGCTATTTGGATTCATTTGCTTTCCCTGTCGAATCAAACAAAAGAAAGAGGAATTTTATGAAATAAGAGTATTTTTTCATCTGCATTGTGAAGTCATCGCTCGAAAGCAGAGGGTAGAGTGAAATCCATTTTTATTCTTTTTTTTTCACTTGGCAATAGATTGGTAGTACCAAACTTCCACAACAAGAGTTATTTCATGGTGTAATCTCCCATTATTTTATGGGTGGGGCACAAGCACAAAGGACAATTCTAAAGGAATATATATTCCTACAACTTGGTTCAGATGCTCCATGTAATGAAGAACAACAATTCAATGTAAGGATTTGCTGGTAAAATATATAATGGAGGAACAATAGAAGGATGGTGTTCTTGCATGGTTCATCTTCA
Organism: Pinus tabuliformis; assembly: GCA_031772625.1. Taxonomy (NCBI): domain Eukaryota; kingdom Viridiplantae; phylum Streptophyta; class Pinopsida; order Pinales; family Pinaceae; genus Pinus; species Pinus tabuliformis. Next base: position 1,103,932,982 of record CM062804.1, on the reverse strand, counting down.
ACTGTGTCAATCGATATTGGCAGGCAACGACCCCGTGATGATGGACCTTGTACATGAGTGGTTTCTGCCAATTATTTATGATGGATGTCCACCCTGTAAGGAATACACTAAATAAAGTTGAAAGGAGAATATTGGAAACTATGACGAACACGTGGAAGTTTCGTTGTATCTCAAGTGTTTGTTCCACCATCTTTGTGTTTCTTTATGTGCCAAGTAAGTTTCTTACTCATTTCCAATCATCATGCATAAAGATGTGGCATGCAACTAAGTGTATTAAGCTCATTCTTCCTTGTTTTGTCTAGACATCTATGGTTGTTACTATATGGCCTACATTAGAGATTGTTATATTTACTGTGAGTCCTAACCTTCTTGGAAAATTCTATGGATTCTCATGCACAGAGAAATAAGTTGTGGTGATTTTAATTTAATATTTTATTATTATAATTCACATAAAATGGTGCAATATTAGAAGTATTAAAATTTAATAACGAAGTTCTCACTTATTTCATTCATGGAAAAGGACACATGCCTTTTGATAAACACTTTCTTTAAGAAATTAGATTGAGGTTCATAGATTGGTAAAATATTCTCATCCATTAATCTATAGATATTTCATTATTTATATTCTATTTTGAGCCTCATGGAAAATGTGTTTAGTTTATTATTCTTTATAGTGGGCATGTAGTTTGACCAACATTTTTGAGCCCATAGATAGTAGCTATTATGATAATTTTTTTTGAGGAAAGAATGTCTATTTATATGTACAAAGACAAATAGTTGTTGGGCTAGATTTGTTTTGAAAAAGAATATGAATTTGCATGTACAATAATAATATCACTTTTGTTTCCTTCTTTGCAAAAATATTATGTATTTTTGTGTAGGAATAATATCTATTGTGTTAGGTTCTTATGAAAAACAATACGTATTTTCATGCACCACGATAATAGCTAAGGGGCTAGTTTCCTTCAGGTAAAGTTTATGTAATTACATGCACAAATATCGTAGCTAATGTCCAAGTTTCCTTTAAAATAATATGGGTAGTTTTGGTTGTTTTCTTTTAAAAGAGAACGTGTTCTTGTGCGAAGGATATAATAGTTAACGTGGTGTTTATATTTGAAGGATTTTCATATTCTTGTGCGAAGACATGGTGATAACCATCGATATTGTTTAAACATTACCATTTTCTTCTGTGTAGAAGTAGAATGTAACTACTTCCTTTTCTCATGATACTTCTGAAGTAGGGACAAGTGAGCATGCCTTGGTCATATTTATATATTATACTTTATGCACTTGGGTTATGGATAGAAAAACATTCATCATAACCATACATGTGTAGATATAAATAGCCATGTTTTGGTAATTATGTACTCTTAACTACTGCATGTGCGGTGTTAATAAAGAGGCATGTTTCACTACTTTATATGTGTTTTGTAAATCTGGAGTGGTATGTGATTTTTTTTAAAAAGGGAAGTTCATTGTTGAAAGAATTTATTTTTGAAGACAAATTGCTTCAAGGAGTTCTCAAAGTTTGTGTTTAAGAAGTTTCAACGAAGATGTTGTAAAGATGAAAGGTTTATGTACTCTAATACTTAATAAAGACATATTTTTTTGTGGTGTTTAAGTGTCCTAGATCTACCCAAAATTGAATAAGGGGACCTTAGGTACACCTTGTGTACTGATTGATTGTGCATGTTTTGTATCTAGTTTTGACACTACAATTATATTATCTAACACACACAAGGAGTCTAAAGAAAGTGAATGAAACAAGCACATTAATCAAAGCACCTAAAATTAAGAAGTTGCAATGAGCATTCAATCAAGAACAAACAGTCACATGCATTTGCACAAATACAACACACAATCAAAGTTGGCATCATCAACATTCTACATCAACAAGAAAATTCACACAAGGAAAATCAAGTTAATGAAGTTGAAAACTCATGCATTCCAAGGCAAATTATATATCAAAATTCAACGAAAATTGGTCATTGTGTAACTTGCAAAATCTTAATTTGTAAGATAACTTGTAAACAAATTCATATCAAATTGAGTTGAATTGTAAAGGTGCATTCTTGATCAAAACCGACACCCAAATTGTGAAATTATAGGAGGTAAAGTGAGTCAATTCTCCTCAACTGAGTCAATTCTCTTCAAGCAAGTCAATATCAACATTTGAACTTGTCATTGTAAACATTGGATGTATTTTCGGTGGTATTCGACACCCTCATCCTAGTATGATATTCAAGTGAGCGTGAGTTCAACCATTCCATTGATAAACTAAATCAGGCACACAAGTTCAAGAATTCAAGTGAGAGATATATTCAAATCTCGCAAGTGCTACAAGCAAGCATCAAGAAAATTGAAGCAAGTGAGCCAGTACAAGCGAGCGTGTCAAAAGTCACAATGGGTAAAGGAGGAAAACATCTTCAAAGTGCAGAATTGGAGATTAATGATTTGCAAGATTGCAATCATGAGTTACAGAACAAAGTTAAAATATTGGAATTGAAGTTGAAGCATAATCAAACCTTAACCAATCAAATGAATTGCAAATTAGAAGCAGCGAAAGACTTTCAAATTGAGATCCAAATGAAATAAAAACTCATTCATGCACTCAAAATTAAGTGAAGTGGAAAACAATATTTACTTGATGCGCAATGTGTAGAGAAGACAAATGCAAGTTGTGACACAGAATACCTCATCACCACAACAAATGAAAGTTGTGATACAAGTGATATTATTCAGCATATTAATGAAGGTTACAACATAGATGATATAATCAAGCAAGTTGATATAAGTTGTGACACAAATGAACTAATCAATCATGTTGATATAGGTTGTGACATAAGTGATCTCAACCAACCAGTTGTACTACTGAATGATGCAACAAGTAGTACCAAATATCAAATTGATCAGTTTGGTGCGGCATGTCAAATAGATGAACTGTTGATGCTTGATGCCTAGTGTGACACAAAAGGTTTTATAAATCAAGGAAAAGATGTTAGCAGTCGCAGCAAGTATGAAGAAAAATAGAAGGGTATGCTTTCCAAGAAAATGATCACACCTTGGGAAGAAATCTCCCTCAACAAAGACCGACATGGCCTAGGATAAAACAAAGAAAACACTTTGCTTGTTCCAAATTTCTCAAAGCCAGTTCAGTTTGTAAGTGCTGGTTTTCTAGAAAGTGATCAGAATATGGTTAAGTGTAACCATTGTAAACGAAATGGATGTGTGGGAGTAAATGCCTTCACCTCCATCCTTGTTTCCATTGTGGCAAGAAAATCATTCAACTGAAAGATGTTGCAAGTGAAATCAACCACCGAGAGTGAAAATCAATTACGCATGGATTGGTCCTTGGAAGTGGTCATCTACAGTCAAACAGTTGTCTGTGTGTTACTGAAGGATTCAGTCTCACATGAAGACCAATTCTACAGTAAAATGAAGGTGGTGAAACTCTCCTACACCTGAAGGGGGGGAGTTTAGAAATCAAGTGCAAATGATTGTCTCTCATTTCAACTGACAAAGGGGGGAAATGATAATGGAATTGAAGGAGGTTGTCAGACTGAAAGTCTCGCAACATTTGAAAAAGCATCCAGTGGGAAGTCTTCATCAAATAAGCCAGTGGGCATCAAAAAAGAATCCAGTCGACATAATTAACAAATTTTCTAGTGGGCGATCAATTTTTTTTCCATCATCAACATCAAGTAGCTAGTGGATAAATTCACATCAACAAATTTGCCAGTGGACGTTCAACTTGAAAAGTAACAGTGAGCAGTTTTCAACAAACAACATTGAGCAGTTTTGACATCAACAAATACACTAGTGGGCACTCTCAATATTTTCCTAGTGGACAAAGAAAATTTGTGAGTTCGCGTCATCAACACTTTTTCAGTAGACAAAGGATGCTGATTAAAAGCAAAGGACAGATGGATCCTTTTGCAGCTTGGCATGGGATGGAGTTGTCAAGCAAAAGTTTAGAGATGACTCAGACTTGCATTTGACTCATGTTCTCTTCTGATTAGAGTTTTTTCAACATCCAACTTTGGTGGTTTTTCAGGCAGTGCTTTTTGAGGATCAACAATTTCAGCATGAGAAATTAGTAGATGGTTCATGGTTCTTATTTTGGACTTCTCGTTGAGGAGAGGGGGGGTGGGGGAGGGAATGTTAGCCTCACTCTCATGTGATGAAAAGAATTCTATCTCCAAAAAATTTAAATTAATTCAAATCAAGAATGTTGGATTTAATCCTACCTTTCTAGATTGAGTTTGTTCCTCATGTTTAGGAGTCATTTGAGGCCAATTTGGTTTATAGATTCTTTCCAACTAGTTAGGGTGCTATATTAGTGTTTGGTTGAGAGATTTTCTCAACCACAGTGTCCAAGATAGACATACTATCTTGAGACAAACTTCCTCATGTATTTATTTGTACTATTATCATTATTTGTACATTGCATTATGAGAGAGGAATACAGTAAGGCTAAGGCCTTTTTTGCCATTTCTATGTATTTTGTATTTTTTCATGTGTGTTAATTTTGTTTAATATTCTACAGAATATTTTTAAGGCATAACTAGTAGAAACTAATTATTAGGGTTCATCAAATATTTTATAATCATGATGTCAAAGCTGTTGATGGTAGTAATTGCATGAAACGATTGTGTCTTATGTGAATGATGGATTACGTGTAACATTATGCAAGGCAATGAAATAATGGTACATACAGATTGAGGGATTGTCAAACACATAATAGTCTACTATAGTAAATAACAAGGCCATAAAGACACATTCTTTGAGGAACTGTGGGATAGATTATATCATGATTAATGTAATAGATTATAGATGTTTATGTTGAATTAAAGTTGATATTTCTTTGTAATATTTTTAACAATGGTCACACGATGAGCTCCGTTACAATCATTGACTCATGGGTGAACACCCTCATGAAACATTTAATAAAATAAATGTTTGTTGTTTTTTCCCTTCAAGGTTTCTAGGGTATATCGATGTCATTCTAATGATGTTACTTCCTTGCATGGCATTGATATTTATGTCATCAAATATGTGATTAACTATCTTAACTAAATGGACACTGATAATGATGGAATGTTACAATAGGAAGCTTCATGTTAAAATGTTGCAACAAAGTTTATTACCTTATGTGACTTGCTATCCCATTTCTAAAGTTACTATGTGTAATGACGATGGTTTTATATAATCATCACTTAAAGAATATGGAATAAGCGATTTTGAATGTTACATTCTATCAAATTTCGTAAAAAAATTCTAATCCTATGTATTTTTATACGAACGAGGAGGATGTTACATCAAATCTTGTTAATTAATTTATTAAAAAATCAAAATTTCTCAAGCATAATTCCAATATATGCCTTAAATCTCCACTTAATTAACTAACTTTATTGGGAGATGCACCTTAATTTTTGTTGATCATGTTTCTCGTTTATTTTTTAATTTCATTTTTAATATTAAGAAATAAAAATATTAATCACTATAACTTATTGAGTAGGTCATTTTTCCTATTATTTTTGTTTGTAGTTACCTCTGATCTACTGAATGAAAAATGAGTGATATCAATGAAGAAGATACAAAAATAGTAGATAAATCATCATCTTAGTGTATGTTATCATTTACCTCTAATATATTAGAAAACAACTTATAATGATTCGTTAGTGTTTATAATCACTTAGTAAGAAGTAAGAGCTCCATAGGTTCTCCATTCAATGAATGCGAGTGGTTGTGTGGGGATGATCCAACTTTTGGTTCATGTACTTAGTTATCTTGTAATGCTTCACATTCTATTTTCATTGCAAAAATAATAGTGTATGGCACACCACCTATATGGCCATTATGTTGTTTTTATTTGAATTCAATAAATACTCTACTAATAGATTTTATTTTCATTATTCCACATATGAATTTGAATTTTAGAATATAATAATTATTTATGACTTCTGTGTAGATAATCTTACAATTTATGGTTTACACATGTATAAATATTTATTATTATCACTTTTTGCTAGGCTTACTAGTTTTGTTTATTTTTGTTTACACTTTAGTAACAATTGTAGGGAAATAATTCATTTTCCACTCCAAGCATCAAGGTGTGGTAACTCATCTTTTTCATTTACTTTTTTTTTAAATGTTGGGTGCTAGTTGAGACGAATATATTTTTCGAAATGCTAAATGGATTTATTTTTAAGAGTGAGGGGAATTGTCATTAGTTGAGGTTTTTTTTTTAAGCAAATGAAAAATTAAATTGGGTTGATTGCTATTCTCTATCATTATTTATGTGTTCTTTAACAAGTGAAAGTAAAAATGTAGATTATTGCCCACCAAAATATAAGAAATTAATTTATAATTTCAACTTAAATGTATTAAGTAAATTGAAATATTTTATTGATGATTAACAATAAAATATTTTATTATTATTTTAACTATTACATTCCAACTAAACATAAAATCAATTATATATGTATTATATTTCAAAAAAATTTATAATATACTTATTATCATAAAAATATAAATGAAAATTATATATATATATATATATATATATATATATATATATATATATATATATGAGAAAGAATCCTATTTGAACAAAATTTGTAATATTAAAACAGAGATAATATAATAATATATATACATTTTATATCATTATGGTTAAAATAATTATAATTATATACATTTTATATCGTTATAATTAACATAATTATAATTATATATATTTTATTTTTTTATTATTACTAATTTTAAATATTTATTAATTTATTTTTAAATGTCAACTTAAGATGCGAGACTTCAAATTTTGCCCGGTTTCAAGAATCAATATTGAGAATTTCGCATATCCACCATCTTTGACTTTATGTGATGTGATTTGATTTCGTCCGCCATTGGATTTGGAGTCGCACAAACATTATATTTATATTTAATTTCTGTACCAAAATTAGATTTCGATTCGGAGTCATGTACCAATATTATATTATATTTTTTTTATATCTTTAAAAAATGTTATATATATACATATAAAAGATATTTCATTTTCATATTTAAAAAAGAACGACATAGAAATCACCCAACTCATTAAGAGGAGAAAAATCAATATTTTATTTATAAAAGAACGACATAGAAATCACCCAACTCATTAAGAGGAGAAAAATCAATATTTTATTTCTAATTTTTTTTAAATGTTATATATAAACTCTATATTAAGAATGTTAAAAATGAAGATTTTTTTTTTTAATTTAAATTATATTGTTTTTTTATATAAACATTGTTAATTGATTATTTAAAATATTATTTCATATTTTAATTTCTGCACAAACATTATATTTATATTTAATTTCTGTACGAGAATTAGAGTTGGATTCGGAGTCGTGTACCAATATTATATTTAATTCCTGCAACTTCATACCTATCTCTATTTATACTTTCAAGCTCCGCTCGTTCTCTTCACCATCTCATCTTCATTTCTTTCTTTGTGGATTTTTTTCTGTTTTTCTTTGTGGTCCATATCAATGGCATCGAAGCTCGTACTAGTGTTGGGCATTTGCATTTTCGCCCTCTTCCTGCTATCTCCCGTAACAGCCATAGAGGGCGATGATGCCTCTCGAAACAAGGTAGAAAACCCTCAGGCAACGTTGACGCCACCAGGTAAAATACCACTGACTTAAGAGATGGAATTTCATTATTTCTGGAATCTTTTTTTCTGTCTCGTCTATATCAATGGCTTCAAAGTTCATATGTGTTGATTTTCACCTTGTTTTTTTCCACAGATGATGTAGAAAAGCACCACTCTCCTAGCTTGGACGATTGCGACTATTGCCTTTTCCTTTGTTTGGGGTGCTTCCAATGCCCACGATGCGGCCACTAAGGTAAAATCATTGGTGGCTTTTTGCTGGAAATTAGCAGTGAATCTCTGGTAGCTCTTTTGTTTTTCAGGCCACTATGATAGACGATAGTTATATTTCTGGTTTCAGGCATGGATGTGGATAAAGGCTTAGGAGTTAATAAAACGTAAAGCTAGACATCATAATTATTTTGACGACTAGTTTATTAATTATTTGAATGTTTTAATATTAATGTTTAATTGTGTGTTTCAAATATTTCTTTTGAATATTTCATTTTATCCCGATTCAAGAGTATCTTGTGAAAGAAGGTTATGTAAGATTACAAAATGGTATAAATTCTCATTGGACAAGGTTATGTAAGATTATATAATGGTATAAATTTTCATTATAAATTCTAGATATATCACTCATAATTTCAAAATTTATATTTATTTTGAATTGTTTGATATTAAAATATTTGCTATATATTTGATGTTGAAATATTTTAGTTAATATTTTTTTAAAGGATAAACTCTATATTAAAAACTAAATAAATTATACATTTACAAAATATTAAAAATTATAAAGTAATATCTTGTTTTCTATATATAAAATTATTTTGTTTAAGATAGACATTGAAATATTTTGTTTATATTCAATATTGAAATATTTTATTTTTAATTTAATTTTTTATATACAAATATATATGAAGTTGATGTTGAAATATATTAAGTAATATATGTATTCATGTATTGTATTTCAAATATAGGATTTTGTTTTTCAGCTATTTTATCTCTCTACATGAAGTTTATATGAAATTATGTTACTATGGACATTCAAATATTTTATTTATAGCTAATACTTTTTTGTTATTAATATTTCTTTTTTAAATATGACATGTCAACTATATGTTTAACATGGAATGAATTACACATTCCCTTCATAATGGGGTGCAAGATTGCACATGCAACCTCCATATTGACTAGTGGAGGAATTAAACATCTCCCTCATATTAAAAAAAAGAGGAAAATATAGAACAAATTAGAGATCTTTTATTGTAAAATACTTTATCTCTATATATAAATATGATGCAAAAATTACATTGACATTGAAGTTCCCTAGAAGAGGTGTTTGCGAGAGGATGAGTGGGGAGGGGCATAATTCCAGCACCCTAACATGCATTAATGTATAGGACAAGGATTGATGCCCCACCCGTATTATTTATCACTAGCCACCTTTGCTATGAGCACGTGTTGGAGATCACACACAACAATTTTATTTCAAGGTACTAGGTCAAATGCTTGTTTCAAGTGAAGGGTGTGTTCATCCATGCCCTGTAATATTGAATATCCATGGCCACTAAATGGACCTATTCTTATTGCACAAGCAATGACAAAATGTTACGTCAAATGGGGAATAAGAGAAATTTGGTTTCATGGTCTCATATGACATGAGAGATGCAATATCCCAGTGATAAATATTGCTTTCTAGACAACATTAACATTCTTTATTGTGCAAGAGTTTTCAAACAACAACAACTATCAGTAAGTATTTTCTCCATTGGTCTATTTATTTTCGTTCTATAACAATTTTTTCATTCACATATTGTTTCACTTAGCATGGAGGCTCTATCCCAGTTTATTTCTCTTTGGTTCTCATCTCAAAAGGGTTTCACTCTCCAAAATATTTTTCTTATGTTCCCTTCTCCTCTTCTTACTAATTGAAATATTATAAATGTTTATGCAAGTTCCTTCATTTTCTCAATTTTTTACTCTTACCCTTACACATCATTCACCATTATTAATTCATTTCTCCATCATTATCCTCACATTGCTCTAATGTCTCGTATTTAGCTTACCTCGCCAAGGAATTTCCATCATCAACATAGCCCATGGGTGTTGATCACCACCTACCTCCACCACCTTTTCCATCAAATCCACCCATGAAGGTTTCATCCATATAACATTCAACAACCCTTTCCCCACCCCCACATCCATTTTGACTACCATTGTTCCATCTTACGTTGTTTCTCCATATAGCCGCCATGTAGCCCCTCCCATGTGAAGTTCACGAGGGTCTATCAGTCCATCCTGCATAAATGGTGGGATGAGGTTCTTGTCAATCGATGGTGGGTATTGCTCTTTAGTAACCCTAAAACTATTCGTTCGCTAGTTTTCGGTTCCATTCATCATTATCATGTATGGGTTGTCTGTTCTGCCTATAGTCATGACATGTGTTTGTGGAGGTCATCAGTCAGGATATTACCTAAGTTGTTGCAATGTTTCACCCCATGTGTTTTCACGTAAGTTCATTTTCAGATTTCCAGTAAAATTGTGGCTAACACTTGAATTCTCTAATGACGCAATTTCTACTTCTCACACCACTCCAAATTTCCCTTTGTGTTGGTTATGAAATTATGATTAAGGGTTTTTTTTCCTCTTGTTTGTCTTGACTATCTTGTACCCATAATTTCCACGAGAGTATGCAACTACAAGTTTGGGGGTTTTAGGTGTGCCCCTTTTGGTTCCTCTGGGAGTGTAGTAATCATCTCGACAACTTTGTCAGTTTCACGAACATTTCTTCACTATCAGGTAATGTTTTTGTGTTTTTACTGCAGTTGGATGTACCTATCAAATTAATTTTGTCTTACTCTTATTCCTAGCAATAAAATTTTAGACTAATTGTGATATGTTTCCTATTGCAGTGGTGTTCCCACTTCTAGGCTAATGGGTTTTTATTATTATTTTTTAAATCCAAGTCCATTTGTCCACGAGAGCACGACATTCATTTACAAGGATCCACGATTACCCTATCCGTTTCAACAGGTTAGACTGAATAAATTTCTAGGTTGAGTTTTCTTTTTGTATACATATATTTTAGTGCTTTTTCCCGTGTACCCAACATATAAATTTTTTCTTGAACTTAGTTTTTGGCTTCTTGTAATTTCCTCCTCGACGTTCTAAAGTTCACATCAAACTACCCTTTTTTATCAACTCTCTCTTAGATATGTAGATTTTTTCTTAAATTTGACATTGGGTTTCTACAATTCACTTGTTATTTTCCCTTAGGCATCACCCTCACCTAATTATATTTGTTGGATGCATTGCAGGTATTTTCCCCCTCATGACCTCTATAAGTATGTCTCCTAAGTGGAAAATATGCAACTACTAATCTTCGTTCCCACTGCAACAGGAAAATTCCTTCCTTGTTAATTTTCCATATGATTTGTTGTCTGTTATGGATGTATGCGGTCTCGATACTGGGTCTATCTCAATAGATCAATGTTTAATTTGGTGGTTCATGCAGACCCCTCCTTAAATTGTAGAGCTTGAACATAACTATTCTTCTAGTTGGACGAGTGAACTCGGTTCACCACCGACTTGCAACATATAGTGTATTCTCCATTTATAATTTAAACCCTGAGAGTTATGTAAATGTTTGTTCCATATTACATACTTTTAATATACTCCCCACTCACTCGGACTATTATTGTTATATAATTATTGACTTTGTGTATGTTTTTCATCGTTCGCCATTGCTCCTTAAAAGGGAGGTCACATATGACTATATATTAAATCTTAGTGTTTTATTTTTAAAGAAAAGAGGAACTCTAAAGATCTGTGTTGTTTGTATCAATTCCGTGTACTATACTTTTCATGCCACTCTATTTTTTTATTTACTAGTTTGGTTACAGTGAATATTGTCATAGGGTGTCCATGATTCTACTTTGTTTGATGTATATTTACTTGAAATGAAATTTCTTACATGAGTATTGTATGCGATGTAAAATAAGGAAAATAGTTTAATATTGCTTTGTCTAACATTGCATTTCTACACATCTGGCTTTACTGGTAGTAGTTCACAAATTCACAATTGTAATTTACGTGTTACCAATGGTTACTTAAGTAAAAGATCAGCAAAATAATCTATGGTTCTTATAATATTAAGTTCCATATCCTTCTTAATACTTTTACTATTTCAATCTGAGAATTTGTCACATGGGATCATCTAAATTCCTCCGCACAAAATTTTATGACATTTTTTTGGTATGATTTATGTCTCTTATCAAAAGTCACTACCTTATTTACTCCATTAGTATGAAAATTTTCACGGTGGTACTAGTTAATGCTTCCCTCCTAATGGTTCCAAAAGTTTCGATCCTTGTACATACTATTCCTCGATTTTCTCTATATCAATATTTTTTTCTTTGATAATATGATCACTCCAATGTTTCCTATAAATCCTAAGTCTTCTTTTGTTTTTCATATATACATATTTCATTCGTGATTTACAGATCAATCATTGTTATAGACGCTGATATTGCTATAATTTTTGCTTCCTTTTATGTTACTTATTTAATTATCATAATTCATTCTTAACACTAGAGTTTATACATTCTTTTGTGTTGTTCTTAGGATCACTCGCTAAATTTTTTCCTAAGAATTCACAGTTTTACACAGTGGAACTCATTAAATTTCCTTCCTTTTTATCCTGAACACAATGTGATTTCTCATTAATTAATAAGCCTATGAGCTACTCTACACACTTTGCATCGAATTAGCATCTGAGAAATATATTTAAAGAAGTGTTGAAAGTAATTGACATATGCAAATTGATAAGATAATCATACTTTGCATGGAATTTACACCTCTTTAGAGTTGGTTAACATAAATTCACCAAAAATAATCCTTCATGGATTTATATATTAATTACTACTCATTATCAGAGTTATATCATTCCTCAGCACATTATTTATCACAACATGAGATATTTATCAAAATATTTTACAAGGTCAACATCATGTTATCTATCATAGCATGGGATATTTATCAGAATATTTACAGGGTGAGCATATATCATTTTCTATACCAATCCTTAAAATAGACTATATATTTATATATATAACAAGATGCATCAAAATATTTATTGAGTTATTCACAGAGATAATTATGCACAAATTTCCTAACCAAAATCGCTGCAGAAATTACACTTGATGAGCACACTAGCCACCCAACCATGAACTGTATCTCTAGTTCCCCTTGAGCTGAGAGTACTTACCAAAGATATCAACAACCCCTATTGATCCCATTAATAGAGGGTTTATACTTTTCATTCCACAATCAATTTTTCCTTCAGTGACATCCCGCTTTTGTGGTTCTCAACACCACTAGCATAAGATTTTCCTTTAAATCCCGCTCTTTTCTCCCATGACATTTTATTCTTATCCAACCTTAGCATATTTCCCCAGCTAAGTGATTTAATGGATTTTCTCTCCTATCCATTAAATCTTCTGTAGAATCTTTGTCATGGAAGATTTATGTCAATCTCATTTACTAATGAGATTTTTGTTTTTATTTTCTTTGGTAAGAATCTTGTACTCAACTGTCTCATTCCCAAGTACTTTCAATCCAACTATTTACTTGCTAATAAAATTATATATTTACATAAGCATTTCAATGTACTTTATGGCTATTCTTCCATTCACACTAATGTAACTGAAAGAAAACAACATTACAACAACAAAGGGGTATTACATTCTCCCCCCCCTTTAATTCACACTATCCCCGATCTTTATTTCTTAGTTACTTCCCTCTGGAACAATGTTGGATAATTCTTCTGCATTTCATCTTCCCACTCCCATGTAGCCTCTTCGGGAGTAAAATACTTCCATTTCACCTTAACCCAAATGATGGCTCGATTCTAGAGCGAGATCTATTGTGGGTCTAGGATACAAAGAGGCTCTTTTAGAAAGTCTCCTTCGAGTTCCACTTGTATCATTTTCCAATCCATTATGTGAGAGTTATCCTATACATATTTCTTAAATAAAGGTATATGAAAAACATTATGAACTTTAATATGACTGGGTAATGCTAATTGATAAGTTATGGGTCCAATATTTTCCATAATTTCAAACAACCCATAAAATCTTGGTGCTAATTTTGGACAAGTTCTTATTCTTAAGGTAATTTTTCTTGGTTTCACACTCAAATAAATATGATCCCCAATTTTGAACTCCCTGTGTGTTCTTTTTTTGTCTGCGTCGCTCTGTCCTATGTGGTTTTAATGTTTTGCTAAATCCTCCATATTATTTTCTCCATTTCCTACAAATAATTTGGCCCTAGTATCAGTCTATCCTCTGGTTGACTCCAACTGAGAGGTGTATGGAAATTTCTTCCATACATGGCTTCAAAAGGGCTCATCACTAGTAGAAAATGAGAAATTAGTGACTAGGTGACTAAAATCGTTAGTCACCACAACTTTTAAAACTGAAATACTACCAAAAATGAGCAATCTTAAGTAACCCAACTAAAAATTACTAACATAAATGACTAATTTAGTCTGGGATTAAAATATAGGACTACCTAATAAATAATACAATTAAAAATGACTAATGTGAATGACTAATTTAGTCTAGGAACAAAAATATGAATACCTAACAAGTACTACGATAACACGAATTAGTCATTAATTTATGTTATTCATTGTAGTTGTGTAACTTCAACAATCTCAACTTACAAGTGATAGGGGATTCAAAGGCTGTTATAGATTGGCTAAAATGTTATACTTCCTTAAACAATTTTTTATTGGATCAGTGGATGATTAGAGTTATAGATCTGATTAGAATCTTCAGGGTTATATCCTTTGATCATATTCACAAGGAATTAAATTCAAAGACTAACAAATTATCCAAAATGGAAGTGGGCTTACAGTTGGGTCAAATACATTATGAAGAATACCTACAAGAAGTGTTGTGTAATGTACCTCATTTGCACACTAAAAAAAGTTCCCCGCTAGCATAAAGATAATTTAACAACAATTCCTCTTCATGTTGACATATCTCTACATGATGTAATTGGAATACTAATTAAATTTTTCCTTTAAATTTATGACTATTATGTTGACACTTAACACCTTTACAATGAATTCTCCTAGTTTCATATGCACTATTAGAGTTCCATTATTTATTCATTGTATATCCATGTCTATGATCTAATTAGACACATAGGTAATAGGTAATTTTCTGAAGTCCACTTTGTCCCCTTCTTTTCACCCAACTCCTACCTCTATATACTACAAGGAAATAATATTATACCACTGAAAAAATAAAAAATAAATGTCCATTCAAACATATAAAAATAACTATATAAACAACCACAATAAAATTATGGCACTTTTTAAAAAAATGTCCACTTCAACATATAACTATATAAACAACACACAATCAATTAGGAAATATTAGCGTACAAACTTGAATTTGTTTTAGAAAAGCTTGGCAGACAAACTTTGAAATTGGTTTTTAGAAAAACTTGGCGGACAATCTTAAAGGAATAGTGCGATTTAGCACAAATAGACTCAGCTATTGTGGATTTCAATCTAGTATATAGCAGTTATCAAGTTCATGGACTCATAATTGTTGCACTGCCACACACAGATGTTAGCTACAAGTATGCCTTCAAATCTCGATTTCAATTTTATGGTGAAAGTCTTCGATTAGTCATAAACCTACACAGAGTAATGTCGGGTTGTTGTGCAAGAAATGTATTACTTCCTTGAAAATACCATTTTAAGGCATGACACGGTATTACGAAATTGTTACCATTCATTTGGAAAATCGTACCATCATATTTCTAGTTGTAGAAGTGCCCACACGTGCCCACATATTTATATTAGCTAATAGTTCCAAAAGACTTGTCTTTCAAATGTTATATATTTATCTGTTCTTGTCCACTTGTAAAAATTCTTCCTTTTTTTGTTCATATTAACTCTTCACTTTCCATCGGAATCAATTCTAAGACATCTGAATCCTAATTGAATTTCAGGAGGCACCTAACAAATTTGAAGCAGATGTAGAACCTACTAACAGAGCCCTAGTTGATCCCATGGATGGTACCCTAAACTCAGAAGGATTGTCTTTGCTGCACTTCACCAAATATTCCCATATATCAACAATAGTCAGATTCAACTGCGAGGTTGGTCCCATGGGAATTTATAGTATTTAGATATCTACCTTTAATCATGTGTATTCCTTTAATGCACAAATGAAAATGTTGTGTGTACATATATACCATTATAAAGAGGACGAGGTGTGTTTGTACCAAAACCTTGGTTTTGAGGTTCCTTTAAGTGGATTTAATGAAGTTATCAACGATAAGGAGGGTTTCTCTCCCACAATATGCCAGTTTGGTAGTGATCAAGGACATATAGGGAAATTTTTGCCTACAATTTGATAAATTATGTCCGCATGGTATCAAAGGAAGGGAATGGGAACACTAACCCACCAACAACAAAACCTATGGATTGTAGGTAATATTATTTTAGCATTTCACTCTTTTTCATGATGACCAAACACAGGGAAAAGGGACACTACAACCTTGAGATGATGAAGTGGTTTTATTGGATCATTGATTTTTCCTTAACAACTCTACGATGACATGTTCAAATTTGAGGGTTCTCAACAAATCCTTACACAACACTTGCCCCAAAGTTAGAGCCATTTTCTATCTACCACTTTTCACATGATTTGGAATGTATATTCTAGAATATGGAATATGAGGGGAGTACTCTAGAAGGAATCCTACGATGATAAATATACGTGACCTCAAAATTAAATTTTGAATGATGTGTCCATAACACACGATAAACTCTTGCAGGATTCAGTGTGATGTTTTCCGAGGAAAAAGGGTATTAAATGCAAAAATTTTGTTCTTAGAGTGAAAATTGCCTTGGAAAGACACTGCAACTCACCTCTTATAACCTATCTTATGGGTTCAAAGGGAAATCAAATCTTTCTCTAATCATGCTATCATGTTCAATATGAAGGAGGGTCCTTGATATGTACCAACATTTATTACATCATGGTGAAGGATAGTTTGGTGGTAGCTATAAAGGAGTCGAAGACATATTTGAATAATCTGAAGATGAAAAATCACATGGTGGTCTCTTCCCTATTACAAAGGGGAGTAGCATGGGCTCCCTTGAGAATGATAACGTTCACCAAGAAGACAATTCTAAGAATTTTTAGTTTAATGCCTTTAGTGATAAAGATGGTGCTCCAAAGGAGGATCAATGTGGTTGGCTTAAAGAAACCACTAGAGACAAGAAAATGGGCATGGACTACTGGGTGGACGATTATATTTTCAACATCATCAGAAGCCACCATGAAATTTTGTTACCCAGTAAGATAGGGATGATATATAGCAATGACAAATGAAGATTCAAAACCAGCATTTAAAATAGGTAACATCAATGGCCTCATGTGATATGATGATATTCACACTATCTTAGAAGGAAATTACAAAAAAATGAGTTAGGTTGAAGAATTGAGGTGCATAGAGGATCTAGCATATGAAGTCTTGGGGACTTAAAGCCATAAATTCCTATTGGAAAGTGCAGACCTCAAACACCAAACCATGTTCATGAGAATGATGAAATTATCATTTTTTTGGACCGAGAAAGTGAGCAAAAGAATTACACATTTATAGCCCTACATATAGAGTTTGTTAACTTAAAATCTTAATGCATTCCATCTAATGAGAATACAAGAAAGGAGTTTGTGTAAAGGGCTAAGATCAAGTGTGTTAGAGATGATATTTCAGCACTGATAAAAGTGCCCTGAGATTAACCTTCTTAAGGGTTGTTATGTGAATCAGATTCTGTAAGTTTGAATAAAGGTTTGATTCAAAAACAACACCAGGGAAGACATGATAAGGTTTTCCAAATTGGAAAGAGCACCATTCTTTGATCTCAAGCCATGATATAAATAGGAGTATTCTCTTCCTGGAGACAATCTTTTCTTTGGTGGAATGAAAATATATTTTTCATGAACCAAAGAGAGCCTGAATGTGGATGTTTGCATAAGAGACTTAGAGGGTGGATTTAATGAAGTTATCAGTGATAAGGAGGGTTTCTCTCCCATAATATGCCAATTTGGTAGTGACCAAGGACTTATAGGCCAATTGTTTCCTATAATTTTGAGAAGTGATGATTCCATGTTATCAAAAAGCAAGGTAATGAGGACACTAACCCACCAAAAACAACACTTGTGCATGGTAGCTACTCTTATTTTAGAATTTCACTCTTTTTCATGATAACCAAAGACAACAGAAAGGGACACTACAACCTTGATATGATGAAGTGGTTTCATTGGATCATTGATTTTTCCTTGACAAATCTACATTGGCATGTTCATATTTGAGGGTTCTCAAAGACTCCTTATAGTGCACTTCCCCCAAGTTAGATCCATATGCTATCTACCAGTTTGCACATGGATTGGAAGATATATTCTAGAATCTGGAATAAAGGGATTCCTCTGGAAGGAAGCTTACAATGATAAATATGCATGACTTTAATATTACAGTTTAATTGATGTGTTCATGAAAAAGGAGAAACTCCTGTAGGATTCAGTGTGATGTTGTCCCAGGAAAAAAGTTATTAAGTGCAACAACTTTCCTTTTATAATGAAAATGGTCACATCAAGACAATGCAGTTTACCTCTTGTAGCCTATATTATGTCTTCAAAGGGAAACCTAATCTTTCTCTCATCATGCTATCATGTTCAATAGGAAGGAGGGTCCTTTATTTTTCTTTATTACCTATCCTATCTACCCCAATAATTTGTGATCAATACCAATAAATTTGACTTCCTCGAAAATAACATTTTAAGGCATGATGGGGTATTACGAAATGGCTATGATTCATTTGAAAAATCCTATCATCGTACTTCTAGTTGCAGAAGTGCCCACATGTGCACATGAATTCACGTTAGCTAATAGTTCCAAAAGATTTTTCTTTCAAATGTTATATATATATTTGCTCTTTCAAACTTCTAAAAATTCTTCCTTTCTTTGTTCATATTAACTTTCCGCTTTCCATCAGAATCAATTATCATACATCTAAATCTTGATTTAATTTTAGAAGGCACCTAGAAAATTTGAAGCAAATGTAGAACCCACTGTAAGAGCCCTAGTTGAGCCCATGGAGGGTACCCTGAACTCAGAAGGATCAACTTTACTGCACTTCACCAAATATGCCCATATATCAACAATAGTCAGAGTTAATTGCAAGGTTGGTCCCATGGGAATTTATAGTATTTAGATAACTACCTTTAATCATGTGTATTCATTTAATACATAAATGAAAGTTTTGTATGTACATATATACCATTGTAAAGAGTACGAGGTGTGTTTGTACTAGAACCTTATTTTTGAGGTTCCCTTAAGTGGATTTAATGAAGTTTTCAATAATAAGGAGGGTTTCTCTCCCACAATATGCCAGTTTGGTAGTGATCAAGGAAATATAGGGAAATTTTTGCCTATAATTTTGAGAAATCATGTTCCCATGGTATCAAAGGAAGGGAATGAGGACACTAACCCACCAACAACAAAACCTATGGATTGTAGGTACTCTTATTTTAGCATTTCACTCTTTTTTCATGATGACCAAACACAAGGAAAAGGGACACTACAACAATGAGATAATGAAGTGGTTTCATTGGATCATTGATTTTTCCTTAACAACTCTATGATGACATGTTCAAATTTGAGGGTTCTCAACAAATCCTTACACAACACTTGCCCCATAGTTAGAGCCATATTCTATCTACCATTATTCATATGGATTGGAATATATATTCTAGAATATTGAATATGAGGGGAGTACTCTAGAAGGAATCCTACGATGATAAATATACATGACATCAAGATTAAATTTTGAATGATGTGTGCATAACACATGAGAAACTCTTGCAGGATTCAGTGTGATGTTTTCCGAGGGAAAAAGGTATTAAATGAAACAATTTTATTCTTAGAGTGACAATGGCCTTGGAAAGACAATGCAACTCACCTTTTATAGCCTATCTTATGGGTTCGAAGGGAAATCAAATCTTTCTCTAATCATGCTATCATGTTCAATAGGAAGGAGGATCCTTGATATGTACCAAAATTTAGTACATCATGTTGAAGGATAGATTGGTGGTAGCTATAAAGGAGTCAAAGACATATTTGAATATAATCTGAAGATGAAAAATCACATAGTGGTCTCTTCCCTGTTACAAAGGGGAGTAGCATGGGCTCCCTTGAGAATGATAATGTTGACCAAGAAGACAATTCTAAGAATTTTTAGTTTAATGCCTTTAGTGATAAATATGTTGCTCCAAAGGAGGATCAATGTGGTTGGCTTAAAGAAACCACTAGAGACAAGAAAATGGGCATGGACTACTGGGTAGACGATTATATATTCAGCATCATCAGAGACCACCATGAAATTTTGTTACCCAGTAAGACATGGGTGATATATAGCAGTAACAAATGAAGATTTAGAACCAACATTTAGAAGAGGTAACATCATTGGCCTCATGCGATATGATGATATGCACACTATCTTAGAAGGAAATTACAAAAAAATGAGTTAGGCTGAAGAATTGAGGTGCATAGAGGATCTAGGATATGAAGTCTTGGGGACTTAAAGCCATAAATTCCTATTGGAAAGTGCAGACCTCAGACACCAAACCATGCTCATGAGAATGATGAAATTATCATTGTTTTGGACTGAGAAAGTGAGCAAAACAATTACACATTTATAGCCCTACATCTAGAGTTTGTTAACTTAAATTTAATGCATTCCATCTAATGAGAACACAGGAAAGGAGTTTGTGTAAAGAGCTAAGATCAAGTGTGTTAGAGACGATATTTCAGCACTGATAAAAGTGCCTTGAAATTAACCTTCTTAAGGGTTGTTATGTGAATTAGATTCTGTAAGTTTGAATAAAGGTTTAATTCAAAAACAACACTAGAGAAGACATGATAAGGTTTTCCTAATCAGAAAGAGCACCATTCTTTGATCTCAAGCCATGATACAAATAGGAGTGTTCTCATCCCTAGAGACAATCTTTTCTTTGGTAGAATGAAAATATATTTTTCATGAACCAAAGAGAGCCTGAATGTGGATGTTTGCACAAGAGACTTAGAGGGTGGATTTAATGAAGTTCTCAGTGATAAGGAGGGTTTCTCTCCAATAATATGCCAATTTGGTAGTGACCAAGGACTTATATACCAATTGTTTCCTATAATTTTGAGAAGTGATGATTCCATTTTATCAAAAAGCTAGGTGATGAGGACACTAACCCACCAACAACAACACTTGTGCATAGTAGGTACTCTTATTTTAGAATTTCACTCTTTTTCATGATGACCAAAGATAGGGAAAGGGACACTACAACCTTGATATGATGAAATGGTTTCATTGGATCATTGATTTTTCCTTAACAAGTCCACATTAACATGTTCATATTTGAAGGTTCTCAAAGACTCCTTACAGTGCACTTTCCCCCAAGTTAGATCCATATGCTATCTACCAGTTTGCACATAGATTGGAAGATATATTCTAGAATTTGGAATATGAGGGGATTCCTCTGGAAGGAAGCTTACGATGATAAATATGCATGACTTCAATATTACAGTTTGATTAATGTGTCCATGAAAGAGCAGAAACTCCTACATGATTCAGTGTGATGTTGTCCCATGAAAAAAGGTATTAAGTGCAATAATTTTCTTTTTATAGTGAAAATGGTCATGACAAGACAATGCAGTTGACCTCTTGTAGCCTATCTTATGTCTTCAAAGGGAAATCAAATCTTTCTCTCATCATGCTATCGTGTTCAATAGGAAGGAGGGTCCTTTATTTTTCTTTATTACCTATCTTATCTGCCCCAATAATTTGTGATCAATACCAATAAATTTGACTTCCTCGAAAATAACATTTTAAGGCATGATGGGGTATTATGAAATGGCTACAATTCATTTGAAAAATCATACTATTGTACTTCTAGTTGTAGAAGTGCCCACATGTGTACATGAATTCACGTTAGCTAATAGTTCCAAAAGATTTTTCTTTCAAATGTTATATATTTATTTGTTCTTTCCAACTTGTAAAAATTCTTCCTTTTTTTTGTTCATATTAACTCTTCACTTTCCATCAGAATCAATTCTCACACATCTGAATCTTGATTCAATTTTAGGAGGCACCTAGAAAATTTGAAGCAGATGTAGAACCCACTGACAAAGCCCTAGTTGAGCCCATGGATGGTACCCTGAACTCAGAAGGATCAACTTTGCTGCACTTCACCAAATATGCCCATATATCAACAACAGTCAGAGTCAACTGCAAGGTTGGTCCCATGGGAATTTATAGTATTTAGATAACTACCTTTAATCATGTGTATTCGTTTAATCCACAAATGAAAATTTTGTATGTACATATATACCATTGTAAAGAGTACGAGGTGTGTTTGTACTAGAACCTTGGTTTTGACGTTCCCTTAAGTGGATTTAATGAATTTATCAATGATAAGGAGGGTTTCTCTCCCACAATATGCCAGTTTGGTAGTGATCAAGGACATATAGGGAAATTTTTGCCTATAATTTTGAGAAATCATGTTCCCATGGTATCAAAGGAAGGGAATGGGGACACTAACAGACCAACAAAAAAACCTATGGATTGTAGGTACTCTTATATTAGAATTTCACTCTTTTTCATGATGACCAAACATAGGGAAAAGGGACACTACAACCTTGAGATAATTAAGTGGTTTCATTGGATCATTGATTTTTCCTTAAAAACTCTACGATGACATGTTCAAATTTGAGGGTTCTCAACAAATCCTTACACAACACTTGCCCCAAAGTTAGAGCCATATTCTATCTACCATTTTTCACATGGATTGGAATATATATTCTAGAATATGGAATATGAGGGGAGTACTCTAGAAGGAATCCTACGATGATAAATATACATGACCTCAAGATTAAATTTTGAATGATGTGTCCATAACACACGAGAAACTCTTGCAGGATTTAGTGTGATGTTTTCCGAGGAAAAAATGTATTAAATGCAACAATTTTATTTTTAGAGTGAAAATGGACTTGGAAAGACAATGCAACTCACCTCTTATAGCCTATCTTATGGGTTCAAATGGAAATCAAATATTTCTCTAATCATGCTATCATGTTCAATAGGAAGGAGGGTCCTTGATATGTACCAACATTTATTACATCATGGTGAAGGATAGTTTGGTGGCAGCTATAAAGGAGTCGAAGACATATTTGAATAATCTGAAGATGAAAAATCACATGGTGGTGTCTTCCCTATTACAAAGGGGAGTCTCATGGGATCCCTTGAGGATGATAACATTGACTAAGAAGAAATTTATGAGAATTTTTAGTTTAATGCCTTTAGTGATAAAGATATTGTTCCAAAGGAGGATCAATGTGGTTGGCTTAAAGAAACCACTAGAGACAAGAAAATGGGCATGGAGTACTGGGTGGATGATCATATTTTCAGTATCATCTGAGATCACAGTAAAAAATGAAGAATCAGAACCAGGGTTTAGAAGAGATAACATCAGTGGCCTCATGAGATATGATAATATGCTCACTATCATAGAAGTACATTCAAGAAAAATGAGTTAAGCTGAATAATTGAGGTGCATAGAATATCTAGGATATGATGTCCTAGGGGCTTAAAGGAATTAATTCCTATTTGAAAATTCAAGCCTCAAATACCAAAACATGCTCATGATAATGATGAAATTATCGTTGTTTTGGACCCAAAAAGTGTGCAAATAATTACACATTTATAGCCCTACATCTGGAGTTTTTTAACTTAAAGTCTTCATGCATGCCATCTAATGAGGACACAGGAAAGGATTTTGTGTAGAGGGCTAATGTTAAGTGTGTTAGAGACAATATCTTAGGACCAATAAAAGGACCCTCAAATTAACCTTCTAAAGGGTTGCTATGTGAATCAGATCATGTAAGTTTGAATAAAGGTTTGACTCAAAAACAAAACTAAGGACGACATGATAAGGTTTTCCTGATTAGAAAGAGTACCATTCTTTAAGCTCAATAAATGATACAAATAGGAGTGTTCTTGGCCCTCGAGACAATCTTTTCTATGCTAGAATGAAAATATATTTTTCATGAACAAAAGAGAGTCTGAATGTGGATGTTTTCACAAGAGCCTTAGAGGGTGGATTTAATGAAGTTATTAGTGATAAGGAGGATTTTTCTCCCATAATATGCCAGTTTGGTAGTGATCAAGGACTTATAGGCCAATTTTTACCTAGAATTTTGAGAGGTCATGATCCCATGTTATCAAAGGAAGGGAATGAGGACACTAAACCACCAACAACAACACTTTTGGCTTGTAGGTACTCTTATTTTAGCATTTCACTCCTTTTCATGATGACCAAATATAGGGGCAACAGACATTGGAACCTTGAGATGATGAAGTTGTTTTATTGGATCGTTGATTTCTCCTTAACACCTCTACATTGACATGTTTAAATTTGAGGGTTATCAAAAACTCCCTACAGAGCAGTTGTCCCCAAGTTAGAGCCATATGCTATTTACGAGTTTGCACAGGGATCCGAATATATATTCTAGATTCATATTCTAGAATCTAGAATATAAGGGTATTCCTCTGGAAGGAATCCTATGATGATAAATATACATGACCTCAAGGTTACATTTTGAATGATGTGTCCATGACACATGAGAAATGCTTGCATGATTTAGTGTGATGTTGTCCCCGGAAAAAAGGTATTAAATGCAATAGTTTTCTTTTTCAGTGAAATGGCCTTTGCAAGACAATCTAACTTACCTCTTGTAGCCTATCTTATGGGTTCAAAAGGAAATAAAATCTTTCTCTCATCATGCTATCATGTTCAATAGGAAGGAGGGTCCTTGATATGTACCAACATTTATTACATCATGGTGAAGGACAATTTGGTGGCAGCTATAAGGGAGTCAAATACATGTTTGAAGAATCCGAAGAAGAAAAATCACATGGTGGTGTCTTCCCTGTCACAAAGGGGAGTCTCATGAGAACTTTTAGTCTAATGCCTTTAGTGATAAAGATGTTGCTCGAAAGGAGGATCAATGTGATTGGTGTAAAGAAACCACTAGAGG
This sequence comes from Pinus tabuliformis, assembly GCA_031772625.1. NCBI lineage: Eukaryota > Viridiplantae > Streptophyta > Pinopsida > Pinales > Pinaceae > Pinus > Pinus tabuliformis. The sequence goes on along the minus strand of CM062804.1, from coordinate 1,103,908,177 downwards.
CAAGAAAATGGGCATGGAATAATGAGTGGATGATCCTACTTTCAGCATCATGATAGACAACCATGAATGTTTTCTGCGTAGTGAGATAGGGGTGGTATACAATAGTAACAAATGAATAATCACAACCAAGGTTTAGAAGAGATAAAATCACTCGCCTCACGGGATATGATGATATGATTAATGTCTTAGAAGGACATTACAAAAAAATGAGTTAGGATAAATAATTGACATGTATAGAAGATCTAGGATATGAAGTCCTGGGGGATTAAAGGCATCAATTCCTATTCGAAAATGTGGACCTTAGACACCAAACCATGCTCATGATAATGATGAAATTATCGTTTCTTTGGACCTATAAAGTGAGAAAAACAATTACATATTTATAGCCCTACATATCGAGGTTGTTAAATTAAAGTCTTCATGCATGCCATCTAATGAGGACACCGGAAAGGAGTTTGTGTAGAGGGATAAGGTTAAGTGTGTTAGAGATGAGATTTCAAAACCAATAGAAGGACCCACAAATTAACCTTATGAATTTTATTTAATTGAGAGATTACAAAATAAAATTGATTTTTTATTTTCATTTTTTATTCTTTTAATATTTTTGTCTATCTTGGGTTTTAATGGTTCAACCCATGGGTACTTACCCTTGTGCAATGTTTTGTTCACATTCGTAATTGGTGTGATTCCCTTATTAGCTATAGATTCCTCTATAGTTTTGGTCACACTTTCTTCCTTGAGGACTCTTCCTTCCGAAGTCCCTAGTATCAGGCTTAGAGAAATTAGTTTTTGGCTTCTTATGTTTCACTACCTTTCCATATTTATCCATCAATAGCTTGTATTCCCCCAAGTTAGTCACTAATAGAACCATAACTGTTAGAGTCAACTAACAAGTTGGTTGGCCGACCATTTGTAGATTCCTTGTCACAGTAAGAGAGTACTACCATGGCTATATGAAACCTGCTACTAGGGAAACTAGGGATAGATCAATCCAAAAAATACTAGTATATGAACCCATAGAAAATTTGATCTGTTTAAATTAGTTGATTGTTGTTTATGACTAGACTACCCATGGACAGGGTATACATATTATTTTGACAATATTTATAAAAACTTGCTATAACTATTGGGAAGTGAAATAAGAGTATATTTCATCATTGTTCAGAAGACCTAAAAGGGAGCTACCCTTTTTGGATCTCAATCAAGGCTTCACCTTTTCATACAACTTGATGGGGTTGGATGAGGTTCCCTCCAATGTATGAGTTTGTTCCTTGGCTATAAATAAATATTTTTGGTTTGTTGCTCTGCCTACAACCATTATTTCCAAATGAAACAGTCTTGCATACTGCATCAAATTTCTTATATAGCAAGTTCAAGTCCTTGATGATGGCCTATTATTGCTCACCATTTTCCTCTACAACCTATACAATGAGGGCTTTGTTAATAATATACACTTTTATCATTTATAAAACTTGCGTGTCCCTATTCTAGGAGTCTGGAACTCGAACTAGATATCTCAAAGGTGGGTGTCTCCCTCCTCTTACTCCTAATTTCATTCCCCATTCTAGATATTTCTTGCTTGATGCCTTTGGGAAATCAACTATGTCATTTCCTTGCTACTTGCATAACCTCAACTTGAGTGTGATGATTCTTTGGTTTGGCTTTCTATGGTGGTATGCCATTTAACTCTTTCCATACACTATATGAATTTAATTAAAGAAATATCATAATGGAAAGTAACCCTTAAAATAGGAAAACCCAAAAAAGTTAGAATCTAATTAACTCATTACAAACAAAAAACATATTTCGATAGTATTTAGATTGAACTCTCAAGGAAATAAATAGAACCTATTAATATAATATTGATTAGTTCTCTTGCCATCCTATGGTATTGTTTTTGTTCTCAATAAAGATATCACCATGATTGCTTATGCTTTAGCTAAAAAGATAAGGTTGGGCTTGCATGAAAAAATTGAAGGTTCCTTCAACACCATAAAAATATGGATTCCCATGAGGGTTAATGATCTTACAGGGATTTTTCCTTTTAGACCTCTTAAATACTACTAATTAAACATAATTACATTCCATATCAATATAATTTTGTACTGTGAATTGTATCCTATCATACATAGTCATGTTTACTAACAAATGGTTGAAATTTAAGTAGGAGGAACTTACTATTGTGGATTCCTTATCTGGCTTCACCACAGGATAAATATCCATCATCAATGAGTAAAACTCTATAATTATACTTTTTAGATAAACTAGGACCATGAATTTGAATAGATATTGATAGTGAATGAACATTACTGAGGAGATGTGTGAATGATATCAAGTCAATAGAGATAACGGGAGATGACTTCCTTGGGTACAAAAAAATGTCATTATCAACTTATTTTGCAGTGATATTGGTGCTTTAGTTTTGATTCCTTACAAAAGGATGTCACATGGAAAAATATATTAGAGACAATGGAATTTCCACCCAAAGACAGGTCTTTCATAGATGTATTTGTGACATAAAGAGGCATAATTCCACACAATTAAGTCACTTTTTTTCTAATATGGTTGACTAAATGGAATTTTTTGGTCCAGTTATTGCTTGTGAAGCTTATCATTCATGTCATATATCTTCTCCTTAAGTCATTTTTTCATGTGTGACTCTTATTTTTCATTTAGACCATCCTTTCTCCTACCTCTGCTACTGCTTGATGATTGTTTTCTTGTATTGGGATACCACCTAAGTTATAGATGTTCCACCTAGCTTGGATTCATTGGGGTGACCTCAATTGTAGTTTCTCCGATTTTTGTGGTAGGATTCTTCCCAAAGTCAGTATTTTATGCAGCAATTGATGTCTTTATTTGAAGTCTTATCAAGACCTAACTTGTGTAACTACTCCAATTCATGGCACAAAAGGAATTTTTCCTTGTCTTTTTCATAGGATATGGCTTCCCAAAATTAGCCATTTTAGACATAGGTTTCGTCTTCCATCCCCCATTTTTTTGATCCTTCTCCTTGCTCCATTCTAATAGGGTTCCAATAAATCTAGGAGAAATATTGTTAACTTTACTTCATGAAGGAAGACAAACAATTATAGATGGAAAACTGTAGAGTTATAATTTCATCCTCCTATTACATTTTCTTGGTGACAGGGAGGTCAAATTAAGGTGATTTATCATTCTAAGGTTTTGATATAGAAAAAATCACAACTCTTCAACTTTTGTCCTTGATTGTAGGTCTTAACTACGTAAAAAAATTACCCACATAAGAATTCTAAAACATAGAAATAAACAATGCGAGAGCATAACACATAAAACACACATACCTAGAGATTTTCCCCTGGATCCCAAAACCAGGACTACAAGATTGATTTTTCATTATGTTCCTTTCAATGTTACAATACATATTTATACATGCCGAAGCATCCAATATCATGGACTGAAAACCATCGCATCCAAAACCATGGACCGAAAACCATTGCATTCAAAACCATGTGCAAAAATCATGCACAAAACCATAGGTAGGTCCACCTAACCTAATATAGCATCCAAAAACAAAATTTCTCATGGCACTGCCCCGGACCCCATAGAGGGTGGCTACCTGCACCCCTCAAACCCCTTGTGACCCCCCCGCTATGCAATCGATGCAATGAAGGGGGGGCTCTGCCCCCGCTATAACCCCCCGGTTAACAACGTGCCTAGTCATGCAAAGAATATAACACAACCCAACATTATCCCACTTGTTGTTTTCTTTCCATAGGGGGCCACAAGAGAACTTAGTCATTTATCCAGCCTTGTGATGCCCATTGCTTCTCTACACCAAGAGAACTTCTTAGAGCTCACAGATTTTGTCAATGCATCTCCAGTATTCTTCATAGTGTCCACGTTCACCAAAAACATCCTTTTGTCTTCTATCATATCCATCACAAAGTGATAATTAACATCAATTTTCTTTGTATTTGAATGATATGCATGGTTCTTTGCCAAGAAAATTGCACTTTGGTTGTCACGGTATATCCTTATAGCTCCTTGTACTAACCCCATACTCGAATACATTCTCTACAACCAAACTGCTTCCTTGCTTGAATGAGTGGCTTCCATGTATTCTGCCCCTGTAGTTGATAGTGCCACTACAAATTATTTCTTACTCATCCAACTAATTACACCTTGTTACAAGGAAATCTAGTCTCTATGCAGAACTGCTAGTCCCACTAAGGGTGGTAGCTACCTTAGAAACAAACAAAGTAAAGCTACTTTCGTATTCCATTATGATAAATAGATAAGAGGGGAACGAGGAAACCAACCTCAATCTTGTGCTTGGTTCTTCACTTGATTCCTCTCCCTTCTGATAGATCTTCACCACTCGCTTCCTCATCAGCCCAGCTTCAAAGAGCACCTATGGAATCAAAGCAGCACAATACTGTCCGAGAACAGAGATCTACTAGCATAAACAATATAGGACGAGATGTATATTGACCATACACAAACATATCATAAGATATGCAAGAATATGGAGGAAAACTTGAATAGCTTTATTGATAACAAGAAAAAGCAGAGAGGATTACAACCAATTGTTCTGACCCAGCATCATCCTCTCAGCAGGAAGCCCTTCTTCACCTCATGAAAAGCTTAGATCACCCAACACTATGATGTTACAGCAAGAAACGAATAGCACTTCCTCACAAGATACAAAATTCCAGCCTCTGGATCTCTGGGATGAGGGATCCATATATAGATGTTTGCAAGGGGGGTGAGTTAGCTTCTAGGGTTTGATTAGTGTCCTCTCTCCAATATTTCTTGATTCCACTTGGAGAATGATAATCTCTTACTCATCCCTGGGCAAATTCAGGGAGGCAAGTGTCACAGGAGAATTTTCTGGAAGATTCCATGATTTTCCACCTCGCACACTGCCTCTGCATTTGTCCATTCTCGCCCATCGCACCCCATAGAAGGGATCTTTAGTATGCATCGCACCCTCTATGTGTATTTAGCTGGGATGCATCGCACTTTGTCCATGGAGTAGGTGAGATGGTCCAGTTTTGACCAGTTCTGAGTACTTTTTCATGGAGAACTTCTAGGAGATGATGTGATCAGCTGGCCTTGTTCTTTTAGGGGTTGGAACAAAAATTTTAGGGACTTAGGAGCCCTTTGTTTATGGACATTTAGGATTGGGGTTGTAGTGCCAAAAAATGTCTATAACAGTTGCCCCCTAAAGCATGAGGTCGTTAATTAATTTTTGATGTCGAGTGAAATGCTTGCATGAGGATCCGAAGATTTTCAAGCTGGAAGGCGACCTGTAATAAGATACAATACAATACATTATCTTCATAATATTTTTCATTTCCTGGCTGAGTTGGGAATTCCCATGCTTAGCTTTATAAATTCATTTTCATGTACATAGGATAGACGATCGTCTGAGTGCAGACTAATGATCTCGGTAGAGCCATCATCCCATAGGTTGGATGATTACCTGTGCAGAAATGATGTACATTTGATGTCTTTATTTCCCCGAATATATATCGCAGCCCAGATGGATGAAACTAGATCTGGGGTCTTCAATCTTGTTTTATCTTCACTCGAAGTACAAGTCGATCCATGTGAAAGATGTTCTGGAGTCGAACATGGAAAGACATTTCTTGATTACCAACCAATGATGTAAGCTGTTAACAGGCACGAGAGGAATCACCGATAATGATGATGACCCTCAAGGTACTACAGTACAATTCGCATGGTGTGAAAAGGGACTTGGCGTCGAACACCAGGCAAAATCTTTCGGTCGAAGGCCAGTGATGTAAACCTGTCGTTGGAAGTGAGAAACTTGCCATTGAGGCATGCAAGCTTCAAAGTACTGAAAGGGTTGTTCCTAAATCGACTTCCTGGATAATGAGCTGATGTTGACAAGAAGTGATCCGTCACAGGAGGGCCTTAATGAATCCCACATCTATGACATGGAACGGAGCAAATGATTTTAGTGGAGGTGAAAATGATCTGAGGATACAAGGTTCAAGGTGGCGGTCATTAAAAGATGGAGCGTAAATGTATTGCAATGGATGAGACACAGGTGAATTCTCTGAGCGAATTCTCTTAAACATACCGGTGACGCTGACATGATGGATTGGTAGCATTAACCCCAAATCTGGATAGTGTGATGGACCAATGGTCATGTGACCGGTGAAAGAAACAACCCAACCCGACTCGGATGCGGAGTGAAAGTGTCATGTTCAAGAGCGACTTGCTACCAACAAAGTTTTTCAAGTTTTCTTCCCAATTTTCTCCAGTCATTGCTGACCAATACCTCTTTATTTTTGTCAAGCTTGAGGAGGATAACATATGCTTGTTCTATAATCTGCCCTTCGGGCAAACCCATCACTATGTTTTAACGAGACTAGCGATAGTGAAACTCGTTCTTGTCTGTTAGGACAAGTTTGTCGCTATTAGGTTTTAACGAGTTTAACGACAAAGATAACTTGGTCCTTTTCAATTTTAGAGAGTCTGAAAGGGACGTAAAGGAAACTCCAACAATCCCTTTTTCGTCATATAATCCCTTAGTTCCGAAAAAGTATAAAACAATATGAAAGGGATGAATTTTCGATAATTTTAATGAGCCGAACAAGACAAGCGCTCGATCTTTTTGTGTAATAATCCCTCAGGTCGAAAAAGATTAAAATCTAAAGGATGGATAGCACTTATGGTCACTTTAATGAGCTAGAGAGGCCAATTGCTCGACAATCTTTTCATTTTTTACAAGTTAGATGAAAAGATCTTAAAGGAGACTCGTTTTTTGAGGGACGAGTGATAATTTCGGATAGCAACTGATTCCAGGAAGGTTTGGAATTTTCCAATCATGGCAGTGTCACAAGGATGGCTAACTGTATCACTTTTCGCAGCTGTTCCTCAAAAGGGTAAACAATCAAATGGAGGCGAATGATCGGCCAATATAGAGTGGAGGTGATGATGAGAACACGACCAAGGCTTCAAAGGTTGATGATAATGCATTCACAATGGTTATTTACTAGAAATTGGTTCATTTTTTAATGAGCTTAAACTCTGGGGAAAACGTTTGCTCATTGCTTATGTTTATTTTTTAACGAGATTGAATTCTGCATTAAAAATTCTCGATCCAGTCGTATAATAAGGATGTCTCATCTAAGATGCCATTTTTATGGAGCTTGCACCTTACAAAGCTTTGCTTCAGATCTTTTCTTTATGCAAGTAAGGAAACGACCAATCCTACGAGTTTAAAGGGTTAGAGGACCTATAAATTTTAAAAAATCAATGGTCGCTCTTCGCTTGCATGCCCCCAGGTATAGCGAAGTAGAGTCTCCCAGGTTACCCCTCAATTTGCAGACAAAACATTTGTTTTATCGTGAAAGGCATACCTTTTACAAGTTACCCCTCAATTTGCAGACAAAACCTTTCTTCTATCGGGAAAGGCCTACCTTCTGAGAGAGGTATCTTATTCCACTCTAATCTCTTAAACTAGTCATATATCCTTTGTCGGAACCTACCCTATACCTGAAGTTTTCCTGCCGAAGCAGACCAGGGTGCATGCCCCCTGGGTTTCAGTCACGTCCTCCCGAGTTACTCGCACTCATCAGGTGGAAGGACCAGGGATTGATGAGACATTCCTTGCATGAAAAGACCATTCAGGGATGGTATCTGACTATTAGCTATGTGTGAGCTAGGAAACGACAGCTAATCTACGAGCTTGACCACTCTGCCTTCGTGGGGAAACCACATTAGTCTAAAGAGTGAGGAGACAATGGCTCCCATGCTATAAATATAGTCACGTCCAAGGAGTAGATTATAATCGAAGGGTCCTCGGACTACCATTGTGTTTATGTGAATGGTTTTCCTTCTCAACATTATGGGCACATTGGGAAGGATCCCTAATGGTCGACTAGTTCCTTTGTCGAAGCCTGTCAAATTTCTCATCTCAGGCAGAAGCGATGGTGAACCAAGAACTTCCCAAGCTATTAAGGAAAGGATACTCATAGACGCCCCTTCATCTATGATGGTACCGGCCATGACCATTTTGTATGCTTGTACAATAACTCGAAATGGCACACTAGCCAGTAAATGGGGTCTGTCTAGCAGATTCCAGTCGAAGGAAACAACTAGGTTGCTTGGAGGTGGGACCAAATAGACGGCCGGATATGAATCTAATGAAATTCCTTCCTGCGGTAAAGGAATGGGTAGACTATCCCTATGTTCATCGGAGTCTATGTTTACGAAGAGAATTTGAATGGTGTCGTTCTTATTTTCCTTGGTGATTGTATCATCTAAAGATGGATCTTCTGAAGGCAAGACCGGTCAACTTCCGTCTCAACCTTTTGACTTTCGTCTGGTATGGATTCAGAGGGTTCATCTTCAACGATAGATATTTCGGCCGACCACAATTGCGTGTCAGCTGAATTTTCAACTAGTGATGGACTTGGCAAGAGTTTCTTATATCCTGGTGGAAGCCGTAATGGTGAAACCGGACGGTCATCCAAAACTCTTTTAGCCTCGTCTAGGAAGGGACAATGGTGGACGACGTGATCGCCTTCACACAGTTTACAAGGAAATCTACGGTTCCTTTTCTGTCCAGAGACTTCACTTTCACTAGTTGACAGTGTATTCTCAACATGATCATCAGAGGTTGATGGCACTGGATCGTGCAAACGAGGAGACCAGTCCTTTAAGATCCGAGGGATGCAAGGACAATCTCGATGATAGTGGTCTCCATTGCAAATGACACATGGAAATTTAGGCCTGGTCGATGCAGTGTGTGGATTTTCACTAGATGATGTCTAGTTGCCCCTTTTCGCCTTTGGCTCCTTCTTCTTCTTCTCTTTCTTCTTCTTCCCCTTCTTCTTCTTAGTTACTTGAGTCTCGACTTTACCAGCTTCATCAAGTGAAGAGGAAGGAGGAGAGGAAGAATTGGACGAAGTAAAAGGTTGGGGGGTAACTCTGGTATCATTTAATTACTGACTTGATTACTCAGGAGTTAGACTATTCTGAATGACAGAAGTTGAGAAAAGCCACACGAGCAAGCCGATCGTCAATCCAGGAAGTGACAATGTGGCCATATGAGGTGCACCAACATCTCCCTAAGAAGAGAAAGGACTAGGGTTTCCCCCGAGGGGAACCCCTTGGTTGGTGGACTCCATTTTCCTCAACCTAAGATCAATGTAGGAAAGGTGATATTTATTCCGTTTAAAATAAATTTTAGACGCTTTGACACAACTTGTTTTTTCAATTTTTAAGAGTCAAGACAAAACAAAAGATGACTCTAGTTGCCTTCGATTTTTAATGAGCTTGAAGTGACAAGTGCTCAGATGGACCTTTTCCTTTAAGGAGTCTGAAAAGGAACAAAAGAGACTGCTCTGGAATTCTAGACAGAGGGATTACCAAAAAAATTGCAAAACTGCAGAATACTTTTTACGGTACGGTAGTCAATCTTCTTGAATTTTGTGTTTAGTGCATTGCGATCGATAGGGCGGAAGACACAGCTTCCTATGGATAAAGGACAAAGCCTATTGTGGTCTCCCAATATATACTCGACGGTACGTGGGAGCACAAGTCCATATTGGCACTTGCCGTCTCAAAGTGGAGGATTCACCCAACCAACAATGAAAACAATAGTTACCACGCTTTACGATGTCAGAACACGTCTCTAGCCTACACTTCTAAATGTTGTGCGTTAGGTTCCAAAGCGTTTTTAGATTCATTGAATTTATTTTATAATTGATCTTACTTAAGAAATTTGCCTTTCAGGTTCACCGTGTGATGTAGATATACAATTCCTAAAATGCAATCTAAGATGATAAACAATCGTTTAATCTTCTTCTTGCAATGAAACTCCTAGCTACTAAAGAAAGAGGGACGATTTTATTTCAACATAGAGCATAGAGCACACACTATATGCACTATCCTAAGTCAAACCAACAAGCATTCTAAATGCAAATGCAAATGCATGTATTTGTTTTCAGCCTTTTTAGTGTATGTCATGATAAGAAAGCTAAGTGCAAATCTGAATTATTTCCAAAGTGACAATACCCAACAAATTTCTTTTCAAAACGAAGTGAAAGTAAGAGAGACACTTTGCGATTTCGAAATGAAAATTGCTTTTCGACACTTTGAAAACTACTAATTCAAATCATATACAACAGTAACTATATAATCGACTATCAAGAACAATGGGATTATCTTCTATGACTGAAAATGACAGTTACGACACTTTCAGATCAAAGAACGACAGTTCGATTAGGCTATCCTTTTGCAAAAGAGAACCGAAAATGATGCAAAATACATAAAAACACTTACAGTTCTTTGCACTATGGAGGTGGAATAATGTAAAGGAAGGGGGTTTTTACAGAGATACACTAACCACAGACAGCTAAACTCCAGAATAGGACTGAAAACAGAGAGGGAAAAACCAAAGCTTGAAGGTAAAGTTAACCTTCTCTAATTAGCGCACCTGTTACACAGGGAACTGAGTATGCAACGCACCTACTGTACTTGGGAAGTGTGATGCATACAGACTGCCTTCAAGGTAGTGTGTGATGGTACCAGTACGAGACTTTGAACAAGTTTTTACTCATAGTTTGCAATCCAATTCGGGGATTTATGCCAAGTAAGTGATGTTCAGTATATGCAAATCACAGACGTAGATCTAAGGAGGTTACTAGAGCTACCACTCAGGGCAATTAGTATGTTTGTAGATCGATTGTTTAATTCATAAGCAAAACCTAGAGATTGACTGAAGCAATATTGATCTACTTTGCATTCGTGAAACAAATACAGTTCGAAGGCCAGCTGGCTTGGCTTCAGGCTCCGTCTGTAAGTTTATAGAAGAAACAAAGATAGGCTAACAAACAATCTAGTTGCTCCCCAGTGGAGTCGCCATTTTGTTACTGGGAAATCTAGTGTCTATGTAGAACTGCTAGTCCCACTAAGGGTGGTAGCTACCTTAGAAACAAACAAAGTAAAGCTACTTTCGTATTCCTTTATGATAAATAGATAAGAGGGGAATGAGGAAACCAACCTCAATATTTCACTTGGTTCTTCACTTGATTCCTCTCCCTTCTGATAGATCTTTACCACTCGCTTCCTTGTCAGCGCAGCTTCAAAGAGCACCTCTGGAATCAAAGCAACACAATACTATCTGAGAATAGAGATCTACTAGCATAAACAATATAGGACCAGATGTATATTGACCATACACAAACATATATCATAAAATATGCAAGAATATGGAGGAAAACTTGAATAGCTTTATTGATATCAAGAAAAAGCAGAGAGGATTACAACCAATTGTTTTGAACCAGCATCATCCCCTCAGCAGGAAGCCCCTCTTCACCTCATGAAATGCTTAGATCACCCAACACTATGATGTTACACAAGAAACGAACAACACTTCCTCACAAGATACAAAATTCCAGCCTCTGGATCTCTGGGATGAGCGATCCATATATAGATGTTTGCAAGGGGGGTGAGTCAGCTTCTGGGGTTTGATTAGTGTCCTCTCTCTGATAGTTCTTGATTCCACTTGGAGAATGATGATCTCTTACTCATCCCTGGGCGAATTTAGGGAGGCAAGTGTCACAGGAGAAGTTTCTGGAAGATTCCATGATTTTCCACCTCGCACACTGCCTCTGCAATTTGTCCATTCTCACCCATCGCACCCCATAGAAGGTCTTTTCAATATGCATCGCACCCTCTATGTGTATTTAGGTGGGATGCATCGCACTTTGTCCATGGAGCAGGTGAGATGGTCCAGTTTTGACCAGTTCTGAGTAGTTTTTCATGGAGAACTTCTGGGAGATGGTGTGATTAGCTGACCTTGTTCTTTAGGGGTTGGAATAACACTTTTAGGGACTTAGGAGCCCTTGGTTTATGGACATTTAGGATTGGGGTTGTAGTGCCCAAAAATGTCTATAACACACCTCCAAATAGGTTAAACACATACGCACTTCTAGATCTTCTTTAATCTAGATCTCCAACCAAGTCTGTATCAACAAAGCCACGAATATCCAACACTATATGCAATCATGGTCTTCCTTGGTAGCACAAACCATAATCACTAGTGCCACGCAAATACCTGAAAACCTGCTTCACTGTTGTCCAGTGCTCCTTCCCTAATTTTGACATAAAACTGCTCAATACTCCCACTACATGTGCAATGTCTGGTCTAGTACAAACCATTGCATACATCAGGCTACTGACTGCACTTGCATATGGAACATGGGATATGTCATCCTCCTCTTCTTATGCCTTGGGACACTATTCAGCAGATAACCTCACACCTACAAGAATAAGAACCTTCACTGGTTTACTATCCTGCATATTAAAGCTCTACAGTATTGTCTCGACATACTTCCTCTGATTTAAGAAGAGCTTCCTCTTTGCCCAGTCTCTTTTAATTTCCGTCCCCAAAATATTGTTTGCAGCACCAAGATCTCTCATGTCGAATTTGGAGGACAATTGGGCCTTCAAATCCTGGATAATTTCTTTGTCATTTCCAACCAGCAACATATCATCCACATACAAGACCAGATAAATAACATGGTCACCAATTAATTAAAAATACACAAAGTTATCTGCTTTGCTTCTGGTTAAGACAAATCCTCGTATATATGTATCAAATTTCTGATACCACATCCTTGGTGAATGTTTTAACCCATACTGAGACTTCTTTAACTTGCATACTAGTTCTTTCTTACCCTTCACCGCAAATCCTTCAGGTTGCTTCATGTAGATCTCCTCTTCCAGCTCCCCGTGAAGATATATTGTCTTCACATCCATCTATTCTACCTCAAAATCAAAAGCAAAAACAACAAATAAAAGTAATCTAATAGAAGCTACCTTGGCAATAAAAGAAAAATTATCACCAAAATCAATTCCTGGCACCTGGGAATAACCTTTTCCTACGAATCGAGCTTTATATTTCTCCACCTTTCCTTTTGAATTTGTCTTCTTTTTGAACACCCATTTTCTGCCAATGGGTTTCCTTCCAACCGAAAAATCCACCAGAACCCAACCCTAATTTTTATGCAAAGATGCCATTTCATCAACCATGGCCTCTTTCCAGAGTTTTCCATCCTTTGACTCTACTGCTTCCTTCACAGCTTTGGGATCATCATCAGTAATAGATAAAGAAAAATTTGAACAAAAAGTAGATGGACTATACCTTTTCGGTTGCCTTCTTTCTCGAACTGATCTTCTCACACCCGGATTTTGTGGCTCTTCATCTTCTGATTCCTCCTCTGCTGTAGAGTCTGATTCTTCCTCATTAAGTTCAAACTCTATCTTCTCAAGTTCCTTTGGTTATACTTCATGTTTAATAACATCTTTCACCTCTCTGAACACCACATATTGGTTGTACACAACCTTCCATGTTACTGGGTTCCAAAGCTTATAACCCTTTAAACCATCCTTATACCCAATAAAGATGCACTTTTCAGATTTACTATCCAATTTGGTTCTTTTCTCCTTTGGAACTTGTACATATGCATCACATCCAAATACCCTCAAATGTGAAAGAGAGGGTTTCTTACCAGTCCATACCTCTTTTGGAGTCTTATCCTCCAACACTGATGAAGGTGACTGTTTACCAAGTACCATGATGTCTCCACTGCCTTTGCCTAGAATTCCTATCCTAACTCGGCACCACTGAGCATGCTTCTTGCCCTTTCCATCAACATATTGTTCATTCTTTCTACAACTCCATTTTGCTTAGGTGTGTATGGAGTAGTCTTCTACCATGCTATACCACACTTCTTACAAATTTCTTGCTGCAAAACTCCCCACCATTATCTGTCCTCAACACCTTTATCTTCTTCTCTATCTTCTTTTCCACCAGAGCCTTAAATTCTTTAAACCTGTCAAAGAATTTAGATTTCTTCTTAAGGAAATATATCCATGTATTCCTTGAGAAGTAATCTATAAAGGATACATAATACATAGACTTACCCAGTGATGAAAGCTTCACAGATCCAAACACATCACTGTATACAATTTCTAATATATGTTTCGCCCTCTTACCACCAGAGGGGAAACTCACCTGATTCTTCTTCCCATATACACAATTTTCACAGAAATTAAAATCCAGAGAGCTACTACTCATGCTTTCTACCATACCTTTACCATGAAGTATTCAAAGGCCCTTCTCTCCAATATGTCTAAGCCTTTGATGCCATAGCATGGTCTTCTCTCCAGAGACCACTAGATTTTTTGCTCCACCTTCAGGAACCATAAAACTATTTCACCCATCAATAACATTGATACCTTGCAGCTTGCACAAAGTTCCAATCTGAACTCCCAACATCAATACCAATGCTCCCTAAACCATTTTGCAGTTATCCCTCTCAAACATTGTTTTTACACCTGCATCATCCAACGTGCTTACGGAAATCAGATTTTTAGCAATGTAGGAATACACAGAACACCCGGAAGTGTTCTAACCCTTCCACCTTGCAACTTCAACTTTATTTTTCTACGACCAATGATTCTAGCTTTCCTGTCATCCCTAAAGAAGACATCCCCACCATCTTATTTCTCATACTAACAACACCACTCTCTATGGGGTGTGCAGTGAAAGGATGCACCTAAGTCAATCAACCATGCCTCACAATCTACATGTGTACTTGAAGAAGCCAAGTACACATCCCCACCTTCATCTGAGGTGGGTTTTGCCTCTACATAAGGAGCATCATCAAATCCATTTCCTTTGTCAGGAGCTTTGGATTTACAATCCCTTTTGTAGTGCCCTTCCTTTCCGAATTTCCAACACACCACCTTTACAGGTTTTCCTGGAGATTTAAATCTCCCACTCGATGACTTATTTTTGTTTTTGTTGTGTTACTTTCCTTGTACAGACAAGGCATCACCATTCTGACTCTCCATATTTTCCCGTCTCATCTCGTCCATCAACAAGGATGAGACTATTTCATCAAACTGCAAGGCAATTGCGTTACTACCTATTGCAATAACCAAACTATCCCATGAATTTGGTAGAGAACACAACAAACTAATGCACTTATCTTCATCTGAAATTTTAATATCAACAGATAATAACTGACTTTCCATAGTATTAAATACATTCAAATGTTCTGTCATCAAGTCTCGATATTTCATCCTCAGGTTATACAATTTTTTCGTAGGAATAGTTTATTAACTAGAGACTTAGATTAGTACAAAGTCCCTAACTTGTCCCACAAAGCCTTCGTCGTAGCTTCCCCTTATACATTCAACAATACTAAATTTGAGACACACAATTGTATTATGCTCTTAGCCTTCTGATCCAACTTCTTACATTATTCATTAGACACTCCCGTTGGTTTAGTACCTAGATCTACCACAACCCAATGATCTTTATCCACCAAAAGATCCTCCATCTTGAGTTTCCATAACTCTAAACTCTTACCATTAAATTTCTTGATCTCTATCTTTCCACTGCTCACCATCTTCTTACACCACCAGAATTGATCCCACAGATCTCCCATTGAACAGGGTCTACCACAAGCTTGAGCGAAACCCCTCAACAACAAAGGCATCCCCTTGAAGCCAAAACAACTTTGACACCAAATGTAGGTTTTAACCCATATAGAAATTACCTTCATAAGAATTCTAAAACAAAGAAAATAAACAATGCAAGATCATAACACATAAAATGCATATACATAGAGATTTCCCCTAGATCCCAAAATCGGGACTACCAGCTTGATTTTTCATTATGTTCCTTTCAATGTTACAATACATATTTATACATGCTGAAGCATCCAATACCATGGACCGAAAACCATCACGTCCAAAACCATTACGTCCAAAATCTTGTGCGAAAATAATGCACAAAACCATAGGTAGGTCTGCCCAACCTAATATAGGGTCCAAAACAAAATTTTCTAGGGCACTACCCTGGACCCCATAGAATGGGGCTATCCACACCTCTCAAACCCCCTATGACCCCCCCAATAAGAAATCAGTGCAATGAAGAGGGGGGGGGCTTTGCCACCCCTCTAACCCCCCAGTTAACAACGTGGGCTAGTTATGGAAATAATATAACACAACCCAACAATGATGAATATCCTTTAGAGTCTAGATATTTGGATCCCATCTCTTGAAATCCTTTTTTCAAATTTCAAAAGCCAAGTAAACATTTTATCCCCACGGTGGGTTTTACGCTTGGATTTACTAATTAATTTTTGGTGACATTTATCATCCAAACTATTCATTCATCAATATATATATATATATATATATATATATATATATATCTATATATCTATATATATATATATATATATATATATATATATATATATATATATATATATATATATATATATATATATATATATGTGTGTGTGTGTGTGTATGTGTGTGTGTGTACTTGTCATTCTTGATTTAAATTATCTTCCAATATTTTCTCTTAGGTCACCTCCCAACCTCAATTTTCCTTCAGCTTGAGAGTTTAAATACTCTTATATCTCTATTCTTAAAACTGGAGATATTTTATTCTCTATTCTCTATTCTATGTTTTGTTCTTAGATTTTTTACTTTAATTACAAATTTTGGAGGACCAAAAATGTGTTATGAAACCAGCTCACAAAAATATAGAAAATATATATCAATGACTTAAAAACCAGCCCCTTCGAGGGGGCAACCTCCTTTACATTACACAAATGAAAAATTCTTGGAAGATACAAATGACAAAACCTCCTTTATATATATAGAAGTCTAAGGGGTCAGAATATAACCAAAGCCAACCTAACAATAATAATATAAGGGCACAAAAATAACAATAGTGGGCTTCTATGGGGCACAATAATAACAATATGGGGATAAAGGGGGCACAACAATAAAAATAAGGGATACAATGACAATAGTGATGGGGGAATCACTAGTATTATAGGGACCTAACATGCCCCTCTCCTTCAAAAAAGTGTTGTCCTCAACACTTGAGTAGTTATGGATGCTTCTATATAAAATTATCATCCTCCCATGTGGAAATCTTCAACGGGTAAGTTATTCCACTTGATGAGATACTATGAAATTGATTGATTTCGTAGCTGTCAAGTTCTTGTTTCTTTGACTGCACCAAGTTCCAATATGATTTTTCCTTCCTCATCAAGTTCTAGAAATATTGTTTGAACTGGGAGATTTTCACATATAATCTTCTTTAAGCATGAAACATGGAGGACTGGGTGCACTCGACAAGTTGCAGGAAGCTCCAATTTGTATGCCATAGTACCAATCTTTTGCAACACCTTGTATGGACCATAATGCTTTGGTGATAATTTATTATCCTTCTTATCTTTCTTGAGGGACATTTGTTTATATGGTTGTAGCCATAGGAATAGCCAATCACCTACATCAAAACTTCTTTCACTGTGATGTTGATCTTCCTCCTGTTTCATTCTATTTTGCTCCAAGGTGAGGTTATCCTTTAAGAGTTGGAGAACTTGTTGTTGATGCTCGATGTGATCTTCCACTCCTTGAACCTTAGAAATTTCTCTTAAATATGATGTGATGGATGATGGCTGATATCCATAAAGTGCCATAAATGGGGTAATTTTTGTCATAGTATGGAAGTAAGTGTTATACCACCATTCAGCCAAAGTGAACCATTTGACCCATTGTGTCTGTTTATTAGATACAAAGCAACGAAGATATCCTTCCAAACATTTGTTTACTATCTCACTTTGCCCATCAGATTGGGGATGATAATATGAGATATGAGCTAACTAAGTACCAAGACAAGAAAATAATTCTGTCCAAAGTTTTCCATTGAAAATGGGATCTTTGTTGCTTACAATAATCTTTGGGTTTCCTTGTAGCTTCTGAATTGTTTCCATAAATGTAGTAGAAATTGTACTCACTTTAAATGGATGAGATAATGCAAAAAAGTATGCATACTTGGTAAGTCTGTCAACTACCACCATGGTAATAATCCTTCCTTTGGACTTGGCTAAACCTATGATAAAATCCATTGAATCCTCCTCCCAACATTGGCTTGGAATGGATAAAGGTTGTAATAGACCTGGAGTCTTAATTGTTTCAACTTTATTTTGTTGGAAAACCAAACATTTCACCACAAGTTTTGGAAGTCTTGAGTGCCCTCCTAAGGGAGAGTTGTGCAATTCCTTAAGAATCTTTTGTTTGAGTTGGGAATTCTTACATAGGTATAACTGATCTTTGTACCATAATGAATCATTTTTCCAGCTAAATGTATCAAATGTACTAGGATCTTGTTGTAACCTTTGAATGAGTTCCCACACCTCTTCATCATTCTTCCATTCATCCCTTGCTTCATTTATCTAATGTGGTTGGATAATATAAATGCCACAAAGAAATGCTTCCACATCCTCATCCTTTCTTGAGAGTACATCTGCCACAACATTTTGCTTCCCCTTTTTGTAGATGATTTCAAAGTCATAACCCAACATCTTTGTGACCAATTTTGTTGCTCTTCTGAAGATAATCTTTCTTCTAAAAAGTATTTAAGACTCTAATGATCTGTTTTTACCTTGAAGTGTCTTCCCATTAAGTAGTGTCACAATTTCTTAAGTGCATGTAGTATTGCCAACATTTCCTTCTCATAAATAGCTTTGTGTAAATTCTTTCCTTTGATTTGATGAATTTCGAAAGCAATGGGTCTTTCTTCTTGCATTAACACAACACCAATTCCATTTCTTGAGGCATCACATTCCACAATAAAGGTTTTTGTGAAGTCTAGTGTAGCTAAGACCGGTGCTTGGCACATTACCTCTTTAAGATGTTCAAAGGCCTTCGGTGCTTCTGGAGTCCATGAAAATGCATCTTTCTTGAATAATGTTGTTAAAGGTGCTACCATTCTCCCATAATTCTTAACAAACTTGCGATAATACCCTGTCAACCCTAGAAATCCTCGCAGATGCTTTATGGATGTCCAGATTTTCCATTCATTAATGGTTTTAATTTTTCTAGGGTCTACCTTAACACCTTCGTGAGATACAATATGACCTAGATATTCCACATCTTTTACTCCAAAGAAACATTTGGAGCTTTCTGCATATAATTGTTTCTCTTCGAATAGTTTGAGCACCCTGTCCACATGTTGAACATGATCCTTCAAAGACTTCATGTATATTAGTATATCATAAAAAAATACTAACACAAATTTTCTAAGGCAGGGTTTGAAAATGGAATTCATCAAACCTTTAAATGTAGAAGGTGCATTGGTAAGTCCAAAAGGCATGACCAAAAATTCATAATGACCCTCATGAGTTCTAAATGTTGTTTCTGGAATTTCTTTAGTCTGCATTCTGATTTGATGATATCCTGAATGAAGATCCAACTTGGTGAAGTAAATTGATCCATGCAATTCATACAATAATTCATGAATGATAGGAATGGGAAATTTATCTTTAATACTGAGCTTGTTGAGCTCCCTATAATCTAGACACAAGCGCCATGATCCATCCTTTTTGTGAATCAATACTACTGGAGCAGAGAAAGAACTTTGACTAGGTTGAATTATACCAGCCTCTAGAATTTTTGCAAACATACGCTCAATTTCACTCTTTTGGGCATAGGGATATCTGTAACACCTGATGTTTGGAGGAACACTTTATGGAATCAAATGAATAGCATGATCATGATCATGAATAAGTGGGAGGTGATTGGGAGTCTTAAATACCTTGGAATGATTATCCAATACATTTTGGAGATCTGGATAAATAGATGATTTCATGTGGGAACCTCTAGTAAAAATAATTGTGCAAGTATGCCTTGTTGTTATTTCTTTAGAAGCTTTGTCATTCTGTTAGAGTTTATTATCTTTCCCGATTTCCCTGTGATACCCTTAAATTCAACTTCCTTCCCTTCTAAACAAAATTTCATGAAAAGTTCTTGAAAATTAAAAGCTATTGTACCCAAGGATGTTATCCATTGGACTCCTAGTACAACATCAGCGCATCCATTTGAATGGAAAGCATTGGGTTATTCAATACATACTCTCCCATAGATAGCTTGATATTATGGTACTTCCTTGAATAATTTATGGTTCCTCCACTTGCAACCATCACTTGACACACTGGTGCTAGATATAGGAAGCAATTCAATTCCTTGAATGTCTTACAATGAATAAAATTATGGGTACTACCCAAATCAATCAACACTATTACCTTTTTATTCTTGATATGACCTTCTATCTTGATATTTTGAGGAGTGGTAATTATAGCCAATGCATTACAAGATATAGTTGGATCCATTTCTTCTTTCTCTAGGGTTTGTTCCTAGTGTATATCCTCTTCTTTTGATGTTTCTTGTTCTTTTTCTTCCTCCTCTTCACAATCTATGTAAAATAATTTATTCTCACCACACTTATGATCTTTAGTGTATTTTCTATCACAACTATAACAAAGCCCTTTTTCTCTTTTTCTTTCCAATTTTTTATGGTGTCAACCTTGCAGGTTGTGGATGGCTATGGGTAACAACACTTCCATTTTAATGATTATGAGTGGTAGGCTTCCTTGTTGCCATAGTTTTTCTTACCAACCTGAATGCCTTCTCCAATGAATTAGGTTCCCAAAGGCGAACATCATGTTGGATGTTATCCTTTAATGTCCCTATGAACACATCAATCCTATGCTCCTCTAGAATATCTCTTACCCTTATATTCAATTTTTGGAAGTCCTCAATGTGCTCCATCATTGAACCCTTTTGTTTGAGATTTATCAATCAGCTAAAAAAAGTTTTCGTTTTTGTATCCTCATAATGTGCTATCATTTCATATATAAAAATAACCCATGTGACAATTCCTTTACCAGAGCAAAGCCATTGATACCATACAAACTGATTTGGTTCCAAATATAAAGTTACAATTTGTACCTTTTCTGTGTTTTGCACATTATGGAGATCAAAAGATTGCTCCATCTGTAGTATCCATGTTACGAGATCCTTGCCATCAAACTTCCTCATATTGATCTTTGGAACATGGTGGTTCTTTGATCCAACATTAGAGTCTATGAAATATTGATTAAATTTTTTCTTTTCTCATCATGAGTTTCCTTTACTACCCTTTCACCATTAGTAAGCATTTCTTGTAGAAACTTTGTCAAATCTGTCTTCAAATCTTCCATCTTGTCTTCCACGCCTTTCTTTAAGTCATCCATATTAGCTTCCACATCGTCCATCTTAACATCCATGTCATTCATCTTAGCTTCTACCCTTTTCCTTAAACCATCCATCTTAGCTTCTATTACTTTTTGTGCGAGTGAATTTTGTTGCTCTTGGCCTCGTAATTTTGATATATCATGTTGCATTTCTTCCTCTTATTCATGAGTCATGCTAGAGCTTTCAGGTTTCTTTCTAGGTGTTTCCATTTTCTTTCTTCAGGGCATTAATTAATGATAATATTTCTTCACTATGCCCTTTGAATTCCTTCAAACTATTTTTTCAAACCAGACTTATGGAAAATTTTAAAACAAAACTAGACACCTTTTTTCACTTTGTAGAAGCTCAATATTGAATCTGATGTATCTCTGTAATTTTCAATCTCCAAGGTCTGTAATTTCTTGCTGTGGTAACCCTCTGAGTACTATTTCTAACACCACAAGTCTGATCAATATTGGATTCTCCAATGAAGAGTTATTCCAAATCTCTGACGATGACCTAATTATAGATAAGTTCAGTAGAGCGAGGTTGTACGAAGTGCCACGTGTCACATTTTTGACCTTAGGATCTAAAACTAATACACCGAAAACTATAGGCCATCCTCTTGTTGTAACCTCTTAGGAAAGTTCAATCTAATGCTCAAAAGAATCATTATGATGATTTTCCCCAGGTCACCTATTGAGATATAATTCAGGGTCCTACAAAAACCCTAACTTCCTTGTATCATATCTCGGAAAATATAGTGACACAAGATCTTACACTTGGACCCAAGGTTCAGGGAGATTTCAGCTAAAATTGTTTTTTTTTAGCTTTTGAAATGTTGCAGAAAAAAGTTATAGCGAAAATTTCACAATGACCTATTTGGAGACATGAAACCTTAGAATCCAAGCTCTGATACTAAATGTTATGAAACCATCTCACAAAAATATATAAAAGATAAATCAACGACTTAGAAATCAGCCTCTTCAAGGGGGAAACCTCCTTTATATTACACAAATGAACAATTCCTGGATGATACAAATGACACAACCTCCTTTCTATATATAGGAGTATAAGGGGTCACAATATAACCAAAGCCGACCTAACAATAATAATATAAGGGCACAAAAATAATAATAGTGGGCCTCTCTGGGGCACAATAATAACAATATGGGGACAATGGTGGCACAACAATAACAATAAGGGATACAATGAAAATAGTAATGGGGGAATCACTAGTATTATAGGGACCTAATAAAATGTCTCTCATAGTTCAGCTTCATACCAACATTAATGACATGATTTAATTCTTCAGCTACTTCTCCATAGCCTCTAAGCAGGGCCCTACATCTCTACAATGTATGCATAATCTATTTTACTCCTTTAATTGATCCAACATTATGGTAGGTTGGTTATGCTATCTACCACTGTGAAGGCATTGAGAGGAAGTTTTCATCATTCTCCTAGAGATGATACTTAGACAGAAGAATGAGGGTGGATCAAAATTCTCCATGAGATGATACCTATTTCTTATAGGCTTTGGTAATAAATTATGGATTGTGAGAATGCATAGGGGGTTATGGAATTTTTTCTTTGAAAAACCCTCAACTCTTTTACATCAAGTGACATTCACCTGATTTGGGATAATGGAATTTAATAATTATCAATAGCTTCATCCTCTCCTAAAGTTTGAGGAGTGCGGAGTGATGGATGTAGTTGATAATTCATGGCTTAAGATGAATTAGGTAGGATTACTAGTTGGATCTACCACCAATGCATCTTGAATGATTTTTATCAGCTATAATAATTTTAAGGTTCTCCCTCTAAGTGGCTTTATTAACTATCCAATCTACAATTTTATTGGTTGACCTTCTACTATGGACAAAAGAGATGTTCATCCTAGCCTTAGCTTGTTCAAGTTAGGTTATCCTATTTTTTATAAACTAATCACTTCAGTTTCCCATGGATTTTCCTACTAGAATGTCAATAAGTAATCTGGAGCCCTATTCAACCTATACTAAATAGATTCTATTCATGATGTAAAGCTTGATCATTTCTGTTAAAGCTCCAATATTTTTACATATATATGTTTATGTCACAATGTCCTTAGCAATCTATCCTTTCAGGGATAATGGTGAAGCTTATTTGATGTAATGCTTATTGTGTAATTTTGGAGAGATGGAAATTGGATCACATGCACCTTAGTTGCATTGAGAAAGAGTTGAGGTCCATGCTAATAGCTTGGACATGGGTTGGTATTGTAGTGTTTGTATGTCCATGTGATGTTAAATATAGACAATGCATTTACTGCATGAATATGATGTTCGCACACACCCATCTAGATTTAGGTTTGATATTGACCTCGGGGTTGCTAAGTTTGAGGATCCATCAAATGCACACAAATTACTAAGTTCTGAAATATAGAAATAGGGGATATACAACTTCAAGCTTCACAAACGAGGAAGTGCATCTCAGACCTGGATCTATATAAATTTGTGCTGGATGTAGGGGTATTAGCCAATGACATACATCAAAATTATTCATCCATTTAAGGGAGATGTTGGGTCTATTAATCATGAGGAGAAAGGAATGGATTTTGGAACCAAATGGAAAGAAGAGAAATTACAGAAAGACCATGAAGCAAGATTCCTATGAACTCTTTTCCAAGGATAAGTGTAACAAAATTAGAGCTTAAGGCTTTGAGAAGTCACCAAAATTTTGTTAATTCTTTGACCACACCTAAACAAGTTTGATTTTATAATGTGCCAATTTTTTTATAAAAGTTAACTCAAAATCTATTAAGGCATGATCCATTATTCTTTTGTAATGAAAACATCACTTCTTTTAGTTTTATTCAGTGATGAGTGCACTATGATTTTTGTTGACCTCGATGCTTATAATATTTGGGATATGTTTTCACATAGATCATTGCTTTCGGGGGCTATTTCACTAGGTTCCATTAAAAAAAATCTTAAAAAACTTGTGTCCTTACATATTTTTCCTTTAATCACACTATTATTTTCCTTGATAATTTGGGAGATTCTATTATGGGTTCTTCTACTTTAGGTGGCTTTGTGAAGAACTTTGTGTTTCTCTCCCCTTCCTTGAGACACTAAATTCTTGACTTATGCCTCCATAAATCTTCCTCCCTTTGATATATATTTTCTAATTTTACTTTAGAATATTTTCATAATCTAGTAAACCTTATTTTCTTCTATTTCATCATGGAGTTTATTCATCTGAACCCCAGGTTCTGATTTTTTATTGTGAATCTTTCTGAAATTCTTATTATCCCCTTCTTTTAATATTCTGAGGGTTTTTATGGAGAAAAACATTTTTGATCCCATGAACAATATTATTATTTCCTCGTCCCACCATTCCCACATTTGTATTTTCCAAATCAGGTCAGGTGAACAACATATTCACAAACTTGAAAGGGATATTTTCTGGTTTTCCCCGAGCTGATAATGCTTCCTTTAGATTAAAAGATTCAACTTCAAATCCTTAATCATGAAAATAATCACTTATCTGTAATATATTCAATATTTCCAACACAAAACCTTACCCTTTTCTTCTTTTATTCTCGGTATAATTAACATTCTTTGGTTCCACATATACCAAGGTATTCCTATTTAATGGAATGTGCTAATAATGCATTATTTTTTCTTGACAACCCTCCTTTCTTTATGAGCACCCCTAATAAAGTTCATGCCAAGGTCCATGGTAGGTTTGGGAGATTTTCCCTTTCCATTGCAAGAATATGCTATCAATTGGCTCCTAGAAGCACCAAATTAGGTCCATACACATTTGTCACGTAGCAACTAAGATCCCACACTCTACAGAAAGATAAGGTTATGTGATCGAAAACCTTCCTTGGAAAGAAACTCTATGTTACACCTAAGACATATCCATATTTATATTCCTCTCGATTTCCTATCTAATTTTTGTATATTCATATTGCCTATCTGCACACATAACTTTTCACAATATCCATTCTAAGTTTTAGTAGTTTTGTTTGATGAATAACTACAATATCAGTATTTTCTAAATGAACCTTGCACCTATGGATTCTTTTCAATTCATTTCCTATGTGATAGATATTCCAAGTCATAATATTAATAGCAAGGCCATCAAATAAATATTTTTAACTGGAGTTAGAAAACATGTTGAATTTTTGCGGGAAACATTAGGACCTCCCTTAGAGTTTGGAAGCGTTAATTTAAAAATGATCTTTAAAATAATGGAATCATTGGAAATATCGATTGGATAAGAATCAATATCTTTTCCATACATAGAATTTTGTTTACCTATGGATCAAACATGAGTATGAGCTTATCAGAAATTTGTGCCCACTCCCATGTTCTACAATTTGTGAAAGAGGGGAAACCAAGATACATTGTTGGTAAATCATTCTTTTGGAGACACATAATTTCGTCAATATTTATCTGAATTCTTTGGTTGGCTATGATCCTAAAAACCTTTGATTTTCACAGAATTTATTTTTACCAGATGCATATTTGAAAGTCTATAGAATTCTTAGTATGTTTCTTTCCTCCCAAAAATTTGTCTTCTCTTGGTAGTATGGTATATCCAAGAATTGAGCATGAGTCACGGGCTTTATTTTGAAGGAAACCTTAAAGACTTAGCTCTCCCTAGTTCTATTGCTTTTGTGATAAGGCCTTTCCTAGGGCATCTATCAAGATTATAAACAAAGAAGGATAATGGACAATCATGGTTTAGACTTCTTGATTGTTTCAAATATTTGGAAGGTCCTATAGTTATGAGAACATTAAAAGATGCAGTTGATAAGTACTCAAGCACCTAGTTCAACCACTCTAAATAAAAATCAAATTTTAGAAAATTTACCCTTAGAAAATCCCACTTCTATGTCATATGCCTTGGCCAGGTCCATTTTCAATAACATGTCACTTTCTTTCTTGATCTTGATAGAATGGCCAGATTCTTGTACCAGAAATAGACTGTCCATGATTATCTCCCTCCAACAAAACCTCCCTAATACACCAATATCAAAATTCTCATGATTGGCTTCAACCTTGTTTCTATCATCTTTCTCATGGTTTTATATGTGATGTGATACACATGGAAATGGCCTAAAATAGTAAAATGTTATTGTCATTCCTTTGTATGTATTGTGTATTGGGTCTCTAACACATAAAAATGTGGCAGTGTTGTTGTTTGGGGGTTTAGATGTATTGATTTCAAGAAATTTAGGATATACTGATTGTAGTCTATGTATAAGAGGACAAGGTTGTCTCTATGTAACAAAGATAGAGAGATAATTTGCTCAGAGGAGCCTTAGTATTCTCGTGGCATTAATCATTGGATGGAAGCCATGGTTTTGACCTATGTGTTGCATTAAATATTAGATGAAGATCCAATAAATGAAGAGATTGTGTTTATGATGCCACAGGTTGTGTATTCATGCTCATTTCTGATATACTAGAATTAGATGTTAAATCTATCATGAATCCTCCAATTATAATGTTGTGTGGTAGAATGTTTTTCTTAGTCGTTAATAACACTTTTTTAGATCTTGAGAAGTATTACTGGACTTACTTGTGGGCTAGAATAAGGTGTGTAAATCTACACATGTGCAGAATAGAGGTTTGTTCATCATTTTGGTAAACGTATTGCCTCTAACAGCCAACATCCATTTGGAGTCATTTCTAGATTTGTGTAGTGTACAGTTAGAAAAGCTGCATCAGTTTTGATATTAGAGCAACCCAAAAAACATCATAGAGGGGAATCCATTTGAACTAGGAAAGGAGAAGAATGAGTAATGTTGTACTTAGAATGATGCAGATGAATCACTATGAAGATGAATGGTAATTGAAGCCCAATTCCAACATGATGAGTCAGAAGATGAACAAGAGAATGTGAGAATCACTGGTGGAGGTGTTGATCCCACATAAAGTTAGCATCCTTGGGCTCATGTAATTAGTATCAAAATATTATCTTCTGATCTGCATTTCTTGTTGTTTAGTTAATTTTCTTAGTAAGAGTAATAAAGAATTTTCCACTTCTACAAAACTTCTGTGGATGTTGGGTCCCTATAATACTAGTGATTACCCCATTACTATTGTAGTTATACCCCTTATTTATATTGTTGTGCCCCTATTACCCCCATGTTGTTATTTCTGTGCCCCATAGAATCCCTCTATTGTTATTTTTGTGGCTTTATATTATTATTGTTAGGTCGGCTGGATTATATTGTGACTCCTTAGACTCCTATATATAGAAAGGAGGTTTTGTCATTTGAATCATCCAAGAATTGTTCATTTATGTAATGTAAAGGAGGTTGACCCCTCGAAGAGGCTGAATTCTAAGGTGTTGATCTATCTTTTCTATCTTTTCTTGAGCTGGTTCCATAACATTTGGTATCAGAGCTTTGGATTCTAGGGTTTCGCTGCTCCAAATAGGTCATCGTGGCATTTTCGCTATAACGTTTTTCTGTGACGTTTCAGAAGTCGAAAAAAAAACCCATTTGAGAAGAAATCATGCTGAAGCTTGGGTCCGAATTTAAGAGCTTTTCGTTGTGATATATGTGGAGATATGATCTGAGGAACTTGGTCTTTTTGCACACTCCTGAATTACATTCAAAACAGGTGACCTGGGGAAAATCGTCATAACTTTCTCTTTGGGGATCAGATTGAAATTTCGTAAGATGGTACAGAAAGAGAACGGACTGTAGTTTCTTGTATACATGCTTTAGATCCAAAGGTTGAAACAGTGACTCGTGGCACGTCGTACAAGTTCGCTCTACTGAAATAGTCTATAAGCAAGTCACTGTGGGAGATTTCACATAACTCTTCCTTGGAGAATCCAATTTGGATCAGACTTGTGAAATTAGAAATAGGACACAGAGGGCTACTACAAGTTGCAATTTTAGAACTGGATGATCCGAAATTGCAGAGATACATCAGATTCAATATCAGGCTTCTACAAAGTGAAAAAAGGTGTGTAGTTTTTTTAAAATTTTTGCGTAAGCTTGGTTTAACAGAATTCAAAGGGCATAGTAAAGCATTATTATCGGTAACTGATGCCCCGAGGAAAGAAAATGCAAACAAATAGTAAGGAACCTGAAAGCTCTAGCATGACTCATAAAGAAGAGGAAGAAATGCTACATGATATATCAAAATTACAAGAACAAGTGCAACAAATGTCACGCTCACAAAAGCTAACAGAAGCTAAGATAAATGGCGTGGAATCTAAGATAAATGGTGTGGAATCTAAGATAAATGGCATGGAAGCTAAGATGGATGATTCAAAGACAGATTTTAAGAGAGACATGGCAGATTTGAAGACAGATTTGAAGACAGACATGGCAGATTTGAAGACAGATTTGACAAATTTTCTACAAGAAATACTTACTAATGGTGAAAAGGTTGTAAAGGAAACTCATGATGTGAACAAAAGTAATGTTAATCATGATTCCATAGACTCTAATGTTGGATCGAAGACCCACCATATTCCAAAAATCAATATGAGGAAGTTTGATGGCAAGGATCCCGCCACATGGATATTACAGATGGAGCAGTTCTTCGATCTCAATAATGTGCAAAACACACAAAAGGTACGTATGGCAACTATATATTTGGAACCAAATCAGTTTGTATGGTATCAATGGCTTTGCTCTCGTAAACAATTTATCACTTGGGAAATTTTTACGGAAGAATTGATAGCACATTATGAAGATATAAAAAGCAACACTTTTTTTAGCCAATTGATAAGTCTCAAACAAAAGGGTTCAATAATGGAGCACATTGAGGAGTTCCAAAAATTGAACATAAGGGTAAAAGATATTCCAGAGGAGCATAGGATTGATGTGTTCATAGGGTCTTTAAAGGATAATATCCAACATGATGTTGGCCTTTGGGAACCTGATTCATTAGAGAAGGCATTCAGGTTAGCAAGAAAAATGGAAAGAAAAATTATGGCAACCAGGAAGCATACCACTCACAACTATAAAGACGGAAGTGTTGTTGCCCCTAGTCTTCCACAACCTATAAGGTTGACACCACAACAATTGGAAGAAAAAAGAGCAAAAGGGCTTTGTTACAGTTGTGATAGCAAATACACTAAAGGTCATAAGTGTGCTGAGAAGAAATTATTCTACATAGATTGTGAAGAGGAAGAAAAAAAGGAGCAAGAAAGGTCAAAAGAAGAGGATATACTCCAGGAACAAAGCCTAGATGAAGAACAAATAAATCCGACCATATCTTGTAATGCATTGGTAGGAATTACCACTCCTCAAACCATCAAGATAGAAGGACAAATCAAGAAGAAAAAGGTAATAGTGTTGATTGATTCAGGAAGCACCCACAATTTTATTCATTGTAGGGTAGCAAAAGAATTGAATTGCTTCCTATATCCAGCACCATAGTGTCAAGTGATGATTGCAAATGGAGGAACAATAAATTGCTCTGGAATGTGCCATAATATCAAGCTATCCATGGGAGAATATGTATTGACTAGCCCAATGCTTTCCATTCCAATGGGAGGTGCTGATGTTGTACTAGGAGTCCAATGGCTACAATCCTTGGGTACAATAGCTTTTAATTTTCAAGAACTTTTCATCAAATTTTCTATGGAAGGAAAGGAAGTTGAATTAAGGGGTATTGCAGGGAAACCAAGAAAGATAATCAACTCTAATGGTATGACAAAGCTTCTAAAAAAGGAGCAAAGAGGTGTAATTGCACAATTATGTTCGCTAGATGTTTCCACATTGGAATCATCTATTTCTCCAGATCTCCAAAAATTCCTGGACAATCATTCCAAGGTATTTGAGACTCCCAAAGGTCTCCCACCTATGCATGACCATGATCATGCTATTCATCTGATTCCAGGAAGTGTTCCTCCAAACATCAGGCCATACAGATATCCCTATGTCCAAAAAAGTGAAATTGAACGTATGGTTGCAGAAATGCTAGAGGCTGGTATAATTCAACCAAGTCAAAGTTCTTTCTCTACTCCAGTAGTATTGGTGCACAAGAAGGATGGATCATGGCGCATGTGTTTGGATTATAGGGAGCTCAACAAGCTCACTATTAAAGATAAGTTCCCCATTCCTGTCATTGATGAATTACTGGATGAATTGCATGGATCAATTTACTTCACCAAGTTGGATCTTCATTCGGGATATCATCAAATCAGAATGAAGATTGAAGACATTCCGAAAACAACATTTAGAACTCATGAGGGTCATTATGAATTTTTGGTCATGCCTTTTGGCCTTACCAATGCACCTTCAACATTTCAAGGTTTGATGAATTCAATTTTCAAACCATTCCTTAGAAAATTTGTGTTAGTATTTTTTGATGATATACTAATCTACAGCAAGTCTTGGAAGGATCATGTTGAACATGTTGACAGGGTGCTACAACTATTGGAGGAGAAACAATTATATGCAAAAAGATCCAAATGTTTCTTTGGAGTCCAGGAGGTGGAATATTTGGGTCATATTGTATCTCATGAAGGAGTTAAGGTAGACCCTAGCAAAATTAAAGCCATTAAGGAATGGAAAATCCCCACATCCATAAAGCATCTGCGAGGATTTCTTGGGTTGACAGGGTATTATCGCAAGTTTGTTAAGAATTATGGGAGAATAGCAGCACCTCTAACAACATTATTGAAGAAAGATGCATTTTCATGGACTCCGGAAGCAACAAAGGCCTTTGAACATCTTAAAGAGGCAATGTGCCAAGCACCGGTCTTAGCTACACCAGACTTCACAAAAACCTTTATTGTGGAATGTGATGCTTCAGGAAATGGAATTGGTGTTGTTCTAATGCAAGATGAAAGACCCATTGCTTTTGAAAGTCGTCCAATCAAGGGAAAGTTTTTAAGCAAAGCTATTTATGAGAAGGAAATGTTGGCAATACTCCATGCACTTAAGAAATGGCGACCCTACCTAATGGGAAGACACTTCAAGGTAAAAACGGATCATGATAGCCTTAAATACTTTTTAGAACAAAGATTATCCTCTGAAGAGCAACAAAAGTGGGTCACAAAGATGTTGGGTTATGACTTTGAAATCATCTACAAAAAAGGGAAGCAAAATGTGGTGGCAGATGCACTCTCAAGAAAGGATGAGGATGTGGAAGCATTGTTGTGCGCCATTTCTATTATCCAACCAGATTGGATAAACGAAGCAAGGGAGGAATGGAAGAATGATGAAGAAGTGTGGGCACTTATTCGAAAGCTACAACAAGATTCCAGTACGTCTGATACATTTAGCTGGAAAAATGATTCGTTATGGTACAAAGATCGCTTATACCTCTGTAAGAATTCCCAGCTAAAACAAAAGATTCTTATGGAATTGCACACTTCCCCCTTAGGAGGGCACTCAGGATTTTTAAAAACTTACCACAGGGTTAAGAAGGAATTTTTTTGGGATGGCCTTAAATCAGATATTCAAAAGTTTGTGGCAGAATGTTTGGTTTGCCAACAAAATAAAGTTGAAACAATTAAGACACCGGGTCTATTACAACCTTTATCCATTCCAAGCCAACGTTGGGAGGAGGTTTCAATGGATTTTATCACAGGTTTACCCAAGTCTGAGGGAAAGAGTGTCATCATGGTGGTAGTTGACAGACTTACCAAGTATGCACACTTTTGTGCATTATCACATCCATTTAAAGCCAGTACAGTTTCTACTGCATTTATGGAAACAATTCAAAAGCTACATGGAAACCCAAAGATTATTGTAAGTGACAGAGATCCCATTTTCACTGGAAATTTTTGGACAGAATTATTTTCTTGTCTTGGTACTCAGTTAGCTCATAGCTCATCTTATCATCCTCAATCTGATGGGCAAACTGAGATAGTAAACAAATGTTTGGAAGGATATCTTCGTTGCTTTGTATCTGATAAACAGACACAATGGGTCAAATGGTTGCCTCTGGCTGAATGGTGGTATAACACTTCCTTCCATACAACAACAAAAATGACCCCATTTATGGCACTTTATGGGTATCAACCACCATCCATCACATCATATTTAAGAGAAAATTCTAAGGTTCAGGCAGTGGAACATCACATCGAACATCAACAACAAGTCCTCCAACTCTTAAAGGATAACCTCGTGTTGGCACAAAATAGAATGAAACAACAGGCAGATCAACATCGCAGTGAAAGAAGTTTTGATGTAGGTGATTGGGTATTCCTACGGCTACAACCATATAAGCAAATGTCCCTAAAGCAAGCTAAGAAGGATAATAAATTATCACCAAAGTATTATGGTCCGTACAAGGTGTTGCAAAAGATTGGTACTATGGCATACAAATTGGAGCTTCCTGCAGCTTCTCGATTGCACCCAGTTTTCCATGTTTCATGTTTAAAGAAGTTTATAGGCGACAAGCTCCCAGTTCAAACAATATTGCCAGAACTTGACGAGGAAGGAAAAATTATATTGGAACCGGAAGCAATCACAGAAACAAGAACTCGACAGCTACGAAATCGATCAATTTCAGAGTATCTTATCAAGTGGAAGAACTTATCCGCTGAAGATTCCACATGGGAGGATGAGAATTTTATGCAGAAGTATCCAGAACTACTCAAGCGTTGAGGACAACACTTTTTTGAAGAAGAGGGGCATGTTTGGTCCCTATAATACTAGTGATTACCCCATTACTATTGTAGTTATACCCCTTATTTATATTATTGTGCCCCTATTACCCCCATGTTGTTATTTCTGTGCCCCATATAATCCCTCTATTGTTATTTTTGTGGCTTTATATTATTATTGTTAGGTCGGCTGGATTATATTGTGACTCCTTAGACTCCTATATAAAGAAAGGAGGTTTTGTCATTTGAATCATCCAAGAATTGTTCATTTATGTAATGTAAAGGAGGTTGCCCCCCTCAAAGAGGCTGAATTCTAAGGCGTTGATCTTTCTTTTCTATCTTTTCTTGAGTTGGTTCCATAACAGTGGATCCATGCATTTCCACAGAATTGACACATTGTTATAGAATTGATGCATTTCTATGGAATTGCTAAAGAAAAATGCATGGGAATTAATTGGGACAGTAAAAGGGAGATTCACCATGCACTACCCCTGGGAGTTGATTGAGACGACTCAGGAGGAGGTGAAGTTCCACTAAGATTTTTGGACTACTGCATGAAATTAACCATTTGAGGGTTAGTTGTAAATCTAGTGAATTAACTAAAGAGAGTTTAGTTCCAACAATTTGCAATGGGAGAAGAGAAGGTTCATCTCCAATTCTGAAATAGGAGAGAAGGTTTAGCTCCAGTTATATAATAGAAGAATGGGTTTAGCTCCAATGAACTAAAATACGAAGAAGAGAATGAATACCAGCTCATGTTTAGGGAAGTCTAAGACTAATTGGCAGTTTGATCATGCTAGTCTAAAACAATATGAATTGTGGAGAGACTACAACCTCCAGATTTCATTTGAAAATCGCAAATCGACATATTATTCAATAAGGGGTTAGGCTTTCCATTTGTTTTATGTTATTTCCATTATTAATTATATCATATTTAGTTTTGTATCATATGTATATTGTGACTACTTAAGTACACTACTTTGTGGTCATTGCACTCTATGAGTGCAAATATAGTTCTATAGCTATATTAGGGAATTATAGAACCATATCATGCCCAAAGTGGTATTATAGCAAGGTTTAATGCTGGTGGAAAATTTGCTGAATTATTAGAACTAATTCTCTCTTGAAAGTTGGTTTCCACAATATCAATTATTGTGCAACCTTGGTAGCAAGGAAATAGGTAGAGGTTTGTTTCAACTTGAATTGACTGGAAGAAGAGTGGTGGGAGGTAGTGTAGAAATAAAATGAGTTCCTAACAGATATAAATATTATGCCCTCTTTATCCTTAGGGACTCCACCAACCCTTTCCAACCGAAGGTTACATCTAGTTTCTATGTTAAAGTGAAGTTTAATCATCTCATCCTTAGGAGGGATCCGAGTCACTTGAGGATTTGGAGTATCCTTTATTTTTTCTCCTTTAATGGGACAAATTTTAATAATTTTTACATTAATCGGTCATTAGCTTATGAAACTAAGAGACAGTGTATAAGTTTCTCATCAAAATGCTTTCCTGCATTGTGGTTATCCAGTAGAAAGTTAAAAGTAGCATATAAGATGTTTATTTAGGATAGATAGTAGCTTCATATGTTTCGAACAATCATTTTTTGTGAAACGAGATAATACTATATGCTATTGCACAAACTTCTTTATGATGAAAACTTTCAACTACAACCGCATACCCTTATTTTTCATATGAAGATATCATAATATTCATTGAATCCTATCCCTTGTTATGTTTCCTTTATATATATTCAATTATGTAGAGGTAGAGACTATTTCTATGGAAAGATGTAGAATTAGTATATAAGACAACATAGGAAGCGTATAAAGTGTTTATTTGGATAAAAAAGAAACTTCATATATTATTCAATAATTTTTTTAAGATGAGATAGTATTATATACCATGACATAGTCTTCTTTATGATGAAAAGATCTAATTTTAAATCCGCATCCTTCTCATATGAAAGTAGCCTAGTATTGGGGTGAATCACTCAGTGGTTTCCCCTTCTTACATTGTCAGCACATATTGAAGAACTATCTAGAGGTTGAGATTGGTTCTATGATAATATGTAGAATCTATATATAATAGGGTATATGGTAGTTAATTTCATGGGAACCACCCCATCCCATTCCCCCAAAAAAGGAAAAACACCCCTTCCTCCTAGCCATTCCAGATTTGTTAGTGACCTCATTCGAGTGACAATTTTCTGGGTGGTTGTATTTCCAATATGGAAATGGGCCAAAATCTAAGTTGTATGAGTTTCTGGAATGAGGGAATGTTAGTGACATGGGTATGAGTGTATGGAATATTTAGAGGCTTTTCCTAAATTTCAAGGGAATGGAAGGTTGGAAGTGGAAATATATATATATATATATATATATATATATATATATATATATATATATATATATATATATATATATATATATATATATATATATATATATATAATATATATATATCTATATATGATCTAGATTTAAATAGGAATGAAACAAATTATAGATATAACCATAAATACAGAGATGCAGCAAAAATGACACTTCATTTCGTTAATAGAAAAATACTGAAGTATTCTTACAAACATAATGGAAATAAGACTATCTCGAGCGATGGTAGCTTATCCCTAAGAAGAGATGTGGTGGCTACATGCCTCTGAACTGAGTTACATTGAGGCTTAAAGGCCTATTTATTATTGAGAAACAATGGAAAACCCTAGACATCCAAAAACCTAACCCTAGGAGATGAAGCGCCAAAACGATGGGCCCTATTTGGGTAAATTGGTACATCAACTTCCCAAGGTGGTAACTTTGGCGTACAATCTCTGTTTTTCTATCTTAATACCTCGTTTCAAAGATCCCAAAGACAATGTCAAAGACAAATAGGAAAGCTAGTTTAGGGCATTTTCAGTCTGTCAAGTTTCCCTAAAAACGTTGTTTAGAGCGTCAAAATGGCTTCGAAAGTTCAGGACCCAAAAATCTACCAAAAATAGTAAATTGTGTTATAATTAAGGAAACTGAAAGAGACAGTGTTTAGGGTTCAAGAGGAACAGGTGGGTGGTCACCAATATCCACCTTGATCATTACTCCTCCCTTAGGAAGCAATGGTGCCGATTGCGTTGAGTGCCTCCATGACATGAGGAAATTTTTGTTGAACCTGGTCCCTAGTGAGATGTTCTGCAATCTCTAATGTGTCTAGTAATGGTGGGAAGCAACGTTGAGGGTGGTGAAAAACAAGGAATGGAGGAATGTTTTACTCTAAATCATTGTTTCACACAACCTTGGTAATGGTGTAAGGACGATATTTGAGTGGTCTGAGTTCGCGATAAGCTCTTGTAAGGCGTTATTTTTGCAAATGCAACCATACTTTGTTTCCCACCTAAAGCTTGTGTGGCACCTAATGTTGATCATGTCGCTGCTTGTACTTGTCATTTTCCACAATGGAGTAGTGATATATCGGCCCGTTGGGTAGAGGTGCTCCAAGAGTCACATCGAATGAATGCTTGACCTAACAGTGCAACAGTACCCCTGTGGATGAGGAGAAGATGTCCCTGTATTCTTTCATGACCATATCCACCTGCTCCTGCTGTGTGGAGGAACCCTTCCCGGGGGCCATGGATGTGGCTACAATCTTCCCCTTACTTTGAGAGTGAACCAAAATGGAAGTAAATTTCCTGGTCTAGGAGATGATCTTGTTGCATTTTTTGGCAGAGATTAAGGAGGTGGTGGTAGGTGGGGCTACCTCTGGTATCTTGTATAACGTATTACCCAAAGAAATAATCATAGAGCAAGGTTTAGACTCATATGTATCATGTAACTTCCACAAGTATGGTTGTCTGAATAATACATCAGAAATGTTGATAGGAGAAACATCACACAATACCTCATCTATGAAGGGCTTGATGTTGTAGGGAAGGTGACACTACTGGCTAAATCGGAGATCTCGTCCTCGGTGAAGCCACTTGATGTTGTATGGCTATGGGTGCGTTATGGTTAGTAGGCCATCCACTTCACAACCTCTATTGAAATGAGGTTCTTTTATCTCCCACTATGAACAATGAATTGTAGTGGCGATCCCTTCACCCACATTTGTGAGTGGAAAAGATGCTACCCCTCCTCTGGATCATCGGGCCAATTATTTTGGATCTTAATGGTTGCAAAAGTGGCGCTGGACTCCACTTTAATAATCTAATTCCCTTTTTCATTCATCTTGTTGGGTTTTGACTCAGGATTAGAACATGCATTTGATTCTGAAGCATTCAACTCGGCCACCAACAACTACTTGGCTTGACACTCACTTGTGTTATGAGTGGGGCTCTTATGGAACTCACACCACTTTCATGTGTCCTTTGTTGACTTCGTGGTGGTGTTCTTTTCTTGTAGCTTCGACGAGTTGTCTTCAGTCACCCCTCCTTGGCTTTGTCCTTTATTCTTCAGATTCGCAGATCCAAAGTCTTGCTTCTCTTATTTAAACTTCTACTCGATCTTGACAGCATATCGGTATGCCATGCCAAGCAAGGATATGTCCAGGAACTCCATCTCATCCTGGATGTACCTATGTAGGTAGCCAGGATATTTGAGTACCAAATTCCACTTTGAATCCTTGATACCCAACTTTGTACGAAGGGTATTAAAAATATTGGTAAACTATGGCATGTCTTGGTCCCTTCCCTACTACAACGTTGTCCACTTTATGTATTTATCCTCATAGCTTCGGACAAGGTAGTACTTCTCCTTAATGGCATCCCAAAATGAATTCCAAGTGGGTGTGGCTGAAAACAATGAGGTCATACTTTCATCCTTCTGCTCGCAGTAGGTTTCCCACCAGTCCTTGACATGGGTGACAGCTTTAAGAAGTGCAAAAATGATATTTTCCCCGCTGGAAAAATGATGAACAAAAAAATATCCTTCTAGTAGATTTAACCATTTATCTACAACATCTGCATCTATCTGACCCTCAAATATGGGAATGTCAAAATTAACTTGTACCTTAAAGTGTGTGGTGCAACCAAAGTAGCCGCTAGAAGTCGATGTGTTGTCCCTGAGTAGTCCTTGAATAATTTGAGTAAAGTTGTCCATCATCGCATTCCTTTGTCACTCAGGGGCTTCTTTGAGAAATATTTTGATAGGATCCCCTTCCCCCTCATCTTTCTTTTCATCTACCATGGGAGGCTCTTGGGATTTTCGAGGTTGATCTTGCAAGGTTCAACCAGATCGATCCCTAACTCCTTATATCCTGACCTTGTTGTGCACATGCAAAGAAAAACAGAGAAAGAGCAAACCCCTCTGATACCACTGATCTAGATTTAAACATGAATGCAACAAATTATAGATATAACCATAAATACAGAGATGCAACAGAAATAACACTTTATTTCATTAATAGAGAAATATTGAAGTATGCTTACAAACAAAATGGAAATAAGACTAGCTCGGGCGATGGTAGCTTATGTCTGAGAAGAGATGTGGTGGCTATATGCCTCTAAATTGAGTTACATTGAGTATCAAAGGTCTATTTATTATTGTGAAACAATAGAAAAATCTAAACAACCAAAAACATAACCCTAGGAGATGAAGCGCCAAAACTGTGTGACCCATTTGGGTAAATCAGGACATCAAATTCCCGGAGTCATATCTTTGGCATATGATCTTCATTTGGCTATCATAATACCTCGTTTTGAAGATCTTGAAGAGAAGGCTAAAAGCAAAGAGACAAGCTAGATTAGGGTGGTTTTGGTCTCTCCATTTTCTCTAAAAACGTCGTTTAGGTCCTCAAAACAAGTCTAGAAGTTTAGGACCCAAAAAACGACCAAAAATAGTAAACTATGCTACAATTAAGGAAACCAAAAAACTAAAAGAGATAGCGTTGGGGGTCTAAGAGGAATAGGCAGGTGGCCACAAATATCCACCTCGATCAATATATATATATATATATATATATATATATATATATATATATATATATATATATATATATATATATATATATATATTACTTTTTTTAAATACAAAAAAAATTCCAAAAAATACGAAAGAAATTCAAAAATACATAGGAACATATCTTTCCCATGTATATACCTTACATTAGGGACACTTTGAGGTCTAAAATGGGGCTCCTAAGGAAATTATAAGATAATAGTGGAAATAATAAAGAAAGATTATATCACATCATCAAATTTTAGAGGGAAAAAATTAAAAAACTATTTTTTCAACTTATCTCCCTATGTAATTACTCAAATTTCGAGCAACAACACTTGTTGGATGCAAAATTTGATTCATCATACAAGAAGTACTCATGTTACATATGTTTTATGAATTTTTCTACATGAAAAATGAGAAATACATGAAAAATGTGATTGCAATCACATTTTTTCATGTATTTCTCAATTTTCATCTAGCGAGTTTCATTGAAAGTATGCAACATGGGTACTGCTTGGATGAGGAATCAAATTTTTCATCCAGCAAGTACCTCCACTCGAAATTTGAGTAAAACCTTAGGGAGGTAAGTTGAAAACACAAGTTGAAAAGGTAATTTTATTATTTTTTAAACCTTTCACTCTTTTACTCCAAAAAGGGTGAATCATCCCCCACGGTTGACATCATCATCTTGAATCCTATTGGTTCTTATAATGTTTATTTTGGTTGTACCTTTTTCTTAGGAGGCCAATTTTAGACCTCGAAATTCCCTTAATGTTACATCTTTTTTCCTAACGTAAAATTATAATTTCCATTAAGTGTAGTGTAAATTACATTTTTACATATGCACGTTGTGCATGCAAAAAAATTATTTTGTTAGAAAATAGTTAGTCATCAAAAAATAAAAATAGGGATTTAATGCCCATATCATGTCCCATCGCATAAAATGTCCATAGATAAATACATATCAACCTATTAGATATTAATAACATTCATAATTACATAAAGTATTAGAGTATTAATAGGTGTGGACAAGTTAGTAATGATGAAGTGTTAGAAGAACCAAGTAAAGAGAAGAACGAAGTTATAAGTTATTTGATGTTAGCAATGGAAGTTGTAGAAAAATGAAGGTAAATTGTAAACATTTCTAAGATTGAAACTGGAGTTAGATTTCACTAGTTTCAAGAAGGGAAAAACCTCATCCTTCATATGGCGCATCCAACAAAATTTGTTCCAATAACAATAGGAGACCTAGTGGCTAAATTTGTAAGCAACGAAGGAATACCACATGTGGTATCAAGCAATACAAAATGTAGATAGCAGTACCATTAGATTATTGATATTCCATAAAGAAGAGTGCATGATTACCTCTACAGTGATGATTTCACTCATTTATATGATGGCATGAGGTGATACTATATGACTTCATGAATCCATAATACTTCTAAGCAGTGAACATGTCCAATGAAGTAGGGAAGACCTAATTCCATTCATAAGCAAACTCTCTACAACACCTTGCAAACGAGTCTGCATATAATCAATATCATTTTTCAGTGAGAAATATTCCTAACACAATATTCCATGAACTGGGCACTGGATTACTTATTCAGCAGAAAGTATTTTTTCCATGCAGACATCAGTGTCAATGACAAGAAAAATATTTATGAAATCATACTAGGAAATGGGAAAACAAATAGTAGAACATTGCCTAGACCTGAAACATTCAGAAAAAGGCAGAGTAATACGAGGCACCATGCTAAAAATAAAACTGAAATTAAAAGGAATAATTAAAAAAAACTGTGATTTGAGACGTCCAAAAATGTTAAAAAACAATCAACATTTGTGGCAT
Organism: Pinus tabuliformis; assembly: GCA_031772625.1. Taxonomy (NCBI): domain Eukaryota; kingdom Viridiplantae; phylum Streptophyta; class Pinopsida; order Pinales; family Pinaceae; genus Pinus; species Pinus tabuliformis. The sequence continues at coordinate 1,103,867,709 of CM062804.1, read as the reverse complement.
CAGAAGGCACCTCTTTGGGTAGCAGAGGTGTAGGTGCAATGTGAAAAAAGATTATAATGTTTGAGATACAACACACAAGTAGAAGTTCAAAATTATAGAGACATTAAAAGGTTGATATCTTGGGTCTCTTCTCATCCTTCCTATTGGGGAGATCGACAAATACCATTGCCACTAGTTTAATGATGCTAAAACAGACAATAGTTTCACAGGTTCTTAGAGCACTAGAGGGACCAGCTCCATACATTTCTAGAGAAAAATGCTCCTGACATGTCTGGCTACATCTCAGTCCCATAGGAGTGGCCAGAGACCTATTAAGAGTTTCTTCCTTTTGACCACATATGCTAGGAGTATTCCTTGCTGATACACCCCCGCCAGGATCATATGATTGGATCCACTGTTGTCCCTAGGCAACTTTGATAGTGCACCTGTAACCATTTTGCCTTCCTTTCCATCATTCATTAGACTCAGGAGCCCCTAACATATCTAGCTCCATTGTAATACCTTACCATCTCACTCACTGGTTTCTTTTTAGCAGGCCATTGAGTATTTTGTATTATACCTCAGTCTCTTATCTATGTGTTGCAACAACATTACCACTAATTTCTTTCTCTCTATATGTTATTCTTATCATTTTTTCTAGAATGTGCACTTGCAATCTTACATTATAGTCATATTAACTGCACTCTTCTTAAGTCCTATTGACCTACTTTTGTGATTATCAGTAGGAAATTAATAAATTTACTTAGAGGGTTCAGTGACAACAATTGTAGGTAGCATTTAAATTCCCAATAGTGGTGTCACATGTAGGGATATGCAAGTAATCAGTGTCCAAACTATCCCTAAGGTTTTTATTGTGCAAGAAGCACCTAAAAGAGGTGTGAATCTCATAATGGAGTAGCTAGAATGTTTTGGATGATCTCAAAGACATTAGTGGGAATTTAAAAATATTTCATTATTGCTCCGAAGCCCATGGGTATGAGTTCCCTGAAACCTGAAAGTAGTTCTTATGTAATCATGGTTGTAAATTTGTAATCATAAATCTACTTGCATTTTGTAGGAAGTACAATAGATATATCCAATTATAAGTTTTTATTTTCCATTGTTTCCTTAATTTAGGCCCTCCAATTATAGGGATGCTAGTATTAAAATTTAATTAGATATGATAGACATTATCTTCCATGCATGAGTGCAATGATTTCATAATTTACTTACATACATTGTACTTATGGATATATAGGTCAATTTTTACACTTGGTCATTAGTTCATATGTTAGTGTGTCACTCTCTTAGATCAATATTGTGTGATTTAATTTCCAATTAAATCTCTGTCAATAATTGTCAACCCGTGGTTCGTAGAACTGACAAGGTATGTTTGTACTATATGTACTAGGTGATTTTCTATCATAATAGATTAATCTAATGCAATTAAAACTAATTACAAAACAAACTAAATCAATCTAATCCAAACCAAACCAAACATAAAGAAATCGAAATCACACTTGCATAAATGAAATCACACTTACTTGAAAATGAAATCACACCACACTTGCATAAATGAAAATAACACCACACTTTCATAATTGAAATCACACTTTCTGAATTGAAATCACACCTCTTGCATAAATGAAATCACACCACACTTGCATAATTGAAATCATACCACACTTCCATAACTGAAATCACACTTGCTGGAAAGTAAATCACACTTGCTGAAATGAAATCACACTTGCTGAAAGGAAGACCACACTTGCATGAAAATAAATGAAATAACAAAACTATACCATGCTACCAATATGTACAAAGGTATGCAAACTGCAGTTGACGGGGCCCTCCATTCCTCAGCAAGACATTGAACAAACTATCAAATCATGGAGATCAAAGTGGCAGTATGTATTTCATAAAATGAGCTACAAAATACTACAAGAATTCTCTATGCTCACTTTACAAATCACATCTTGGATGGAACTTGGAACCTCAAACTAGCAACTAGCAACTAACACTAACTAGTTAACCACTAGCTACATAACAAATGACAACACTTTGTATTAAGGGTGCACTCTTATTTATACAAAAATTAAGGATAACTATACAATAAATATAGATCCTTATATAACTCCTAAATACACATTTATCTCTTGTGGTTACAGACAATATCCTAAAAATTTAATATAAAATTCCTCTCAAAATCCTCTCGTCCATGATTCTTCTCCTTTGAATGTGCATAGTTAATGATCCACATACTCTACAAATATTCCACAAATCTTCATGAGTTGGAATTTGAAATTTGAATTTGTGGTTGGGTGGCCAAGTAGGACCCTTATAGAATCTGCAAGTAGGCCTACACTATTAGAAAACTCATCACACTTTTAGATATAAATGAAAATATGTTAATTTCCTAATATTTAATCACAAATTCACTTAAATTACTTAAGATTAATGACTTGGAAAATAATAATAATAAACCCATGTGATTATGGAAATTCTTACTTAATTTAAGATTATGAGGCTATAGAGTTACGGAATGAGGGTAAAATGTTGGAAATGAAGATGTAAGTAGATGACATTTTGGAGGTCCAACATACCCCCAATGAAGATGTTGCATGTCCTCATGCAACTATTGCATTTATTTCCTTAATCATAAGTTTATCTTCTTGGAATGTTTTCATTATTTTATGAGCTTTGGCTTTGTATTTATTCTCTTTTAACTTTTCCTTATCATATCGTTTGACAATTTTATTCTTTTTCCAAAGTGTACTTTGAAATACATTTGATTGCAACATATATTTTTTATGATTGGCTGTTGTGTGACAACAGATATTTATGAGTATTGGTTCTTGTGTAACAGTAATTTTGTTCTTTTTGTTGCATAAAAATACTTGAAAACATTGAGATTTGAATTTTAATTCTAATAGTGATTGTCAGCCATTTAATGTGTTCATAAATTGATCATTGCAAACATATAAAATTTTTGAATCAAAATGAAATAATAATTGATTGGAAAAGATATGTTGGTTAGGATGAAAGTAAAATGTGACATGTGGCATGAAATATGAATATCCATTCCCCCCAACTTAAGGCATTTTCAGTTTTCTTGCCAATGAGAAAGGGTATATGAATGTGGTGAGGGATTATCCCAAATCACAATTTTAGAATTTAAGAAATTACATGATTAAAGATTAGAAGCTTACATACCCTCACTTACCTGAAAATTGGACAAGATATGTGTATCGAAGAGTGTGGTTGTTGCTGCTGGATCATGGAATATGAAGTAAAAGAATTTGATATGCTTCTTCTTTCTCTTGGTTATATGAATTGAGGATGAGATTTGAATCTTTATTGAAATGGTTCCTGTATTTTGAATTAAGTCATGTTTGAAGCTATTGAAAGCATGTAGCATTCATTCATTCCCACTCTATGGCATAATTATTATCTATGTGAATAGATGTGTCGATGTCAAACATAGAAAATAAATAGTTGGATTACATGCCATTAATAATTGCCATCAAACAACACGAGACTACTCACCATTGATGTCAATGAGAGTCAATATTCCTGATTACACCTTACTAGGTACGAATAGATGTGTCTTAATGAATCCTCTATCATCTAACGCTGTTATGAAACCAGCTCAAGAAAAGATAGAAAAGATAGATCAACGCCTTAGAATTCAGCCTCTTCAGGGGGCAACCTCCTTTACATTACATAAATGAACAATTCTTAGATGATTCAAATGAAAAACCCTCCTTTCTATATATAGGAGTCTAAGGAGTCACAATATAATCCGGCGGACCTAACAATAATAATATAAAGCCACAAAAATAACAATAGAGGGATTCTATGGGGCACAGTAATAACAATATGGGGGCAATAGGGGCATAACAATATTAATAAGGGGTATAACTACAATAGTAATCGGGTAATCACTAGTATTATAGGGACCCAACATGCCCCTCTCCTTCAAAAAAGTGTTGTCCTCAATGCTTGAGTAGTTCTAGATACTTCTGCATAAATTCTCATCCTCCCATGTGGAATCTTCAGTAGATAAGTTCATCCACTTGATAAGATACTCTGAAATTGATCGATTTCAAAGCTGTCGAGTTCTTGTTTCTGTGACTGCTTCCGGTTCCAATATAATTTTTCCTTCCTCGTCAAGTTCTGGCAATATTGTTTGAACTGGGAGCTTGTCACCTATAACCTTCTTTAAACATGAAACATGGAAAACTGGGTGTAATTGAGAAGCTGCAGGAAGCTCCAATTTGTATGACATAGTACCAATCTTTTGCAACACCTTGTACGGACCATAATACTTTGGTGATAATTTATTATCCTTCTTAGCTTGCTTGAGGGACATTTGCTTATATGGTTGTAGCCGTAGGAATACCCAATCACCTACATCAAAACTTCTTTCACTGCGATGTTGATCTGCCTGTTGTTTCATTCTATTCTATGCCAACACGAGGTTATCCTTTAAGAGTTGGAGGACTTGCTGTTGATGTTCGATGTGATGTTCCACTGCCTGAACCTTAGAATTTTCTCTTAAATATGATGTGATGGATGGTGGTTGATACCCATAAAGTGCCATAAATGGGGTCATTTTTATTGTTGTATGGAAGGAAGTGTTATACCACCATTCAGCCAGAGGCAACCATTTGACCCATTGTGTCTATTTATCAGATACAAAGCAAGAAAGGTATCCTTCCAAACATTTGTTTACTATCTCAATTTTCCCATCAGATTGAGGATGATAAGATGAGCTATGAGCTAACTGAGTACCAAGACAAGAAAATAATTCTCTCCAAAAATTTTCAGTGAAAATGGGATCTCTGTCACTTACAATAATCTTTGGGTTTCCATGTAGCTTTTGAATTGTTTCCATAAATGCAATAGAAACTGTACTGGCTTTAAATGGATGTGACAATGCACAAAAGTGTGCATACTTGGTAAGTCTGTCAACTACCACCATGATGACACTCTTTCCCTCAGACTTGGGTAGACCTGTGATAAAATCCATTGAAACCTCCTCCCAACGTTGGCTTGGAATGGATAAAGGTTGTAATAGACCCCATGTCTTAATTGTTTCAACTTTATTTTGTTGGCAAACCAAACATTCCGCCACAAACTTTTGAATATCTGATTTAAGGCCATCCCAAAAAAATTCCTTCTTAACCCTGTGGTAAGTTTTTAAAAATCTTGAGTGCCCTCCTAAGGGAGAAGTGTGCAATTCCATAAGAATCTTTTGTTTTATATGGGAATTCTTACAGAGGTATAAGCAATCTTTGTACCATAACGAATCATTTTGCCAGCTAAATGTATCAGACGTATTGGAATCTTGTTGTAACTTTCGAATAAGTGCCCACACTTCTTCGTCATTCTTCCATTCCTCCCTTGCTTCGTTTATCCAATCTGGTTGGATAATAGAAATGGCGCACAACAATGCTTCCACATCCTTAACCTTTCTTGAGAGTGCATCTGCCACCACATTTTGCTTCCCTTTTTTGTAGATGATTTCAAAGTCATAACCCAACATCTTTGTGACCCACTTTTGTTGCTCTTCAGAGGATAATCTTTGTTCTAAAAAGTATTTAAGGCTATCATGATCAGTTTTTACCTTGAAGTGTCTTCCCATTAGGTGGGGTCACCATTTCTTAAGTGCATGGAGTATTGCCAACATTTCCTTCTCATAAATAGCTTTGCTTAAAAAATTTCCCTTGATTGGACGACTTTCAAAAGCAATGGGTCTTTCATCTTGCATTAGAACAACACCAATTCCATTTCCTGAAGCATCACATTCCACAATAAAGGTTTTTGTGAAGTCCGGTGTAGCTAAGACCGGTGCTTGGCACATTGCCTCTTTAAGATGTTCAAAGGCCTTTGTTGCTTTTGGAGTCCATGAAAATGCATCTTTCTTCAATAATGTTGTTAGAGGTGCTGCTATTCTCCCATAATTCTTAAAAACTTGCGATAATACCCTGTCAACCTGAGAAATCCTCGCAGATGCTTTATGGATGTGGGGATTTTCCATTCCTTAATGGCTTTAATTTTGCTAGGGTCTACCTTAACTCCTTCATGAGATACAATATGACCCAAATATTCCACCTCCTGGACTCCAAAGAAACATTTGGATCTTTTTGCATATAATTGTTTCTCCTCCAATAGTTGTAGCACCCTGTCAACATGTTCAACATGATCCTTCCAAGACTTGCTGTAGATTAGTATATCATCAAAAAATACTAACACAAATTTTCAAAGGAATGGTTTGAAAATTGAATTCATCAAACCTTGAAATGTTGAAGGTGCATTGGTAAGGCCAAAAGGCATGACCAAAAATTCATAATGACCCTCATGAGTTCTAAATGTTGTTTTCGGAATGTCTTCAGTCTTCATTCTGATTTGATGATATCCTAAACGAAGATCCAACTTGGTGAAGTAAATTGATCCATGCAATTCATCCGGTAATTCATCAATGACAGGAATGGGGAACTTATCTTTAATAGTGAGCTTGTTGAACTCCCTATAATCTGGACACATGTGCCATGATCGATCCTTCTTGTGCACCAATACTACTGGAGCAGAGAAAGAACTTTGACTCGGTTGAATTATACCAGCCTCTAGCATTTCTGCAACCATACATTCAATTTCACTCTTTTGGACATAGGGATATCTATACAGCCTGATGTTTGGAGGAACACTTCCTGGAATCAAATGAATAGCATGATCATGATCACGCATAGGTGGGAGACCTTTGGGAGTCTCAAATACCTTGGAATGATTGTCTAGGACTTTTTGGAGATCTGGAAAAATAGATGATTCTGATGTGGAAACATCTAGCAAACATAATTGTGCAATTACACCTCTTTGCTCCTATTTTAGAAGCTATGTCATACCATTAGAGCTGATTATCTTTCCTTGTTTCCTTGCAATACCCCTTAATTCAACTTCCTTTCCTTCCGTAGAAAATTTGATGAAAAGTTCTTGAAAACTAAAAGCTATTGTACCCAAGGATTGTAGCCATTGGACTCCTAGTACCACATTAGCACCTCCCATTGGAATGGAAAGCATTGGGCTAGTCAATACATATTCTCCCATGGATAGCTTGATATTATCGCACTTTCCAGAGCAATTTATTGTTCCTCCATTTGCAATCATCACTTGAAACTCTGGTGCTGGATATAGGAAGCAATTCAATTCTTTTGCTACCTTACAATGAATAAAATTGTGGGTGCTTCCTGAATCAATCAACACTATTACCTTTTTCTTCTTGATTTGTCCTTCTATCTTGATGATTTGAGGAGTGGTAATTCTCGCCAATGCATTACAAGATATGGTTGGATTTATTTGTTCTTCATCTAGGCTTTGTTCTTGGAGTATATCCTCTTCTTTTGACCTTTCTTGCTCCTTTTCTTCTTCCTCTTCACAATCTATGTAGAATAATTTCTTCTCAGCACACTTATGACCTTTAGTGTATTTTCTATCACAACTGTAACAAAGCCCTTTTGCTCTTTTTTCTTCCAATTGTTGTGGTGTCAACCTTATAGGTTGTGGAAGACTAGGGGCAACAAAACTTCTGTCTTTATAGTTGTGAGTGGTATGTTTCCTGGTTGCCATAATTTTGCTTTCCATTTTTCTTGCTAACCTGAATGCCTTCTCTAATGAATCAGGTTCCCAAAGGCGAACATCATGTTGGATATTATCCTTTAAATACCCTATGAACACATCAATCCTATGCTTCTCTGGAATATCTTTTACCCTTATGTTCAATTGTTAGGCCCCTATACTACTAGTGTAACCCCTTATTGTTATTAGTATAACCCACTTATTATATTGATGTACCCATGTAGTGCCCATATTGTTACTCTTGTGCCCCACAGAAGTCCACTATTGTTATTATTGTGCCCTTACATTATTATTGTTATGTCGGCTCTGATTATGTTATGACCCCTTAGACTACTACATATAGAAAGGAGGTATTTTCATTTGTATCATCCAAGAATTGTTCATTTATGTAATGTAAAGGAGGTTTCCCCCTCGAAGAGGATAAATTCTAAGGTGTTGATCTATCTTTTTTATCTTTTCTTAAGCTGGTTTCATAACATTTGGTATCAGAGCTTTGGATTCTAGGGTTTCGCTGCTCCAAACAGGTAATTGTGGCATTTTCACTATAACTTTTTTTTCTGCGATGATTCAGAAGTTGCAAAAAAAAACCCATTTGAGAAGAAATCACGCTAAACCTCATATCCGAATTTCAGAGCTTTTCGCACTATATTTGCGGAGATATGATCTGCGGAAGTTTTTATCTTTGCAGACTCCTAAATTACATTCCAAACAGGTGACCTGAGGAAAATCATCATAACTTTCTCTCTGAGCATTGGATTGAAATTTCATAAGAAGGTACAGAAATAGAATGGACTATAGTTTCTTGTATATCTTTTTCAAAGCCAAAGGTCGAAAAATTGACACGTGGCACTTCATACAAGTTCTCTCTTCTGGAAAGGTCTATAATCAGGTCATCTTGGAAGATTGTGCGTAACTCTTTCTTGGAGAATCCAATTTGGATCAGACTGGTGGCATTGGAAAGAGAACACAGAAGGATACTACATGTAGCAATTTCAGAACTTAAATATCCGAAGGTATAGAGTTACAGTCGTTTCAAGATTGAGGTCCTAAAATCAAGAAAAAGCAAGATGAGGAAGTTTGATGGCAAGGATCCGGTAAATTGGATACTTCAAATGGAGCAATATTTTGATCTACATGGGGTACCACTATTACAAAAGGTAAGTATTGCATCTTCATATTTAGAACCAGATCAATTTTTATGGTATAAAGGGCTTTGTTCTCGTAAAAAAATTGTTACGTGGTCAATTATCACGAAGGAAATGATAGCACATTATGAGGACACAAAGAGCAACACCTTCTTTAGAGCAACACCACAACAATTGGAAAGAGTAAAAAGGCTTGGTGACAATATTTGAAAGTAAAATTATGGAAACAAGGAAGTCTACCCCTCACAACTATAAATATGGACGTGTTGTTTCTCCTAGCCTTCCACAACCTACAAGGGCCACAACAATTGGAAGAAAAAGGAGAAAAAGGGCTTCGTTACAATTGTGATAGAAAATGCACTAAAGGTCATAAGTGTGCTGAGAAGAAATTATTTTACATAGAGTATGAAGAGGAGGAAGAAAAGGATCAAGAAACATCAAAAGAAGAGGATATATGCCAGGACCCAACCCCAGAGAAAGAAGAAATGAATCAGAACATATCATGTAAACTATTGGCAAGAATGACCACTCCTCAAACTCTCAAGATAGAAGGACATATCAAGAAGAAAAAGGTGCAAGAAGTGAAGGATCACATTAAGAAAGAAGAAATGAATCCAACCATATCTTGTAATTCACTGGTCGGAATTACCACTCCTCAAACTATCAAGATAGAAGGACATATCAAGAAGAAAAATGTTCAAGAAGTGAAAGATCACATCGAGCGTCAAGAAATGAATCCGACCATATCTTGTAAAGGATTGGAAGAAATTGCCACGCCTCAAACTCTAAAGATAGAAGGACATATCAAGAACAAAAAGGTTCAAGCAGTGAAAGATCACATCGAGCATGAACAACAAGTTCTCCAAATTTTAAAGGATAACGCCACTTCAGTGCAAAATCAAATGAAACAACGGGTAGATCAACATCATAGTAAAAAATGTTTTGATCTAGGCGATTAGGTATTTTTACTGCTACATCTAAAGCAAGCTATTTAAGAGAAGGAAATGTTGGCAATACTACATGCACTTAAAAAATGGCAACCTTACCGAATGGGAAGACTCTTCAAGGATGAGGATGTGGAAGCATTGTTTTGTGCTATTTCTATTATCCAACCAGATTGGATAAACGAAGCAAGGGATGAATGGAAGAAGGACAAAGAAGTATGGCCACTTATTCAAAAGTTGCAAAAGATCCCAATTCAAACAGTATTGCTATAAATTGAAGAGGAAGGAAAAATCATATTGGAACCTGGAGTAGTCATAGAAACAAGAACCCGATAGCTACGAAATCGATCAATTTCAGAGTATCTCATCAAGTGGAAGAACCTACCTGCTAAAGATTCCACATGGGAGGACAAGAATTTTATATAGAAGCATCAAGAACTACTCAAGCGTTGAGGACAACTCTTTTTGAAGGAGAGGGGCATGTTAGGCCCCTATACTACTAGTGTAACTCCTTATTGTTATTAGCATAAACCACTTATTATATTGATGTACCCATGTAGTGCCCATATTGTTACTCTTGTGCCCCATAGAATTCCACTATTGTTATTATTGTGCCCTTAGATTATTATTGTTATGTCGGCTCTGATTATGTTATGTCCCCTTAGACTCCTATATATAGAAATGAGCTATTTTCATTTGTATCATCTAAGAATTGTTCATTTACGTAATGTAAAGGAGGTTTCCCCCACGAAGAGACTAAATTCTAAGGCATTGATCTATCTTTTTTATCTTTTCTTGAGCTGGTTTCGTAACATCAATTTTTGGAACTCCTCAATGTGCTCCATTATTGAACCCTTTTGTTTGAGACTTATCAATTGGCTAAAAAAAGTGTTGCTTTTTGTATCCTCATAATGTGCTATCAATTCTTCTGTAAAAATTTCCCAAGTGATAAATTGTTTACAAGAGAAAAGCCATTGATACCATACAAACTGATTTGGTTCCAAATATAAAGTTGCCATACATACCTTTTGTGTGTTTTGCACATTATTGAGATCGAAGAATTGCTCCATCTGTAATATCCATGTGGCCGGATCCTTGCCATCAAACTTCCTCATATCGATTTTTGGAATATGTTGAGTGTTCGATCCAACATTAGAGTCTATGAAATCATGATTAACATTCCTTTTGTTCTCATCATGAGTTTCCTTTAGTACCCTTAGTGACCATTTCTTGTAGCAACTTATTCATATTTATCTTCAATTCTTCCATCTTATTATCCATGATATCAATTTTAGCTTCTACGGCTTTCTTTAAACAATCAATCTTAGCTTCTACACCTTTCTCTATGACATCCATCTTAGCTTCTACATCTTTCCTTAAACCATCCATCTTAGATTCTATTGCTTTTTTTGCAAGTGACACTTGTTGCACTTGTTCTTGTAATTTTGATATATCATATAGCATTTTTTCTTTTTCTTCATGAGTCATGCTAGAGCTTTCAGGTTCTCTACTAGGTGTTTGCATTTTCTTTCCTTGGGTCATCAATTACCGATAATAATGCTCTATTATGCCCTTTGAATTCCTTCAAAATAAATTTTCAAACCAAGCTTAAGCAAAAATTTAAGAAAATCTACACACCTTTTTTCACTTTGTAGGAGCTTTGATATTGCCTCTAATGTATCTCTGTACTTTCCAATCATCTAGTTCTGAATTTGTGATCTTCAGTAGCCCTTTGTGTCGTCTTTCCAATGGCACAAGTCTGACCCAAATTGGATTCTCCAAGGAAGAGTTATGCGAAATCTCCCACAGTGACTTGATTAGCCACGACTCAATGTTTTGACCTTTGGATCTGAAAAATGCATACAAGAAGCTACAGTCCATCCTCTTTCTGTACCTTCTAATGAAATTTCAATCGATCCCCAGAGAGAAAGTTATGATGATTTTCCCCAGGTCACCTGTTTGGAATGTAATTCAGGAGTTTGAAAAAAGACCAATTTTCTCAGATCATATCTCCGCAAATATAGCGCAAAAAGCTCTGAAATCCGGATCCGAGGTTCAGCGCGATTTCTTCTCAAATGGATTTTTTTTGAAACTTTTGAAACGTTGTAGTAAAAATGTTATAGTGAAAATGCCACAATGACCTGTTTGGAGCAGCGAAACCCTAGAATCCAAAGCTCTGATACCAAATGTTATGAAACCAGCTCAAGAAAAGATAGAAAAGATAGATCAATGCCTTAGAATTCAACATCTTCGAGGGGACAACCTCCTTTACATTACATAAATGAACAATTCTTGGATGATTCAAATGACAAAACCTCCTTTCTATATATAGGAGTCTAAGGAGTCACAATATAATCCAGCCGACCTAACAATAATAATGTAAAGCCACAAAAATAACAATAGAGGGATTCTATGGGGCACAGTAATAACAATATGGGGGAAATAGGGGCACAAGAATATTAATAAGGGGTATAACTACAATAGTAATGGGGTAATCACTACTATTATAGGGACTCAACAAACGCAAGTATGAAATAATAATTTGAAGGAATATAGATGGAAAATTTTCATTGAAGCAAGGTTTATTTGATTTAAAGGAAATGGAAAATGTAGTGACTCAACCTTGTAAGGGAGATGAATGACATTATTTTTGGGTTATGGGTGAGTGAAAATTAGGAAGGAAAATATGAAGATTGCAAAGGGAAATGATTTTTTGGTAGTAGGGAGATGGAAATTTGTGGATTGAACGCAGGCTTAAAATGTGTAGAAATGGTAAAATTGGTATGTGTTTAGTAGAAATGGTGTAGTGGACCTAATTTTACATTGAATGATCATGCTCTTCTAAAAGAAACTTGGTCTTTGAAAAGGTACTCATGCATATAGTGATTTTCTTTCATCGTCTTCGAACCTGCAAAAACATAGAAATTTCGTCTAATAAAATGTCAGTCTATCGAGAGAGAGGGAGATGATTAGTCCCTGTTCATCGGATATATACATAGAAATCTCATGAAAAATACTAATAAAACAAATTCAAGAAAGAGAAATTAAATGCACTTTTACCTTATTAGTACCATGGATCACCTGTTATTGCTTTAGTGGTGACTTCTTCATTGGATTTCTAACCAATTTTGAGCTTGAGACCTCTTCCCCACACACTTAATGCTTCATTAATAAACTATAAACCAAATTTTCATAAGATACTAAATTGTGTCAATTCTAAAACTACCAAAAATATGGATCATTGCATTACTTTGCCGCTTTTACAACTTGCATTTAGACTCGGATGGTCATTTCTCAATTATTGCAGTTGGGTTTTTAAATATTTGCAAGTTTTTATGAAAGTCTGAGTCTATAACTTCATTTTTACTTTTTCTCTAGCGCTTCACCCTTATCCATGATCCCATGGATCAAGAAAATGATCAAAATTAAAAATTACTTGATTATCTTGAAACCAATGCCAACACGTATATCTCTTTGCACTAAATCCAATGCAATTCGTTTCACTGAAATATAATTTCATATGCTCCTGAAATCATGTTCTAATAATTTTGTGAAACAACTAAAAAATGAATTTTATTTTGTAGGAATGCCCAGCCAGTAGTCCATACGCTAACTGGTCCATGACATGGCAAGTTTGACTGCATCTTCATTGGCCAATGAGTAGTTGACACTTGGCATGAGTTGATTGGTTGACACATGTTAATTTTTCATTGGTTAATGGTTTTTTGTTGGTGTCCCAACGAGGGAGTGCCACGTGGAACAACCAAAGGTTTCCATGTGGCCTCCTTGTGGAGGATGAAAATTTTAGGGTGAGGTCAAACTACTCTCCACCAAAATCGAAACAAAGACCTCATGCGAATCAAAGAAGCTCCTTATTGACTCGGCTATCCATTGTTTCTTGTTAACTTATGTTTTGAATAAGCATTTTAGTTATCACATACAGACCATTAGGGAAGGGGTTGGGTTGAGGCCTAGCCCCTCGCCCTCCAGAACCATGAAACCACAGGCAGGGGCCAAAGGCTAGGCCTTCGCCTAGCCCACGGTCATGGTCCCATGTCAAAATCGTAAGGTGCCAACGCTTAAAATGAAAGGGGGCTAGCCCTAAGCCACATGGTGCCATATGACCATGGGCGCAGTGGAGGAATAGGGACAAAAATCTGTTGGCCCTCAACCTAGAATCCTAGGCACCTAACATGGTTGTATGGTGCCACGTGAACATAATATTCAAAACTGGTATTGGGAAAAATATGGAAAGGAGGGGTGGGTGAATTAGTATTTAAACTTTCATAATAATGATTTTCTTTTTCAAACTGTATATTCTATTTTACATAAACCAACCAACATATGTATGCACCTTTAAAGAATGAAACCAGTGTATAGATAATAAAAGTTGATAAACATCCAATTCATTGTCTTAAATTAGAGTGTTATGCATTTACTAAGTAGTAAACAGATGTAGTAAGAGTAAATCAACACACATAAGAAGCACACATGAACACCAGGATTTTTAAGGTGGAAACCTAATGTGGGAAAAAAGCCACCATTGTTGTCGTCTCAGTATTCAATCTTCTTATTATAAAAAGTGTTTACAAGTTTTGTACTAGTTCAGATTTTTTCCAGTACGCAGTCATCTACATTCTAAAGGCTACAACCTTCACTAGTTTTCCAACTTCTACTGGAAGGGAGCTCCAACCCCCTAGCTCTTATACTGGCTGATATGTTTCCAGTATGTAGGCGCTGACCTATTGAAGGCTACTACCTTCACTCTTCCTCAAGGGACCACATTTCATAAATTTTTAGACCTAATACTCCTGCTCCACAACAACACAATACATAGGGCATGTTTCTTCAAATTTTCAAACTGGACCCATCAGTAACATTGAAGCTCAAAATAAATCACCACTACAAAAAAACAATCAAATTCAACTATATCTATCAACAATCAGTCAATTTGAACAATCAGATCACTGTCACCAAAACACAGAGATGAACCCAGAACACCACATCAACAACTAGAACCAACTGCAACCTTAAAAATCATATGTCAGAATGTATATGCTACTTCAATGAAGCCAACCTGCATGTATACACTACTTTCTATAACCCAAACTATGTATACCTCTAAAGATACTGAATCATAAAACCTCTGAACAAAAAATTGTACCAACCAATGACATTCTGAAGATCTAATGCCATATTATAGAGTTCTAAATAGATAGCAGCAAAGATCACCCTTCTTACTCAACCAAACAATCAACCAGATGCAATCTTCTTATATAATCAGTTTTATTTTCAGATCTAATGAAGACATCATTGACAAACAACAGTAACACAGAAGCACTGATCAGATAGATCAGTTATCTTTGAACAACAAGATTTTCTTCAGCATACACTACTTGAAAGTGCCAAACCAACGTGAATAAGCACATTCACCAAGTCGAACCTAGATCTGAAAATAATAACATATAACTTTGCAGCTATTCTAGAATTTACATATACCCAGATCATAACATATAAAGGATAAAACATGAATTAGAAACCAGATCTAGACTATCCATTATCAGATCATACAACATTGATAAGTCATTTCAGGTCTCATGATCCTAATCTAAGATTGTATCCAAGGGTGCACAAGATATTTTATATCTATATCATAACCACAACCCTTACAACCCAAAAAATACTTTAGATACAAGTATTCATGAAAAATCCTTTCACTTGCACACCTAGCCCTTTGATATTCTCCTCCTTATATACTTAGAGCCTTTTTCAATACCTCAGACAAAAACAACACTTAGAACCTATGGTATTCATAAACAAGATCAAGTAACCATTATTCTTCTCAATATTGTGGGCTAATACCATGGTATGGACCCTTGGTGTTTATTAACCTTAATTTTCCATCCCATACGTTCTTTTCCTCTTGTGAAAGTGTGTGCATACATATACACTTCTTTTGTTCTGTGTACCTGCGTATATACACTACTTGCAGTAGTGTAAACATCGTATACAACTTAAACCAATTTATTTCCTTAATTGCTTGATTTTGATCAGTAATCCATTGTCCCATCATCTTGTTCTTCTGTACCATTACCCTGTTACATCTGAATAGATATGTTACAATGTGAGTTTCCCTTTATCAATTCTGAACTAACTTGTATGTTGGTTGCCATCAAGGATAACACATGTACCATAATGCCAACAATCTCCCCCACTGGACTTGATGGCAACCATATTGGTGTTGATCACTTCAATCAGTAGAACCTGTTAGATATATCAAACAACACCAAGATACTCTCCCCTTTTGATGTCAACAACAAGGGGCAGACCAAGATATTCTCCCCATTAGTACATGTTGAGATGCACTATACTGTCCATACTCCCACTCAGCACATGCATAGTCTGCATAAATATTTTTCAAAAACATAACATGACTCTATAACTCAACTATGTCAGTATGACCTTCCTATCACCAATGACTCATACATACATCAATCACCCAACCAAGCGAGGATATACCAAATGTTCATACATGACTGAAAATTTCAATTATTACATCATCCTTCCCATGCATAGTGGGGGTACAAATTACATCATATATCCAAAAGGATTCATTCATAATAGACTATGAAAAAAAGAGACACCATAGGTCTTTACATGACCTTTTCAACAAATCAGATAAATAACTGAGACCATATATCCTGTGTTACATGAGCATTGTCAACAATTCACTCATCAAGGCATCTCCATCAATCAAAATAAACATCAATGAGAAAATCATATCAGCAGACTGTAACCATCAATATCAAACTAAAAACCCATGTCAGAATCTGATTTTGAGTTTTACCCACTATTTTTCTATAAAAAAAAGGCATACACCACTGCAAGCACAGAAACTCGCGTATATACGCCACTCTGCTTCATGAAATCTGCGTATAGGAAACATTCTTCTAAAAACTAGTTTTAACAATAGGATGACAAAGAAACAACTCCCAATGTTTGTCTAAAATATTCAAATTCTTCTCTAGGAAGAGGTTTGATAAATATATCAACAACCTGTTCTTTGGAGGGAACATACTCCAATTTAACCTTTTGTTCAAGAACTTGTTCTCGTAGAAGGTGGTACTTAATGGGTATCTTCTTGGTCTTAGGGTGCATGAATGGATTTTTCACAATACTAATAACACTTGTATTATCACATAGAATGGAGATGGTGGGAGAAAATGTGATTTGACTATCTTGTAATGTTTGCATCATATAGAGTAGTTGTGTGCAGCAAGATGTAGCAGCCACATATTTTGCTTCACCTATAGATAAGGCAACTGAACTTTTCTTCTTTATGAACCAAGATATTAATCGTGATCCCATATTGTTGTAGGGAAAAGTATCCGATTCGGATGACCCTATCCCACTCTAAGGGTGATAGTACCTCAGCAACAACTGTAAACAAAACTACTTAAGGTTTACTTCTTTATGAAAGCAAGAGAGAATGAAGAAATGCACTAACCGTTGCCTTGCGCTTAATATTTGCTCCAATCTCTTTCTCTTTGCTGCTTGCTCCTAGCTCTTTGCTCTTTTGCTGGCCCAGCTACAATGAGATCCTGCAAAATAACAAAGAAGGAAACTACAAGAAGCATGCATTCATAACTGATTCAAGGATTAGCATAAATCAAATATACAATCATCACAATACATCATTGAAACAAATGCATATAGAAGAACCTCAATAGCTTTTATTAATGGAAGAAGTAAAGTTCTGAGAAGGTTACAACCATTGAAGGCTCCAATCCAGCAACACCTCCCAGCAGAAAGAATTTCTCCTCTTCACCTCCTTCAAGCAATCACCCAATAGTTCTATAGTGAAACCAACAACATGTCATTACTTTGCACAAAATTCCAGCCTCTTGATCTCATAGGAGAGAGCTCAATATATAGATGAATTGAGAAAGGATGAGTCAGCTTGCAACTGATGTGTAGCTGCCTTGTGTCCTCTCTCTCTTCAATTGATCTTCAGTTCTTGAGTCCACTTGGAGAACTTTGCTTCCACTTGGAGAAACAGAGCCTCTGACTCATCACAAGGCGAAATCCCTGATCCAAGTGTCATTTTTGGAAGATTCCAGAGCAATGACTCAGTGTGCCACTTGTCCCATCTCGCTCAGCGCAGGTGGCCTTTGTTCTACCTGCTTTGCAACGCAGGTACACCATGGAGGAGTTGAGTTTCAGCGCAGAAGCCTAGTGGAGCACCTGCTTTGATTTCAGGATTGCTTGTTTTTGAGTGTTTTCAGGTGGAGAACTGATCTGAGAGCTGTTGGTTTGCTGACCTTGTTCCTCTAGGGGTAGGAACATCATGTTTAGGGACTTTGGATCCCTTGGATTATTGACAATTCATGCCTGATGCTGCAAGGCACAAAATTGTCTATAACACATATAGAATGGACCTCCACTAGTGCTTTTTCGGTCATCAACATTTCTAGCCCAATCCGCATTTTTATATGCATAAAGAGTGAGATTTATATCTCTAGGATATCATAGACTGAAGTCTTGAGTTCTTTGGAGATATTTGAATATTCTTTTTACTTCCTGAAGATGTGATTCCTTTGGATTGGATTAGAATCTTCCAACAATTCCTATCGCATGTATGACATCTGGTCTGGTACCTATTAGATAAAGAAGACTTCCAATCATAGATTTGTACACTGGTTTATTCACTATAGGAGATACATCATTAGAACTTAGAGTACATCATGTTACCATCGGAGTACATACTAGTTTGGAATCTTCCATTCCATACTTCTTCAGAATCTTCTTGAGATATCTAGTTTGTGAAAGAAAGATTCCATCTTGTGTTTGTTGCACTTGTAGACAAATAAAATAGGTTAGTTCTCCAAGTAAAGACATTTCAAATTCCTGCTACATAAAAGAAGCAAAGTTTTGACTAATAGATTCTTCATTACTTCAAAATATGATATCATCATTTATCATTTTCAATTTTTGTATATAAGTTGTTGTCAGCAGATCATTTCATGAAGCCTTTTTGTTGAAGATATTTGTCAACGTGATAATACCATGCCCTCGGAGCTTTTTGTAGTCAATATAAAGCCTTTTTAAGTTTGCATACAAGATTTGCATCATTTACCAAAATGAATCCTTCTGGTTGTTCCACGTATACTTCTTCTTCTAAATATCCATTAGTAAATGCATATTTTACATCCATTTGATAAACTTTGAATTTTCAAAAACTTGAAAGAGCAAGAAACATTCTTGTGAATTCAAGTCTAGCTACAGGTGCAAAAGCTTCTTCAAAGTATATACTTCTTCTTGTGCATACCCTTTACAAACAAGACTTTGTTTATTCCTAATTACTTCTCCATTTTCATTCAACTTGTTCTTGAATATCCATTTTGTTCCTATAACATTTTTATCATGAGGTCTAGGAACTAATTCCTAAGTATCATTATTTTCAATTTGGTCAAGTTCTTAATCCATGGCCTTAACCCAAAATTAATCTCTGCTAGCTTCATTTACATTTTGTGGTTCTATGGAGTATAATAAGTCTAGATAACTAGAAGATCCTAAAAGAGTTCTCCTTGTTTGTACTCCAAACCATTTTTGTCCCAGAATTTGAGATTCTGGATGATTATTTTGAACATACCTAGATGAAGCCTTCTCCCTATCAGATGTATCTTCATCTAATGCTTCACTGGTTTCTTCCTCTATATCATTTCAATTTGATACGGGAAAGCATTCAAAATCTTCATTATTTTCATCTTCTTTTGTTGATGTCACATGTTTCAGATTTCTACATGCTTCATCGTTTACAACATCAATGCATTCAACAATTTTTCAAAGTCTCTTATTATAACATGTGTATCCTTTACTTCTAGAGGAATAACCAAGAAATATTCCTTCATCTGCTCTAGGTTCAAACTTACCAAGTTTTTCATTAGTGTTTTTGATGAAATATTTTCTTCCAAAAACTCTAAAGTTTTTTACAATAGGAGGCTTACCATACCAAAGCTCACATGGAGTTTGATCAATATTTAAATGTACATGAGCTTTGTTGAGAATATTTACTACAATATGTGCTAGTTCACCCTAGAAGGTGTCAGGAGTTCTAGATTCATCAAACATAGATAGAGCCCTTTGTGGAACTATTCTATTCATTATTTCCACCACACCATTTTGTTGAGGAGTTCTGGAAACAAATATCTGTCTCTTTATTCCATGTTGTTCAGAAAATTCAAAAAATTCGATTGATATAAATTCTTCTCCCTGATCAGATCTGAGACATTCAATTTTTAGATCTAATTCATTTTTAATTAAATCTTTGAAGACCTTAAACTTTTCAAATGCTTCATCGTTATGCTTTAGTAAACCAATCCAACACATTCTAGAAAAATCATCAGTGAATAAAATGTAGTATTCTTCTCCACAAGGTGACTTTTCCTTGTTGGCCCACACAAATCATTATGAATGAGTTGAAGAGGGTTACTTGCTGATCTTTCTTTGGCATTGAATTGAACTCTAGTTTTCTTACCAAATTGACATGGTTTGTAGATGGTATTTTCTGGGATGGTGATATCTTGAAGATCACGAACCGCCTTAAGCGTGCATGATTTTCTTATTTGAGAAAATCTTATATGTCCCAATCTTTTATGCCATAACCAATTCTCTTTTTTTTTTTCTTATATAACATTGTTCTTGACCTCCTTTTATTATATATATTACTTGGAGTTCTTGTACCTTTGATTATGTTCTTTCCCGTGTCAAGCTCACGAACCACACATTCTTTTGATCGAAACACAATTTCATTTCCTTGATCACACATTTGACTAACACTGAATAAGTTATGATGTAAACCATCAACATAGATAACATTTCCAACTTTAACCTTTTCTTTTAGATAAACAGAACCTTTACCCTTAATGACAGTTGGTGTGTCATTTCCAAAAGAGACATTCTTTTCTTTTTCTAAAGCATTGTATGAAATGAGTTTATCTTTATCACCTGTCATGTGTTTTGAGCATCTGCTATCAATTTACAATTGATTTTCTTTTCCTTCTGGAAACATATCTATGCCACATCTTTCTAACTGTAGTTCCTTTTTATTCCATAACTTGGAGTTTGATGATGTTTTCTCCTTTTGATATGTTGGCCGAAATTTGCTGCTGCATTCAAATTCTTCATGACCAATGTTATTTCAAAATGAACATTCAATTTGATCTTCAAGAGGAGAAAAAATATTATAATACCTCTTCTTGATCCTAGTCGCAATCATTTATTTTATTTCTTCTCTTGTCATGATAGTTTTGTAAGCTACACAATGAGCAGCCTTATGACCAAACTTATGGCATGAAAAACATTGTCCATTAAAGAAAAAGTTTATGTGATCATAAAATATTTTGGTATTGTTAACCTTTTGGTTGGTGCTTCTATTGATGTTCACCCTTGGAGTAAAATGGTCACGATTTACCTGCGGAGTACCTTTAGGATTTTGTTGAGGATTGACGCATTGTTGACTAGTTTTTGCTACATCAAGATAGCTTCTGGGGATTGTTGAAGACTTTTCTGGTTGGGATGTTTCTCTAGTGTATCCAAGACCAATCTTTATAAGAGGAGAACATTGAACCTTGATGATTTCATCTAAGGTTTCTAATCCTTTAGAAAATCTAAGATTCATACATTTTGTCTTCTCAAGTTCTTTTCCTAGACCCACTACTTCACACTCTAATTTCTCATTGTGCTTTTCCCTTTTAGTGAGTTGATGTGTCATAGTGTCTATGACCATATTCTCTTCTTCCAAACATATTTTAAGATGAGTGATTTATTAAAGAAAATATTCTTCCTCTAAGGAATCCATAAACTCATCATTTTCATAAGCCATGAGTAGTTTAATATCTTATTCAGATTCACCTTCATCACTATTAGACAATTTGTCACTATCTTCATGAGTATAATAACTTCTTCTATTAACAAACTGTTTCCTATTACCTTTTGCAGAATCCTTTCCTTTTTCATGGTTATCTTTATGAGGAAATTTGGTATCATAATGACCAACTCTACCACAAGAAAAACATTTGAAGGGAAACTTATCTCTGAATCTTCCCATACCCAGTTGAAGTTTCTTCACAAAGTTTACCTCATCTTCTTCTAATATATATCTTGATCCCTTGAGATCTTCCTTTTATTTTCCCTTTGTAGAGGCTTTGTAAGCAACTTATCTGATTTTTGATGTACCTCCTTTCCTCATTTCAAAGGAAGTTAAAATTCCATGAAGTTGAACAACAGTAATGGATTGTAGATCCTGCTTCTCTTCAATGGTAGATAATTTGGACTCAAATTTAGAAGATATAGATCTTAAAATTTTCTCTACTATAGTAGCCTCCTTTTTTTCTTCACCCATATTATTCATATGATTTACAATGTTTTGCAAACATCTCTCAAAATAGAAGAAAAGATAGATGAACACCTTCAAAATCAACCTCTTTGAGGGGGCAACCTCCTTTACATTACATAAATGAACAATTCTTGGATGATTCAAATGACTAAACCTCCTTTCTAAATATAGGAGTCTATGGGGTGACAATATAATCACAGCTGACATAACAGTAATAACATAAGGGGACAACAATAACAATAGTGGGTTTCTATGGGGCATACTAATAACAATATGGGGACAATAGTGACACAATAATAATAGTAAGGGCTACAATGAGAATAGTAATGGGGAAATCACTAGTATTATAGGGACCTAACATGCCCCTCTCCTTCATAAAAGTGTTGTCCTCAATTTTTGAGTAGTTCTGGATGCTTCTATATAAAATTCTCATCCTCCCATGTGGAATCTTCAATAGGTAAGTTCTTCCACTTGATGAGATACTCTAAAATTGATCAATTTCGTAGTTTTCGAGTTCTTGTTTCTGTGACTTCTTCGGGTTCCAATATGATTTTTCCTTCCTTGTCAATTTCTGGCAATATTGTTTGAACTGGGAGCTTGTCACCTATAACCTTCTTTAAACATGAAACATTTAAAACTGGGTACACTCGAGAAGCTGCAGGAAGCTCCAATTTGTATGTCATAGCGCTAATCTTTTGCAACACCTTGTATAGACCATAATACTTTGGTGATAATTTATCATCATTCTTAGCTTACTTGAGGGACATATGTTTACATGGTTGTAGCCATAGGAATTCCCAGTCACCTACATTAAAATGCATTTCACTGCGATGGTGATATGCTTGCTATTTCATTCTATTTTGGGCCAACGTGAGGTTATCCTTTAAGAGTTGGAGTACTTGTTTTTTATGCTCGATGTGATCTTCCACTCCTTGAACCTTATAATTTTATTTAAAATATGATATGATGGATGGTGGATGATATGCATAAAGTGCCATAAATGGAGTCATTTTTGTTGTAGTATGGAAGGAAGTGTTATACAACCATTCAGCCAGAGGCATACATTTGACCCATTGTGTCTGTTTATCAGATACAAAGCAACGAAGATATCCTTCCAAACATTTGTTTACTATCTCACTTTTCCCATCAGATTGAGGATGATAAGATGAGCTATGAGCTAAGTGAGTACCGAGACAAGAAATAATTATGTCCAAATATTTCTAGTGAAAATGGGATCTTTTTCACTTACAATAGTCTTCGGGTTTCCATGCAGCTTTTGAATTGTTTCCATAACTGCAATAGAAACTGTACTAGCTTTAAATGGATACAATAGTGTAAAAAAGTGTGCATACTTGGTAAGTCTATCAACTACCACCATGATGACACTTTTTCCTTTGGACTTGGGTAAACTTGTGATCAAATCCATTGAAACCTCCTCCCAACATTGGCTTGGAATGAATACAGGTTGTAATAAACCTGGGGTTTTAATTTGTTCAACTTTATTTTGTTGGAAAACCAAACATTCTGCCACAAGCTTTTGAATATCTGATTTAAGGCCATCGCAAAAAATATTCCTTCTTAACACTGTGGTAAGATGTTAAAAATCCTGAGTGCCATCCTAAGGGAGAAGTGTACAATTCCATAAGAATATTTTTTTTTGAGTTGGGAATTATTACATAGGTATAAGCAATGTTTGTACCATAACGAATCATTTTTCTAGCTAAATGTATCAGATGTACTGGGATCTTGTTGTAACTTTTAAATGAGTTCCTCACTTCTTTGTTATTCTTTCATTTGTCCCTTTCTTCGTTTATCCAATTTGGTTCAATAATAGAAGTGGTGCAATGCAATGCTTCCACATCCTCATCCTTTCTTGAGAGTGCATCTGCCACAACATTTTGCTTCCCCTTTTTGTAGATGATTTCAAAGTCATAACCTAACATCTTTGTGACCCATTTTTGCTGCTCTTTAGAGGATAATCTTTGTTTTGAAAAGTATTTAAGACTATCATGATTCTTTTTTACCTTGAAGTGTCTTCCCATTAGGTAGGGTCATCATTTCTTAGGTGCATGTAGTATTTCCAACATTTCCTTATCATAAATAGCTTTTTGTAAATACTTTCCTTTGGTTGGATGAATTTCAAAAGAAATGGTTCTTTCTTCTTGCAGTAAAAAAACACAACTTCCATTTCTTGAAGCATCACATTCCACAGTAAAGCTTTTTGTGAAGTCTAGTGTAGCTAAGACTGGTGCCTGACACATTGCCTCTTCAAGATGTTCAAAGGCCTTTGTTGCTTCTGGAGTCCATGAAAATGCATATTTCTTCAATAATGTTGTTAGAGGTGCTCCTATTCTCCCATAATTCTTAACAAACTTGCAATAATACCCTGTCAACTGGAGAAATCCTCATAGATGCATTATGGATGTGGGGATTTTCCATTCCTTAATGGCTTTAATTTTTCTAGGGTATACCTTAACACCTTCATGAGATAAAATATGACCCAGATATTCCACCTCTTGTACTCCAAAGAAACATTTGCATCTTTTTGCATATAATTGTTTCTCCTTCGATAGTTTGAGCACCCTGTCAACATGTTAAACATGATCCTTCCAAGACTTACTATAGATTAGTATATCATCAAAAAATACTAACAAAAATTTTCTAAGGGTGGGTTTGAAAATGGAATTCATCAAACCTTGAAATGTAGAAGGTGTATTGGTAAGGCCAAAAGGCATGACCAAAAATGCATAATGACCCTCATGAGTTCTAAATGTTGTCTTCAATATGTCTTCAGTCTTCATTCTAATTTGATGATATCCTGAACAAAGATCTAACTTGGTGAAGTAAATTGATCCATGCAATTCATCCAATAATTCATCAATGACAGGAATGGGAAATTTTTCTTCAATAGTAAGCTTGTTGAAGTCCCTATAATCTGGACACATGCACCATGATCCATCCTTCCTGTGCACCAATACTACTGGAATAGAGAAAGAACTTTGGCTAGGTTGCATTATACCATCCTCTAGCATTTCTAAAACCATACGTTCCATTTCACTCTTTTGGGCATAGGGATATCTGTAAGGCCTAATGTTTGGAGTAACACTTCCTGGAATCAAATGAATAGAATGATCATGATCACAAATATGTGGGAGGACTTTGGGAGTCTCAAATACCTTGGAATGATTGTCCAAAACTTTTTGGAGATCTTGAGAAATAAATGATTTCGATGTGGGAACCTCTAGTGAACATAATTTTGCAATTATGCCTCATTGTTATTTATTTAGAAGCTTTGTCATTCCATTAGAGATGATTATCTTTACAGTTTCCTTGTGATATCCCTTAATTCAACTTCCTTTCCTTCCACACAAAATTTCATGAAAAATTCTTGAAAATTAAAAGCTATTGTACCCAAGGATTATAGCCATTGGACTCCTAGTACAACATCAACACCACCCATTGGAATGGAAAGAATTAGGCTATTCAATACATATTCTCCCATCGATAGCTTGATATTATTGAACTTTCCAAAGAAATTTATGGTTCCTCCACTTGTGACCATCTCTTGACACTCTGGTGCTGGATAGGAAGCAATTTAATTCCTTGGCTATCTTACAATGAATAAAATTATGGGTACTACCTGAATCAATCAACACTATTACCTTTTTCTTCTTGATATGTCCTTCTATCTTGATAGTTTGAGGAGTGGTAATTCCAGCCAATGCATTATAAGATATGGTCAGATTCATTTCTTCTTTCTCTATGGTTTTTTCTTGGTGTATATCCTCTTCTTTTGACATTTCTCGTTTCTTTTCTTCCTCTTCCTCACAATCTATGCAAAATAATTTCTTCTCAGCACACTTATGACCTTTAGTTTATTTGACATCACAATTGTAACAAAGTCCTTTTGCTCTTTTTTCTACCAATTTATGTGGTGTCAACCTTGTAGGTTGTGGAAGGCTAGAGGCAACAACACTTCCATCTTTATAGTTGTGAGTGGTAGGCTTCCTAGTTGCCATAATTTTTCTTTCCATTTTTCCTGCCAACCTAAATGCCTTCCCCAATGAATCAGGTTCCCAAAGGTGAACCTCATGTTGGATGTTATCCTTTAAAGTCCATATGAACACATCAATCCTATTATTGTCTAGAATATATTTTACCCTTATATTCAATTTTTGGAAGTCCTCTATCTACTCCATCACTGAACCCTTTTGTTTGAGATTTATCAATTGGCTAAAAAAGATGTTTCTTTTTATATCCTCATAATGTGCTATCACTTCTTCCATAAAAATTTCCCAAGTGACAATTTATTTACGAGAGCAAAGCCATCAATACCATAAAAAATAATTTTGTTCCAAATATAAAGTTACAATACATACCTTTTGTGTGTTTTTCACATGATTATGGAGATCGAAAAATTGCTCCATCTGTAGTTTCCATGTTACAGGATCCTTGCCACCAAACTTCCTGATATCAGTCTTTGGAACATGGTCGGTCTTCAATCCAACCTTAGAGTCTATGAAGTCATGATTAACATTTATTTTTTTCTCATCATGAGTTTCCTTTACTACCCTTTCTTCGTCTGTAAACATTTCTTGTAGTAACTTTGTCAAATATGTCTTCCAATCATCCATTTTTCCTTCCATCTTTTCTTCCACGTCATTCATCTTAGCTTCCAAACCATCAATCGTAGCTTCCACGTCATTCATATTAGCTTCCATGCCTTTCTCTAAGCCATCCGTTTTATCTTCCATTCCTTTCTTTAAATGATCCATATTAGCTTCTGTTACTTTTTGTGAGAGTGAATTTTACTGCACTTGGTCTTGTAATTTTGATATATGATGTTGTATTTCTTCCTCCTCTTCATGAGTCATGCTAGAGATTTCAGGTTGCTTACTAGGTGTTTCCATTTTATTTGTTCGAGGAATAAATTAATTCTAATAATGCTTCACTATGCCCTTTGAATTCCTTCAAACTAATTATTCAAACCAATCTGATGCAAAATTAAAAGAAAAACTACACACCTTTTTTCACTTTGTAAGAGCTCGATATTTAATTTGTTGTATGTCTGTAATTGCAGATCTCCAAGATGTAAAATTGCGTAGTGAGGTAGCCCTCTAAGTCCCCTTTATAACCTCACAAGTATGATCAATATTTGATTCTCCAAGGAAGAGTTATGCAAAATCTCCCACGGTGACTTGATTATAGACTGGTTCAGTAGAGAAAATTTGTATGAAGTGTCACATGTCACTATTTAGACCTTACTACCTAAAAGTGACATACAAAACACTACAAGCCATCCTCTTTCTGAAACTTTTGATGAAATTTCAATCTGGTTCTCAGAAAAAAAGTTATATCTATTTTCCTAAGGTCACCTATTTGAGATATAATTTGGGATCCTGCAAAAACCCTAACTTTATTCGATCATATATCCCAGAATATAGCGAGAAAAGATAAGAAATTTGGCCCTGGGGTTTAGAGCGACTTCAACTCTAATGGGTTTTCTTTTTTAGCTTCTGGAGCATCTCAAAAAAAAAAATTATAGCGAACATTCCACGATGACTTGTTTGGAGCACCGAAACCATAGAATCCAAAGCTTTCATACCAAATTTTATGCAACCAGCATAGAAAATAGAAGAAGGGATAGATGAACACCTTCAAAATCAGCCTCTTTGATGGGGAAATCTCCTTTACATTACACAAACGAACAATTCTCGGATGATTCAAATGACTAAACCTCCTTCCTATATATAGGAGTCTAAGGGGTCACTATATAAACAAAGCCGACGTAATAGTAATAACATAAGGGCACAATAATAACAATAGTGGGTTTCTATGGGGCACACTAATAACAATATGGGGACAATAGGGACACAATAATAACAATAAGAGCTATAATGACAATAGTAATTGGGGAATCACTAGTATTATAGGGACCTAACATACAATCTCATCTACTCATAAAAAGTAACTAGCAATACTTTCATCACTATTCATCTTGAGAGTTTCATATTAAATTCTGAGATTTTGGAGCTTAGCACATTTTAACTGGGAGTCTCTTTCGTAGCTCTGAATGATTTTGTCCTATATTTCTTTGGTTGTCTTGAAATACATGACTTTGAGGAATTCTGATTCTGATAAACTTCCCAATAATGCAATAATGACTTTGGCATTTTTTCATATGCTTTCTTTTATGTTGTATCTGTGGGGACTAGTGCTGGATATTGGTATCCTCCTTCCACAATTTCCCAAACATTGGCTCCAAGTGACTGAAGATAGGCTTTGGTTCTAGTATTCCAAAATGTTAAGTTATTTCCGTTGAAGATTAGTGGTCTGATAGATCCCATTCCTTCCTGATTTCTCATCTTGAGAGATCTTCTTTCAAGTGTTCAAGTTTCTTCTAAAGGACGTGCTTTGATACCAATAGTTAGGAAAAATACTGAGAGGGTGGGGGGTGAATCAATATTTAAACTTTCATAATAATGATTTTCTTTTTCAAACAGTATACACTATTTTAGATAAACCAACCAGTGTATCTCCACACCTTTAAAGAATGAAACCATCATATAGAAAATAAACTTTGATAAAAAACTAATTCATTGTCTTAAATCAGAGTGGGATGCATTTACTAAGTAGTAAAAAAATGTAGTAAGAATAAATCAACACACACAAGAAGCACACATGAACACCAAGATTTTGTAGGTGGAAACTCAATGTGGGAAAAAAAAACCATTGCTTTTGTCGTCTCAGTCTTAAATATTCTTACTATAAAAAGTGTTTGCAAGTTTTGTACTGGTGCAAACGTTTTGTAGTACATAGGAATCTACATGCTGAAGGCTACAAACTTCACTGGTTTTCCAACTTTCGGTAGAAGGGAGCTCCAATCCCCTAGCTCTTGTACTTTATGATATGTTTACTAGTACATAGGCACTTACCTACTAAAGGCTACTACCTTCACTCTTCCTCTAGGGACCATGTTTCATAAATTTCTAGACTGGATACTCCTGGTACACAACAACACAATATGTAGGTCATGTTTCATCAAATTTTCATGCTGGACCCATCAATAACATTGAAGCTCCAAATCAATCACCACTGCAATACAACTATCAAATACAACTTCATCTATCAACAATCAGTCAATCTGAACAATCAGATCACTATCACCAGAACACAGAGCTGAACCCACAACACTACATCAACAACCAAAACCAACTGCAACATAAAAAATCATATGTCAGAATGTATACACTACTTCAATGAAGCCAACCTGCATGGATACGCTACTTTTTGTAACCCAACTTGTGTATACCTCTAAAGATACTGAATCATAAAACCTCTGAACCAAAAACTGTACCAACCAATGACATTCTGAAGATCTAATGTCATATTACAGAGTTCTAAACAAATAGTAGGAAAACTCACCCTTCTTACTCAATCAATCAATCAATCAGACTCAATCTCCTTATATAATCAGTTTTATTTTCAGATCTAATGAATACATCATTGACAAACATTAGTAACACAGGACCACTGATCAAATAGACCAGTCATCTCTAAACAACAATATTTTCTTTTTCATATGCTACTTGGAAGTGCCAAACCAGCATGTATACGCGCCTTCACCAAGGCGAACTAGAATATAGATCTGCAAATAATAACTTATAACTTCACATCTATTCCAGACTTCAGATATACCCAGATCATAGCATATAAAGGATAAAATACGAATTAACAATCAGATCTATACTATCCATTATCAGATCATACAATGATAAGTCATTTCAGGTCTCATGATCCTGATCCAACATTGTATCCAAGGGTGCACAAGATATTTCAGATCTATATCATAACCATAGCCCTTACAACCCAAAATATACTTCTGATAGAAGTATTCATGAAAAAACATTTCACTTGCACACCTAGCCCTTTGATCTTCTCCTCCTTATATACTTAGAGCCTTTTTCAATACCTCAGACCAAGGCAACACTTAGAACCTGTGGTATTCTTAAACAGGATCAAGTAACCCTTATTCCGCTCAATATTGTGGGCTAATACCATGGTATGGACCCTTGGTATTTATTATCCTTAATTTTCCATCCGAGATACATTTTTCCTCTTGTGAAAGTGTGTGCATACATATATGCTTCTTTTGTTCTGTGTACCCACGTGTATACTCTACTTGGAATAGGGTAAACATCATATACAACTTAAACCAATTTCTTTCCTTAATTTCTTAATTCTGATCAGTAATCCTTTATCCCATCATCTAGTTCTTCTGTACCATTACCCTGTTACCTATGAATAGATCTGTTACAATTTGAGTTGTCCTTTATCAATTCTGAACTAACTTGTATGTGGGTTTCCATCAAGGACAACACATGTACCATAATGCCAACAACTGGGGGCTAAAAGGACCATTCTACAATTTTGATCGTGGATCATGAGTATAAGCCAGGTTTTCATGCAGTTTCCATTTCGGGGCATACAAGCCAGGTTAGCATCCAATTGTAGGATTATTAATAGCATAATTGGGTACAAAACTTAAAACAATGATATTTTACTCCATTTTTTTCCAAATGAGGAGTAAAAAGAATCAGAAAAGGGATGTTCAATAGTGCTTGATCCATTGGAGACATTATTTTTTCTATTTGAGCTTTGTAAAAGTATGTTATTATAGTTTTCATTATGAATTTAGATGTTTTATCCAATTTTTATTGCAAAATTTTAAAACTAACTTGGTTCAATATTTTTCTTTTAAGATCATCTAGATTGCAGAGAGAAAAATAACAGAGCATACTCAGCAATATTGAAACTTTTTATTCAAAAAAGAAAAGAAAAAGGATTCGATTTGTAACTCCAAATTGTGGCTCTCAAAACTCTATTTCTCTCCTTCTTCTCAAATATTCATTTTTTTTCCACATATTCTTTCAAATGATTAGAGAGTTGGGTGGCTCTTACTGCACCACCGATAAATAAAATTGCAAATGAAATATAACTAAAAACTAAAAAAAACATCATCAAACTTCGTTTTATTCATTAACTGTATCCTACTCTACTATACTGGAAGTAGAAAATTTGTTTCAAGTGTATGCATATTTCCAGTGTAACGATGTGCGTAACAGGAGTAAAAATATATTCATGCTTAGTGTTAGGGTCCTATAATTTATAGGATCTCAAGGTAATTGAGTATTGTATCTTAGGAATCTTATATTGTAACTACTTGTCAATCTACTAATGATTTCCAAATAAATAAAAAAATAGAAGAAAAATGAAAACAGGGTATAAATAAGAAAAAAGAGAAAAAAGAGAATATTTAAAAAAGAGTGAATGATTGAACCCCACCAAAAGAAAGAAAAATAAAAAAGGGAATAACACTGAAAGTGTTGCAAGTCTAAATGCCATCACCTATAGATAGTTTTGCTTCATCACTAAAAAATAAAGGTTTTCTGTAGCTTCTTCAAAATGCCACAATCACTAGCTTTTGGTTTAATCATACAGTGTAATCATGGTTAAACTTATTTCAGTTTCTGTAAATTAGGCTAGAGAATAAAGATTTTCCCAACAATCCAATCTGGGTAAATCAGTAGTTAGGTAGAAAATTATATTGATTCAACTGTTCAATCTGAATCAATAGAAGAAATAAGGGATAGGATAGATAATTTTTCATTCTATAAAAAACAAAATAAATAGGGTTTGCTAGTCTAAGTGCACCCTTTTGAAGAATAAAAATGTTAGTTTAGCTAATAGTAGGTAGATTAGATGGTTTGATAAATATTTTCCTATGTCATATTTTATCCAAAGTTTTGATCATATGCTAAAAAGCAAAGTATGCACCCAGGGATAAATTGCCTTTACATGTTTTAAATTTATTCTTTATCCTAAGTCACAAAAAGCAAAACATAAAGTGCATACGCACAAATATCCTTTGTCGTATGAAATTAATCATCTACGTCATCAGAGCATCGGGATCTACCCCGACTCATAATCCACAACCCACATTATTCATCGCCCACCCCCCCCGCAATACTTCCTTTACCACCCGAGGGGAGGGGGTTCTGAAAGGTTGTTTGTCCCAGGGGTCCCCCGTCCCTACATGTAAACATTTAATTATTTTGCAATCACCCATTGCAATCCCTCTTATGACTTCCTACCCCCTTCGAAACCATCTTCCTCTCACCCACTCTACTGTGCCCCACCATGACTTCCTCTGCCTCTCACCTCCTGCCACGTCACCTAGCCATTAGCCAATTAAATGCATTCTTGGCAAATGACCATTCAACATTAAATTTGTAATTCTTGGGTAACCGTTCAGGCCTAATGGTCCTGCACCATTTTCAACGCAACATTCGCAGTAGTATTTGAAAAGTTATTGAAACCATTGGTCTCCTCCCTTTTTCATTTCTTATCCTCTGCAATTGACAGATTCTACTCAGTGCTTTCTTTCAGAACATTTCCCATGACCAGACCAAGACAAAAAATTACCACTTGATAGTATTCTATTTCTTTCACCTGACAATTCATTATCCAAATTGTTTCTTGATAAGCTCCTCTGATTAATTCCTTCTTGTCTTTCACTCAATTTATCTTGTTTTTCACTAATACAGTCATGCCTCTGAAGACCAAAACAAAAGATAAGCATGTTAATCCGTTGATGCCCCCTTCTGTAGACTTAGATAATGTCACTCTCACTAACAAGGATTATAGGATTAGTGAAACCCAATGTGGCACTAACTTTATTGAATTATATTGTTGGTTAGAGGACAAACATGTAAATAAAATTGATGAAATTGGGCTCTAGGAGTCCAATCTTCCCCATTACATTTTCCCCTTGACATTCCAAACCCCTAAGTTTACTAGAAAGTGTCAGGAATGTTATGTCCCTACTCAAAGAGCTATCATGGCTGCTTCAGGTGACATTCTCTTCATAATTACTACCCAGTCCATTGATCAAATGATGTTGGCTCCCACTGTGGAAAATAATACTCCTTTCTCCTTAGAAGCCCTCATCTAGCTTTATCAGAAGTTGGATTTCACTACCAGAGCCAAAATTTTCAAAATCTTCTTTCTTGAGAATGCCCAGTTACCCAAGAAGAATCCTCCACATCCTTCCTCCATCTTCCTTGATCAAGCCAAACAAATTATATCCATGATTTTCTATATTTTATGTTATTATTTTGATCAATTGGTAGATGAGCCCATTTTAGGATTCCTCTCCATATTTTCCACAGACATCAAGCCTTCCATTGTGTTCAATTTCAGTCAATTCTTGGCTGACAATATTCATGAACAATTCATAAAGTTTCACACAAAACATGTGTTTAATTACACCTCCATTTTGATTTATATGTTCCCTTACTATTAGGAAGATAAGTTCAGTTTTGCAATACAGAAGCTTGATGATACAGAAAATAAGAAGCCAATGATCTTTTGGACATCATTAGTCATGAAAGAATAACAAGAGTTCTCTTATAAGCAGTTCATTGAATATTTTTTTCATCCATCCATGAACATCCTTAATAGTGCAATTCAACCCAAAATCAGAGAAGAAATCAAGAGAATTTTGCACCTAATAGGTCAAGAAAATACTGGGGATTTCTATTTATACCAAAACTACACCGAGATCAGGGTTTATGGTTGCGAATTGGAACCCTAAAAACTTCATAAATACCCCCGCTTGAGGACTTTTGTCGTGGATTATATTAGAGAGATGCTGAATTCAAATGACATCCATTTTGTAGTGGCCAAGAAGAAATCGTGGTTCTGAAGAAAGACACAGGTGGGCCCATTTGCATGTAATACCAGGACAATAGGTGAAGAAGCAAACAAGAGGATTAAAGAAATGAAGTGTAATCTTAGTTTTACATGGTCTTATCAACCTTGTGGCATAATTTCAAAGCTCAAAGTAGAGAATAAAAGTACTACTTGCATCCATACTTCAAGCCTTGAAATTGAGCAGTATGCTAAATAGTTGGAATGGACAGAAAACACTTTGCAGGAAGCTGAAAAACATCTCTTTTCTACTTCCAGTTTGCATACTCCCATTCCTTATGAAAAATTAAGTAAAATACAGAGGGAGGAAGGATCATCATCGACAGGAAGTGAAGCCAAACAGTTTAGGATCAGCTACAGGAAGAGAATGTTGGACATAATACTGAGAGGGGGGGTGAATCAGTATTATCAGATTAATAAAACCTTTTCAATTTCCTACTC
The DNA here is from genome assembly GCA_031772625.1 of Pinus tabuliformis. Lineage (NCBI taxonomy): Eukaryota > Viridiplantae > Streptophyta > Pinopsida > Pinales > Pinaceae > Pinus > Pinus tabuliformis. The sequence continues at coordinate 1,103,833,396 of CM062804.1, read as the reverse complement.
AGAAACATATACGCGACTTCTGTTAAGTGAACCAGCGTGTACACGCGACTGTGTCTAAAGCAACTAGCGTATATGCAGATATCTTATGATTCAGTTAATCTTATCTTCAGTAAATGCATCAGAACATTATTAAGCAATTTAGGAGTAAACAGGTGCAGTATAACAGAACAGAATCATCACACAAGAGCCACACACATGAACACCATGATATAAGGTGGAAACCCAATGTGGGTGAAAACCACCTGCTGCAATTCGTCTCTTTCTTTCTTTAATGAGAAACTTCTTTTACAATATACTGGTGCAGTCCTTTACCAGTATGCAGGCTACAACCTGCAGAGGGCTACAACCCTCTCTTTCGTTTTCCAACTACTTTTGGAAGGGAGCTACAACCCCCTCAGCTCTTGTACTAGCTGATCCATTTACTAGTACGTAGGTGCTGACCCTACAACCTTCAGGGACCACGTTTCATCAATTTTCAGACTGGATCCAAGAGTACAAAGCAAACATTACCGCAATACAATCATCAACTTATACTTGCATCATAATTCATTAAACAACCCAATACCGAATCACTGAAACCCTGTCATCAAGAACACAGAACCCAAACCAGAATCTAGAACTCTGCAACAACCACCAGAATCAGCAACAACCTGAAATATCAACCCTTATCATGCATACGCTACTTCACTGTACCAAAACCGCGTGTATACGCGCTTTCTCCAAAGGCAACCCGCGTGCAGATCTAGAAATGATTACTTCTGCCTTTGCTGTCAGATCCGACCCTTACCAAGCGTCCCGAACAGATAACCAACAATACCAGATCCTCTCACTGCGTCAGCCACACACACTTGCTCTTTGCCTAGTGATCTTCTCCTTATATAGCCTTAGGCCTTGTTCAATACCAAGAGCCAAAACCATAGAAACACAATACCATCAACTTCAAAACTCGGGATCGACACGCCCGTCGAGATACAATGGTCCGAAGCCATAGGCACAACTTCCAAGGACTAACCGCCATGGACCAAAGGTGCTTTTCCACATACACGCGCTTTTTCTGAAGCCAACCTGCGTGTACACGCGACTTGGGCTTAACAAACCTGCGTGTATGAACTTCCTTGGCAAGCTGTACTAGGATCTGTCTTCTGAGTAAGTTGCCATCACCTGAACCAACTTCTGAGTATCTGTACCAACCTCTGAGTGAGTTGCCATCAAGGACAACACTTGAATCATAATGCCAACAATCTCCCCCTTTGGACTTGATGGCAACCACTACACCAAGTCACTCTCCCCCTTTGACATCAAGGGCAAAGGGCGGACCAAGATATTCTCTTCTTTGGTATACCTTCTGCTGTCCATACTCCCCCTGAGTACTTGCTGAAATCTCCAACTATGCTCCCCCTTTGTGTATGCCAAAGTGTACCAATCTATCCATCCTGCTCTTGCTGAATTGTGCTGTTCATGCTCCCCTTGACTGTAGGCAAGATCTGTAAAAGATGTTCTACAAGAAGAACAAAGACTTATACATCATAGAAGACCTTCCTATCACCAAAAGACTCAACATACATTCATCACCCAACCTAGTGGGGATATCCCAATATTGACTCATTCACCTAACCATGTGAAGATACATGATAATACATGAACATTTCATCATTCATCCCAGGCATAGTGGGGAAACCAACATAGGCCGTTACATGACCTTGACATCATAAAAGAGATACATGACATAGTGATGAAATATCTAGACCAAGACTTATGAAAGCCACCAACAGCATCATGTTCTGTACCATCAGCCTGCAATACCATTCCTAAACAATAAGATGCATCATTTAGCTTCATAGACTTTATCAACACCTTCTAACCATAATGCCAACAATGCATTATTCGAAGAATATTCTCCCCCTGAGTGTAAGCCAACCATGTCTGAACCATTTCCTGAGTCTGTTCTGCTCCCCCTGAGCCTGAGCCAACCATGACTGAACCTGGGTCTGTTCTGCTGCCCTTTCTTCATATACGCGACTTTGCAGCCTGTAACTCGCGTATATACGCGACTTGTCTTCAGTCTATCAGCGTATGCAGGATGGAATACTGAATTTCATCACTTTCAGATTCCCCTGTGTCTGTTATGTCAGCTGTCTGAGTTATCCCACACCTTTCTGTCTCTGTCTTCTTCAATTCCTGCAACTGTGATGATGTATGGTCCCCTTGTCTTGAATTTTGAAATCTGCTTCTGCATTCCCTTGCTTTATGCCCATAGTTGTTGCATGTATAGCACCTTATATTTTTCATGTTCCTTCTATCACACTCAAATGCTTTGTGTCCATATGCATTACAGGCAAAGCAATACCCTCTGAAATACCTGGGATGAGATGATCTTTCTTGAACCATTCTACTTCTGCATCTGGCTGCAACATGTCCAAGATTATGACATACATAACATTCAACTTTATTCAGCGGAGGAAATAATCGTCTATCACGTTCATAGTTAGGAGTAAAGGATCTTCCTTGAGGAATTTCTTTTCTTGGTTGTTCCTTGAGCATTTCAGATTTCTCATTAGAGTTTCTTGTCTCACCTTGTGAACTAGATTCACCTTCAACATATTCATGAAAACCAAGACCAGTCTTGATAGCAGGAGATCTTTGACTATTAAGAATATCATCCAAGACTTTAGAACTATCTTGAAATCGTAAAAGCTTATCCTTTTCTTCTAGTTTACCTTTCAAGATATTTACCTCAACTTGATGTTGTTCTTCCTTTTTCAGATACTGCTTCCTTAGGTCTTCTTCAACTTTTCTCCCTTCTTCTACTTGTCGCTTTAGTTTGATCACTTCATGTTCTTGATCTTCAAGATCTTCTTTTAGAGAGAGGATCTTTGATTCAAGTCTCTGAATAGTTGTGCTCTGATCTTTTGCTATATCCTGCAATTTCTCCCTTACCCTGGTTTCTGTTTCCAATAGTTCTTTTAATTTGGCAGCTTCTTCAGTTTCTGCATTCTTCTCTTCATGTGCCATGAGACTTTTAATATCCTCGCTATCATTGGATGAAGCATTCTTCTTCTTGTGCGCCATGAGACTTCTAATATCTTCACTATCATTAAATGAACTTTTAATATGGGAATAGTAGCTTCTACCATCTTGTTCATATATCCTTTCTTTGTTATGAGGACATCTAGCAGCATAGTGACCAACTCTACCACATAGAAAACATTTGAAAGGCAGCTTATCTTTGAACCGTCCAGTTCCACGTTCAAGATTCTTGACAAAATTTACCTCATCTTCTTCCTCTGACACTTCGAATGCGGCCTCTGGTGGTACCTCTAGTCGCATTTCAAAAGCAGTTAGGATCCCGTGAAGCTGTGACATGGTAAGTTTTCGCACATTCTCCTTTTCTTCTACGGCAGATACTTTAGAATCAAATTTAGTAGACAGAGATCTCAAAACCTTTTGAACTAAGACAACTTCCTCAAATTCTTCACCCAGATCCCTCATACAATTCACAATCTCATCCATACGCAGGAAATAATTAGCTACGCTTTCATTACTTCGCATCTTAAGAGTTTCATACCGGATTCTGAGAGTTTGAAGCTTCGCTATTTTTACCAGATCATCTCCTTCGTAGCTTGTAACGATTTTGTCCCATATTTCCTTAGCTGATTTGAGATGCATGATCTTCATAAATTCTGATTGAGTCAAAGTACCCAATAGGACATTAACTACTTTGGCATTGAGCTCATATTGCTTTTTCTCTGCTGGATCTGTAGGAGTTGCTGATGGGAATTTGTATCCTCCTTCTATGAGTCCCCAAACTTCTGCTCCAAGAGACTGTAAATATGCAGTGGTTCTTATCTTCCAGTGAGTAAAATTGTTCCCGTCAAAGACTGGTGGCCTGATGTGTGCCTCTCTTTCTGGATTAGCCATTTTGATGGATCTTTTCCTTCAAGCGATCAAGCTTCCTCTGAAGGACCTGCTCTGATACCAATTGTTGGACATAATACTGAGAGGGGGGGTGAATCAGTATTATCAGATTAATAAAACCTTTTCAATTTCCTACTCAGAAACATATACGCGACTTCTGTTAAGTGAACCAGCGTGTACACGCGACTGTGTCTAAAGCAACTAGCGTATATGCAGATATCTTATGATTCAGTTAATCTTATCTTCAGTAAATGCATCAGAACATTATTAAGCAATTTAGGAGTAAACAGGTGCAGTATAACAGAACAGAATCATCACACAAGAGCCACACACATGAACACCATGATATAAGGTGGAAACCCAATGTGGGTGAAAACCACCTGCTGCAATTCGTCTCTTTCTTTCTTTAATGAGAAACTTCTTTTACAATATACTGGTGCAGTCCTTTACCAGTATGCAGGCTACAACCTGCAGAGGGCTACAACCCTCTCTTTCGTTTTCCAACTACTTTTGGAAGGGAGCTACAACCCCCTCAGCTCTTGTACTAGCTGATCCATTTACTAGTACGTAGGTGCTGACCCTACAACCTTCAGGGACCACGTTTCATCAATTTTCAGACTGGATCCAAGAGTACAAAGCAAACATTACCGCAATACAATCATCAACTTATACTTGCATCATAATTCATTAAACAACCCAATACCGAATCACTGAAACCCTGTCATCAAGAACACAGAACCCAAACCAGAATCTAGAACTCTGCAACAACCACCAGAATCAGCAACAACCTGAAATATCAACCCTTATCATGCATACGCTACTTCACTGTACCAAAACCGCGTGTATACGCGCTTTCTCCAAAGGCAACCCGCGTGCAGATCTAGAAATGATTACTTCTGCCTTTGCTGTCAGATCCGACCCTTACCAAGCGTCCCGAACAGATAACCAACAATACCAGATCCTCTCACTGCGTCAGCCACACACACTTGCTCTTTGCCTAGTGATCTTCTCCTTATATAGCCTTAGGCCTTGTTCAATACCAAGAGCCAAAACCATAGAAACACAATACCATCAACTTCAAAACTAGGGATCGACACGCCCGTCGAGATACAATGGTCCGAAGCCATAGGCACAACTTCCAAGGACTAACCGCCATGGACCAAAGGTGCTTTTCCACATACACGCGCTTTTTCTGAAGCCAACCTGCGTGTACACGCGACTTGGGCTTAACAAACCTGCGTGTATGAACTTCCTTGGCAAGCTGTACTAGGATCTGTCTTCTGAGTAAGTTGCCATCACCTGAACCAACTTCTGAGTATCTGTACCAACCTCTGAGTGAGTTGCCATCAAGGACAACACTTGAATCATAATGCCAACAGAGAACAAAGTTGACATCTAGGACATATGTGGAAAAAGTAACAAGAGAGTAGGCCACCATCATAATCACAGATTCACCACCTACAACCAGCAAATTTACAACATATCCTACTAGGCCTTCATCATCACAATGTCAGAAAGAAACTGAGCTAGAGTCACAGGATGTCTAAACAAAAAAAGGGAAGACAGATTTTGATAGGTAAAGGGAGATTCATGTTGGGAATGAGATTCTAAAAAACAATACTTATAATCAGTTTTGGAAGCAGATCTCCATCTCACACAGTAGATTTTTGTCATTGATTGACACCGAGCATGAAAATATGTAGATGGCCTTCCTTGAGGCCTAAATTCCATAACCAAAAATAGCAGTAGAATACAAGAGAAATACCTTTGAGTTCAACACCAAAGACATTCATCCCATTGATCAAATGGAGATGCACAAGAAAACTGGTAAAATGATATCTTCTACTTTAACTAACACTTCTATGTCATTATCTAAGTTGTAGGTTTCATTTACCAATGTTCGGTCTCAGCTGAAAATGGAGAAAGTATCCTCCCTAGAAAAGGATAATAGGATCAAGTCTTTGGAATACTTGGTTGTTAAGATAGGATATGATCCCAAAGATGTCAATGTTGTAGAGGAGATTATTAAAAAGAAAAACTTGGACATTGTAGCATTGAGAAAATAGCTTAAGGTTCCAGCCACAGAGGATCCATTGACCAAGGACATTGAAGAAAATGAAGCACAGAAGGATGACATGATGATGATGATCATACACCAAAACATACAAATTAGGCAGATGGAGGCACATATAGAGAAAATGATAGAGGAGAAAGAAGGAATTTGAAAGATGGTCATTGTCCCCCTGGATGCCATACCCATTTCTCTGCTTCCAGCAACAGCAACAACCACTGCAGCTAATTCTTCTATTCATACTACAAGTGCTGAATAGGGGACCAAGACACTAGAGAACATGTCACTCCAGTCAAAAGAGATCAAAAGTTTCCAGGATCAAATCAAATCTTTAGAATTACAAAAGGCCAAATTTGAAGCTTCTCGTGTTACTGAAATGAAGAAATCCCATAGACAATTGCAAAAATTGCAGAAGGTAGAAAGGGATACCTCAATTGGTCAGACCCTAGCCCAAGCCAAGGAAACCATTTCGATGAATATACTAAACTCTATGGATGAGATTTTTCCTTCTATCCATATCATCTTTGAGAAAAAGGAGTTGATAGAAAAAGCTACAAAAACCATTGTGCAAGGAAGGGAGAAGCTTGGAGAATTACGAATCAGTGAAAAGAATTGCTACTATTTTAGAGGTCAAGAAAGTTTTGACCAAAATAAACCTTATTGATTAGTTGGAAGAAAGATGTGAAACATTGGAGCTACAAGTAAACAGGTTTACCAACAGAATTGAAGAATTGATCTAGAAAGGACTGCCCAGTATTTATGTAATAAATGACAAATTGATCACTCATGAAGACCATGTCCTGAAGATGAAAGAAATGACTAGAAGAAACATGAAGTTCAGTGGGATTAAGGGCAGTATGACAGAAAAGGTGTTTCTCGAAACAATGTCAAATGATTTCTATGTACAGAATGAAGTAACACACATTTTTACAATGAATCTGACTCTTTCCAAGTACATAGAGGTAGATGAGATTTACCGGAGAGTAAAAAAATTGACTGTATCATATGAAAAGAGATGGGAAGAACTTATTGATTTACTGGATTAAAAAGGTAATTCGTGAGTAGTAAGATAATGATGAACACATTAGCCAACACGACAGTCAGTTCAGCAATGAAACACAGTTTTAGGTTGACTCAGCAATTCAATCCATCAAAGGAGAGCCACCTTACCTTCGAGATGTCCATGTGGCCTATTTTCCTGCCAGGAATAAATCATATTGTTTGTAGTTAGGCTAATAATACACTGTCGGTTTGACAATGATTCTGTAAATATTTTTTGTAATTATCAGTATAAATGCTTCACCCTTTGAATTATTAACGGTTGATTTCTAAATGTAATTTTCTCTGCATATTGTATTTTTCCAAGTACTAGAGCATCAATAATAAAAGCATTTTTCACATGATTCATGTGGTGTACAAAATGGTGATGTGCTTCTTCTATTTATTTGTTTAAGCATTGTTTTTCTCTCCCTGTTCTTCTTAAAATCACAATTATTTAAAATAAACTGTGTTGAATAGGATATTTTATTTATAGCACCCTATTCTAGATGTTAATAATTTTCATGTTTTCCACTGACTTCAAATTAAGGGATTCTCCTTAATTTCTACTAAGGCTTACACTTCTACTATTTCACAATCCATTTAATATTATGAAAAATCCAAATAGTGCAACCTAGCTTGCCCTATGAAAACTCCTCTAATATTTGTTGCCAAATCTAGTTTAATCTATAGACTCCATAGCCCAATGGAATTATGACAGTTTAAACAACCAAACCTTTCAAACAAAACAATCAGTCTAGGCATAACTAGCCTAAAATTTACAAGAACAAAGCGAAATTTTACAGAGAGACCCCTCTCTGAAGCTGGTAGGTCTAGATCCCAGCTTCCAAAGTGGTTTTGATGTTGTTGTATGTGTTTACTCCCTCAACCTCAAAAATACGAAACGATAACATAGTGGTGACCATATTGGAGAAAAAAACTCTTTAGATTGAAAAGTCATTTTTCCCTGGTATTCAATCAATATTTCTATAAATAAAACTTATATATCATTATGAAATACATGATTTGAGGTTGTTATTTTTCATATATTTTACCCTATCATTGATTTTGTTTTTTTTTTTTTACAAGAACGGTTATGGGATTTCATTAATTGATTGGCTAAGAGCCACAAATTCGGTTACAAAAGGAGAAGCAGATTTCTGCATAACTTTCCAACAAGAGGAATATAACGCCTACTCTTATCAGGTTCCTCTTTTTACATTTAATATAGTGCACTTCTGCTGCTAATTTCCCAAGCTGAAAAATACAAACAAACTGTTGCAAAAGAATGCAATAAAACATGGCTCTTTAGGGGATTGGTTCCCAAAGGATTTCCTTATCTCTGAGAAATTATAGTACTAGCAACTAAATGGACTGCCTTGTTTGCCTCAATGTTTGCTTCTTTGTTATTTGTTCTCAAAACATGAAAATAATTCAGATTTAGGGACTTTGCCATGCCTTTGATCCTTGTAATTATCCTTGCTAGCTGCAGGTCCGATGGATTAGAATTGGTCGCCACTGCTTTGATGATAACCTGGGAGTCCCCAAAGACATTTGCCTCCTCAAGGCCCAGCTCTTTGAGGAGTTTGATTCCTTGAAAAAGGGCCATCACTTCAGCTTGTATGCTTGAGGAATGGCCTAATCCCTAAGCAAATATGTGCAAAGATGTGTCATCTGGGTTTATGATGAGCCCTCCAGCTCCAGCAATTCTTGGATTCCCTTTGGCTGCCCCATCAAAGAAGAGAGAAGGAAGTGGTTGATTGGATAGCCAGGATTGAAAATCTTCATTTTTCCTGATTTGCCATTCTTTGAGGGATGGCAGAGAGCTGTTCGATTTTTGAAACTTGAAATTGTGGGCAGTACCCAAATCTATGTCATGTTGGCTTAGATTTGAATCATCTCCTTTATCTTCCAGCCACTCAACTAGCAGAGTTTTCACTGAGTTGGCAACTATTCTATAGTCCTATTCCTTATTCCAGAATATCCTTTTATTCCTTTCCAACCAGACTTGCCAGCTAATGAATTTTGGCAGAGCACTCCATGCTGTCCTCATTGTTTTATTTTTGGGAAATGGGCCTAGACATTTGGCCATCCAGCCCGTGAACAGATCTGAAACTGAGGAGGGGAAGATGAACTTGTATTTCCAAGAAACAAGAAGCTCCTGCCATATAGAAGCTTCGAACTTGCACCCGATCATGAGATGGAAGGTGGATTCTAAGTTTTCCTTGCAAAGCATGCATCTAGAAGGCACATAGATGCCCCTTTTCTGAAGCCTGTCTTCAGTGAGAATTTTTTGATGGCAGAGAAGCCAACAAAAGTGATCAACTTTTGAAATTGAGGGGATTTTCCATATACCTACCTAGGGGGCAGGGTTGGGAGGCACGTGGGGTTTCTCTAGACATTTAACATATCCCGGAGCTACCACGTAGCCTACCTAATTTGTGCCCCAACCTCTCATGTCCTGCCTGCGCGAATGAATAGGAGCCAGCCCGTGCATCTTTGTGGTGAGCGTTGCCAGCTCTAAATGCAAGTTAGGAGGAACTGGGAGCTGTTTCCAGCCCATCCAAACATCATCCTTCCAGTTTGAGAGGTCCCAAAGTGTGTTGATGGTAGAATCTGTCATCCAATGTTTCAACTCTATCATGTCTCTTGATTCTACCAGTGGAGGTCTATTCAGGATACTATCATTCCACATGTGGGTACGTTTTCCATTTCCTGGTATCCAAAAGGAGTGATTTCTTATCAGCAGGCCAATTCTGTTGATGGACATGCTGAAAGGAGTTCTGAGTTGGTTTTTGTACTGATCTAGGCATATAAGTCTCATTCCTTTGAAGTATTTCCTCCACAGTAAAAATTGTACCCAACCTGGATTAGGAACTATTATTTTCCAGATCAATTTGGCTCCCATGGCAAGGTTTTGAGCACTGAGATCTTTGAATTTCAGTCCTCCCTCCTGAATTGGTCTGGTGACTGTTTCCCAATTAACTAGGGAAATTCTCTTCTCGTTTTGTTTTCCTCCTTTCCAAAAAAACTATCCGACTAGCTCCTCCATCTTTTTGATGATTCCCACAGGTGCCAGGAGAACAGAGAATTTGAATAATGGAAGGTTGTTGAGCACTGCTTTAATGAGCATGGACTTTCTCGTAATGTTGAGCCAAGAGGATCCCTAGGCTTGCATTTTTTCTTTGAATTTGTCTAACTGAGAATACCAGTCTTTGCTCAAGGCCCTCTTGTGGAAGATGGGCAGACCAAGATATTTAAATGAGGACCAAGAAGTTGAGGCTGCAAATTTGAGGCATCTGGAAATGCAGCTAGCAGTTGAAGCATGAATATTCCAACAGTAGATGTGGCATTTGCCATTGTTTAATATGCTGCCTGAGACCTTACAGTAGTCTTCTAGTACTTCTTTGAATTTAATAGCTGAATGAAGGGAAGCAGCCCCCAACAGTAATGTATCATCAGTAAAGAGGGCATGGTTGATGCTTTTTACCCCTCTTGCAATGCACAAGCCAGTTATGTCTTGATCTTGCTGCTTTTTATCTAGATAGAAGTTGAAGACAGAGGCCTATAGGATGAATAGGATGGGTGAAAGGAGACACCCCTGCCTTAGCCCTCTAGAGGCTTTGAAAAAATCAGTAGCCCTACCATTCACTAGGTGGGCAATCTAAGGCTCCGAAATACATGCTCTAGTCCATTTGATGAAATTTTGACCGAACCCTAGCTTTTGCAACACATCAAACAAAAACCTATGTCTAACACGATCAAAAGATTTGCTAGATCTAATTTAATAACCATACCTTTTTCCTTTTGGTGTAGGCTAGAATGAATTGCCTCTTGAACCAGAATGAAGTTATCCACTAGTTGCCTACCATGAATAAATCCACCTTGATTATCTGAGATGATTTTGGGGAGAATTCTTTCAACCTGTTAGCTATCACTTTGGTTATCACTTTGTACCCAATATTGCATAAGGAGATTGGGTGAAATCTGTTGAAAGAGTTTGCTCCTTTCTCTTTGGGAATGACGGTGAGAAAGGCTGAACTTTTGCAGCCTCCTATCTTCTGATAGTCTTAGGACTTTTGAACCATTTTGAATAACTCCTTCTCAACAATCTGCCAATAGGTCTGGAGAAATCTAGGCGTAAAATTGTCTGGTCCCGGAGCTTTGTCGGGATCCATTGCAGAAAGGGTCTCCTTGACTTCCTTTTGCGTGATTTTTCTTTCAAGTGCCTGGTTCATCTTGGAGATGATAAGGCTAGGGACAACATCCAACAAAATGTCATTTTTCCCAGATCCTAGATCTTCCCTATACAGTTTCTCAAAGTGCTCTGAGGATGCCTTTTTTATGCTTGCAAAGTCCTTCAGTATGCAGTTGTCTTCTTTTATTTTAGTGATGGAATTGCGGCCTTTCTTGGCTTGGGCTTGTTTTTGGAAAAAGGAGGAGTTTCTATCGCTAGATTTGAGCCAAAGACTTCTGGACTTGAGCCTCCAATACTCTTCTTCTGCCAGATAGGCCTTATGGAAACTTTGCTAAAGCTTGGCCACCTTATCCTACTCATCTTTAGTGATTTCAGCTACTTCAAGATGAAGATGCTGACTTTCTAGAGCGATTTGTATTTTTTTCCTTTCCGCAGCAAGGTTGGGCAAGGTCTTAGCCTAATTTTTTACCGTGGCTTTAAACCTTCTGAGTTTTTCCTCCCAAACAAAAAAGTCTAATCCCTTGACTGGATCTTTCCAGCAGTCTCTGATCTTTTCCATGAAGTTTGTCTCTTTGGTCCAAAGAGAGCTGAATCTGAAAGGAATAGGCCCCAAATCCTTGGGGGCAATAACTCTAGGCTAATAGGCTTGTGATCTGATATGCTGCTGTGAAGAATGCACATTCTAGCTTCTAGTCCAAGAAGTAGGAATGTGTTTTGCACCAAAAATCTGTCAAGTCTTGTTGCTATGTAACCCAGGCCAACTCTCTTATTTGACCACATGAACTTGCCAGTAGTTAGCTTAATGTCTATCAGATCCCAATCTTGCATGAGATCTTTTACTAATTCTCTTGTCGAATCCCTGACGACACTGCCTCCTCTTTTTTCTTACAAGAGGAGGGTGAGGTTGAGGTCTCCGGCTATGATTATATTCTTCAGATTCTCTAGATCTACTAAGTTTTTGATGGAGTCCCAGCATAATTTTTTCTCACCTGCATTGTTAGGAGCATATACATTCAGTAGGAAAATAATTTCCTTAGATTCTAAGTGCTGCATTTTTAACAAAATCCAATGAGTGTTCAGGGGCTCAGAGATTAATGAGAACTTATTTGGATTCCAGAGTGACCCAAGTCCTCCCGATGCTCCACAGGCAGAGGTCACTTGCGGTCCATCTTTCCTCCAAAAAATTTTTCTTTCCTGGAGGAAGATTGAATCCTCCAATTTAGTCTCCTAGATGAGAAGAATTTCCAGGGCTTCCAGTGTTATTAAACTATTCATTGCTTCTTCCTTAGCTTTAGTGCCCATTCCCCTACAATTCCAGGAGACTATCTTCATCATTTACTTTTGCTACAATGAGCTCCTTTGGAGCTCTGTGTTTCGATCCTCTTCATCTTCGAGGTTTTTCCTAGGAGTTTCTCTAGCATTGGTTGGTTGCCCTGAAGCTTGTCCTTGTAAGTTTCTTGGTCTCTTTTTTCCCTTGCCGACATTCGCCCTCTTGTAGATCTTCTAAGGGTACACTGTGATTCACCTATTTCCCCTTCTTCCTCCGATTCCTCGGACTCTGGGGTTTCCTCTTCTTCTTCTGACATCCTCCTTTTGGATCTCTCTGGTACACTTTTGGATTTAGCTGGAGAGATCTCCTTCGGGACTTCTGTCTCCTGCGTGTTCATGATTTCTGATCCAAGGATCTCAAATTTATTCCCTTGGCTTTCCATGGAAGGTTTCTAGGCAAGGCCCGCTTGGGGAGCTTTTGCATTTTCATTTGCATTCTTCCTGTGTGAAGTTCAGGGTCGCTTTGCCTGATTCCATCCTTCTTCTTTCCCTTTTTCTTCTACCCCTTTAGATGGGCAGTCTCTGGCGAAGTGCCCGTAGATGTGACACTTTCGGCATTTGAATGGTAGTTGTTCATAGTTCAATTTCTGTACATGCGTCCAGTGACTTACAATTATTTTCATGGCTTCTAGTAGTTCGACCTCCAGATCTACCTCCACACAGATTCTAGCGCAATCGTACTGATCTTTACTATTGGCCTTGTTTATAAATTTCCCAAGAGTGTTTCCTATATGTTTCAAAGAGTCCTAGTTGCAGCAGTGAACGAGAATATTGGGGAGTCTTACCCACACAGGGACCACTGAAGGCACATCCACCGCTGGATCAAAGTCTGGTGTCCATTTAATTAAATACGGGCCTTGAGGGCCCATGAAGTAGGGGCCATTCCTGAAAATGAGATCATTGTCCTCTTTTTTAGAAAATTCAAATAAGAAATATCCTCTTCCGAGGAAGTAAGAGGTTACCTTGTTTTTTATCAGAGGAGCCCAGTTCCTAGCGACCCAGTTCTCCATTGATTTTAGGGAAGGCCAAAGACCTATAAACTAATAATAGAGTTCGGGCTTCTGTGATCCATGTCAATTTAGAGAGAGATTCTTCGGCGAAAATCACATGGAAAATCATTTGTCGACGCGTTTCGAACCAACAAGTGTGGTTCATCATCAGGACAAGTTGAAGAAACAGATCCAGCTAAGCAAGTTAAATAGGCAGAGCAGAGACTCCTGACCAACGGCTAGTTTGGCTCAAGGAACGGGGTCAAAAATATTTTATTAGCTTAGTTAGTAAGAATTAGGACCAAAATAAACTAACCGACCAAAGCACAATCTGCCAAAGATAAGACCACCTGACTCAGACCTTTAGGCAGAAGGGTGATCTCCGGGATATCTTCAAGTTTTTTCATGAACTTAGTAGCTTCCATGCATTTCTTCTTGGGCAGAGAGGCCAGCAAGGTTCTGAAGGCCTCAGCAACAGAAGGCGAAGGAGGGGAGGAAGACCCCTGAGGGCGAGTCAACTCCTCCATGAAGGGCCAGCAGATCTAACCAGATCGGCCATAGCTTGAAGCGAAGCCCTCGGTGGACACGCCCGCAGGGATCAGAATTCGCAGAGAGTAGGTGCGCTCACAGTCTTCAGATCGCGCGGAATGCAGATCTTGCAGGTTACAGAGCGGGAGCTAAGTCCATCCTCCAAGATCCCTTGTGGTCCATTTCATTGATTTTGTTTATTATTTGTGTGATGATTACTAATATACTTGGCTCCCAAACAATTATAAATAGAGCTCACCCTGATCCCAACTCTGCTGAATTTCTAGATAATCCAGAGAAATTAGTGAGAAAGAAAATTCTTATAAAAATTCAACGTAATAATAGTCCTTTGTCTAGATTCAATTCTCTTCCTGAGAATATTCCTTTGTCAAGGTCTAACCTTCTTCGAGAGAAATTTGAAACTATTCAAGATATAGAGTTTGATTTGCCTTTCTAGCATAGTTTGTTTAAATCAAAATCTGAGACTTTAGTAGATCATATTGTCATTGTTAAATCCCTACTACAACCATACATACCCCAAACCCAGCTTCTTGAAATCGATCCTGATCTAGAATCCCTACAGCAATGTGACAAATTATAAGGTCTAGTTTCAATTTCGGACCAAGCTATTGAAGAAGCTTATATTCAACAATCTGTTTAATTTTATTCTTTAAAAATTGCAACAGCCTCTTTGTCCACCGAATATTCCAAGTCCGTTCACCTACAACCTCCTAGTCCTACTCATTCCATAGTGCTAACTTCCTCAACTGTGATATATCAAACTGTTATTCCTACTATCCCTATAGTTATCACAACTACACCTAGCTCAGGTCCATCTTCCAGTCAGTCTTCTAGACCATTTATGGCAGGTAGGTATGCAACTTTGGTGTTACCAGACCAGCTAAATTCTATGGCTAGAGATTACCAATCTAAAATTGTGATCTTTGATAACATTGGTTCTTATACTACTTAGCAACATGTGGATAGATGAACGATGTGTTTGACCTTCAAGAAGTAGATGAACCCGATGCAATAATGAGATTGTTTGCTAAAAGTTTAGGAGGTGATGTCAAAAATGGTTTAGAAGTTTACCTGCAGGGATTATAGCTTTCCTTGATGCATTTGATCAAACGTTTTTATCTAGGTGGGAGATCAATAAAAATCCACTTCAACTTCTAAATGAATACAAAAGACTGGAAATAAATCCAAATGAAAGTGTGGAAAAATACTATGAATGGTTTAATACTATTTACAATGCCATTCCATAAGACATAAAGCCCTTGCTTGGCCTAGATTTAATTAATTTTCTTGATGGTTTTGATGTAGACATTGAATATCAACTTAGAGAGAGACATCATAACTTTGGAATAAATGCAAGCCAAAGCCATTCCAATAAGGCCAAACTAAAATCTGAATGTAGGGTTACCATTAAAGAAGATCCTTCCACTTCTGCCTATGATCATAAAATTCATAACCTAGTGAGAGTAGTGAATTAGATGATGCAAAGAATAAACATAAATGGTCAAACTAAAGTGAGAGAGAACCAAAATGCTCCTGAAAATAGAAACCAAAACTTTAGAAGGAATGTTCCCGAAACCAAACAACGAGAACAGAAGGGTCCAAACTAGTAGGTTTGACCTCCTTTTCAGGAAAATTACATTGATGATGAGGGTAATATTATTGAATATTTGGATGAAAATCAAATAAATTTGATTGGAATCAATGATGATGAAACAATTTTCCTCACTCAAGAGGAGCAAGAACTTTTTCTCCTAGCTCAAACTGGGCTAGATTATGAAGAATTAGATTAATATAAACATGGTTTTGAAATTGACATCATGGAAGTACATAGGTAGTTTGGCCTTAGGAGAAAAAAGAATTCAAACAGTCTCAACACCAAAAACTCTTATAATCATGCTAAAAAATGCTCTGATATTGATCCTAGGAAAACCATAGACAGTCTTCCTAAGAAAATTGTGGATAATTATGGTAAGAAGAAAGTAAATAATCCTGTTAAGAAGATAGTTGATAGTGTTTCTAAAACTAATCAGATAGATATCCCAACCACCAGTCAACAAAAAGAGCATCTAACAAAACAAATCACAGACCAATCTAAACATCCCAACTTGATTAATATTCAAACATCATTCAACATTGAGAATGAATTAGAAAAATTGAAAATCCCTATTCCTCTCACTGAGTTAATGAACAAAAACATATACACACCCCAAGGAATGAAAGCTCTAAACATAGGGGAAAACACAGACTCTATAAATCTAAATCATGACCAACCTGAACTCTTATTTGGACTGGTAGTTCATAGCAAACCACAGGAAGGGGGTGTTCCTCCATTCTATGTTAGCCTAAATATTCTTGATAATATCATCCATAATGCTCTATTACATTCAGGAGCTCCCCACAACTTAATGTGTAAAGTTGTTACGGAGAAATTAGGAGTTGATATTACTAGACCTTACAAAGACCTATACTCCTTTGATTCCAGTAAAGTAAGATGTCTAGGTCTCATCAAAGACCGGTGTGTTACTTTAGGTGAAATCCCTACTAAAAGTGTTAGAAAAATTATATATATGACAGAGAAATGCAATACATATAATATGCGGAAAAACACAAACACATAAAACCATAGAGAAACAAATATATGTGGTTCACCTAGTTTGGGCTACGTCCACCCCAAACACCCAGTCCTTGCTTTCTATTATCTAGCAAAACGAAGAGAAACAACCTACAACAAATTTGTTATAATATCCTCTATTTTCTCACACAGTCTCACCTCTCTGTTTCTCGCTCGGAGAATACACATCTATTACACAGCCTCAATACAATGCCCTAATACAAAGAGAGGGGTTTCCTTCTATGGCAGAAAACCCTAAACTAAACATAAACTCTACCATCAGATCATGCGCCTAATGAACGACCCAGATTGACTATAAATTACTATACTTTTACAAGGAAATTTTACATCTGTTTTTAGCTTCGAGTGGAGGGGTGTACAATCTTCCTAGGGTATACATCCAGCTGAAACAAAGACCTCTGAATAATCATGCTCCACACCCAACAATGAGTCTGGTAATGGATATAGTGGTTGCATATATTCCCGCTAAGTATGGCATGTTTTTGTTACGCTCACCGGGAGAAAAATTACAAGGAACTATATAAATGGATATGACCTTTGCCACCATACCAGTTTTTTGGTAGGAAAGAAGATTATATAGGGAAACCTTGATGACATTCATGGTGAGTAGTCAAAGGAAGCCCCACAACTATCCTCTTTATTCTGTACACTTAGATTTAGACACTTTCATTCTTTACAATGATGGAGATATTAACACTCAGGTGATCAATGATGAAACTTAAATTTCTAAAACAGACCCAACCCAAACACAAACAAAAAACCAAATACTCCTCCTGAACCTCTTTGGAGTATGAGCTTTGATGGCTCTTGTAGTAAAGATGGTTCTAGAGCAGGAATTTGGGTAGTGAACACAAGAAATAATCATGCTGAGGGTCACTCATACATGCTTAATTTCCAATGTACCAATAACATAACAGAGTATGAAGCCCTTATATTAGAATTAGATTTGTTGAAAAAATTAGGTGCCAAAAGTATCTCCATTCAAGGGGATGTTTAATTAATTTTAGAACAAATTAAAGGAGAGTATTAAACTAAACACCCTAGAATGATAGCATACAGAAATGTTTTGCATGATTTTCTAGAGTGTTTTCTTGAATATCACCTTTCTCCAATTCCTAGAAAATAAAATATCATTCCAAATAATCTCGCTTTTTTAGCTAGCTCCTGTAAAATTCCTCACCCTAAGCGAGATTATACAGTGGAAGTGAAACATCGACTAGTTGTACCATATAATATGACGTATTGACAGGGGTTTGGCAGTGATAAACAAGATGAAAGTTTTCTACAAACTAAAGATGAATTTCAAGATGATAGTATTTTTTTGGAAAATTTGGTACCTATGGATAAATACTAATTCCACAGATAAGTAGCCATATCTAGAATTTTTTTTTAAAGAACTTTAGCATTTTCCTATAAGCAATAGATAAGACAAAGAAGATGATAAGATCTACTTGTAGTTCCACTTTCCTCTTGTCTCCTTTGTATCGATCCTGTACCTCCTTCGCATACCTAAGAAGCTTGAGAAGTACCTGTAAACATCAACATAAGACAAAGAACCAATCAAAGCAAAAGATCTATTGAATACAAGTAAATGGAATTAGATACATTCACACATATAAGCATCATATAACAAGATAAGCATATGGGAAAAAGGTTCAAATACTTTATTGAATAGAAGAAGGAATTACAACCATCAAGTCTGATTCGAAGTCACTCCTCCAGCTTTGGTTCCATCCACAACACATCATAAGCATGACATTTCGGTAGCATAATGACATTTGTAATAGTCTCAATTCTCAAACTAACAGTGTCTCCTTACAATTCATCAAATTCAAGCTCTTGATCACTTAGATGAGTGCTTAATTTATAGGAATATGAAGGAGGCTTTGTTATCAATGAGGGTATTGAATGGCCCTCTGAACTTAGAGTTAGTTTCCATGGAAGAAGTGATGAGAGGATAGGAGGTTAATAGATCCTTAGCCTATCTAATTTTGAGCTCATAAGAGGGGATAAGAAGTGGGATCCTTCTAGAATGATCTAGAACTAAGGAATATTCCCAGAACCCTATGAAAATTTCTCTCAATCTCACCTAGCATAGGTCAAAGTGGGCCTAACTGATCTACAGAGCTCCCTTGCATGGACCTAAGTTCTTTGTAGAGCACCCTTACATGGGCCTACCTGCACTGGTCCTTGAAGGAGTCATTTCAATATGTCTTTAGGCCATGAAATTGTCTCAGAAGGAGGCATTCAATAGGTTGACTTGTTTAAGGCATGTTGCAACTAAAATTAGTGTTTGATGAGCCCTAAAACACTAATCTAGATGATGGCAGTGATGTGCCCAAATGGATCTGTAATAGCTGCTCCCTAAAGCATGAAGTCTAAAATAATAATGTCGAGTGATATGCTTTATGATGTGTTAGGATTTTTCGAAGTGGATGGTGACCTACATTGATTACAATACATAATATCATGATATTTTGATTTTTTCTCTTGAATTGCTGAGGGAAGGCATACCCATGTTCATCATATAAAATTTCATTATAGGTACATAGATAGTTGTTTATAGGTATAGACCCATGATCAGAATGACCATCAATGTAAAGCCATTGTATGGATGATCTAGTACATTTCCTTAAATCACAGCCCATATGGATGAAAGTAGATCCAATGTCTTCTATCTTGTTCAATCGATTGCTCAAATATGAATCTAACCATGTGAATATGTGATCTGAAGTCAAACATGGGAAGACGTCGTCTGATTACCAGCCAATGATGTAAGCCGTTAACAGAGGCGAGAGAAATCATCGATAAAGATAATGATCCTCAAGGTACTACAGTACATTCTACATGATGTGAATAGATGATTTGATGTCGAACACCATACAAAGTCTTTTGGTCAAAGGCCATTAATGTCAACCTATCGCCGGAAGTGTGAAACTTGCAATTTATGTATGTAAGCCTCAAGGTAGTGGAAGGATGTTTCTGAGTCAACCTCTTAGATAATGAGTTGATGTCGACAAGAAGCTACTCTCATAGGAGGGCCTTGATGTATCCCACAGCAATGACACAAAACAAGTGTAATGATTTTGGAGACGGATTTTAACTGAAAACACAAGCTTCAGGAATGGAGGTCATGAAAATGAAGGTTTATGGTATTCCAAAGGATGAATTTTAACTGAATGACTTCTCTTGAACATGTTGGCGACACTAAAATGAATTGGTAGCATTGACTCAAAACAAATTGATGGATGGTATGATAGACCAATGGTATGATAACCATCAAGTTGATAACCCAACCCAAATAATCACGGTGATGAAGTGAAATTGTCATGCTCAAGAGCGACCTACTACCAAAAGTGGTTTACCCCTTTTTCCCATTTTTTTCAAGTCATTTCTAACTGGTACCTCTTTATTTTTTATCAAGCTTGAGGAGGATAACAAATGCTTGTTGTATAATTCCACCCTTCGGGTGAATCCATCGCTATGTGATGTTTTAATGAGTCTAGCGAAGGTGAAACTTGGTCTTGTCTAGATGGACAAGTTTGTCACTATTTGATGTTTTAATGAGTTTAACAACAAAGATTACTCATTCTTTTTCATGTTTATAGAGTTTGAAAAGGGAGAAAAAGAAAACTCCACAAGTTCATTTTTGTTGATTTGTCTCTCAAGCCCGCAAAAGTGTAAAACAATACAAGAGAGAACCTATTGACCATGTTCGATCAAGGCATTCCTTTTACGTAAATAATCTATCTCAGTTCAGAAAAGGGTTAAACTTATACTGAGTAGATGTCGTTTTGAATCCATTAACGAGCTGAAAAGGAAAAGTGCTCGGCAATATTTTCATATTTCGAGAGTCCGAAAAGAGCTTAAAAAGGAGTCCACTTTGAGGAATGAGTGGTGTCTACAATAACAACTGGTTCCGGTGACGTTGGAACTTCTCAAAACATGTTCATTTATGTGAAGAGGATAGCTGATAAGACCAATCATTTCAACTATTCCTGAAAAGGGTAAAACAACCAAGTGAAAGTGTATGATCGGCTAAGTAGATAGTGGTGATGGAAGGAGAAAAGCCAAGGTTCACGTGATAGAAAAGGATGATAGAATGGCAATTACGAGGGTTAAAATGGAGATGAATTCATTTTTAGACAAGCTTGAACCATAGGGAACTATGCTTGGATTCAGTTTCATGTTTACACAAGCTTGAAATGGAAAACTATGATTGGATTCAGTTTCATTTTTACACAAGCCTAAAATGAAAAACTATGCTTAAATTCAATTTCATTTTTACACAAGCTTGAAATGAAGAAATATTCTTGAGATAGGTTTACATGCCCCAACATGATGAAAGGGATATTCTCTTGAAACCAGATGGAAGTTGCTGCAGTGAAGCATGACGATTATCCAACACCATTTTGGCTTCATCCAGATAGGGACAAAGGTGTATGGGGTGATTCCCTTCACATAACCTACAGGTAAACTTAGCATTACCATTAGGTGCATGCCCCCCAAGCATCATTACATTCTCCTAAGTAGACTCCTTGTGGCTATCAGGTGGATGGAATGAAGGTTCATATACGAGATCAAGTGAAAGATTTGACTGGGATTTTACAAGATCTAATCAAAGACTCAAATTGGAACTTTGCTCCAGGGGACCTTGTTTGATTTTTTAATGAGCTTGACACAAGACAAGGAACTCTACTCAGATTCCTTATTTCATTTTTTAACAAGCTTGACACAAGACAAGGAATTATGCTTATACTCCTTGTTTCATTTTTTAATGAGCTTGCCACAAGAGAAGGATCTATCCTCATGGGAGATGTTTCATTTTTTAATGAAGTTGACACAGTAAAAGAACTATCCTCATGTTCCTTGTTTCATTTTTTAATGAGTTTGACACAAGACTAGGAACTATCCTCATGACCTTTGTTTCATTTTCTAACGAGGTTGACACAAGAAAAGGAACTATCCTCATATCCTTGGTTTCATTTTTTAATGAGGTTGACACAGGACAAGGAACTATTTTCATGGGAGCTGTTTTATTTTTTAATGAGGTTGACATAGTAAAAGAACTATCCTCATAGAACCTTGTTTCATTTTTAACAAGCTTGACACAAGATAAGGAACTATGCTCAAATTCCTTGTTTCATTTTTTAACAAGCTTGACACAAGACAAGGAACTATGCTCATAGGACCTTTTTCATTTTGTAATGAGGTTGACACAGTAAAAGAACTATCCTCAGAGACCCTTTTTCATGACCCATAAGAGGTCGTGACTTCCAAGAGGTTCTCATCAAATGAGAAAACAATGCTCTAGAAGGAGAGATGTGGTTCCAATTCCCCTAGTAAATAATGTACAACATCACGGAATTGATCATCCGTTGATGTAGGAATGGAACATGTTGCCACATAATTAACCCATGGCAAGGATGATACCATTGGTACAAAAGGAACACTTAGGGAAGATGGTTTACTGGAAGCCATATTTGGACAGAGAAACGAAAGCTGGTCAACGATGACAATTTTTCCTTCATGTGGGAAACATATCACTTGAAAGAGTGTTGAAACAATAGCTCCAATGTCATAAACATAGTTGCGCCCAAGAAGTAAATTGTAATTTAAAGGGCCTGGGAGTACTTTGACATTCAGATAAACGATTCTTCCTCCTCAAGTAATAGTAAACTGAGGAAGGATCCCTAATGGTTGATTGGTTCTTCTGTTAAAAGCCAACAGATTTTGGGTAACATGCACAAGTGGCGGGGAACCGAGCGCTCACGAGGTAGTAGAGGAAAGGATACTCATAGATGTACCTTCATCTATAACAGTGCTAGATAAAATCATATTCCAAACCTATACTATGATTTGGAAAGGCGCATAAGAAGGAAGACGACTTCCTACCAGTTGATTCCAATCAAAGGAAGTGACTAGACTACTTGGAGGGGGTACTGTAGAAATGGGAGTATTATCCCCTTGTTTATGATAATAGGAATATTTTCCTCTTGTCATGATGGAACAAGAGGGTTGTCTCCAAGCTCATTAGAATCTAAAGAAATAAAAAGAACTTGAGTAATATCATACTCACTCTCTTCGGGAAAGGTATGATTAACTGAAGGTGAAATAAGGTCAAATGTTACCTCGGCCTGCTGATTTGGGCTGGGTATAGACCCATAGGATTCACTTTCAGAGAGAGTGGGTTTGACCGACGGTTGATTTGAGTTATTCAATTCATCAACTGGTGAATGATTAAGGGAGAGTCACATGTAACCAAATGGAAGTCACTGCGGAGAAGAAGGACGGTCATCCAACACCTTTTTGGCTTCATCCAGATAGGGACAAAGCTGAAAGGGGTGATTCCCTTCACATAACCTATAGGGAAACTTAACTTTACTCTTCTTTCCATGAACTTTATTACCACTAGTTGATGGTGTGTCACCAAAATGATCTTCAGAAGTTGATGAGACAGGATGATGTGAACGAGAAGACCATTCTTCTAAGATCTGAGTAATATTGGGACAATTTCAAAGAAGGTGGTCTCTTGCACAAAGTTTGCATGGATATCAAACTTTGTAAGGCTTGATGGAGGGTTTCTTGTCAGATGTTGTGTTCCAAGCAATGGTTTCTTGGTTGCCCTTCTGCTAAATTTTCTTCTTCTTCTTCTTCTTAGCCACCTAGTTACTAGTACCAATACTTTCACCAAGCGAATAGGAATAAGGGGAGGGAAAAATAACTGAGGAAGAATAAAAGGGTCAACTTTAGGATCAACTGGAGGTTCATTTTGTCCAGTTGTAGGAGTACTTGATCACGACATTTTGAACCAAAGAGGTTGAAAACAACCATACTGGCAAGCTAATGGTAAATCCTTGAAGGGACAACGTAGCCATGTAAGGAGGACCAATATTTCTGAAAGGAGGAAAAGGACTAGGACTCCCATCAAAAGGAATTCCTTGATCGGTGGACTCTTGGTTTGTCACCATATCTTTCAACCTAAGATCAACTAAGGAGTGAGCATGGAGGACATTAAGCGTGGTCAATTAATTTTATTTTAATCAAAGTAACATAAGAAAACAAAAGAAGGATAATATAGGCAAAAGGTTTACCAAGCAGCTGTGAACTGCAGAATACCTCCCGACGAACCAAGAACTACGGGCAGGAAATCACCCTGAATGTTGTGTTTGGTGTATCACAGTGTACAAGGTAGCTGACTCAGTTACCTAACGATGGATAGAAACCTAGTATTTTCCTCCCATATATACCTATACAAGGCAGCCGACTCAGTTACCTAAGGATGGATAGAAACCTAGTACTTTCCTTCCATACATACCCAAAAGTACGTGGAGGCCCAATCCGTATTAGCACAATCTAATGCAAAACTGCACAGTGAGGGCATTCCTATATACTTTACATACTGTAACACCACCCTATATAGCCAAAGGTACATGGATGAGCTACGTGGAATGATATATCACACTTGGGATGTATTGCAGACAAGTTAGCGATCACTGCTATGTTTTACGACGCTGGAACAAGCCTCTAGCCTAGAACCTCTAAATGTTATTCGTTAGATGAAAATTCTCCATTAGGTAAATTCAGATAAATTCTAAGTTGATCTTGTTTAGAATTTTCCTTTCAAGTTTCAACAGATGATGTATGTTTTCAATTCCTAAAATGTAACTAATATGATAAACATTATTTTCATTCGATTGAACAATGAAAACCTTAGCTAGTAGGGATAGAGCAATCAGATCTTTGACAAAGAGAAAAGAGCACATCTAATGCAATTTCCCTAGCTATTCCTTTCAAGCAGTCACAAACTACAATGTGAATGATGCAAGTTTTTCTTCTCGAATCCATTAATGTTATGATGAATAAAAAGGAAACTAATTCACATACAATCAATCAATATTTTTATAAGAACGAAGACTTTAGGATAGTTCAGTTTCGAAGGAAAAGAAGACTTTTACGACACTTTCTTTCGAACAAAGATTAATTGACTATAATCTAAATTTGACGATGGATTGATAATGACAAAGGAAAATTTTAAGAAATATTAATCAATCAATTCAAAGTATGACTGGAAAGAGGAAATACATGTTGATTTCAGAGACACAATACAATCATCGATCTTTTAGTAAGCATAAATAGAAGGAAATTTGGAGAAAAACCCAAATCCAAAGGTGAAAAATTTTCCTAAGGTGGATCAGTGCAGGTCAAAAAGGGCCTAACTGCACTGTAGAGCACTGTCTCTCACTCAAGGGTGCTCTGCAGAGCAATGTCCCCTGACCAAGCCTGCGCTGATTCTTGAGAGGTCACTCAAGAGTCATCTAACCTCAATTTTTGACCGAATAACACTACAAAAAGGCTGAAATACAATCAATGAAAGGAATTAAGGTCTGCTAGGGTGTCCTAGGATGTGGATAAGCTACCTGGAATGATGATCATTCCCCAATGGAGTTGCTAATTTGTTTTGGAGAATTTGGTATCTACAGACAAATACTAATTCCCCAGATAAGTAGCCATATCTAGAACAACCATTTAAAGCACTTTAGCCTTTTCATATAAGTAATAGATAAGACAAAGAAGATGAGAAGACCTACTTGTAGTTCTACTTTCCTCTTGTCTCCTTTGTATCGATCCTTTCGTTCCTTGCCGTACTTAACACACTTGAGAAGCATCTGTAAACATCAACAGAAGACAAAGAACTGATCAAAAGAAAAGATCTATTGAATATAAGTAAATGGAACTAGATACATTCACACATATAATCATCATATAGAGAGATAAGCAAATGGGAAAATGTTCAAATACTTTATTGAATAGAAGAAGGAATTACAAACATCAATTCTGATTCAAAGTCCCTCCTCTAGCATTGGTTCCATCCACATCACATCATAAGCATGACATTCTGGTAGCATAATGTCACTTACAATGGTATGAATTCTCAAACTAACATTATCTCCTTACAATTCATCAAAGTCTAGCCCTTGATCACTTAGATGATTGTTGAATTTACAGGGAGATGAAGGAGGCTTTGTCATCAATGAGGCTTTTGAATGGCCTTCCAAAATTAGAGTTAGTTTTCATGGAGGAAGGGATGACAAGATAGGAGTTTAATGGATCCTTAGCCTATCTAATTTCGAGCTCATAGGAGGGGATAAGAGGTGGGATCCTTCTAGAATAATCTAGAACCAAGGAATAATCCCAGAACCCTATGCAAATTTTGCTCAATCTCGCCCAGCGTAGGACAAAGTGGGCCTAAGCACTCTGCAGAGCATTGTTGCATGGGCCTAAGTGCTCTACAGATCACCCTTACATGGGCCTCCCTGCGTTAGTCCTTCAAGGAGTCATTTCAGGATTTCATCAGGCCATGAAACTGTCTGGGAAGGAGGAATTCAATAAGTTTACTTGTTTAGGGCATGTAGCAACTGAAATTAGGGTTTGATGAGCCCTAAAACAGTGATTTGGACGATGGGAGTGATGTGCGCAAATGTATCTATAACAAGTATTGATTTGGAATCTGAAGTAGAAAATCAAATAGTTGCAGATTTTAATCCAGAAAGACAATTAGAAAATTCAGATGTAAATACACCCATATATAAAGTTGTAAATAAATTAGAATTGCTTGAGATAGATCCAGAAAAACAAGAGTTTGAAACCTTTAAGCTAAAAGATAATGTTTTACCTAGAGGTCTAGTTCCACTAGAAGAATTATTTGATTTCAATGATGTGGCAAAAAATCCTAAGATTGAGCCCATGACAACAATAGTTGAAGAATGTAATTTAGGTACTGAAAAGGATCTGAAAATCATAAAACTGTCTAAATCACTTCCAGTTGCTAAAAAACAAAAATGCATTGCTTCACTCAAGGAATTTAGTGACGCTTTTGCCTAGAGCTATGAAGATATTAAAACATATGATACAAATATTATACAACACAAAATTCTAATTAAAGAGGATCAAAAACCATTTAAACAAAAACTTTGAAGAATAAATCCATTTCTAATGCCCTTAATTGAGAAAGAAATTAAAAGAATGTATGACTCTAAAATCATAGGTCCTCTTAGGTACTCTAAATGGGTTTCCAATATTGTGCCAACTAGGAAGAAAACAAGTGAAATCAGATTGTGCAAATATTTTAGAAACCTTAATAAAGTCTCCTTGAAGGACAACTATCCTTTACCTAAAATGGGTCATATTATGCAAAAGGTAGTTGGATCTTCTAGGATTTCTTTATTAGATGGTTTCTTAGGTTATAATTAGGTTTAACTCCACCCAAATGATCAAGATAAAACAACCTTTACTACTCCATGGGGTACCTTCATGTATGTGAAGATTCCCTTTGGGTTAATGAATGCTCGATCCACATTTCAAAGAGCAATGAATATTGTTTTTGCTGATGAAATTGACATATTTAATGTGATCTATCTAGATGACATCATTGTATATTCTAAAAATGATGAAGAACATTTGTTACATCTGAGAAGAGTATTTGAGAAGTGTAGAAAGTTTGGGATTTCACTAAATTATAAGAAAACAGTTTTTGGCCTTGAAGAGGGAAAACTTCTTGGTCATATCATATCGAAGGAAGGTATTAAAATTGATCCTAAAAGGATTAAAGCCATTCTGAAAATCAATCATCCAAGAAACATTAAGGAACTTCAATAATTTATTGGTACAACAAACTTCCTAAGAAGATTTATCCCTAACCTTGTAGAACTTCTCAAAAACATAACAAACATGCTAAAAAGACATTCAAAACTCAGATGGAACATCGAAGCTAGGAAATCATTTAACCATGTTCACCAACAATTAACAAAAGCACCAGTTCTTATCAATCCATATTTTACTAAGGATTTTTTCGTTTTTTTCTGAACACAATGTTGTAGCTGTCCTCTTATAGAAAAATGATGATGGATTTGAATCCATTG
Source organism: Pinus tabuliformis (assembly GCA_031772625.1). Taxonomy (NCBI): domain Eukaryota; kingdom Viridiplantae; phylum Streptophyta; class Pinopsida; order Pinales; family Pinaceae; genus Pinus; species Pinus tabuliformis. The sequence goes on along the minus strand of CM062804.1, from coordinate 1,103,805,753 downwards.
CTTTCTTTATCAAGGCTTTGAGGGATGCTGCACTTCAATATAATATAATGGAAAAATAGGCTTTCAAATTGATAAAAGAAATTAGATATTTTAGAGTATATATCCTTCATTCTCGCATAATTTCTTCTGTACCAAATGCTATAGTTAAGGATATTTTGGCACAAAATGGACTAGATAGAAAAATAGGCAAATGGATTGCCATCATTGTGGAGTATGACATGGAAATCAGGGCAATGAAGCTTATGAAAGGACAAGGATTAGCCAAATTGATGGTTGAATCTAACTTTAATTCTTTGTATTTCAACTTTGTAGCTGAATTAGATGATCAAGAGGAACATGCGACTCCACAACTAGGCAAGGCTTTCATGACCTCACCCTGATATGTAGACCTTATTTATGTTTTATTCAATTTAAATGCTCCTCCTGGTCTAACTAAGACAAGGGATATGTTTTTGAAGCTAAAAGTCTTTAAATTTTGCATCATAAATAATGTTTAATGTTGGAAAGGTACTGGTGGTATTCTACTAAAGTGTCTATTGAGAGATGATGCAGAAAGAACAATGCAAGAATTCCTTGAAGGTCACTGTGGTGGCCATCTATATTGGAAAACCACTACCAATAAGATCCTTAGAGCTGGTTTTTACTGGCCTACACTTTTCCCAGGTGTTCATAAGAAGGTAACCTCTTGTCATAAATGTCAAAACTTTGAGGGAAAAATAAATATTTTTCCTCTACCTTTGAAGCACATATCTGTTGAAAGCCCTTTCCAACAATGGGGATTGGATTTCATTGAAGAAATCCATCCACCATGCTCTGCTCAACATAAATGTATCCTTACCGCTACTGACAACTTCACCAAATGGATTGAGGCAACTCCTTCTAGACTAGCCACAGATGTTATCATCAAATTTTTAGAAACCAATATCCTGTCTAGATTTGGTCGTCCAAACAAGCTCATTACAGACAATGATGCAACTTTTAGATCTAAGAATATGATAGATTTCTGTAACAAATACCATATTACTTTGGGTTATTCAACTTCTTATTACCCACACAGTAATGGGTTGGTTGAATCTTCAAATAAGAGTCTGGTAAATATTATTAAGAAGTTGTTAGCAAACAACAAAATGTCATGGCACAACAAGTTGATAAATGCACTTTGGGCTAATAGGCTCACAACTAAAAAATCAATTGGCATGTCACCATACCAATTTGTTTATGGAATGGATGTTGTTTTTCCATCCTCTTTGGGAGTTCTAGTGATGAAGATAATTTAGGAATTGCGGGTTGAGCCAAATGACATTCAAAGGAGAATTGGTCACACAATATAGTTGGAACAATCTAGGGAAGAAGTTTATAATAAGGCTCTGGTCATCCAGGAGAATATAGAAAAGGTATTCTATAGAAGAAAAAAAGTAGACGACTTCGAGCTTCATAGCGAAGGGTTAGGCTAACACGAGGGTACCCTACAACTAACCGAAACCCGCAATCTCTTGACAACCATCGCCATCTGTCCCCCTGCATCATTGTCGACTACTCCTAGCGGTCTTGGTGCCCATTCCCTGCCTCAACATGGAGGATAGCATGGATTACGATGAGGTCGATTATTCCCTGGACCCGTACTCTGGTCAGACCATATTTAAAAGCCCTAACACTAATCCAATAAACTTCTTTTTTCTCCCACCTTCCATTTTTGTTCCCCCTTGCTTTGCTCCAGTGGTCACCCTTTCGGGCCATACCACATCTGCTCTACAATTTGGCTTGCTATCCGTTGATTCCCCTGCCCTTGACTTTCCTCTACTCTCACACGGGGCTCTGAAGCTACTCACTGCCGACACTACGCCATCTCTATTTTTCGATCCGTGCCCTTCGGGCAACCAGGTACACCCATATTGCCCTCTATCGACAGTGGATCAAGCATCTGGAGGCCCTCATAATACCAGTCAGTCAAACCCTAGCATACCACCTTCTGGATGTTTTGAAACCCCAGTGATCAGGGTTAAATCAATAGCTCAACATCAACAGGAGGGTGGAACTTCCTCGGATTAGTTGCAGGGACATCCATTAGCGCCACAAACAGGGAAACGGAAGGTTAAGTGTGTGAAAGCCTCATCAAAGGAACTCATAATCTCCTTCAGAGAGGATATCCCAATGGGCGAAGTTGCGAACAAGGCTAGCACGGTTCTGGTTGGACATGTCTAGGGAAGGGCTTATACAGTTGATAGATTAACCCTCTAGGTCAAGGAAATTTAGGGCAATACCTTCAAAGAATTTCCAGAGGCCTAGAACCTACCAAGGCGATGGCTTGTTCTCCATTTTTCTGAGGACTACACTGACCTGTTTCTAGCAAAATACTAGCATATTGAGATGGCACCAGTTCTCCTTAAATGAATGAGTCCATTGTTCAATCCAAAAAGGGAGAAAATAGGAGCTAGACCTATTTGGATTCGATTAACAGGTCTCCCACTTTAGTATTGGTCTAAAGTAGTTTTTTTTAGGATCAGGAACGTGCCTGGCACCTACCTTGACTATGATAGGACCTATGTTCAGACCAAGAATCAAACCCTGGCCCATATCTTGGTGCATTTAGATATGCGAGAGGGCTCAGAGGATAAAATTACATTAAAGTGGAGGCATTACACTTGAATACAGATCTTGGACTACGAAGGTGTCCCTTTTCATTGCAAAAGATGTCACAAGGTAGGGCACATCTTCAAGGAATGTCCATTGAACATGAAAACATCTGATCCTCCGAGTACACCTTCTATCCACAAGGGTAAAGCAGTAGCCAACTAGGCCAGCATTACGGTTTCGACTCACAGAGCACCTGCTCAAGTTGGTATCTCCATGGTTGCGGAAGGAGCACACACGACTCCATCGCCTTGATGACTCGTGCTCGAGCTGCTGCTGTCGAGGCTGCAAGAAAAGCAAGTAGTCCTCTTTACTCTCTCCCTATCTCATCTGTATCATCTGTATCACTTACATGCAGTGCATCACTGGGTACTACAAATTCTAGGTTCATTACTCCCTCCATCCCCTGTGCACTTACGTCGCCTCCTCCCACCATTTCCACCACCTCTCCATCTGTTCCTTCCCCCCCATCTCCCCCCTTCCTATCTGCCATGGATCGATTGGCGCCGCCTCATTTGCAAAACCTTTTCTTTCATTCCCTATAAGAGAATCTTAGTCCTTCCTATTCAGGGCTAGGCCTCGCTTTCCCAGGTCCAGCTATTCAATCATCTCGAGGCCAAAAGTCCTATCTCTCGAAAGCCATTCAGAAGGTCAGGGAAGAAGTTTTCACTGGAAAAAAATCAACTCTTGAAGGGGTTCATAGAGCTTTGAACACCCCTGGGAGGGTTCCACCATGAAATGGCTATCTTTCAACTGTAGAGGCATGGCTAATGCCTCGAAAAAACTAGCCCTACGTACGTTATTTGAAGTCGAGCCTGTGGATATCATCCTGCTGCAAGAAACCCTGGGGGAAGCTGAACTCATCAATCAAACCCTAGTATCATTAAAAATAGGTTGGCTATTTTACTCTCTTGATGCTATGGGTCAATCTGGGAGGGGGGAGGTTTAGCCATTGGATATGACCCACGCAATATTAAAGTTTCAACATCCTAGGGAGGATTAGGGTTCATAGGTATGGATATATTCTCTACCGACCGGGGTATGAATATCTTGGTTATTAATGTATATGGACCTTGTCAACAATGTAAACTTTGAAACGAGAACTATAAACTCAAAACAGGAACTCTGGACAAAAAGCCCAGAAAAACATCAAAAATAGTGCTAAAAATGAAAAGTGTGTATACTGGAACAATAATTTTATTTTTTAGGGGTCAATTTTGAACATGTTTTAAAAATGGTAGTGACTACGAAATTTTCGTGCAAAATATAACTTCAAAATGAAAGTGATGATGCTAGAACAATGATTTTTTTTAGGGTCAATTTTCAAACTTTTTAAAAAATGCTAGTAAAACCAAATATTTATGTGCCAAACAAAGTTGTTTATCAGGAAAAAACACAATAATGTATTTTGTTTCCTAAGTATAAATTCAACATGTTTTCAAGCATAACATGCTAGATACAAAAGAAAAATGATTCCAAGAATCGCCCAGCCACCAGCTGGGTGGGCGGGCAGGCCACCGGGGTGGCGCCAGCCTAGTCTGTGCCACTCTGGAGGCCACCTTGCCCACCTAGCTAGTGGCTGGGCAATTCCAGGAATCGACCAGCCACTAGTTGGGCAGGTGGGCAGACCGCTGGGGTGGCGCGGTTGGTAACTAGGGGATTCCCGAAATCGCCCAGCCACCAATTGGGCAGGCGAGCGAGCAGCTGGTGTGGGCCAACCCAGGCTGCGCCACCCTGGCAGCTTGCCCACCCGGTGGCTGGGTGATTCCCGGAATCGCCCATCCACCCGCTGGGCGGGCGGCTGGTGGCTGGGCAATTCCTGGAATCGCCTAGCCACAGCCGGGTGTGCGGGCGGGCCATCGAGGTGGTGCCAACCCGAGCTGCACCACCCTGGCAGCCCACTCGCCCGCTCAGCTGGTGGTTGCGTGATTCCCAGAATCGCCTAGCTACTAGCCAGGCGGGCAGGCGGGCTACCAGCGTGGCGCTAGTGCAGGCCACGCCACCCCAGCGGCCCGCCCGCCCGCCAGGCTGGTGGCTGGGTGATTCATGCCACCCCGCCTGCCCGCCCGGTTAGTGGCTGGGTGATTTCGAGAACCGTCCAACCACCAGATGCCCATGCCCAGCCGCCCAACTGGTGGCTGGGTGATTCCGGGAATCACCTAGGCAGCTTGAATCACCCAGCCACCAGCCGAGCGGGCGGGCAAGCCACTAGGGTGGAACCAGCCCAGAATCACCCAGCCACCAACCGGGCAGGCGGGTGGGCTAGTGACTGGGTGATTCCCAAAATTTCCCAACCACCAACAGAGCGGGCCGGCGGGCCACCGAGGTGGCGCCAGCCCAGGCCGTGCCACCCCGGCGGCCTGCTCGCTAGCCTGGCTAGTGGCTGGGTGATTCCGGGAATCACCCAGCGACCAGCCGGGTGGAGGGAATCACCCAGCCACCAGACATGCCGTGCCTGCGGCGTTGCTGGTGGATGGGTGATTCCCTCCACCCGGTTGGTGGCTAGGTGATTCTCGGAATCACCCGGCTGGTGGCTGGGTGATTCCCGGAATCACCCGGCTGGTGGCTGGGTGATTCCCGGAATCACCCAGCCACTAGCCGCCTGCCCGGCTAGTGATTGCATGATTCCAGGAATCACACAACCACCAGCCAGGCGGGCGAGCGGGCGACTGGGGTGGCACGGCCTAGGGTGGCGCCACCTCGGTGGCCAGCCCGCCCGCCCAGCTGGTGGCTGGAAGATTCCGGGCCATGCCACCTCGGTGGCCCACCCACCCGCTTGGCTGGTGGCTGGGTGATTTTGAGAATCAACCAGCCACTCACCTGGCTAGTGGCTGGTTGATTCCCGGAATCACCTAGCCGCTCACTTGGCTAGTGGCTGGTTGATTCCTGAAATCACCCAGCCACCAGCCGGGCTGGCGGCTAGTGGCTGGGTGATTCCGGGAATCAACCAGCTATCAGCCGCGCCTGCCCAGCTGGTGGCTCGGTGATTCCAGAAATCAACAAGCCACCAGCCGCCTGCTCGGCTAGTGGCTAGTTGATTCCAGGAATCAACCAACCACCAACCGCCTGCCCAGCTGGTGGCTAGGTGATTCCAGGAATCACCCAACCACCAGCCGAGCGGCTGGTGGTTGGTTGATTCCCGGAATCACCCAGCCACCAGCCGGGCGAGCGGTTGGTGGCTGGTTGATTCCTAGAATCAACCAGTCACTAGCCCTGTGAGCGGCTCGTGGCTGGTTGATTCCCAGAATCATCCAGCCACTAGCTGGGATGATTCCTGGAATCAACCAGCCACCAGCCGCCGCCCTGGTGGCTGGTGGCTGGTTGATTCTAGGAATCAACCATCCACCAGCCACCAGCCCGGCTGGTGGCTGGGTGATTCCAGGAATTAACCAGCCACCAGCTGCCCGCCTGGCTAGTGGTTCATTGATTCTGGAGGGCGGCTAGTGGCTGGGTGATTCTGGGAATCAACCAGCCACCAGCCGAGCGGGTGGCTAGTTGATTCCCGGAATCACCCAGCCACCAGCCGGGTGAGCGGCTGGTGGCTGGTTGATTTCCAGAATCACCCGGCCACCAGCTGGGTGAGCGGTTGGTGGCTGGTTGATTCCGGGAATCAACCAGCCACCAGCCAGGCGGGTGGGCAGCTGGTGGCTGGTTGATTATAGGAATCACCCAGGCAATAGCCGGGCAGGATGCTGGTGGCTATTTGATTCCTCGAACCAACCCGCCAACAACCGCCCGCCCAGCTGGTGGCTGGGTGATTCCGGGAATCAACCAGCCACCAGCCGCCCACCTAGCTGGTGGTTGGGTGATTCCAGGAATGAACCAGCCACAAGCCGCCCGCTTGGCTGGTGGCTGGTTGATTCCTGAGACGGCTGGTTGATTTCCGGGGCGGCTGGTGGCTAGTTGATTCTGTGAATCAACTAGCCACCAGCCGCCCTCCCGGAATCACCCAGCCACTAGTCGGAATGGCGGTTGGTGGCTGTTGATTCCCGGAATCAACCTGCCACTAGCCGCCCGCTCGACGAGTGGCTGGTTGATTCCCGGAATCACCTAGCCACCAGCCGGGTGGGCGATTTGTAGCGGATCGATTCCCAGAATCAACCAGCCACTAGCCGCCCACCCAACTGGTGGCTGGTGGCTGGTTGCCTCCTGGAATCACGAAGCCACCAGCTAGGCGAGCGGGCAGACCCCTGGGGTGGCGCGGCCCAGAATCCTCCAGCCACCAACCAGGCAGGTGAGCGGGCCACCGAGGCAGGGCCGCACCACCCCGACGGCCCGCCCGTCTGCCAGGCTGGTGACTGGGTGATTCTAGGAATCACCCAGCCACCACCCAGGTGCTCGGCCTAGAATCACCCAGCCACCAGTCGCCCGCTTGGCTGGTGGCTGAGTGATTCTGGGAATCACCTAGCCACCAGCCAGGGCCAGAATCACCTAGCCACCAGCCTGGCAGAGGGAATCACCCAGCCACCAGTTGCCCGCCTGGCTGGTGGCTAGGTGATTCCCACCTAACTAGTGGCTGGTTGATTCCCAGAATCACCCAACCAGTGGCTGGGTGATTCCCACCCGACTGGTGGCTGGTTGATTCCCGGAATCACCCAGCCACCAGCCGGGTGGCCAGCTGGTGGCTAGGTGATTCCGAGAATCAACCAGCCACCACTTGAGCGCCCGACTGGTGGTTGAGTGATTCTGGGAATCACCCAGCCACCAACCGAAATCACCCAACCATTAGCCGGGTGGGCGGGTGCGAGCGGCTGGTGGCTGGGCAATTCCCAAAATCACCCAGCCACCAACCGGGGGGGCAGGCGGGCCATCAGGGTGGTGCCAGCCCAGGTCGCACCACCCCGACATCCTGCCTGCTTGCCCACCTGTGGGCTGCCGGTGGCTAGGTGATTCCCAGAATCACCCATCTACCAGCCGGGCGGGCGTGCGGGCTGCCGGGGTGGCACGGCATGGCCGGGCGCCACCTGCCCGGCTGGTGGCTGGGCAATTCCATGAATCGCCTAGCCACTAGCTGGGTAGGTGGTCAAGCCACCGGGATGGCGCGGCCCAGACTGGTGTCACCTCGACAGCCCTCTCGCCCGCCTGGTTGGTTGCTGGGCGATTCTAGGAATCGCCCAGCCACCAGCTGGGTGGGCGGCCTGGCTGTCGGGGTGGCTCAGCCAGGGCTGGTGGCATGCCCCAGCCATGGGCATGGGCAGGTGAGGGGGTGTTACACTAAAAAATGTCACCTTGACTACTTACAGTTAGTATGGCTCAAATCAACAGTCATGCTACCCTCTTAGGCAAGTCTCATGCCTCTGTTATCCATCTCAAACTCAAAGAAGAGAGAAAGTCTTGTAAAAACTATGTTTATCTCTGGGGTCGCAGGTTCTCTCTAGCCTTACCTGCGGGGACGCTGACCATGTTCACAAAATCTGCGTCCATGGACGCTCTGTATGTTAAGAGACAGGTGCGTCCCTCTGTAAAAGGCAAAATGCGCGAGTTTTATCTTGAAAAAGTTACTTGTGGTTACTTCTAGAACATTCTAGAGGTCGGTTTGATGAAATGGATGCGCCTCCAGTTGGTTCATGTATCTCTATTAAGGGGGAACTTATCCCATCAATAAGGGAGCTATCCCACCCAAAGAGGGGGATGATCCCATTGATAGTGGACCTGAATAACCTCTTTACAGCACTATAAATAAAGGCATTGAGCCAGAAGGAGAAGAGGTTGGAGCTATACATTTTCTTTGGGTAAATGCTGCAAGATTTAGGTCTTCCATTAGAGCCTTTGTGAGGAGAGATTGTCTTCACTTGATTCTACTTGGGAGAGGGTGAGCTTTGTCAAAGTAGAGGAAAACCCTTGATGGACCCTGGGAGGAACTTGCACAACACCAAGGCCAGGTTGTAAGAGTTTCTTTGTTTCGTTATTAATACAAACTGGTTTATTTTTCTCAATAGCTTGTGTTAATGAGTTATTTCATGTGTTCCTTGGTCTGCATGTTGAATATATGTTTTATTATATGAAATGCAAGTGCTTGGTAATTGTTTGATTGTTTGTGGTTGCAGGAATTGACTTGAAGGAGGAGCTCATTCGGATCGTCAAGAACGGACTTCAACAACAGCGTTTTGGAATAAGGTAAGCCTAAACACTTGTAGTTTTCATGTTGTAAAAGGTGTATTTAGAGAAAGATCACTCCATTTTGTCTTGTTTGTCATTAGAATGTCTTAGACTTCTAGGAAGGTCAGTCGTGTCCGCACCCTTGACAAATTCCGTGTGACAAATTGGCGACTCCACTGGGGATTCCATTAATGAGAGAGTCTTTTCCTTTGTGTGAACTTTGCTCTGTGAAAATCACTTTTATTTTCTGGTTTTTGACTGTGAGAATTAGTATTTGGGTGGCTTAGCTTTAGATTTAGTTAGATTTGGTTTTTCTCAACTTTTCCAGAAGGACGCACCCTCTGAGTACTACACAGTGCGTCTTTGGACGCGCTGTTGCCGTTTGCACAGAGCGGGCCCGCACCTGTTATAACGGGTTGCCTGCGTCTTCCTGTAAAAATTTAGGAAAACTCCATTTTTGCTTTAATTGCTTTTAGATTTTGTTTTTTCTTAGTGTTTTCTGCCCAGATCCTTTAGTACCCTGTCAAAAATTTTCACCTGAACTTGTTTCATTAGCATTCCTGCTTTTAGCTTTCATCAATTGGGTGTTTTGAGTCTCTTTCTTGAGAAATTCTTGATTTGATTTCCTTTGATCATTACTTGGAGGTTTGTCTCAGTCTTTTCACAATTTTGCATCTTTTTGCTTTTGTTTTTGCAAAAAAATTTCCCCCTCATTTGCCGGGGGGGGCTAAATTGTGTATGAGTGTTAATCGCCTTTGAGTGTTTTTATGTTTTGATCTTTGGAACTCTCACCCAATTTTCTCAATTTGCACTTGATTGGTTCTTAGATCACATTAGAATCGTCTTGTGTTTGAGAATTCTTTTGCATAGATCACATTTGCACAATTAGAATTCTCATTTTCAGAATATTATTGAAAAATGTGCATAGATTACATTTGCATACTTTTCGAGTGAATTGTGCTTAGATTACAATTGCATAGTTTACATTCTGAAAAATCTATTGTAGATTTAGATCAGCTTTCTTTGATTTGAATTTACACAAAAAAAAATAAAAATAAAAAATGGTTTGGAATTGATTCGCATTAGTTTTTCTTGATAAAATTAGTGCATCAATTTTTTGCATTGTCGGAAGTGAATGGAAACTCTCTCCTTACTTTAGTTAGGATTCATCGAATTGAAAAGATTACATTATCATATTCGATTGCATTCAGTTGAGTCGGGTCATAACACCATTGGTTTCATCTCCATTTACCCCTTTGAGTAATAACAGCCTTAATAACACATCGCTTAATTAAAATTCATCTAGTAATTTTTACATTTCTAGGGCTCTGAAACACCAACATAGCTTAGGCTAGGGTCTTGGAGTAGGCGAGTACTTAACTCTCCAAGACTACAAAACCAAACAGATAGTTTATCTTGAGTAGAATAAATCCAATTGTTTCAATTGCACTCTGGGAAAGCTCCTCTTAAAGGAGAAGCACGAGCTCGTGTCCGAACCAGTGAGGGGATCATTCCCCCCTCGTTGGGAACGACGCCAGACAGTACGTATTACAAACGGTAAACCTCGGATTAACCATTGTCGAGGAGCCAGGGGTCACTTATCGGTAAACCTTGGATTGTTGTCAAGGAGCCGGTAAGGGGATTGAGCTTGCTACTCTGCCCTTGCGTGCTGTCGGAGTTTAGACTGTTCCCCCAGGTGTATTTGTTACTGTTGGTGACCTTAGTGACCATAATCTTTAGGGTTCTACCGAGGTGACGGTGGAGGGAAGGTCCCACTGTACCTGGAGCAGACGTCGGTTATACTCACTTGGATTTTCCGGGGGGTTCACTTCACTTCGAGACGGTTAAAGTGGAGGAACTTGTGCCGGTCTATTCATTAAGCAGGTTGCCGGGGTAACTGTTCCACCCGCCATTTCTGTACTGAATTCTGCGAGGTTGGGCTTCATCACCAACTAGTGTTTTCGGTCCGGAGAGCTTACTGTTTGCGTGTGGTTTGACTCCTAGATTTGATAGCGCGTGTTAATTTGTTTGTTTTTACTTTTAGAGACCATAGGTGTGAATTGTGAATTTTAGTTGTTAAGTGTGAATTGTGAATTGTTAATTTTAGTTTTAAATTGTTAATAAAATTCACTGAAGTTGAATATAATGGCAAATGTTCCGGAATTTATCAACCTAGGAACCCCTCCTAATGAGAATCCTAGTACTTTTCCTTACTTTGGAAATGTTGGTCCTCCTTACATGGCTACTTTGTCATTACCTGGATTTACAATAGGATTACCGATATGGTTATTTTCAACTTCGTTGGCCCAAAATACTCCAATTGTTCCGCCTCAACCGGATGCTTCACCTCAACCGAGTTCACCATCTCGACATCACCAACCTTCTGTTGACCCTTTACCTTCTTCGCCTAATTTTTCTTCCTCCATTTCTTCCTCTTCGCCTGGTAAAAGCCTTGATGCTAGTAACCAGGAGGCTAAGAAGAAGAAGAAAGGGAAGAAGAAGAAGAAGAAGCAAGATAAGAAAGAAGTCAACCAACCAACCATGGCTGCAAGTGTTAGTTGTGTTGAGGAAAATTCCGACATGCACCGTAAACCCAAATACCCTTGCAGGCTTTGTAAGGGTGACCACTTCCTTGTCAATTGTCCTGGTATTCCAAAGGTCTTGGAAGTATGGTCAGAAAAATTTCATCAACTTTCCGTTGATCCATCAACCAGTGATAGTCAGGTTCCTGGGAAAAAGGGTAAAGTTAGGTTTCCTTGTAAGTTATGCAAAGGGAGTCATCAAACTCACATTTGCCCTCACATGGATGAAGCCTCAACATTGTTGGAAAAACTTACTGTTCCACAGCAAGAATTTCCAACTGGTTACCGTAAACTTTCTCCCAACCTGCCGTCAACTGACGGAGTGATTGATCTAAATTCAAGAACAGTCAATCACACTCTTCCATTGGAGAGTGAAACTCATGTCACTCAGGTTGATGATCCATTAGTTGATCAAGTGGTCGATTCAATGTCACATTCGGTCGATCACACTCTCCCTTTCGAGAGTAAATTTCCTACCGCTGATGTTCTTCTTGTTACATCAGATTCTTCTATGCCAGGGGGCATTTCACCTATTTCTACAGAATCCCCTCCAAGCACTGAGGTCTTTTCCTTTGATTGGAATAGACTGACAGAACCTCGTCTTCCTTCCTCCATCCCTTTCCAAATCATTGTCAAGGCTGGTGGTAGGGACATACATCGTACTCAGGTAGATGAAGGTGCTTCTGTTAGTATTTTATCCTCAACTGTTTGGAAAGCTTTGGGTTCCCCTCAGCTTGCGCCTATTACGCAGAATCTGAAAGCTTTTAACCAAACCGTTAGTGAACCTTTAGGGATCCTTCCTAAGTCTTCTATTACCTTGGAAGGTAAAACTGTCTGTATTGATCTTATGGTAGTTCGAGGTCCCTTGGATTTCAATTTACTCCTTGGGCGAGACTATGTTTATGCAATGAAAGCTGTCGTATCGACACTCTTTCGCGTGATGTCTTTCCCTCACAATGGCAGTATTGTGACTGTAGACCAGCTTTCGTTCCCTAGTCTTGTTTCAACTACCAATAATATGACACCCATAAATGTTCCTGATTCCAAAGTGGTATCTACCCTACCACGGGTTAATTATGTGGCAACTAGTCCCATGTTTTCAGTTACCGATGTAAGTGAGCCTCTCACTGTTGATTTAGATCCGGTAAATGACATGGAAAACTCTATGGGATTACTTGAACACGATGTTCTTATCCCTTTTGAGTCCCTTGACATGTGTTCCTTCCAGAGAACTATTCTTCCCTCTGATGAAGATCTCTTGGAAGCCATGATCAAGGTGTGTCCATTGACATGATCAGTGAGTCCGAGGAAAGTTCCTTTTACTGTGTCAACCTCGTTAAAAGATGAATCAGTTGACAAGGATAGTTTGTTCCTCTCTCAACCTCGTTAAAAAATGAAACTGGATGGTACGAGGAAAGTTCCTTTTACTGTGTCGACCTCGTTAAAAAATGAATCAGTGTGTATGAGGACAGTTCTTTTACTGAGTCAACCTCATTAAAAAATGAATCAGCTAGATTTTAGGATATGTAGGTAGATTGTAGAAAGTAGGATTTTGAGGACAGTTCCTGTTACTGAGTCAACCTCATTAAAAAATGAATTAGGTTTGAGGACAGTTCCTGTTACTGAGTCAACCTCATTAAAAAATGAATCAGGTATGAGGATAGTTCTTTTCTTGTGTCAACCTCCTTAAAAATGAAACAACTCCCTTTTCAAGTTAAATATTGAAAGTAAACCTTCATTTCATCCAGCCGGTTGAATGCAATGAAGCCTGGGGGGCATGTACCTCATTTCGCATCATTATGCTGGGGGCATGCGAACTTTTTGAGCATAGTTCCTTGTCTTGTGTCAAGCTCGTTAAAAAATGAAACAAGGGTAGGTTAAGTAGGTAGATTGTAGAGAGTAGTCATGAGCATAGTTCTTTGTCTTGTGTCAAGCTCGTTAAAAAATGAAACAAGGATTTTAGAGCATAGTTCCTTGTCTTGTGTCAAGCTCGTTAAAAAATGAATCAAGGTTTTTTGAGCATAGTTCCTTGTCTTGTGTCAAGCTCATTAAAAAATGAATCAAGGTTTTTAGAGCATAGTTCCTTGTCTTGTGTCAAGCTCGTTAAAAAATGAATCAAGGTTTTTAGAGTAAAGTTTTTGTTAGGTAGATTGTAGAGAGTAGTTATGAGCAAAGTTCCTTGTCTTGTGTCAAGCTCGTTAAAAAATGAAACAACTCCCACAAGTCTTTCCAAGATCTTGAAAGTAAAGCTTCATTCCATCCACCTCATTGAATGCAATGAAGCTTGGGGGGCATGTACCTTGATTTGCATCATTATGCTGGGGGCATGTGAACTTATAACAAGCATAGTTTTTCATTTCAAGCTTGCGTAAACATGAAACCGAATCTGAGCATAGTTCTTTTCCTGTGTCAAGCTCATTAAAAAATGAAACAAATCCTCCTCTACTTGAGTCAAGAGTTTGACTAGATCTCGTAGATGTTAAGTTGTATATTTAGGTTAGTTATTTTAGTTTTTCTTACAGTTTTAGGTCGAGTCTTTCAATGATCTCGTAACTCAACCTTCATTTCATCCAATTGGTTGAATGAAATGAAGCAGGGGGGGCATGCGCTCTAGCAGTTATGCTTAGGGGGCATCAAGCACAGTTTTCTCTCTGTTTCAAGCTTGAGTAAAAATGAAACTACTTTGAAGCATAGTTTTGATCTGTTTCAAGCTTTTGTAAAAATGAAACCTATCTCGAGTCAATTTCAGTTATTTTCAAGACTCGTTAAACTCATGAAAATCCCGAGATTATTTTGCTATTTTTCATTCTCGTAAAACAAATGAAAATGCCGAGTTCTTTCCGTCTTTTCCTGCTCGTAAATTAAATTGAAAGTCGGTCATATGAGTACATTTTTATCCCTTTTTCGAACTCATTAAAATTTACGAAAAAGTGAAAACCATGAGTACATTTTTATCCCTTTTTCAAACTCGTTAAAACTTACGAAAAAGTGAAACCTCAGAGTCATCTTTTAAGCCCTTTTCTGACTCCTAAAACATGAAAAGATCGCCGAGTGTTTCTTTTTCACTCGTTAAAACGGAATTAAAAGACGGTCCCCTTTTAGCTCTTTTCTGACCGCAAAATCAGGAAAAGATTGCCGGGTTTTTGTCGTTTCGAACTCGATAAGGAAATAAAACGACATGTCCTTGATCGCTTTTTACTTTTCAGGTCAACGACACTATTATGAAAGTACTCCTTGGTCGCAAGATCAAGCGGTTCCCCCAGGTATTATTTTATACTTTTTCGGGCTTGAGGGACACAAATATACGAAAAAGTTCAACGTGGAGTCTCCTTTAGTTTTTTCAGACTCTCTAAAATTGAAAAACGCCGAGTTTCTCCTATACTGGGCTCGTTAAACTTTTACAGTAGAGGACCTGTTCAATTACAAACAGGAACGAACCACTCCTTCCTAGGGTTCGAATTTAAACTAGGTTGGACTCGTCCGAAGGATGAGCTTATAATCAAGCATATGTTATCCTCCTCAAGCTTGTTAAAAATAAAGAGGTACTTGCCAGAAATGGTGGGGGAAAAGAGAGAAGAATGAACCTGTTTGTTACCTTTTGTCTCAAAAGAAACTTTATTACCACTCTTGAACACGACACTTTTCATTCACCTGGGTTGGGAAATCTTTTACCTCACAGTTGACCAAACCACTTTGAAAGTCTTTAACCGGGTTCCGGGGATTAACTTTTAGTTATTCGTCACCAAGCCATCTGTCGTGTCGTTATGTGTTCAAGAGGTCTGCAAGCAAAAACTTTCATCTACAAAATACTTGTCATCCATTTGACCATCCCTGAGTCAGTCCTTACAGCAACATTTCTTCAACTTGAACAATGATTTCGTGTTGTGGGCTTGCCTGCAACGGGTCGCTTTCTATCGACATCGACACATTATCTAGAAAGATGACTTAGGAATCGACAGCACCTTGAAGTCTGCATGCATCAATGGCAGGTTTCTCGCCTTTGACGTCAGTTTACATCATTGACTTTCGATCAAAGGATTCCATGAAGTGTTCGACATCAAAACATCTATTCACATTTCACGGGTTGTGCTTGGTACTTTGAGAACCATTGACATTACTGGTGGTTTATCTCACGCTTGTTAACAGTTTGCATCATCGACTGGTAATCAAGTGGTTTCTAACATGTTCGACATCGAATCATTTAATCACATGGCTAGAATCGTACCAATTCGGGAAGTAGAAATGAAGACCCTGGATCTAGTTTCTACCATCCAGGCTGCGAGGAGTTTTGTATTCATTATCTATGTAGACTAATCATAAACAGATGGCTGCGTCCATACTGTGTCTACAAAAGTCTATTAAAATGATGTACTGCAAGATCATTCCTGTATCAGAATAGTTAGTCCATTAGTTAAAGTTTTGAATCTGAGTATGGGAATGCCTACCTCAGTGATGCTATAATCTTATCCATGTATTTTGTGTTGAAAATTGCAGGTTCCAACCAGGCCATCCACAAGACAATCCTTGAAATGATAAAGCGCTTCACCCTTCCTAGAATTACAAAACCCTACTCTATTCCAGGCTTCGCACTTTAGGGGGCAATCTGTTACACTAAAAAATGTCACCTTGACTACTTACAGTTAGTATGGCTCAAATCAACAGTCATGCTACCCTCTTAGGCAAGTCTCATGCCTCTGTTATCCATCTCAAACTCAAAGAAGAGAGAAAGTCTTGTAAAAACTATGTTTATCTCTGGGGTCGCAGGTTCTCTCTAGCCTTACCTGCGGGGACGCTGACCATGTTCACAAAATCTGCGTCCATGGACGCTCTGTATGTTAAGAGACAGGTGCGTCCCTCTGTAAAAGGCAAAATGCGCGAGTTTTATCTTGAAAAAGTTACTTGTGGTTACTTCTAGAACATTCTAGAGGTCGGTTTGATGAAATGGATGCGCCTCCAGTTGGTTCATGTATCTCTATTAAGGGGGAACTTATCCCATCAATAAGGGAGCTATCCCACCCAAAGAGGGGGATGATCCCATTGATAGTGGACCTGAATAACCTCTTTACAGCACTATAAATAAAGGCATTGAGCCAGAAGGAGAAGAGGTTGGAGCTATACATTTTCTTTGGGTAAATGCTGCAGGATTTAGGTCTTCCATTAGAGCCTTTGTGAGGAGAGATTGTCTTCACTTGATTCTACTTGGGAGAGGGTGAGCTTTGTCAAAGTAGAGGAAAACCCTTGATGGACCCTGGGAGGAACTTGCACAACACCAAGGCCAGGTTGTAAGAGTTTCTTTGTTTCGTTATTAATACAAACTGGTTTATTTTTCTCAATAGCTTGTGTTAATGAGTTATTTCATGTGTTCCTTGGTCTGCATGTTGAATATATGTTTTATTATATGAAATGCAAGTGCTTGGTAATTGTTTGATTGTTTGTGGTTGCAGGAATTGACTTGAAGGAGGAGCTCATCCGGATCGTCAAGAACGGACTTCAACAACAGCGTTTTGGAATAAGGTAAGCCTAAACACTTGTAGTTTTCATGTTGTAAAAGGTGTATTTAGAGAAAGATCACTCCATTTTGTCTTGTTTGTCATTAGAATGTCTTAGACTTCTAGGAAGGTCAGTCGTGTCCGCACCCTTGACAAATTCCGTGTGACAGGGGGTAGGGTGGGCGTGGGTGTGGGCAAGGGCAGGTGAGGTGGTGGGGAGAGCAAGGGCGGATGAGGGGGTGGTGTGGGCGAGGATGTGGGTGAGGGCAGATGAGGGGGTGGCACGGGTGAGGACGTGGGCGAGGGCAGGTGAGAGTGCGGGCTAGGGCGGGTGAGGGAGTGGGGCAGGTGTGGGTGGAGGCAAGTGAGGCGGCGGGTGAGCGTGTGAAGGGGTGGGCAAGGGCGAAGGCGAGGGCGGGTGAGGGGGTGAGTGGGTGTGTGAGGGGGTCGGCGAGAGGGTGGGTGAGGGGGAGAGTGAGCGGGTGAGGCAAGGGGCAAGGGCAGGTGAGGGGGTGAGGCGGACGAGGGCGGGTGAGGGGGCAAGTGAGCGGATGAGGCAGGCATGGGCGACAGCAGGTGGTCATTGTAAATATTCCCCATGGTTTCAATATTCCAAACATTGACTATGATAGTGACCCTTATACTTATCAAGCTCATAGTAAAGTGTTTGCAGTATTTGTAGAAGTCACGTCATCATCATTATGGAGATTTATGACATTTCATTTAGACACACAATTGGCAATGATATTATCAAGCTTCAAGGGGAAAACAAATTGAAGGATGCAGCTTACATGGTAAAATGTTTAAAATGTATATTTGATTAATGTTGAAAAATTTATTTATGTACAAGTTAATTGAACATTTACTATTTCATGTTACAGGAAAAAGTCAAATCTTCTTAAAAATGAAGATCAACAATTTATAAATGATTGTGAGTTCATTCATATTGATAGTTGGGCAAAAGATGATAGCCATATGTCTATGATTTTTAATCGGGTAGACGGAAAGAGTCATAGCCAAACACTGACTTATGATGCTGTTGTGAGAAAACTAACATATGAAGGCAAAGAAGCAAAAGGAGAGATAATTAACATTTATCAAAAACCACAATTATTGATTAACTATCTTATAGACATTTGTTCAAATGAAGGAGATTGGGTTCTGGATTTATTTTTTGGCTCAGGTAAGTTTTATTATATGGAATTGAATTTCAATATGTTATTTTTTAATTAATATGTCATTGTACTAATTTAGTTCATTATTTCTTTTGTGCTTGATAATTACGTACAACAATAGCATGTTTCCTTCAAAAAGGAAGAAATTGCATTGCAGTTGAAAAAGATCTAGTGCAGTGCAATTTCATTCAGCAAAGAATTAATGCTCTTCAATTTCTTCCAGATGCAATGCAAGAAATTGGGTTGAAGAAAGGGGACTTTAGTGAATCACGTGTGGCGAAAAAGGAAAAGGAACCCCAACCACCATTACATGGAATGTTTGGAAAGACATACATTGAGAGATTCGCAGACATCAAAGACCCATTAGAAGAGGAAAATGAGCAAAAGGAAATAGAAAATATTGTGGAAGAAGAGAATGATGAAACTCTAGAGGACGAAGAGTTTGTATTACGTGACATTGTTGATTAAATTTAAGTTGTGCTTGTAAATCAAGCTTTGCAATGTTTTGACTTTGACATTTTATGAGAAGAATAAACACTCAATTAGGATTGTTATAAGTTCAATATTTGTAATATGTGATTTTTGCATTGATTTTTAAGTTAATCATTAATTTTTGAAAAAAAATGATTATTATTATTTTTTTGACATGAAATTCATAAAAAAAAAACTATTATTTAACCATTTTTAGTTAAAATTATTGTATAAAATTGTGATTTTGACATGTCAATTTTAGCAAAAAATTATCAAAACGTGTAGTTTTTTAGTTATATTTAAGTTAAAAATGGTTATTTTTATGTCCATTGTTAAAAAATATTGTTTTTTAGAAACAATTATTTCATGTGAATTGAAAAATTAATTAAGGATGTATATATATGTAGAATATCGAAAATTATAAATATCAACCTCCTAATTTAAAAATGCAAAACAATAAAAACCTCACTAAAAAAAAAAAGTTAAAATCAAAATAAAAAACAAGAAAATATGAAGAAAACGATCACTTCAAAAGTGATCAAATTTACAAAATAATTATTTACATTTTATACATTATAAAATTTAAAGCCAAAAAACATGGCTTTTAAAAAAAGGGGGTGATGCAGAATACTCACTTTTTTAAATCAGCATGAAAATCAATACCATTCTAAAACGATTCTAAAACGTAATGTACATAAAAAAATTAAAGTGCCAAAAACTATGCTCTAAAAAAACATGTTCATTTTGCATCACCCCTTTTCAAATCAGGTCACTTTTTTGTTATCTCTACGAAATGGGTGACAATATCAGTTCCCGTTTCAAAGTTTACATTGTTTGTCATAGGAGAGAAGATTTCTAGCAACGTTTCCTCAACTTTGAAATCACTTCATTCGATGATCTGGTCATCGGGGGTGTTCTTAATTTCTCCGTAGGATTTGGGGAATCTTGTGGATCCCAAGCCGAAGTATATCCCCTGTATGGCTACTTTACGGATTCTCTAGAGCTGCACAACCTCATGGATATCCCCATGATCAAGCCCCTGCCCACTTGGAGAAATAGAAGAGTAGGGGATGCAGCACTGGCTAGAAGGCTTGATCCTTTCCTGATTAAGTTGTCCTTGATGCAGCATCTTAATAGATATAGGAAATGGGTGGGCTTCGGGGGCATATCAGACCACCCCCCAATATACTTGGAGATCCTTGGTCCTGAATCCAAGCCTAAACCCCCCTACAAATTCAATCATGTATGGCTACAGGATTCGAGATACATAAAGATGGTCACTGAGTTCTAGAAATCACATCCTATCTCGAGCCTGGCAGATGGCTTATGTCACAATCTATCTCAGCTTAAACACCTATCCATCTCCTGGGCCAAGGAGAAAAAACTGAGGGATGATCAGACCCTATCTGTGATTGAATTTGAATTGATTGGCCTTATGGATGACAACAACAAGCAATTTTCATCTGCTAATGAAAAATCACATCTCATGGAGCTTGAGAAACAAAGGGACAAGATACTAAAGGAAAGAGAAGAAACTTGGAGACATAAGAGTATAGCAATATGGCTACAAGCTGCAGATGATGACACAAAGTTTTTTCAGAACTTTACAAAGGGTGGAAAGGTAGCTAACACTATCTGGAAAATGCCTCTTCCAAATGGAGGTATGGCTGACACCTTCAAAAAGCTATCTCTTCTGGGTACGTCACACATCCAGAATCTTTAAAAATCTCCACGAGAGACTAATCTAGTGGATATTATTCAAGCGGCTGGCTATTTCCCTAGGTTTGTAGATGATGAGGTGGCAGAAGAACTCAATACACTAGTATCATCTACTGAACTTGAGGGGACCCTAAAGTGGTTCAAAAAATATAAAAGCCCAGGGCCAGATGGGTGGACTATTGAGTTTTATTTGACATTCTATGATCTCTTTGGTCAAGACCTGCTCAATGTTGTGGAGGAGTGCAGGACTATGGGAAAATTATATGATACCATTAATTCTACCTTCATTGCCCTTATACCCAAGACAGATTCTCCATCATCCTTCAATGACTTTTGCCCCATCTCACTCTGCAATTGTCTCTACAAAATCATCTCCAAGATCATTGCCAATAGAATGAGACACATTCTATCTCATCATATTTCACCTGAACAGTTCGTTTTTCTCGAAGACCGAGAGATCCATGAAGCCATTGGCACTACACAAGAGGATATACACTCTATTAGATCTAGAAAGCTAAAAGGCATCATTCTAAAGATTGACCTGGAAAAAGCTTTTGACCTGCATCTTTTCACCACCTGGATCATGTCTTGCATATCATCAGCTTCCTTTAGTGTCCTCATAAACGGCTCTGCTTCCCATTTCTTTCATGCTAAAAGGGGACTCAGACAAGGATGCCCACTTTCCTCCCTCCTCTTCCTCATTGTCATGGAAGGACTCAATCAGTTAATAGCACATGAAAAGCGAAGGGGTAGACTCTTCGGTCTAAAGATAAATGATCAATGCTATCTCACACACCTCCTTTTCATCGATGATGTCCTTATTTTTCTGGATGGCAGCATTAGAGACTCTGTAACCTTTGATTAGATTCTATCCACCTTCTCTCGGGCCACAAGTATGCTGGAAAATCATGGGAAATATACCATTACTCTAGCTCACACATCTATCCATGAATCTCGATTTTCACATCAGCATTTCCCATATTGTATGCACCCTCTTGACCATGGATTCAAATACCTAGGTTTCTGGATCAAACCCCTGAGCAAAAAAATTGCAGATTGAACATGGTTGGTCATAAAATTGGAGAAAAAGCTAACAAATTGGTGTCACCGCTTTCTGTCTAGAGTTGGAAGATGAGTGCTACTAAAATCAGTCTTGGAGGCTACCCCTATTTTCTGGATGGCTTTAGCTTGGATACCCAAAAGTATACTTGCCCACCTCCAACAAATTTGCAGCAGATATCTTTGGAATGGTAAAGAGGATAAGAGAACATTTTCTTGGGTTAGGTGGAACAAGATTGCCTTGCCCAAAGAATGGGGAGGGTGAGGACTCAAAGATTTAACCCTTTTTGCACAAGCTCTTGCAACAAAAATGGGTTGGACTCTCCTCAGCAAACAGACCCTCTAGATTTCTGTTCCATATCATAAATATATATGGCCTCTCCAAATCATGGACTAGGTTAGGCTGCCACAATGGACAAGGAATGGTATCTCATCAGTCTGGAAAGCACTGATCCATTCTCTCCCGAACATCCGCAATCATTTGGCTTGGAGGAGAAATGATGGCACAAAAGTGTGCATTGGTCTAGACCACTGGATAGGGGGAGGTGGTTGATTCCAGCTTCCGAGAGAGTTAATCCTCCACTTAAATCAGAGAGACATCAGTGTGATTGCCCATATTGCAGATCAGGCAAATTCCTCCATTTTCACATAGGCCTGGAAATCTACAATTCAGTTAAATATTCCACCTCATTGGCACCAAATATGGAACAATTACACTACTACCTTGACCGAATCACACATCATAATAAAATAAGGATCAGATGAAATTTTGTCGTGCCTAGTAGAAAATGGAGTCTATAGCGCAAAGGCTGGTTACCTTGGACAACTAAATAACAGAAAACTAGAGCTTACGCATGAATGGTGGCAGGCTATCTGGAAACTTAAAACCCCTCCCCCGACCAAGCTCTTCTTTTGGTGTTTACTTAACAATAAAGTACCCACTGGGGATTCCCTAAGACACAAAGCCATTCATGGACCCCACTGGTTTATACTATGTACGCAAGCCTCTGAATCAACTCAGCATCTTTTTCTAAAATGTGAATCGACAGTCAATATTTGGAGATCCGTCGCATCAGAGATTCATTATATTGGAAGTTGGGAAGGGGAAAACATCATCCAAGCATGGTATACCTGGCACAACTAGCATTCAGGAACTGTTACACAAAAATCTGTCACCATGACTATTTGCAGTCAGTATGGGTCCCTCAACAACCATACTGTCCTCCTTGGCAAGTCTAATACCTCAGCTCCTCATGTCAAGCTTCAAAAATGAGAGAAAGTCCTTTAAAAATCAATAAAACTCTGGTTCTGCACTTTCTCCTACTATTGCCTGCGGTCCCGCACCCCAAGTTCATGTTACCTACGAACCTGCCCGCACTGTATGTAAAGGGATGGGTGCGAACCCCTGTAAAAGTCAAAAGGCACAAGTTTAACTTCAAAAAACTTACTTGTGGTCGATTCTAGAGGATTCTAGAAGGTTGTTTGACGTGGATTGTTTTCTCAGGTGGTTCATGCATCCCAATAAAGGAGGAACTAATCCCTTGATGAGAGGAGTTATCCCTTTGAAGAAGGAACTTATCCCTTTGAAGGTGGACCTGCTAACTTCCCCACAAAGCACTATAAATTAAGGCATTGGGCCAGTTGCAGAGGAGGTTGAAAGCTGAACATTCCTAAGGGTAAATGCTGGTGAAATTAGGACTCCCTAATTAAGCTTGAGAGGAGAGATCACATAACTTTCTTGGCTTCATTGGGAAGTGAGTGAGCTTGTCAAAGTAGAGGAAACTTCTTGCTGGACCCTGGGAGGAACTTGTACAGCACCAAGGCACAGGTTCTAAAGTTCTTCTTGTCATGCAGAAAGAGTCAATCTTGCGGACAAGATCGACCTCCCTAGAAGCTAAAGATTTCTAGCGACAAACCAAACAATCAAGCACTATCTTTCCCTAAATATGCATTTAAAATAGAAGCAAACAGGTGTTTAAGGCTTACCTTTAGTCCAACGCGAGTTTGTAACAGTCAAGCCTCTTCGATCTAGATGAGCTCTTTGAAGCCTGCATACACAAACAAGCAAACAATTACATAGCACTTGAAAAACTAATATAGTAAAGCATACTCATCATAAAGACCAAGGAGTTTATGAAACAAATTATATATAACAACTTGTTGAGAAAAATGAACTTAATTTTATTAAATTGAAATAAGAGAAACCTTACAACCTGTGCCTTGGTGCTGTATAGGTTCCTCCCAAGGTCCAGCAAGAGTTCTCCTCTACTTTGATAGGCTCACCCACTTCCCAATGAAGCCAAGAAAGGTATGTGATCTCTCCTCTCAAGCTTAATTAGGGAGTCCTAATTTCAACAGCATCTACCCTTAGGAATGTTCAGCTTTCAACCTCTTCTGCTACTGACCCAATGCCTTTATTTATAGTGCTTTGTAGGGTAGTTAGCAGGTCCACCTTCAAAGGGATAAGCTCCTTCTTCAAAGGTATAAATCCTCTCTTCATGGGATTAGTTCCTCCTTCATTGGGATGCATGAACCATCTGGGAGCGATCAATCCACATCAAACAACCTTCTAGAATCCTCTAGAATCGACCACAAGTAAGTTTTTTGAAGTAAAACTTGTGCCTTTTGACTTTTACAGAGGTCCGCACCCACCCCTTTAGGATAGAGCGGGTAGGTTCGCAAGTATTATGAACATGGGGTGCGGGACTGCATGCAATAGTAGGAGAAAGTGCGGAACCAGAGTTATATTGGTTTTTAAAGGACTTTCTCTCTTTTTTGGAGTTTGACATGAGGAGTTGAGGTTTTAGACTTGCCAAGGAGGATAGTATGGTTGTTGAGGGAGCCATACTGACTGCAAATAGTCATGGTGACAGATTTTTGTGTAACAGATTGCCCCCTAATGTGCGAAGTCTGTATTAGATAAGGGTTTCATATATCATCTAGGAAGAGTGAAGTACTTTATCATTTCGAGGATTATCTTGTGGAGAGCCCAGTTGGAACCAGTAAACATTCAACACAAAATACATATATGAGATCATATCATCATTGAGGTAGGCATTCCCATACTCAGATTAAAACTAACTATCAAACTAACTACTGCTCTGATACAGGAATGATCTTGCAATACATCATAATCATAGACACATGTAGACACAATATGGACGCAGCCATCTGTTTATAATTAGTCTACATTATAATGAATACAAAACTCCTCGCAGCCTGGATGGCAGAAACTAGATCCAGGGTCTTGATTTCTACTTCCCAAAATAATACGATTCTATCCATGCGAATAAATGTGTTGAAGTCGAACATGGTAGAAACCACTTGATTACCAGTCAATGATGTAAAACTGTTAACAAGTGTGAGAGAAACCACCATTAATGTCAATGGCTTTCAAAGTACTCAGTACAATCCATGAGATGTGAATAGATGCGTTGATGTCGAACATATCATGGAGTCCTTCGATCGAAGGTCAATGATGCAAACTATCATCGAGGGCGAGAAACCTGCATTTGAGGCAAGCAGATCCCAAGGTACTGATGATTTCTAGATCATCTTTCTAGATAATGAGTTGAAGTCGATAGAAAGTGATCTGTCGCAAGCAAGCTCACAACACGAAATCATATATCAAGTTGGAGAAATGTAGCTGCAAAGACTAACTCAGGGATGGTCAAGATGGATGACAGATATTTCGCAGATGAATGGCTTATTTGCAAGACTCCTCTTGAACACATAACGACACAGCAGATGGTTTGGTAACAATTGACCCAAAGTCAATACCCAGAAACCGGCTGAAGACTTTCAATATGGTTTGATCAACTGTTAGGCAAAGGATTTCCCAACCCAGGTGAATGAAAAGTGTCATGTTCAAGAGTGATGATAAGGTTTTTCTAAGACAAAGTATAACAAATAGGCTCATTTTTCTCTCTTTTCCCCCACCATTTCTGGCAAGTACCTCTTTATTTTTGACAAGCTTGAGGAGGATAACATTTTCTTGATTATAAGCTCATCCTTCGGATGAGTCCAACTTAGTTTAGATTCAAACCCTAAGAAGGAGTGGTCCGTTCTTGTTTGTAATTGAACAGGTCCTTTACTGTTTAAATTTTAACGAGTCCAGTATAGGAAAAACTTGGTGTTTTTCAGTTTTAGGGAGTCTGAAAAAACTTAAGAAAACTCCATGGTTGTCCTTTTTCATAAATTTGTGTCTCCCAAGCCCGAAAAAGTATAAAATAATACTTGAGAGAAACGCTTGATCTTTTACGACCAAGGAGTACTTTCATAGCTAGTGTCTCTGATCTGAAAAGTAAAAAGCGACCAAGGACACGTCGTTTTATTACCAATATTGAATTTGAAACGACAAAAATCCGGCAATCTTTTCATGTTTTTTTCTGTCAGAAAAGGGATGTAAGAGGACCGTCTTTTTAGTTCCATTTTAACGAGTTTAAAAAGAAAAACTCGGTGATCTTTTCATATTATAGGAGTTAGAAAAGAGCTTAAAGATGACTCTGAGGTTTTTTCTGTAAAAAATGATGAATTTTCCCTGAAACATCCATTATCCTGCACAAAAGCCAACACATTACTCATACCTATTTGAAATGGATAAAAACACCTTGAAAAATACCTTTCCATAGTGAAAAATAAATAAATTAGCAATTTATTTATCCAAAAAACTCATAAAAAGGGCTTTTACCAATTCATTTTTACCGTTTGACTGTTGAGGTGAGAAAAAGGGCTTTTCGTCAGAAACTTCCCGTGGAGATTGTGGAAAATCCAACCGTCGGAATCGAACGTCGTCTCTTCTAGGTAATCTACAACATCCTTCTCTTCATTTTCAACAGTTTAGAATTCATTTTTAGGCCCTTAATTTCATTTTTTGGAGGTTTTGTGGTTTGAAAAACCGCCCACCGGGGTTCGCAGGGATAGCACTGGGGACCCGTGGACCCCGACATTTTCGCAGTTAGAAAAATGTCGGGGGTCCGCACCTAGCCTTAAGGCAGCCCGCGTACCCACGCACTGTTCCTAAAGGCAGGGTGCGGACCCCGCACAATGGGTTTTCAAACCCCAAAATCTCAAAAATGGACCAAAGATTTTTTATTTTATGAATTCTAATGTGCTTTTTATTGCATGTAGATTGTTTACCATGCTTGATTGGCGCGAGAGAGAGCACGAGGACGTTGATTTGGCCGCCATAAATCATCAACCGTCAATTGATGCTTTGAAGGCATGCGGCCTTTACAAATACTGGGCCATACCTGGCATGAGGGCCCAGGTGAGCTTTCTAGAGTGGCTGGTAGAGAGATGGAATGTCCAGGACTAGTGCTTTTACATAGGTGGACACCAGCTCGAAATGGAGCCAGAAGATATTTACTTTCTCACTGGTTTGCCCAAGAGAGGCGAACACTTGACTCTGTTCGGGACTAGGCCAGGTGGCCAGTCTGTCGATAGCCTCCGGCTAGAGTGGTGTAACATTCAGACTCGAGAGAAGGGGATAGATATCAAAACTATATCCCATCCTGAACTCATGGTTATTGCCTTTACAGTTACCAGACTTTGCGGGAGTGCCGCATTAGACATTGCCACTGGATCCCAGATGCAGATGGAAGTTGATTGCTTTTGAGGCACCCTTTTCAATTGGTGCGATGCTGTGTTGGCCAACATAAAAGGCCAACTGACCAGAGCCAAAAACAGAGAGCTAAAGACCTTTGGTTATGGGGCTTTAGTCGTGAGTTTTGGCTTGGAGAGGGTTCCGATGCTAATCCCACAATAGCTTACTATTGAGGTTGGGCTTCCTCGAGAGCCCAAATTGATGCGATGGGTTACGGTTATGGCCCATCATCCTGATGAGGGGACGGAGGTCGTTCGATTCACTCCGGAGTACTTTCACTAGTTAGAGAACCAGGTTTTTTCTATACAAGATTTTCCTTATGCTGGAGTTGATTTTCGTGGTGATCCGGACATGGCTCTTCCACCGGAAGAGCAATGGGATGATATAGGTAATCTCATTTTTCGCATATTTTAAATTATCTATTTTTTTTTTGTTTTTTATATCATCTCAAAATTGATAGTAAAATTTTCAAAATGCAGATGTAGACCCATGGCGTCCAGCCAGTCTCCGGCCTTTCGAGAGGAGACAACCAGTTGCAGCGGCACCGACCCCACAGGACAAGGCCACAGAGACTTTGGCCGAGTTGGAAAGTCATCTGGAGCGCCTGACAGCAGATATACCGGAGACTACTATAGATGATATCCCTATTTGGCTTCAGCGCTATGTGGTCGGGGTCCCAGGACCTTTTAGGAGGTTCTTGTGTAGGGTGGCCCGTACAATGGTTTCATATAGAGATCATCACCAGTGATTAGATGGTCACTTTGTAGACACATATGACATTTTGGTTTTTTTTGTACTTATCATTTTTACCGATCATAAGGTGTTTTTCAACCTATGATCGAAGACGATGTATATTTTGTACACACTCCTATGATATATATTATGACATTATTACCAGTTTATCTTGCAAAACATGTTATGAAATGCTTTTGAATTTACTTTATTGCAAATGTCTATTTAACATTTGAGAAGAAATTGCATCTGCTAATGTGTTTAAATACCTTGGAATATGCTAATATTCGATATAATCAAACTCACGTTCCAAGAGACGAACTCTCAAAAATAATCTTAATAAAACTGGATTTCTAATGGCATACACTCTATTAAGCTGTAACACAACGAGTTCGGAATCTAACCTCACTAATAATAATAATAATAATAATAATAATAATAAATAAATAAATATAATAAATAAATACCCTTATCATGGTCAAACTAGCCGTTATAACTAACTAATATTTTTATCTAACAATTCATAATTAATTTTAATTTTATTCTTATTAATAAATATATTTGAAGTTATTTATTATTATTTACTTATTATAATTTTACTTATTCTAGTATTTATTTCTAACAATTTTAAAATTAATTTAGATTTATGAATATATCTAAAATTAATCTACTTTATGATTTACTTATTATATTGATTTATTCTATATTAATAACTGGAATTTATTTTATAAAAATAAAATAAATAAATAAATAAATAATATAAATTAATACCCCTTATCATGGTCAAACTAGCCGTTATCAGGTCATTTCGAGCTGTTAGCTGTTACCTTTTGAGAAATTTGAGTCATTGAATATTCTTCCCTATCTATTTAAAGTGCATAGCCGGATCTGCTCATTCAACTTGTCCTGACGATGAACTACATTGGTTGGTTTGAAACTCGTCGACAAAAATTTCTCCATGTGATTTTCGCCGAAGAATTCTTCAAAAAGTCTCAACTACCTAACTACTACCAGACCAGACATTCCATTTGTTTTTGGAATCCTCTCCAGGTTTATGCAAAACCCTTGTGAGGGACATTGGTTTGCTACAAAAGAGTTCTAAGGTACTTGAATGGAACTCAAAACTTTGGAATCAAGTATACACAGGTGGATGACTTCAACTTTATTGGATACTCTGATTCAGACTTTGATGGAGACAAAGAAACTGGGGTATCTACCTCGAGATATGCTATGAGTCTTGGATCAGGAGCTGTCTCCTGGAGATCATGAAAACAATCAGTTCCAGTAGATTCCACAACAGAAGCAAAATACGTGGCAACAGCTGAAGCAACAAAAGAAATTGTATGGCTTAGGAAAATTCTTGAAGATTTGCAGGTAAAACAAGTACAATCAACTCCACTCATGATTGACAATACCTATGCAATAAAGTTGGCAAAGAACCCAAAGTTCCATGATCGAACAAAGCACATCAATACTAAATATCATTTGATTCGACATCATGTTGAGGCCAAAAATATCCATCTCCATCATTGTTCCACAAATGAGAAAATTGCAAACATCTTCACCAAAGCACTTGGAAGAGAAAAGCTTGAATGATTCAAAATGACGCTTGGACTCACCAACATCCTTTTAGGTTAAGGGGGGGAATGTTGACACCTAATCCTTGTGATCGGGTGAATATATGTAAATAGATAAATAAGAAATATGAATAGTCATCGGGAGATGAACTGAACAGTCTCTCCCTTATGTATATAACGAATACCTACCTGACGGAATATAACACACGAATCACTTTTTTCCTTATGGAGTTACTGCCTGGCCTGACAATGAAAAGTTACTTACCTAGGACATGTTTACACATGCAACTTGTCTGGTCTTAATCAATTTCTCCTATGAAAAGCATGAGAGGAGTCTCGGCCTCATCTCTTTATGAGATGAAATTATATATATCATATTTGTGAGTTTCTGTGGAAATATTTAATCAAAATTCGAGGTGTATGGGTTTGCCTATAGCTAATACTTTTAAAATGTGGTGGTCCAATAAAAAAGTTTTATCTTTTAAAGTTCTACCTTGTCTACTTATTTCTTTTGTTTGGCAATAAAAAATATGGCATTTTTTCATGACAAGTTCATCCCCTTATCTGCATGTGCTGCAAAGGTTACCGCTTTGGCTCAAAAATTAGAGGCAAACCCTCCCCTCCCCAAACAGAGAAGCATATGTATTCTTGAAGTTGATTTTGGTTCTCCCTGGGGCTTCTTTGCTGGTTTTAGCCACGACCATCCTTCGCCATGTGGTGTCGGGTAGTCTTGAACTTAAGTCACTCCCATTTCTTATATGCATGATATGCCCCTTGTAGGGGGTCAAATAACAGGGCTAAGTTTATAGCCTTATGAGTTCTACTAGAAGTGGCCTAGAAAAAAGGTGTTTCAAGTCTCCAAGTGATGGGAGATTCAAAGTTGGTCACTGATTGGGAAAACCATATGGAAAGTGTATGCATAATTGGAGGAAAAAAAGATAACATTTGATATGTTCACAAATTACAATATTTTTTTATTTTTTTTTTTTTATAGAAAGTATTTTTATTTATTAATTTTCATTTACGATTTGCTTTATTCTATAAATTTACATAATTTAGAACATAAAATTTATAAAATTGTTTTTTTTAAACAAAATATTTACTAAATTATAACATTTTTCCTCGCTGAGTTTAATGTATGACACTATATTAGAATATTTTCATTTAAGGAAAACTTTATATATGTATGTCGGATGGAATGACATGATATTAAAGTTAAATCATAAATTTCAATGGAATGGAAAACTATGAACTTAATGTGTTTCTTTTTAATGTGTATTTATGATTTTAATTATTTAATTTAACCACTTTCTTTTCCATTTTTTGATGGATTTAATTATTATTTTTAACCTTTTTGGTTTATAAAAAATATTATTATATATTATTTCCTAAATTCCATTCTTTTAGAGATGGAGGTAGTGTATGCATTGGAGACAAATAAATAGTAGATGATGGAGAATGAAGAGGATAATTCCATCTTTTTAGAGATGGAAGTAGAGTAGGCATGGAGATGAGCAAGTCATAGATGATGGAGAATGAAGAGGAAAGGAGGAGGGCATGGTGAAGAAAATGTGGAGGAGGATATAGGAGATGATGCATAGGGAAGGAGATTAAGGAGTAGATAGTGGAGGTGGATGGAAATGATGTAATAGATGGGAGAGAGGAGGAGGACATGAGATATGTATGAAGCAAATGATGGGGTGGTGGAAGGGAAGTATAACAGAGGATTAAGAGAGGAGGATGATGTGGAGGAGGTATAAAAGGAAGGGGAGATGGAAGAGGAAATGTGTAAGGTAGAGGAGGAATGTTTGGTGGAGCTGGAGGTGGAAGAGGAGGTGGAGTAGGGGAAGGTAGTGGGATAGTGGAGTTGGAGAGGATGTATATGGGAAGATAGTGCAGGAGGTGTGGAAAGAGGGTTGGAAGTGGTGGTGGAGGAGGTGGTGGGAGAGATGGTGGGGAGGAGTAGCTAGAAATGTGGGAAGTGTAAGAATGTGGAAGAATGAGGGGGTGGTGGATTCGTGAAAAGATTCTATAGAGTATTGAACCCTCTCTCTCAATTTTTGGTTCATATTGAAGTATGTCTATATCAACTTTGGCATAGAAGGTTTGGACAACTTCATCACAAAATATTACCAACTCTAAATTCAATGTTGAATGGCATCCCTGAATTCGAGGAGGATCATGAAGGAGTATGAAAGGGATGTGAATTAGGTGAAAATGTTAAGAGGCCATTTGGAAGCAGTGCTTCAAGGTAAAAATAAATCCTCAATCTCATTCGTCGTGATGTCCATGGTCGTATGTCTACAAAGTATATTGGGGGTAGTCTATATTATGTAATATTCATTGATGACCACTCAAAGAAAACTTGGATCTATTTTCTTAAGTCCAAGGATGAAGTATTCAACAAATTTCAAGAATTCAAAGTTGAAGTAGAGAACCTTACAGAGAGGAGGATAAAAGTATTACTATCTAACAATGGAGGAGAGTACACATCAAAGGAAATCATAACTTCCTATAAGGAGGATGCGATTAAGAGGTAGTTGATAGTCCCATATAATCCTCAACAAAATGTATTTTCTGAAAGAAAAAATTGATCAATTGAGGAAAGTGTAAGAGCCATGTTACATGATCAAGACTTGCCAAAATTTATATACGGTTAAGCAACAAAAACTGCACTATATGTTCAAAATCAAAGTGCTGATAGATCACTAGACAACATGACTCCCAAGGAAGCATTCACTAGCAATAAACCAAGTCTAGACTATCTTCAAAAATTTGGTTGTCCTTTCTATGTCACCTTCTATAAGATAAGAGAAATAATTTAGATCCTACAAGCATGAAAGGCATATATGTTGGCTAGAATAACAACTTAAAGGCCTATAGGATTTACATATAGGAAGGATGCCTAATAAAAGTAAGAAAATATGTGATCATTAATGAAAGTATTACATTCAAGAAATCAAACGGCCTCCCAATGGACTGTAATGATGAAGATCTTCCAATATTTGAAAAAGAATGGACTAAGGGGGAAGAGAATTCAAATAATGAAGAAGGAGGTCCCAACGAACCTATGCAACTAGTAATCATGCCTGAAAGCAGAAATATACCTAAGTGGTTGAAGTCTACTATCTAGATGCAAAATGACATGAAGCAGGAAAAGGCATGTTCAAGGAAAGTAAGAAGCTTAAAAGATATTTAGGGTATCCAACCTATATGACGAAGTTAATAGAAGCAATACAATCCACCTTGGAAAAGGCCATAAAAAATTAAAAAAAGGAAAGATGACATGAATGAAGAATATCAATTAATAATGAAGAATGGTGTATGGGAGATCATACCTAGGCCTAAAGTCAAATATGTGGTAACTTTGAAGTAGGTCTAGAAGATTAAACATGCAGTAGATGGATGTATTGATAAATATAAGGAAATATTTGTGGCTAGGGGCTTCTCCCAATGAGAAGAAATTGACTATGAAGAGACATTTGCACCTACAACAAGGTATACAAATATATGTTCGTTGGTCTCTTTGGCAACATCAATTGGATGGAACATCCACCAAATGGATGTCAAGGCAACATTTTTGCATAGAACAAACCTTGGGATTTGAATTAATTGATATAGAGAACTATGTATGTAGGCTGAAGAAGGAACTTTATGGCCTTAAGAAAGCACCAAGGGCATTGTATGCAAGGATGGACAAATACCTACAAAGATTAAGATTCTTGAAGAGTTGTGTTGATATAAATCTCTATATCAAAGTTGTGAAGGATGAGCCCATAATAATTCTTTTTATGTTGATGATATTCTCATGAAGTATGTGGAAGGTCATATTCAAAGATGCAAGAAGCATCTAGGAGCAGAATTCGATATGAAGGATCTAGGATTATGCGTTATTATTTGACGTTGGAAGTTTGGCAAGAACATGATGAGATTTATCTAGGTCAAGGAAATTATGTGATTGATATGCTAAAATGGTTTAAAATGATGGACTACAAACCTATGAGAACCCCTATGGTCACAAACATAAAGAGGCTAAGATGTTCTGAATTAAGCCCTGTTGATCCAACGAGGTATAGACAATTGATTAGGCTCGCTAATGTATATGGTAAATACTTGACCAGATATTTGTTTTGCAGTGAATATTCTCAGTCAGTTCTAGGTAGAGCTCAAGAATGATCAATATATGGCATTGAAGCATATACTAAGATATCTTCAAGGAACAATCCACTATTACTTGAAGTATGATAAGGGGAATGATGTCCACTTGATTGGATATACGTATTCCAATTAGAGAGGTAGTGATATGGATGAGATAAGAACTACTAGACGATGTTTTAGTTTGGGATCCTTCATGATATCCTGGATGAGTGGAAAGAAAGAATTGGTTGTTTTTGGTAGTCCAGAGGCTCAATACATTGCAGTTTGCGAAGTAAGAAGGGAAGTTGTATGGTTGAGGAAGCTGCTATCTCACCTGTTTAAAGCACTGATTGACCCTACATTAATAGATTGTGACAACAACAACTATATAAGGTTGTATGAAGACCCAATGTTGCTTGGAAAGATGAAGCACATAAATAATAAGTATCACTACATATGAAAGTTAGTCCAACATGGAGTATTGCAGTTATGATATATATCCACCAATGAATAGGTAGCTGACATCTTGACAAAATCTTTTCCTAATAAGAAACTCATTTATTTAAGAGACAACCTTGGACTAGTTGATATATCCTCCCTGTTTGAGAGGGATATATACACGTCCTTCTTGTCTTCACTTTGTGAAGAATGAATGGAGGATTCAATAAGCATCTGGCTTCTAATACTCTTTGAGCATGAGATAGGGTATCCAATATCAGAGTAGTGGAAGAGGAAATTCCTTGGAGATGTGTTATTCCAAGATAGGAATTGTCCTAAAAGAACATAACCTATGAAAACCTAGGTGGGGTATTTGCCTTAAGAAATTGATGATGGTGTCTATCAGTCATTGGCCTTGCCAACATTATGCTCTGGTCTTATGGAGAGATAGAGTTGCTAGTCAAGGCCTTTCTATGTGACAATGTTGGTTGGTATGATATAAAGAGATAAGATTAAAGGATAGATTATGACATGGCTTACCAATGTGACTCTTATTATGATATCCCTTCAGTTTGAGAATGTTTATGTGCCATTTTGAATACCTCCCTAGTTAAGAGGGACAATTGAAATGTGTAACTAGGTCCGGTCTTCATAAATATGAAATGTACTTTTGATTATTTTATATTGTAAAAATAAAGAAAAATTATTATTGTTATTTTTGTAGTATGGGTTTCATGCTCAAGGTCTTTTATTTAGAGGTCAAGTGCCCATTAAATCAAGAATTCAAAAGAGTCATTTTCATATGAAGAATACCCCATTGAGTACATTGTAACTTGTAAAAAGAATTATTTTTGTATTTAAAAGTGTTAAATACCCTTCAAGATCAAGTCAGCCTGACAGCTAAGAAGTCACCCTCATTAGGGCATGTCGTCCTCCTTAAAATCCTATATATAGGAAAGAAATTGACCTCCTATGGACATACTCATCTTCTCATCATCTAATAAAATGAGAAGAAGAAAAACGCTAGCGAAGGAGGAAGCAGGATGAAGGAAATTTGTTTTGGGTTGTTTCTCTCTCTCACACACGCACACTTGTGAAGAAAGAAGGCATGGTTGTGTTGCTGCAAAATCAAAGCGGAGGAAATTTTAGAAAGAAGGTCGAATTAAGTATATTATATCACCTAAAAACCATATAAGAAGGATATAATCAATTGAAGGTCAAGAGAAGCCTTGGAAGAAGTGAAGCTACTCGCATGTGTGGAAGCACCAACTGTTGTTTGGGGCCAAAATTTTAAGACCTATGGTGGAGGTTAAAATTTTGTAGTTGGGGTTCAAAGTTGCGTAGATGGAAGATATTTAATTGGGTTTCACTTGGACAGAGGAAGCACATCATCTAGGAGGTACGATTTGGACTTAGTAGGGTTTTGGTATTGGTCTAGAGGTATTGGAATTCATCATTTGAATAATCTATAAGAAGAGAAGAGATTTGTGGGTTTTCCTCTCAAGTGGAGAGGTTTTAGCCACAGATTGCAACCTATATCTTGTGTTCTTTTGTATTTTTCATCTTATTATTTTGATATTTGTTTGATGATAATAACAACATAATAAAAAGAGAAGAAACTAATAATCTAGAAAATTAAAAATACATCACAAGTACTTATCAGGTTGAAAAGAAATAATCCTAAATGTATCTCTTTAGATTTCTCAATAAAATGGAGGTAGAGGTGGTAGAGGAGGAGAAAGGTAATGGAGTGGGATGTGGAAGAGGAGGAGGCATAGGGGATGGTAGTGGGCTATTAGGGTTGTAGGTTGAAGAGGATGAGGAGGTGGGAGATATGATGGTGGTTTAGTAGTTAGATAAGGGGGAGATGGAGGAATGAGCGGGTGATGGAAGGGGATGACGAAGTGATAGGTTGTGAAACAAGGGGTCGGTGGAAGGGGAGGAGGAAGTGGAGGATGTGTAGAGGAATTCAAAGAATTACAATATTTAATAAGGAAGGATTCTGACAGGAGGAGGTAGGGGAAATGGATACATAGGTAGAGAAAATCAAAGTAATGGTGGTAGATGAAGAGAATAGTGGAGTTGGATGTGGAAGAGGATGAGGAAAAGGGGAAAGTAGTGGGGTAGTATATTTGGAGGTAGAAAACAAGCCATAAGGAAATGTAGCGATGGTAGTAAAGGAGATTAGGGAAAAGAGGTGGAAGAGGAGGTGGAGGAGGAGGTGGGATATATGATGGGGGAGGAGTATTAGAGAAGGGAGAAGGTGGAGGAATGAGGGGGTCATGGAAGGAGAGGAGAAAGTGGAGAAGCTGATATAGGAATTCATAGAATTATAGGATTGAATAAGGGAAGATTAGGAGAGGAATAGGTAGGATAAATGGAGACAACAATAGAGGAAATGAAGGTGGCATTGGTAGAGGTGGAGGAAGGTTTAGTGGATTTAGAAATGGAAGAGGATGGGGCATAAGGGGAAGTAGTAGGGTTAGTTTAAGAGATGAGGGAGAAGGGGTAGAAGATGTAGTGGAGGAGAAGGTGGGAAATATGATGGAGGAGGAGAAATTAGAAATGGATAAGGTGGAGGAATGAGGGAGTAATGGAAGGGGAGGAGAAAGTGGAAGAAGCGATAAAAGAAATCATATAATTACATGATTTAGTGAGGGAGGATTACGAGAGTAGGTAGGGAAAATGGAGACATAGGTTAAGGAAATGAAGATGTCGATAGTAGAGGAGAAGAACGTATTGGTAAAATTGGACATGGAAGGGGAGGAGGCATAGGGCGAGGTAGTGGGCTAGTAGTTTTGGAGGTTGAAGAGGAAGAGGTATAAGGGAAGGTATTGGTGGAAGTAGAGGAGGGATGGAAGAGGGTGGATGAGGTGGTGGAGGAGGAGGGGGGAGAGATGATGGGGGAGGTGGAGGAATGTGCAGGTGCTCGAAGTGGAGCATGAATTTAAGGAGGTGAGAGAGGAATTCATAAAATTAGGCAATACAACAAGGGAGGATTAGTAGAGAAAGTGGTAGGGAAATGGAGAAAAAGATAGAATAAATGGACGTGGAAGTGGTATAGGGGAATCGGAGTTGGAATAGGAGGAGGAATAGGGGAAGGTACTGGGGGTAGTGGACAAGATGAGAAAGAAGGGGTGGAAGAGGCAATAGAGGAGAAGGTAAGAGAGATGATATGGGAGGATTAGTTAGAGAAGGAGGAGGTCGATGAATGATGATCCATGTGGATATTGGTGGCCAACAGCCTATTTCACTTGGATGCCCACCATAGTTTCTTTCAATTTCCTTAATTTTAGCATAGCTTACTATCTTTGGCCATTTTTCTGGTCCTCAACTTCCGAGGGCATTTTGAGGCTCTAAATGATGTTTTTTTTAGGAAACAGGAAAACTTATAGCATGTGATCAGGGTTTGCAGTCAAAATTTTTATTTCTTAAATATATATTTGTAACGAGATATCGTACACGTTAAACAAAAATCATATGCCAAAGTTACGATCCTTAGAATTTGGTGTACCAATTTACCTTAACAGGGCCCATAGGCTTTTAGGAATTCATCTCCTAAGGTTAGGTTTTTGGATGTTTAGGGTTGTCCATTATTTCCCAATAATAAATAGACCTTCAATCCCATTGTAACATAATTTAGAAGTCATGTAGCTACCACATCTCTTCTCAAAGATAAGCTAGCATTGCCCAAGCTAGCTTATTTCCATTCTACATGTAAACAATTTGTAACACTTTGTTATTAATGAACTGAAGTTTTGTTTTTGTTGTATCTCAATGGTTCTTTTTAATTTTGTATTTCATTTTGTTTCTTCATAAATCTATAGTAGTGGTATGAGAGCGGTTTTATTTTTCTCTATTTTTTGTGCATGTCCACAATGAGGTCATAGTATTAGGAGTTGGGACTTGGACTAGTCGAGCCTTTGCAAGACCATGCCCACCAACATTGATGGCCTCCCATCTTAGAAGAAAAGAGAGACAAGGGAGAAAGTTATCCATCAAACTATTACTCGAAGAATCCCGCAAGTGACCAAGGAAGGAGATGATGGACAACTATGCCCACTAAAGATGAATATTCATCCAACAGTCACTTCAGAGTGACTGCCCCCTTCAGGGTACAAGTTAACTTCGATATCCATATATTCAAAGGTCAAATAGATATAGATGTCATACATAAATCATCGAATCTGTTGGATGGTTATTTTTCGGTCCATAATTTCTCTAATAGGGAGAATATTACTTTCTCACTGCTTAAGGATGCCTCCTATGTTAAGGACTAGTGGGAAACATATTGTGAGAAAATGGTCGAGGACCCTCCCTATTTACAACCGCCCCAACTTGGAACACTTTCCCAGACACTATCAAGGAACAATATTACCCGATGGGGAGCTATGAGGACAAGTACATACAATGGACCACATTACAAAAAAAAGGGACCAACATGTGTATGATCTCACAAATATTTTTCATACTTATGTAAAATTTTGGTATCAAAGACTATGGGTGACATTTGGTGCTCAAGTACCATGACTATTTGCAAAAGTACATTCAGGAATAAATGGAATTCTTGGATAGCTCCTTAGTCAGTGAAGCATACCTAAATGCTACCAAGACTAAACAAACGTTTAAATAAAAGCGTGACTTTGGATATGCGAAACAGAAGCAGGGAAAGAGCATCCTCAAAGAGTAGAAAAAATGACAGAGGTTGTTAATAGGATGATAATGCACAAACTATTCATGTACAACTCTAAGCATCCATGAACCTAGGATGTGAGCTCGATTGGCCATAGTTATTTTCAAGTAGTTCTAGGATTTCAACCATTGTGTCTAATTAATGTTGTCACGCGTCTTGAAACTACATAGGTAGAATCCAATCATATATAGTTCGAGGCTAATAAAGAAAATCGGTTTATTGAATTAATTCAACACATCCACCAGTAGGTTCATGACATCATGGATAAGTCTAATGGAAAGTACAAGCATCGAAATGATCAACATCAGGTACCACACAAGTTTCAAGTCGGTGACAAAGTTTGATTTCATTTTCAAAAAGAATGCCTTACTAGATCCCATCGAAAGCTCATACCACTCGAATATGGGCCTTACACCATCACTAAGGTCATGGGAGGCAATGATTTTCAGATCAAAATTTACCCATTCCTTGGCATGCACCCAATGTTTAATGTGGACTTTGTCCAGCCATACTTTCAACCATTACTGCACACATTGGACATTCCAGAATAACTCACACCAACAGAGCTAAACCTACACTACATGAAACACGACATAACTGATCAGATCATGGAGACATAGATCAAGAACAATCACTAGCAGAAGATACATCTATATCAGGTTGTCAAAGCTAGCCAACTCCTTAACCAAGGCAAGTGGCTCATTCGACATGAATTTCAACAGAAGTTTCCCAGTCTCATGGATGCACTCAATGTTGGCATTATGATACAGGTGTTGTCCTTGATGGAAACTCACTCAGATGTCAAATCATAATGCATCTGGTCAATAGCAAAGAATTAATGATTAGAGAGAGGTATATGCAGGTTCATCTTGACAAAGGAGCATATACACGTGGGTTAACAGACCAAAAGAAGGATATAATGTACACACGCACTTTCACAGAAGGAATGGTGTGTATATCTTGGAAAGCTAAGTTTTGGTCTGAGGTATTTGCTCCATAGTATTTTGATCCATGGTATTGGTCCAAGGTATCTAGTCTGAGGCATTGGACCCAGGTATTTGGTCCAAGATATTGGCCCTAAGTGGTTTTGGTCCATGGTATTGAGAAAGGCCTAAAACTATATAAGGAGGAGAAGATCATTAAGCCAAGGTATGTAACGTGTGAAAGTATTAAATATCTGATGAAGTGTGAGATCCAGTATGCAGGTGATGGGTTTGTGATGCTTTGCTTGATCTGAACCAAGCATGCACCTATGTGGATGATGATGAATGATGGATCGAGATCTTAAGGCTTGGAATGTATTATCATTATGTGGTTTGATCATTGATAGACTAGATTTGAATTACTGATGCATGTTTTATTATATAAAGGTTATGATCTGGGTATGACTGATTTCTAGAATAGCTAGAAAGTTATGAGTAAATATTTGCAGATTTGTACGTGGGTTCGCTTTGGTAAAATCACATATGTACATTGGTTCAGCTCATCAGAGTAGTGTATACATGATGAAATATTATATTTGAATTTGGAGTTGGTTCTAGTGGTTGTTGCAGAGTTCTAGGTTCTGCTCTATGTTCTGGTGACTGTGATTTGATGACAAGTGATTTAGTTATGGGTGATTATGAGATTGATGATTGAGTATTAAATGATTGGTTAATGCAATGGTTGTATTGCAGTGGTGATTGTTTCTGAGCTTCAATGTTGTTGATGGGTCCAGTATGAAAATTGGATGAAACGTGGGCTTCAGCATATGGTGTTGTGTTCCAAGAGTATCCAGTCTGAAAATTTATCAAATGTGGTCCCTGGAGGAAGAGAGAAGGTCGTAACCTTCAGTAGGTCGGCACCTACGTACTAGTAAACATATCGGCTAGTACAAGAGCTAGGGGGTTGTAGCTCCCTTCCAGTAGAAGCTAGAGAACGAGAGAAGGTTGTAGCCTTCAGTAAGCCAGTGCCTACATACTAGTAAACATATCGACTAGTACAAGAGCTAGGGGGTTGGAGCTCCCTTCTAGCAGCAGCTGGAAAATGAGTGAAGGTTGTAGCCTTCAATAGGCTGGTGCCTACATAGTAGTGAATGGATTGGCTAGTAGAAGAGCCAGCGGGTTGCAGCTCCATTCCAGTGGAAGCTGCAGAATGAGAGAAGGTTGTAGCCTTCTACAGGTAAGTGCCTGCATACTGGTATGAGTCTGCTCC
The DNA here is from genome assembly GCA_031772625.1 of Pinus tabuliformis. Classification (NCBI taxonomy): domain Eukaryota; kingdom Viridiplantae; phylum Streptophyta; class Pinopsida; order Pinales; family Pinaceae; genus Pinus; species Pinus tabuliformis. The sequence continues at coordinate 1,103,765,153 of CM062804.1, read as the reverse complement.
AGTACAAGATTGTAAACAAGTTTTTCTTATATTAAAGGAAGACAACAGTAGGTGGTTTTTGTCCCACATTGGGTTTGCACCTCGTATCTTGGTTTTCATGTGTGTGATGATCTGTTCTATTTTTACTGTACCTGGTTACTATTTATATGGTTAATGAAGTTCTGATGCACTAATTAAAGATCAACATATGATGAATTAATTGAATCATAAGTTTTCTAGATATACACTAGTTGCATTAAACACAATTCTGTGTACACGCGAGTTCCCTTAACTGAAGTAGCGTATACGAATCTGATTATGGAAATGAAAAAGTTATTGATTTACCCCCCCTCTCAGTATTATTTCCAACAACTGATATCAGACCAGGTCCTTTGGTAGAATCTTGATCGCTTGAAGGAGATCGGTGGAAATAATGGGAAAGAAGTCAAAGAAGAAAGCATCTCAGAAGAAGAACACAACTCAGAGGAACAATGACAATAGGAGAGACAATTAGTCATTAGATGGAAGCAAGGATTCAGATTCCAAATCACCTCAGGATGAACAAGCAAATGAAGCATGAGATAAAATCATAGATCAACAAGATCTATTTAACAAAAGGGGGTGTGCCCTCAAAGAAGAAGTTACCATATTAAAAGCTCAGCTGGAGTGTGTCTTCAAAGTACGTCAAATGCTACAGGATGAAGTGATATCATTAAAAAATAAGTAGAATGAAAAACTACCTCAAGCAAATGAAGAACAAGAAAATGAGATTCTCAAACTAAGGCAACAAGTGGAAGAATGAAGAAAAACTGAAGAAATTATAAGGAAGCAATATCTGGAAAAGGAAGAACAACATCAAGTTAAGGTAAATATCTTAAAATGGAAATTAGAAGAAAAGGATAAACTGTTATGATTTCAAGACAATACTAATATTTTGGATAATGTTCTTAGTAGTCAAAGATCCCCTACTATCAAAACTAGTCTTGGTTTTTATGAATTTGTTGAAGGTGAATCTAGCTCACATGGTGAGGCAATGCAAAACCTGAAATGCTCAATAAGGAGATAAGAGGTCAACCCCATCGACAACCAAGAAAAGAAATTCTTCAAATAAAATATTTTACTCCAAACTATGGAAGTAATAATCGATTATTTTCTTAGATGAATAATGTTGGGTGTTATGTATGTCATAATCTTGGACATGTTGCAGCGAGATGCAGAAGTAGAATGGTTCAAGACTGTCACATAGAAAGATCATCATGTTCCAGGTATTTTAAGGGATATTGTTTTTCTTTCAATATGTTTGGTCACAAAGCCATTGACTGCTATAGAAGGAATATGAAACATGTAAGATGTTATGCATGTAACAAGCTTCAAAATATAGCAAATGAATGCCGAAGAAGATGTTAGGCACCATACCAAAAGGAGAAAACATCATCACATGCAAAGATATGGAAAAAAAAGGAAGTACATTCACAACAATGTGGCATAGCAGAGTATATAGACATGACAGACTCAGAGGGAGCTAAAACTATGAAACCTCATTGTTTTAAATCTCATATGCAAGTTTCATAAAGATAAGTCATGTATATGTGCGAGTTGGATGCTGCACAGTCGTGTATATGTTAGTTTGAGGAAAAGTAGTGGGATAGACTCAGGGAAAAGGGTCTGATATTGTTTAGTCAATTATTTACTTTGTTTGATGATTGTTACAATCTGCTAATGATGCGTGGAAATGTGTTGGCACTCATAAGATGTTATTTAGAAGTGATTTTGATTGTCACAAGTTAACTTGATGTATATCTGATTGATGATGATACCTTGATACTTCTTGTTGATATCAGATCTGACAGTGAATAGATGGAACACGTTCACGGGGAGAATATTCTTTGAATAATGCATTGTTGGCATTATGGTTAAAAGTCTTTGGTGATGATGCTTATGTGGCTAAATGATAAATCTTGCTATGATACTTGGGGTCACATTGTTGGTATTCAGACCAGATTCATGGATGATCACTTAAGTGGAATATTAGTTTTGGTTGGCCAAGAGAATGGTATTGGAGGTTAAAGGTCTGGATGTTGTTGACAGATGCTTATGGTGTAGGCCATATATAGTGTATGATAGTTGTTGATGACTACCATGGACTTGCTAGGTCTTTGGTCTTTGTTAAAAATGTCATGTACATCTTTTAAAGACCCATTAGTCATATGATGTAATTTGTAACCCCACTATGCATGGGATGGATGATGTAATGTTTCTTGTTTTTGACATGTATAAACAATTGGTATATCCCCACTTGGTTGGGTAGATAAGTCAAATTTGGTATATCCCCACTTGGTTGGGTAGATAAGTCAAATTTGGTATATCCCCACTTGGTTGGGAGATTGATGTATGTATGAGTCATTAGTGATAGGAAGGTCATACTCACTTAGTTGAGTTGGAGAGTCATGTTATTTTGAAAAATATTTTTGCAGACTATGCCTGTGCTCAAGGGGAGCATGGACGGATTGGTACATCTCATCATGTACAAAGGGGGAGCTCAATCAGAGATTTTATCATGTACTCAAGGGGAGTATGGACAACATAATGTATACCAAAGGGAGAGAATATCTTGGTCTGCCCTTTGCTCTTGATGTCAAAGGGGGAGAGTGACTTGGTGTTGTTGTTGCCATCAAGTCCAAAGGGGGAGATTGTTGGCATTATGGTACAATTGTTGTCCTTGATGGAAACTCACTCAGATGTCAGATCATAGTACAACAGGTCAATAGCAAAGAATTAATTATCAGAGAGAGGTATACACAAGTTCATCTTGATAAAAGAGCGTATACACGCAGGTTAATATACCAAAAGGATTGTATAACGTACACATGCACTTTCACGGAAGGAAGGGCACATATATCTTGGAAAACTAAGTTTTGGTCTGAGGTATTTGGTCCATGGTATTTTGATCCATGGTATTGGTCCAAGGTATCTAGTTTGAGGAATTAACCCAGGTATTTGGTCTAAGGTATTGGCCCTAAGTGGTTTTGGTCCATGGTATTAAGAAAGGCATAAAACTATATAAGGAGGAGAAGATCATTAGGCCAAGGTGTGCAAGGTGTGCAAGTATTGAATATTTGATGAAGTGTGAGATCCAGTATGTAGGTTATGTGTTTGTGATGCTTTGCTTGATCTAAGCAAAGGATGCACCTATGTGGATGATGATGAATGATGGATCGGGATCTTAAGGCTTGGAATGTATTATCATTATGTGGCTTGATCACTGATAGACTAGATAAATTACTAACACATATTTTATTATATAAAGGTTATGATCTAGGTATGACTGACGTCTGGAATAATTGCAAAGTTATGAGTAAATAGTTCTAGATCTGTAGCCAGGTTCGCTTCGGTAAAAGCGCATATGCATGCCGATTCGTCTCATCGGAGTAGCATATATATGATGAAATATGATACTTGAATTTCCAGTTGGTTCTAGTGGTTGTTGCAGAGTTCTAGGTTTTTCTTTGCATTCTAGTAACTATGTTTTGATGACATGTGATTCAGTTATGGCTGATTCTGAGATTGATAATTGAGTATTCAATGATTAGTTAATCCAATGGTTGTATTGTAGTGGTGATCATTTTTGAGCTTCAATGCTGTTGATGGGTCTAATATGAAAATTAGATGAAACGTGGCCTTCAACATATGGTGTTGTGTTCCAAGAGTATCCAGTTTGAAATTTATGAAATGTGGTCCCTGGAGGAAGAGGGAAGGTCGTAGCCTTCAGTAGGTCGATGCCTATGTACTGGTAAACATATTGGCTAGTACAAGAGCTAGGGGGTTGTATCTCCCTTCTAATAGAAGCTGGAGAACGAGAGAAGGATGTAGCCTTTAGTAGGTCAGCACTTACGTACTAGTAAACATATCGGCTAGTACAAGAGCTCGGGGTTGGAGCTCCCTTCCAATAGCAGCTGGAAAATGAGTGAAGGTTGTAGCCTTTAGTAGGTCGGCACCTACGTACTAGTAAATAGATCAGCTAGTACAAGAGCTAGGGGGTCGTAGCTCCCTTCCAGTAGAAGCTAGAGAATGAGAGAAGGTTGTATCCTTCTGCAGGTGGGTGCCTACGTACTGGTATGAGTCTGTGCCAGTACAAGATTGTAAATAGGTTTTTCTTATATTAAAGGAAGACAACAACAGGTGGTTTTTGTCTCACATTGGGTTTCCGCCTCATATCTTGGTGTTCATGTGTGTGATGATTTGTTATATTTTTACTGCAACTAGTTACTTTTTATATCATTAATGAAGTTCTGATGCACCAATTAAAGATCAACATATGATGAATTAACTGAATCATAAGTTTCTTGGATATATGATAATTTCACTAAAAACAGTTGCATGTACACATGAGTTCCCTTAACTGAAGTAGCGTATATGAATCTGATTATGGAAATGAAAATGTTATTGATTTGCTAATACTGATTCAGCCCCCCCTCTCAGTATTATTTCCAACACTCAATGCAATGGGAAACATTTATTCCTAAGAGGGGATGAATGATCCAAATGGATATTTGTGGCCAGCGACCTATTCCAATTAGACCCCCACCATTGTTTCTTTTAGGTTGCTTAATTGTAGCACAATTTACTATTTTTGGTAGTTTTTTAGCTCTTAAACTTTCACAATTGTTTTAAGGCTCCTAACCCTGGAAAGTTGACGTGCCAATTTACCCCAAAGAGGCCCACAAACTTTTGGCGCTTCATCTCATAGGGTTAGGATTTTGGAAGTTTAGGGTTTTCCATTGTTTCTCAATAATAAATAGGCTTTTGAGCCAGATTATAACACAATTCAAAAGGCATTTAGTTGCCACATCTCTTCTCCGAGATAAGCTTCCACCACATGAGCTAGTTTATTTCCATTTTGCATTTAAAAAAATTTCTCCACTTTGTCATTAATGAATTGAAGTTATCTTTTCATTGTATCTCCATGTTTCTATTTATATTTATATTTTATTTCCTTCCATCATAAATCCATATCAAATTAGGGGGTGATTGAATGGGAGGAGGAAGTGGAGGAAGTGATAGGGGAAGTCAAAGAATTAGAGTATTCAACAAGGGAGGATTAGTAGGGGAGAAGGTAGGGGAAATGGAGACAAAGTAGAGGAAATTGAGGTGGTATTGGTAGAGGAGGAGTAAGGTTTGATGAACATGGAGGTGGAAGAGGTAGTAGAGGAGGAGGTGGGACATATGATGGTAGATGATTAGTTAATGAAGGAGGAGTTGGAGGAATGAGCGAGTGCGTTATAGACATATTTGGGCACTGCAACCCCAATCACATATGTCAATAAACCAAGGGCTCATACCGTAAAGGATCAAGGTCAACTAATTACATCATTTCCTAGAAGTTCTCCCTAAAAAACTACTCAGAGCTAGACAAAACTGGACTATACAGACTGCTCCATGCTAAGGGTGCGATGCATCTAACCTGCTACACACAAAGGGTGTGATGCATACTAAAAATCCCTTCTATAGGGTGTGATGAGCGAGAGTAGACAAATGGCAGAAGTAGTTTGCTAGGTGGAAACTCAAAGAATCTTCTAGAAACCGCTCATATGACACTTGCCTCTCTGAATTTGCCCAAGGATGAGTAAGAGATCATGAAATCTCCAAGTGGAACCAAGAAATATCAGTGAAATGACACTAATAAAAATCCCAGAAGCTGACTCACTCTCTTGCAAACATCTATATATGGATCCCTCATCCTAGAGATCAAAGGCTAGAATTTTGTAATTTGTAAGGAAGTGTTGTTGGTTTCTCTTTGAGACATTGTATTGTTGGGTGATCTTTCTTTTTATGAGGTGAGGAGGGCTTTCATGCTGGGAGGATGATGCTGGATCAGACATCTTGGTTGTACTCCTCCCTTCTACTACTTCTATCAATAAAGCTATTTGAGTTTTCCTCCATATACTTGTATATCTTTGAATCTTGTATTTACATATGCATTTGTATGGTTAATGTACATGTGATCCTATATTGTTTATGGTTATAGATCTCTATGCTTTGATGGTATTCTGCTGCTTTGACTCTACAGGTGTTCTTTGAAGCGGGACAAATGAGAAAGGAGTGGCGAAAGCTCTATAAAGGGAGAGAGGAAACAAGCAAGGAGACTAGCGAAAGACTGAGGTTGGTGCTCTCTACTTCTCTCTCATCTATCTCTCATAGAGGAAAACACAAGTAACTTTGGTTTGTTTGTTTCTAAGATAGCTACCTATCTTAGTGGGATGAGTAGCTTTGAATGGACACTGGTTTTCCTGGTAACAGGATGGTGACTCCACTAGGGAGTGAATAGTTTATTTGTTTGTTGCTGTTGCTTGCTTTGTAAAATACAGACGGATACTAAAGTTGAGCCAGCTAGCCTTCGAACTGCTTTTGCTATGCAACTACAAAGTAGATCAACACTGCTTCAGTCAATCTCTGGGTGGTTTATGAACTGAACATCTGACTTGCAAACATCCTAAGTGCCCTGGTGGTAGCTCAAATAACCTCATTAGATCAGCCCCTATACTTTGTATTTACTGCCTATCAAAAGCTCAGCCTACACCCTTGAACTTAGCTGTAAATTGTGAGTGAAAACCAAGTTCAGTCTCATCCCTAGACCATCGCACTATCTATCATTGGCAACCTGGATTCATTGCACCTCCCATGTGTTGTAGGTGAGATGCATCCCCGTTTCCCTGTGTTACAGGTGCGATGATTGAGTAATACTGTTTCTGCCTCCAGATTTTGGCTTTTTCTTCATTTTCTTCAGCTTTATTCAGTAGTTTTGCTATCTATGATCAGTATATCACTGTTGAAACCTTCTTCCTTTGCATTATTTAGCCTCCATTGATAAAGAATTGTGAATGTTTTTTTATGTATTTTTCATCATTTACAATTCTCCTTTGCAAATAGTAGCTTAGTCGGACTGTCGTATTTTGATTCAAAAGTGTCGCAACTGTCATTTTCAGTCAAGAAAAAGAGTGTCGTAAAGTCTTCCTATTTCAGATAGTCGATTACACTTTTGCTATTGTATTTGATTTGAATCATCAATTTGTTGAAGTGTCAAAAGTAGTTTTCAAGTCGAAATTGAAAGTGTCGTCTTAGTCATCCTTTTGTTTCAAAAAGAGAAAATTGTTAGTATTGTTGCTTTGAAAGAAAATAGTTCAGATCTGTACTTAGTTTTCTTTTTGTCATTCTCACATTAAGGAAAATGAAAAGAAAATACATGCATGTGCATTTGCATTTAGACTGCATGCAGTAATTGATTTAGGAAAAGTGCATCTAGTGTGTGCTCTCTGCTCTATGTTGAAATAATTTTATTTCTCTTTCCTTAGTAGCTAGGATTTTCATTGCTAGAAGAAAGTAAACAACTGTTTATCATCTTAGATTGCATGTTTAGGAATTGTATATCTACATCACATGGTGAACCTTAAAGGAAAACTTCTTAAGAAATATCAATTGTAAAATAAACCTCAATGAACATAAAAATGCTTTGGAACCTAACGCACAACATCTAGAAGTCTAGGCTAGAGACATATTCCGCATCGTAAAGCTTGGGAACTATCGTTTCCATCATAGGTTGGGTGATTCCTCCTCTTTGATATGACAAGTTCCAGCATGGACTTGTGCTCCCACGTACCATCGAGTATATATTGGGAGACCACAATAGGTTAATATCCTTTATCCTTAGGAAGTCGTGTCTACTGCCCTATCGATTGAAATGCACTGAACACAACATTCGGTAAGATTGACTATCGTGCCTTAAAAAGTATTCTGCAGTTTTGTGATTGGTTTGGTAATCCCTCTATCTACTATTCCAGAGTAGTCACTTTCATTAATTTTCAGACTCCTTAAAAGAAAAGGTCCATTTGAGCACTTGTCACTTCAAGCTCATTAAAAATCGAAGGTGACTAGAGTCATCTTTAGCTTTTTCTCGACTCTTAAAAATTGGAAAAGCAAGTTGTGTCAAAGGATCATAAAATTCATTTAATTCAGAATAACATCATTGTTCCCTTGTTGGTCTTAGGTTGAGAAAATGGAGTCCACTAATCAAGGATTTCCCGTTGGGGGAAATCCTAGTCCTTTCTCTTCTTGGGGAGATGTTCGTGCTCCACACATGGCTACATTGTCCCTTCCAGGACTCACAATTGGCCTAATAGTATGGCTTTTCTCAATCTCTGTCATTCAAAACACTGTAATTCCTCAACAATCAAATCAAAAACCAGATGATACTGAAGTTTCTCCCCCACCTTCTACTTCATTTGTTTCTCCCTCTCCTTCTTCCTCTTCACTTGGTGAAGCTAGTAACGCTAAAAACCAAGTAACTAAGAAGAAGAAGAAAGGTAAGGAGAAGAAGAAGAAGAATCCAATGGCAAAAGGGGGAAACCATGCATCGTCCGGTGAAAATCCACACACTGCACCTTCCAAACCTAAATCTCCATGTGTCATTTGCAAAGGAGACCACTATCATTAAGATTGTCCTTGTATCTCGCAGATCTTAAGAGACTGGTCTCCTTGCTTGCACAATCCAGTGTCTTCAACCTCTGATGATCATGCTGAGAGCACACCATCAACTAGTGGAAATGAAGCTAATGGACAGAAAGGAATATCTAAATTTCCTTGTAGATTGTGTGAAGGTGATCATGCCCTCCACCGTTGTCCTTTTCTAGATGAAGCTAAAAGATTCTTGGATAACCATCCTGCTTCATGATAGCGACTTCCTCCTGGATACAAGAAACTCTTTTTGAGTCCATCGCTAATTGAAAATCTGACTGACACACCTTTGTTGTTGGTTGAAGCACCTATCATCGAAGATAAACCCTCTGAGTCTACATCGAACTGTAGAGCTGTAACAAGGGCCTTTTTCACCTCTAGTTATCTCACATTACAAGTCAATTCGGGAGCATTTTGTTATTGCAAAGGGTATCTCAATTTGAGGCTATTTGTCAGAGTAATGCTTAGTAGTATAGGTCTAAGAAATACAAGAGTAAACGGATGCTAAGCTATAGCTAAATTACTTTTGCAGAAAGAAATCACACACAGCAACCTTACCAGTCAAGGGTACGGAAATAGTAACCCATCCCTCTAGAAACTGATAAAGGAAAAGGAATTAGAGTATGGATCATGGATCTGGGAGCATAATAGCGTCTGCTGTGTCTCATGACAGCCTTGATCCTCCTCCCACACCAAACCAATGAATGCAAGTAAAAAGGAACGGCAATTCAGAAATGGAACGGCAGTAAAAGAACGGCAGTAAAGAAACTAAGTCTCGCGAGTTCAACACTCTCAATTCTTGGCACCAACTTATATACAAAGAAAGAGAAATCTTTTGTACAAGTAGACAGCTTAATCAAATGGAATAGCAAACCATCATAAACAGGAAACGTCAATCATATACAAAAGTAGACAGCTTAACAACAAATCACCATAAACAGGAAACGTCAATCATATGTATACATAAGCTGAAATGATCACCAGTGGTCCGCACAGAACGTTAATTCCATGTTCTTATGATCATCACTCCAACCATATGTAGCTAAAACATTCCACTTATAAATTCTGTAACAGAAGTGAACAACTCAGAGCATTGTTATGTGAACAATCCTGGAAATATGATGTAAACTTGTTACAAAGATTTACAAAAGGAAAACTACTGATGAACGAGTATGGAACAGCATGTAAGTATATCAGATTATTAAGAGCAATAAACAAACCACACAAAACCAAGCTGTAATGATACAATCAGCCAGTGTCCATTGGAGCCGGGCCCTTAGCTTCCAATGGCACACCGCCGTAGCTTACTTCAGATGCAGAGAGAAAGTAATACCAAATATATTATATTAACGCATCAATGATAGTACAGAAAAACTAAGTCTCAAAGAGACTCAATAGTCTGAGTTTAACTGACTGTGAAGTCTGTAAACAGAAAGTAAAGATACAAGATAATCAAAAGTCCCTTAAGTCTTCGATGCTGCCCCTTTTTATACAAGTAATGGCAGAGTTAACTATACAACAAAATAATTGAGAGTAACGATCCCTCAGGATCAAAGATCCTGAGGGATCTGTTAAACTGTTAACTCCTCTCTTTTCTCTTCCTGGCCTTCCGAACTAACAGTCCTTCATCTCGTCCTGGATTGATCTTCCTTGATTTACTCGCCCTGGTCTAGATTTTATTTAGTTTTGGAGGGACAGCCGTTATCTCCTCATGGAACTCTCGTTTTGCACCGCGCCTTCCTACTTTTGTCTTTTCCTGCATAGAGAAGATAACTATTAGTGATTGGGTCATTCGTGCTCATTCTCATTACATTTTCCTATTTTATAACAAAGAAAAGGTTACAACTATTGCTTGAAACACCACTAAGTTATTCGTTAAAACATACCTTTCCAATGCTCTACACGAACCAATGTCAATAGGTTGAGATGGTAGTCGACCCAGTGTTGTCTTTAGAAGGTACACCTTCAGATGATACAATCACCAAAGAGAATGAGAATGACACCATTCAAATTCTTTTTGTGAACATAGAATCCAGTGAACATATGGGAAATATGCCCGTTCCTTTACTGCAGGAAGGAAGTTCATTAGAGATTCATCTTTCTGTTTATTCGGTCCCTCCCTCCAAGCAATCTAGTCATTTCCTTTGATTGGAATCTACCAGGGATGTTATAGATATTTTTGGGCCCTACAACCCCAAGCATAAATATCCATAAACTAAGGGCTCTTAAGTCCCTAAAAGTGTTGTTTCAACCCCTAAAGGAACAAGGTCAACTGATTACAGCTTCTCCCAGAAGTTCTCCATGAAAAACTGCTCAGAATGGGTCAAATTAGGATCAGTGCACTTGCTCCATGGTCAAGGTGCGCTGCAGCCCACCTAAATACACTGTGGGGGTGCGTTGCAATGCAAAAATCCCTTCTAGGGGGTGCGCTGAGTGGGAAGAGACAAATGGCAGTGTCATTTTGCAAGGTGGAAAAGGATGGAATCTTCCATAACTTTCTCCTGTGACACTTGCCTCTCTGAATTCGACCAAGGATGAGTAAGAGATGCTCAATCTCCAAGTGGAAGCAAGGACTATCAGTGGGAGGACACTAATCAAAAACACAAAGCTGACTCATACCCCTTACAGATATCTATATATGGATCCCTCATCCCAGAGATCCAGAGGTTGGAATTTGGCATCTTGTAAGGAATTGCTGTTAGTTTCTTGAGGTGATATCAGTATATGTTGGGTGATCTAAGCTTTGTATGAGGTGAAAAGAGGGCTTTTCTTGTCAAGAGGATGATGCTGGGTCGGAACAGCTGGTTGTAACTCCCTTGACTCTTCTTTGATTATCAATAAAGCTATTCTTGTTTTCTTCCATATTCTTGTGTAATACATGATTTATGCATTTGTATGGTTAATCTGTATCTGACCCTAGATTATTTATGATAGTAGATCCATGTTCTTGCATAGTTTTGTGTTGCTGTGATCTTGCAGGTACTCTGGGAAGCTGAGTGTATAAGAGAGCAAGCAGCGAAAGACTGTAAGAAGGGAGAAGAACCGAACAAGGAGTCAAGCGAAAGACAAAGGTTGGCCTCCTTATTCTTCTTTCATCTATCTATTATAAAAGAAACCAAAGTAGACTTTCTTCTGTTGTTTCTAAGGCAGCTACCACACCTTAGTGGGATAGAGTAGTTCTGAATAGACACTTTTCCCTGTAACAAAATGGCGACTCCGCTGGGGAGCGAATAGATTGTTTGTTCATTTGCATTTGTTTGCTTTATAAACACACAGATGGAGCCTGAAGCTAAGTGTCACACGGAATCAGTCAAAAGTGCGGACACAACCGACCTTCCTAGAAGTCTAAGACATTCTAATGACAAACAAAACAAACTGGAGCTATCCTTCTCTAAACATGCATTATGATATGAGAAATCAAGTGTTTCATTCTTACCTTTGTCCAAACGCTGTTGTAGAAGTCCAAGCTTTGTTGATCTGGATGAGTTCCTCCTTTTCTCCAAAACCTGCAATCACCAACAGTCAAACAATTAAATAGCACCTGATTATAACATAAAACAAAGCATATTCAACATATAGACCAAGGAGTACATGAAATAACCCATAAACAACAAGTTATTGAGAAGAATGGACCAATTTGCATTAAAGGTAATCAAAAGGAACCATTACAACCTGAGCCTTGGTGTTGTGCAAGCTCCTTCCAGGGTCCACAAGAGTCTTCCTCTACTTTGACAAAGCTCACCCACTTCCAAATAGAACAAGCAAAGATGGCAATCTCTCCTCACAAGCTTCTAAATGGGAGTCCTAATTCCTGCAGCATTTACCCTTAGAAATGTATAGCTTTCAACCTCTCCTCCCTCTGGCTCAATGCCTTTATTTATAGTGCTGTAAAGAGGTTATTTAGGTCCACCATCAATGGGATAATCCCCCTCTTTGGGTGGGATAGCTCCCTTATTGATGGGATAAGTTCCTCCTTAATAGGGATACATGAACCAACTGGAGGCGCATCCATTTCATCAAACCGACCTCTAGAAAGTTCTAGAAGTAACCACAAGTAACTTTTTTAAGATGAAACTTGCGCATTTTGCCTTTTACAGAAGGACGCACCTGTCCCTTAACATACAGAGCGTCCAAAGACGCAGCCTTTGTGAACATTGTGAGCGTCCCCGCAGGTAAGGCTTGAGAGAACCTGCGTCCCCAGAGATAAACACATTTTTTACAAGACTTTCTCTCTTCTTTGAGTTTGAGATGGATAGCAGAGGCATAAGATTTGCCTAAGAGGGTAGCATGACTATTGATTGAGCCATACTAACTGTAAATAGTCATGGTGACATTTTTTAGTGTAACAGATTGCCCCCTAAAGTGCGAAGCCTGGAATAGATTAGGGTTTTGTAATTCTAGGAAGGGTGAAGCGCTTTATCATTTCAAGGATTGTCTTGTGGATGACCTGGTTGGAACCTGCAATTTTCAACACAAAATACATGTATAAGATTATATCATCACTGAGGTAGGCATTCCCATACTCAGATTCAAAACTTTAACTAACAGACTAACTACTCTGATACAGGAATGATCTTGCAGTACATCATAATCATAGAATTTTGTAGACACAGTATGGACGCAGCCATCTGTTTATGATTAGTCTACATAGATAATGAATACAAAACTCCTCGCAGCCTGGATGGTAGAAACTAGATCCAGGGTCTTCACTTCTACTTCCCGAATTGGTACGATTCTAGCCATGTGATTAAATGATTTGATGTCGAACATGTTAGAAACCACTTGATTACCAGTCGATGATGTAAACTATTAACAAGCGTGAGAGAGACCACCAGTAATGTCAATGGTTCTCAAAGTACCAAGCACAACCCGTGAAATGTGAATAGATGTTTTGATGTCGAACACTTCACGGAATCCTTTGATCGAAAGTCAATGATGTAAACTGACGTCAAAGGCGAGAAACCTGCCATTGATGCATGCAGACTTCAAGGTACTGTCGATTCCTAAATCATCTTTCTAGATAATGTGTCGATGTCGATAGAAAGCGACCCGTTGCAGGCAAGCCCGCAACACGAAATCATTGTTCAAGTTGAAGAAATGTTGCTGTAAGGACTGACTCAGGGATGGTCAAATGGATGACATGTATTTTGCAGATGAAAGTTTTGCTTGCAGACCTCTTGAACACATAACGACACGACAGATGGCTTGGTGACGAATAACTCAAAGTTAATCCTCGGAACCCGGTTAAAGACTTTCAAAGTGGTTTGATCAACTGTGAGGTAAAGAATTTCCCAACCCAGGTGAATGAAAAGTGTCGTGTTCAAGAGTGGTAGTAAAGCTTCTTCTGAGACAAAAGGTAACAAATAGGCTCATTCTTCTCTCTTTTCCCCCACCATTTCTGGCAAGTACCTCTTTATTTTTAACAAGCTTGAGGACGATAACATATGCTTGATTATAAGCTCATTCTTCGGACGAGTCCAACCTAGTTTAAATTCGAACCCTAGGAAGGAGTGGTTCGTTCCTATTTGTAATTGAACAGGTCCTTTACTGTGAAATGTTTAACGAGTCCAGTATAGGAGAAACTCGGCGTTTTTCAATTTTAGAGAGTCTGAAAAACTTAAGAAGACTCCAGGTTGAACTTTTTCGTAGATTTGTGTCCCTCAAGCCCGAAAAAGTATAAAATAATACCTGGGGGAACCGCTTAGTCTTGCGACCAAGGAGTACTTTCATAATTAGTGCCACTGACCTGAAAAGTAAAAAGCGATCAAGGACACGTCGTTTTATTTCCGTATCGAGTTTGAAACGACAAAAACCCGACAAACTTTTCCTGTTTTTACGGTCAGAAAAGGGCTATAAGGGGACCGTCTTTTAATTCCGTTTTAACGAGTGTAAAAGAAACACTCGGCAATCTTTTCATGTTTTAGGAGTCTGAAAAAGGGCTTAAAAGAGAACTCCAAGGTTTCACTTTTTCGTAAGTTTTAACGAGTTCGAAAAAATGATAAAAATGTACTCATATGGCCGACTTTCAATTTAATTTACGAGCAGGAAAAGACGGAAAGAACTCGGCATTTTCATTTGTTTTACGAGAATGAAAGATAGCAAAATAATCTCGGCATTTTCATGAGTTTAACGAGTCTTGAAAATAACTGAAATTGACTCGAGATAGGTTTCATTTTTACAAAAGCTTGAAACAGAGAAAAACTATGCTTCAAAGTAGTTTCATTTTTTAAACAAGCCTGAAACAGAGAGAAAACTGTGCTTGATGCCCCCTAAGCATAATTTCTAGAGTGCATGCCCCCCAGCTTCATTTCATTCAACCAGTTGGATGAAATGAAGGTTGAGTTACGAGATCATTTGAAAGACTGGACCTAAATATACAACTTAACATCTACGAGATCTAGTCAATCTCTCGACTCAAGTAGAGGAGGATTTGTTTCATTTTTTAACGAGCTTGACACAGGAAAAGAACTATGCTCGGATTTGGTTTCATGTTTACGCAAGCTTGAAACGAAAAACTATGCTTGTTATAAGTTCACATGCCCCCAGGATAATGACGCAAAACGAGGTACATGCCCCCCAAGCTTCATTGCATTCAATGAGGTGGATGGAATGAAGCTTTACTTTCAAGATCTTGGAAAGAATTGTGGGAGTTGTTTCATTTTTTAGTGAGGTTAACACAGGAAAAGAACTATCCTCAAAACCCTTGTTTCATTTTTTAAACGAGCTTGACACAAGATACGAAACTATGCTCATAACTACTCTCTACAATCTACCTAACAAAAACTTTACCCTAAAAACCTTGATTCATTTTTTAACGAGCTTGACACAAGACAAGGAACTATGCTCTAAAATCCTTGATTCATTTTTTAATGAGCTTGACACAAGACAAGGAACTATGCTCATGACTACTCTCTACAATCTACCTACGTAACCTACCCTTGTTTCATTTTTTAACGAGCTTGACACAAGACAAGGAACTATGCTCAAAAAATTCGCATGCCCCCAGCATAACGATGCAAAGCGAGGTACATGCCCCCCAGGCTTCATTGCATTCAACCGGCTGGATGAAATGAAGGTTTACTTTCAATATTTAACTTGAAAAGGGAGTTGTTTCATTTTTAAGGAGGTTGACACAAGAGAAGAACTATCCTCATACCTGATTCATTTTTTAACGAGGTTGACTCAGTAACATGAACTATCCTCAAACCCTACTTGCTACAATCTACGTACATATCCTAAAATCTACCTGATTCATTTTTTAATGAGGTTGACTCAGTAACAGGAACTATCCTCTGACCAACTGATTCATTTTTTAACGAGGTTGACACAGTAAAAGGAACTTTCCTCACACTAGCCTATTTCATTTTTTAACGAGGTTGATACAGGAAAAAACTATCCTCGTACACACTGATTCATTTTTTAACGAGGTTGACACAGTAAAAGGAACTCTCCTCACCCCTAATTCATTTTTTAACGAGGTTGACACAGGAAAAGGAACTTTCCTCGTGGCAGCCTGTTTCATTTTTTAACGAGGTTGATACAGGAAAAAACTATCCTCGTCCATACTGATTCATTTTTTAACGAGGTTGACACAGTAAAAGGAACTTTCCTCGGAACTCCTTGTTTCATTTTTTAATGAGCTTGACACAAGACAAGGAACTATGCTCATGACATCCAGTTTCATTTTTTAACGAGGTTGAGACTGAAAGAAACTATCCTCATACACACTGATTCATTTTTTAATGAGGTTGACACAGTAAAAGGAACTTTCCTCATACACCCTGTTTCATTTTTTAACGAGGTTGGCACAGGAAAAGGAACTATCCTCGCAACTCCTTGTTTCATTTTTTAATGAGCTTGACACAAGACAAGGAACTATGCTCATAACATCCAATTTCATTTTTTAACGAGGTTGAGAGAGGAACAAACTATCCTCGTACCTGATTCATTTTTTAACGAGGTTGACTCAGTAACAGGAACTATCCTCAAAACCTTACTTTCTACAATCTACCTACATATCCTAAAATCTGGCTGATTCATTTTTTAATGAGGTTGACTCAGTAAAAGAACTATCCTCATCAACTGATTCATTTTTTAACGAGGTTGACACAGGAAAAGCACTGTCCTCATTGCATCCAGTTTCATTTTTTAACGAGGTTGACACAGGAAGAAACTATCCTCGTCCACACTGATTCATTTTTTAACGAGGTTGACACAGTAAAAGGAACTTTCCTCACAATCCTACTTTCTACAATCTATATAACCTAAAAACTACCTATCTGATTCATTTTTTAACGAGGTTGACACAGTAAAAGGAACTTTCCTCGGACCTGATTCATTTTTTAACGAGGTTGACTCAGTAACAGGAACTATCCTCATACTAGCCTGCTTCATTTTTTAACGAGGTTGAGACAGGAACAAACTATCCTCGCCCACACTGATTCATTTTTTAACGAGGTTGACACAGTAAAAGGAACTTTCCTCACTACAACCTATTTCATTTTTTAACGAGGTTGATATAGTAAAAAACTATCCTCGTAGAAGCCTGTTTCATTTTTTAACGAGGTTGATACAGGAAAAAACTATCCTCGTCACAACCTATTTCATTTTTTAACGAGGTTGATATAGGAAAAAACTATCCTCGTTACATCCAGTTTCATTTTTTAATGAGGTTGAGACGGGAAAAAACTATCCTCGTACACACTGATTCATTTTTTAACGAGGTTGACATAGTAAAAGGAACTTTCCTCGGACTCCTTGTTTCATTTTTTAACGAGGTTGATACAAGAAAAAACTATCCTCGCAACCCGCTGATCATGGCTTCCAACTGGAAGAAAGACATGTCAATGGACACACCTTGATCATGGCTTCCAAGAGATCTTCATCAGAAGGAAGAATAGTTCTCTGGAAGGAACACATGTCAAGGGACTCAAAAGGGATAAGAACATCGTGTTCAAATAATCCCATAGAGTTTTCCATGTCAATTACCGGATCTAAAGCAACAGTGAGAGGCTCACTTACATCGGTAACTGAAAACATGGGACCGGTTGCCACATAATTAACCCGTGGCAGGGTAGATACAACTTTAGAATCAGGAACATTTAGGGCTGTCATATTATTGGTAGTTGAGACAAGACTAGGGAACGAAAGCTGGTCTATAGTCACAATACTGCCATTGTGAGGGAAAGACATCACGCGAAAGAGTGTCGATACGACAGCTTTCATTGCATAAACATAGTCTCGCCCAAGGAGTAAATTGAAATCCAAGGGACCTCGAACTACCATAAGATCAATACAGACAGTTTTACCTTCCAAGGTAATAGAAAACTTAGGAAGGATCCCTAAAGGTTCACTAATGGTTCTGTTAAAAGCTTTCAGATTCTGCGTAATAGGCGCAAGCTGAGGGGAACCCAAAGCTTTCCAAACAGTTGAGGATAAAATACTAACAGAAGCACCTTCATCTACCTGTGTACGATGAATGTCCCTACCACCGGCCTTGACAATGATTTGGAAAGGGATGGAGGAAGGAAGACGAGGTTCTGTCAGTCTATTCCAATCAAAGGAAAAGACCTCAGTACTTGGAGGGGGTTCTGTAGAAACAGGTGAAATGCCCCCCGACATAGAAGAATCTGATGTAACAAGAAGAACCTGAGCGGTATGAAGTTCACTCTCTAAAGGGAAAGTGGAATCGACCAAATGTGAAATTGAATCGACCACTTGATCAACTAATGGATCATCAACCTGAGTGACATGAGTTTTACTCTCCAATGGAAGAGTGTGATCGGCTGTACTTGAAACTAGATCAATCACTCCGTCAGTTGACGGTAGGTTGGGAGAAAGTTTACGGTAACCAGTTGGAAATTCTTGCTGTGGAATAGTAAGTTTTTCCAACAATTTTGAGGCTTCATCCATGTGAGGGCAAATGTGAGTTTGATGACTCCCTTTGCATAACTTACAAGGAAACCTAACTTTACCCTTTTTCCCAGGAACCTGACTATCACTGGTTGATGGATCAATGGAAAGTTGATGAGATTTTTCTGACCATACTTCCAAGACCTTTGGAATACTAGGACAATTGACAAGGAAGTGGTCACCCTTACAAAGCCTGCAAGGGTATTTGGGTTTATGGTGCATGTCGGAATTTTCCTCAACACAACTAACACTTACAGCCATGGTTGGTTGGTTGACTTCTTTCTTATCTTGCTTCTTCTTCTTCTTCTTCTTCTTCCCTTTCTTCTTCTTCTTAGCCTCCTGGTTACTAGCATCAAGGCTTTTACCAGGCAAAGAGGAAGAAATGGAGGAAGAAAAATTAGGCGAAGAAGGTAAAGGGTCAACAGAAGGTTGGTGATGTTGAGATGGTGAACTCTGTTGAGGTGAAGCATCCGGTTGAGATGGAACAATTGGAGTACTTTGGGCCAACGAAGTTGAAAATAACCATATCGGTAATCCTATTGTAAATCCAGGTAATGACAAAGTAGCCATATAAGGAGGACCAACATTCCCAAAGTAAGGAAAAGTACTAGGATTCTCATTAGGAGAGGTTCCTAGGTTGGTAAATTCCGGAACATTTGCCATTATATTCAACTTCAGTGAATTTTATTAACAAAACTAAAATTAACAATTCACAATTCACACCTAACAATTAAAATTCACTATTTACACCTATGGTCTCTAAAAGTAAAAACAAACAAATTAACACGCGCTATCAAATCTAGGAGTCAAACCACACACAAACAGTAGCCTTCCGGACCGAAAACACTAGTTGGTGATGAAGCCCAACATCGCCGAATTCAGTACAGAAGTGGTGGGTGGAACAGTTACCCCGGCAACCTGCTTAATGAATAGACTGGACCAAGTTCCTCCACTTTTAACCGTCTCGAGTGAAGTGAACCCCCCAGAAAATCCAAGTGAGTATAACCGACGTCTGCTCCAGGTACAGTGGGATCTTCCCTCCACCGTCACCTTGGGTAGAATCCTAAGATTACGGCCACTAAGGTTACCAACAGCAACAAATACACCTGGGGGAACAGTCTACACTCCGACAGCACGCAAGGGCAGAGTATCAAGCTCAATCCCCTTATCGGCTCCTTGACAACAATCCAAGGTTTACCGATAAGTGACCCCTGGCTCCTCGACAATGGTTAATCCGAGGTTTACCGTTTGTAATACGTGCGTGTCTGGCGTCGTTCCCAACGAGGGAGGATTGATCCCCTCACTGGTTCGGACACGAGCTCGTGCTTCTCCTTTAAGAGGAGCTTTCCCAGAGTATAAATGCAGCAGTTGGATTTATCCTACCACAAGATGAGCTACTTGTTTGGTTTTGATGTCTTGGAGAGTTAATTACTCTCCTACTCCAAGACACTAGCCTAAGCTATGTTGGTGTTTCAGAGCCCTAGAAATGTAAAAATTACTAGATGAATTTTAATTAAGCGCTGTGTTATTAAGGCTGTTATTACTCAAATGGGTAAATGGAGATGAAACCAATGGTGTTATGACCCGACTCAACTGAATGCAATCGAATATGATAATGTAATCTTTTCAATTCGATGAATCCTAACTAAAGTAAGGAGAGAGTTTCCATTCACTTCCGACAATGCAAAAAAAATTGATCACTAAGAAAAAATATAACAAATTCTCTAATGCACTAGTTTTATCAAGAAAAACTAATGCAAATCAATTCCAAACCATTTTTATTTTTATTTTTATTTTTGCGCAAATTCAAATCAAAGAAAGCTGATCTAAATCTACAATTTATTTTTCAGAATGTAAACTATGCAATGGTAATCTAAGCATAATTCACTTGAAAAGTATGCAAATGTAATCTATGCACATTTTTCATTCATATTCTGAAAATGAGAATTCTAATTATGCAAACGTGATCGATGCAAGAGAATCCTCAAACACAAGATGATTCTAATGTAATCTAAGAACCAATCAAGTGCAAGTCGAGAAAATTGGGTGAGAGTTCCAAAGATCAAAAAATAAAAAACACTCAAAGGCGATTAACACTCATACGCAATTTAGCCCCCCCCCGGCGAATGAGGGGGAAATGTTTTTGCAAAAACCCAAGAAAAAAGATGCAAAATTGTGAAAGGACTGAGACAAACCTCCAAGTAATGACCAAAGGAAATCAAATTAAGAATTTCTCAAAAAGAGACTCAAAACGCCCAATTGATGAAAGCTTAAAGCAGGAATGCTAATGAAACAAGCTTAGGTGAAGATCTTTGACAGGAGAGCAATGGATCTGGGCAGTAAAAACTAAGAAAAAGCAAAATCTAAGAGAAAAAATGAAAAAAATGGAATTTTCTCAAATTTTAGCAGGGGACGCAGGCAGTCTGTTAAGACAGGTGCGGGCCCGCTCTGTGCACACAGCGACAGTGCGTCCAGGGATGCACTGTGCAATACTCAGAGGGTGCGTCCTTCGGAAAAAATCAAGAAAAACTAAAACAAAACTAATCCTAAGCTAATCCACCCAAATACAAGTTCACACAGTCAAAGACCAGAAAAATAAACCAATTTTCTCATAACAAAGTTCATTCAAAGGAAAAGACCTTTCCCCAGCGGAGTCGCCAATTTGTCACACGGAATCAGTCAAAAGTGCGGACACAACCGACCTTCCTAGAAGTCTAAGACATTCTAATGACAAACAAAACAAACTGGAGCTATCCTTCTCTAAACATGCATTATGATATGAGAAATCAAGTGTTTCGTTCTTACCTTTGTCCAAATGCTGTTGTAGAAGTCCAAGCTTTGTTGATCTGGATGAGTTCCTCCTTTTCTCCAAAACCTGCAATCACCAACAGTCAAACAATTAAATAGCACCTGATTATAACATAAAACAAAGCATATTCAACATATAGACCAAGGAGTACATGAAATAACCCATAAACAACAAGTTATTGAGAAGAATGGACCAATTTGCATTAAAGGTAATCAAAAGGAACCATTACAACCTGAGCCTTGGTGTTGTGCAAGCTCCTTCCAGGGTCCACAAGAGTCTTCCTCTACTTTGACAAAGCTCACCCACTTCCAAATAGAACAAGCAAAGATGGCAATCTCTCCTCACAAGCTTCTAAATGGGAGTCCTAATTCCTGCAGCATTTACCCTTAGAAATGTATAGCTTTCAACCTCTCCTCCCTCTGGCTCAATGCCTTTATTTATAGTGCTGTAAAGAGGTTATTTAGGTCCACCATCAATGGGATAATCCCCCTCTTTGGGTGGGATAGCTCCCTTATTGATGGGATAAGTTCCTCCTTAATAGGGATACATGAACCAACTGGAGGCGCATCCATTTCATCAAACCGACCTCTAGAAAGTTCTAGAAGTAACCACAAGTAACTTTTTTAAGATGAAACTTGCGCATTTTGCCTTTTACAGAAGGACGCACCTGTCCCTTAACATACAGAGCGTCCAAAGACGCAGCCTTTGTGAACATTGTGAGCGTCCCCGCAGGTAAGGCTTGAGAGAACCTGCGTCCCCAGAGATAAACACATTTTTTACAGGACTTTCTCTCTTCTTTGAGTTTGAGATGGATAGCAGAGGCATAAGACTTGCCTAAGAGGGTAGCATGACTGTTGATTGAGCCATACTAACTGTAAATAGTCATGGTGACATTTTTTAGTGTAACACTAAGCTAGCTAGCCTTCGAACTGCATTCATTTTACGAATGCAAAGTAGATCAACGTTGCTTCAGTCAATCTCTGGGTTTGTTTATAACTTGAACATTTGATCTACAAGCTCTCTACTAGTCCTTTGTGGTAGCCTTAGTAGCCTCATTTAGATCTACCCCTGATTATCAAGTTACTGATCATCTTTTTCACGGCCAAAAACCCTGAACTGAACTGCAAATTGTGACCCGGAGCCTGTTCAAAGTCTTATCTCTGGACCAGTGCACTCTTTGTACTGAGAATCTACATTTCAGTGCACTTCCCGAGTGAAGAACCTGCGCTGCAATCTAGATTCCCTGTGTTACAGGTGCGCTGATCAGGTTGGGCTTTGCCACTGAATGTTGGTTTCTGGATTCATTCTTTTCAGTTCTATTCTTGAATTTTGCTGCCTATGATCAGTAACCCTCTGTTTGAAACCCTTTTCCTTGCTGATATTCCACCTCTAATGTGCAAAGAACTGTCAGTGTTTTAAGTGTATTTTTAGTCATTTTCAGTTCTCTTTTTGCAAAAAAGTAACATAATCGAGCTGTCGTCATTTGATTTGAAAGTGTCGTAACTGACGTTTTCAGCCATAGACATCAATCCTCCTGTTGGTAGTCGATTATATGATTTACTGTTGCATATGATTTGAATTGGTGTAATTTTTAAAGTGTCGAAAAAGCAATATTTCATTTCAAAATCGTTGAGTGTCTCTTTACCCTCGCTTCTTTTTTGAAAAGAAAGTTGTTAAATTACAGTCACTTTAAAAGTAATTCGAATTTGCACATTAAACTTCCTTTTTATCATATACATATTAAGAAAGTCGAAAAACAAATACATGCATGTGCATTTGTATTTAGACAGTCTGATTGGTTTGATTTAGGAAAAGTGCATCTAGTGTGTGCTCTTTTCTCTTTGTTGAAAGAAATCTGTTTATCTTTCCTTAGTAGCTAGGATTTTCATGGCATAAAATAAGATAAAAAGTTTGTTTATCATCTTAGACTGCATTTTAGGAATTACATCTATACATCACGCGGTGAACCCAAAAGGCAAATTTCATAAACAAGATCAACTCTAAAATAAATTGAATGAATCTAACAACACTTTGGAACTTAACGCAACATCTAGAGGTCTAGGATAGAGACGTGTTTCGGCGTCATAAAACATGGTAACCGTTGCTTTCACTGTTGGTTGGGTGATTCCTCCACTTTAAGACGACAAGTGCCAATACGGACTTGTGCTCCCACGTACCGTCGAGTATATTTTGGGAGACCACTATAGGCTTTATCCTTTATCCATAGGAAGCCGTGTCTGCCGCCTTATTGATCGCAATGCACCGAACACAGCATTCGGGAAGATTGACTGCCATACTGTAAAATGTATTCTGCAGTTTTGCAATTGGTTTGGTAAACCCTCTACCTAGATCTCCAGAGCAGTCCCTTTCGTTCCTTTTCAGACTCTTTAACAGAAAAGGTCCATCTGAGCACTTGTCACTTCAGGCTCATTAAAAATCGAAGGAGACTAGAGTCATCTTTTGTTTTTTCTTGACTCTTTAAAATTGAAAAAACAAGTTGTGTCAAAGCGTCTAAAATTTTTTTAATTCGGAAATATAATTCCCCTTTGATTTTTTAGTTGATCGAGTAATCCGCAATCGTGGAGGAAATTCAATTGAAACCTCGTCATTCGCGGAGGCTGACGAGTCAACCGTCTTTGTCCCCAGAATTGAAACTATTGCGAACAAAACAAACTCGTTTAACCGGTTCCAAATCTCCTGGTAAAGTTAGAACAAGTGTTCCAACCACATCAGAGATTCCGGTTACTCCAAACATTTCTAGTATCCTTGCCTTTACGGAAGAAGTTCAGTAGCCACCGAGGGACAGTAGCACTGATCCTAGTTTGAGGGTAAACAATTGTGTTACTGAACCAGTTTCATCTGTAACCGGTTTGGAGAGTGTTGTTCCCCGAACATCTGTCGCTGTAGATTCCATACCTTCTTCGGCACCAAAAATATTTTACGGACCTGACGGTCTACCTCTTCCACCTGGTTTGATTGTTATAGAAGAGATAGTAGAGGATATTCCATCTAGTACTCCATCGAAATTTGGAGTCGGGATCACTCTGTATCCTTCTTCATCAGAAATTAGTCTACCACTATCAGAAGCTCCTGTAGAATCACTAGGTAATCTTTTGGATAGACTAGAAATGTCTGAACAACCGTCAACATCTAGGACTGTATCATCCAATACAGCAACGACAAAGCTTCCTACTGTCACTCCAACGATGTTCGCCGGCATACCATCTGTTCCGACTAGCTCTCAGTCGCTAGAGGAAGCCCAGCCAAGGGCTTTTTCGGCAGCATGGTCTGTTCCTGTTTGTTCATCCAGAATAGTATCCGGAAACTCTTATGTTGGATCTCAACAGATTGATCTTTCAAGGGGCCAATTTGGGTAGTCCGCTCCTCAAGGGCAAATTATTCCTTTGAGTACCAGGCTACCACCGAATGGAGGGTAGTATGCTTTTTCATTGTCTTCTGCAGGAGGACAACCATACGGGAGTTCACAAAAAAATCTAGGTTATGCTGGAATTACATCTAGTGGTTGGGTACCGACACTACCTCAGCAACCAAGCGTTGTATATTCGATCCAACAATGTTTGCCTATGTCAAACATTCCAACTACGCTAGCTATTGTGACGGTGTCGCAAGTACAAACGCTGCTTGTTGTATGCCAACCTCAAGTATCTCAGGTTGTAATGCAACAGCCGTTTGACCCTGAAACTCAACCACAATTGGCGACTGGTAGAATGACACAGGCCCAAACGGGTACAATTACCGCTTACCTTGGTCAAACGGTTAGTATCGGGCAACAGCACATGGTATCACAACCATGGCTAGTGCAGTACCAACAACCGCAATTCCAACAAGTATACCAAGGATCTGAGCAACAAATCTTTGCAAATAGTGGGCAACCGTATATTCAAAATGGTCAAAACCGACCATTTTATAGTGGTTATGCCCACCAACCTTACCAGAGTTACTAGCATGAAATGCATTATGTTGGTATGCAAAGACCAACTACTTAGGCGATTCCATCTTATCCTGGGTATGCTTCGCCTAACCTAAATCAACAGTTACCATTCGTGGCGACTTTAGAGTTACCAGATCTAAACCGGTTAACAAACGATCCAATCGCTTACGCCCCTTGGTGGCCCGCGATTCCGCATAAACTTCCATCAGATATTCCTAAATTTAATGGAAATCCGGGTGAAGATCCGTCGAATCATGTGATGACATTTCATCTATGGTGTTCATCGAACACTCTAAACGATGATTCGATTAGGCTTCGCCTTTTTCAGAGGACTCTAACTGGTCCAACGACAAAATGGTATATCGAATTGCCCAGAGCTTCATTTGACAACTTCAGTACCCTAGCGACGACCTTTTTAACCCATTTTCAGTTACCAATCAGGTACGAAATAGGAACAGAACGCCTTACCAATTTCAAGCAAACGATGGCTACTCACATATTTGATCATATTCATGAGTGGCGGCATCGTCGCAGAATGGTAAAAACGTATGTTCCTGATCAGCTTTTAGCTGAATGGTTTATTAAGTCTTTGTTGCCTTCTATTACAGAAGATGTGGCAAAAGGGGGAGTCGTCATAGAAGAGCAAGTTATTGCTCCTGCACAGTATCTAGACTTGATTTATACTCAGTCTGGCACACTCTACGATAAGATACCTGACGCGCCTAGACCAGAATTTTCTGTTCCTCCACCACGTAAATCGAACAATGACTCTCATGCCGGCGATGGCGTGATTGGCACAACAAACACGAAATCGACAAAGGCCACATCAAAAAAGGCCCATAAGAATTCAAGTCAAAATGCAGATGAACTTCTTTCCTTGGAAGTAAATGTCGTCTCGTCAGACAAAGGCAAAGAAACCAAACAACCAGGGGGCAAGAAGAACAACAAAGGGAAGAAGAAGAAACAGGGATCATCATCACCTGAAAGATCTTCTGCAAACCCACCTAGAAAAGGGAAACCAAAAAATCCATGCCTTATATGCGATGAGGATCATAGGACGCAACAATGTCCACACAGAGCTGAAGTTAAAAAATTCTTTAAGGATTCAAAAACTTCTGCAGTGCTAACTGATCCGTTTCTAAACCCAGGAACAAATTTGGTTGCTAATGAAAATTCTTCCCCATCCCAAGTGCTGATGTTGTCGATTTCGAAACATCAAAATGATATCGACAAGGAACAAAGATTACGGAAATCCACAGATGTCGAACAACAAGGATAAAGATCAACCTAGTAGTTCGACAACAACTTCAACAGAAGTTGCGCCACCCATAATTCCAGAGCTGTCAATAAAACCGCCTAAGGGAGTAGTACACAAATCGACGTTTAATCCTCGTGCAAGAGCTGCACAACATTATAATATAGTGGAAGATTTGGCCCAATCTGTTACACTAAAAAATGTCACCATGACCACTTACAGTTAGTATGGCTCAAATCAACAGTCATGCTACCCTCTTAGGCAAGTCTTATGCCTCTGTTATCCATCTCAAACTCAAAGAAGAGAGAAAGTCTTGTAAAAAGTATGTTTATCTCTGGGGTCGCAGGTTCTCTCTAGCCTCACCTGCGGGGACGCTGACCATGTTCACAAAAGGTGCGTCTTTGGACGCTCTGTATGTTAAGGGACAGGTGCGTCCTTCTGTAAAAGGCAAAATGCGCGAGTTTCATCTTAAAAAAGTTACTTTTGGTTACTTCTAGAACTTTCTAGAGGTCGGTTTGATGATTTGGATGCGCCTCCAGTTGGTTCATGTATCTCTATTAAGGGGGAACTTATCCCATCAATAAGGGAGCTATCCCACCCAAAGAGGGGGATTATCCCATTGATGGTGGACCTGAATAACCTCTTTACAGCACTATAAATAAAGACATTGAGCCAGAGGGAGGAGAGGTTGGAACTATACATTTTCTTTGGGTAAATGCTGCAGGAATTAGGACTCCCATTTAGAACCTTGTGAGGAGAGATTGTCTTTGCTTGATTCTACTTGGAAGTGGGTGAGCTTTGTCAAAGTAGAGGAAAACCCTTGATGGACCCTGGGAGGAACTTGCACAACACCAAGGCCAGGTTGTAAGAGTTTCTTTGTTTCGTTATTAATACAAACTGGTTTATTTTTCTCAATAGCTTGTGTTAATGAGTTATTTCATGTGTTCCTTGGTCTGCATGTTGAATATATGTTTTATTATATGAAATGCAAGTGCTTGGTAATTGTTTGATTGTTTGTGGTTGCAGGAATTGACTTGAAGGAGGAGCTCATCCGGATCGGCAAGGACGGACTACAACAACCGCGTTTTGGAATAAGGTAAGCCTAAACACTTGTAGTTTTCATGTTTTAAAAGGTATATTTAGAGAAAGATCACTCCATTTTGTCTTGTTTGTCGCTAGAGAGTTTAGACTCCTAGGGAGGTCAGTTGTGTCCGCACAAACGACTTTTTCCGCCACGACAAATTGGCGACTCCGCTGGGGAATCCATTAATGAGAGAGTCTTTTCCTTTGTATGAACTTTGCTCTGTGAAAATTACTTTTATTTTCTGGTTTTTGACTGTGAGAATTAGTATTTGGGTGGCTTAGCTTTAGATTTAGTTAGATTTGGTTTTTCTCAACTTTTCCAGAAGGACGCACTCTCTGAGTACTGCACAGTGTGTCTTTGGATGCGCTGTTGCCGTTTGCACAGAGCGGGCCCGGTTGTGATTGGTAACTTTAGTGACCATAATCTTTAGGGTTCTACCGAGGTGACGGTGGAGGGAAGGTCCCACTGTACCTGGAGCAGACGTCGGTTATACTCACTTGGATTTTCCAGGGGGTTCACTTCACTTCGAGACGGTTAAAGTGGAGGAACTTGTGCCGGTCTATTCATTAAGCAGGTTGCCGGGGTAACTGTTCCACCCACCATTTCTGTACTGAATCCTGCGAGGTTGGGCCTAATCACCAACTAGCGCTTTTGGTCCGGAAGACTACTGTTTGTGTGTGGTTTGACGCTCTAGATTATTTAGGCGTGTGCTTCAAATTTGTTTGCTTCTTTAGAAGACTTTAGGTGGTTTGATTTGAAATTTTTACTTTGTTTTCGTGTGTTGTAGTTAAAAATCTTTAATTGTGGCGGAATTACCGAGACAGTCCCGTAGACTTCGGGGCAAGTCTCCTGAGATTGTTACCGGAATAGATTTGTTAAGAAAACTCCGTAAATCGCGGGGTGAATCTCCTGAAGACATTCCGGGTCAGTACGAAGGGTTAAAGGTCCTTGTAACTCCTCCTAGTGACAGTAGAGTAGGTTCACCTGAAGAAGGAGAATCTTCCTTGGTAGTCCATCCAGATTACCAAAGTTTAGAAACAGGTTACAATCCCGAAACTGTTACAGTTTCCGAGCTTGCTGGTAGTTTTTCATCTGCCAGTGAAACAGGCGAAGAACCTGAAATTTCCGAACCTGTTACTCCAACTTCTAGTGTCCCTGATTCACCGAGAATAGAAAGAATTATCACCGAAAATCTACCTTCTGGTTTGATTGCTATAGAAGAACTTGCTCCAGAAGAAGATATAGGTGTCTCTCACCTTGAAGGTCAACTAACTATTGATCTAAGGGAGCGTGAATCCATCTTTTACAGTCCTCCTAGAAGTACTTCTTGGTACCTTGCGTTAACCAATTTTTTAGACAACTCAGTCGGTTTTTCCACACCTCGTACTCCTTTTCCACCCGGAGGTATTCATACTCCCGTAAATATGTCTGGTCAGTCGTCCGTGTTTACACAAAGTCCTGAATCTTTTTTACACGGAGGTCCTTCTGTCCCCACTAGGTATCAGTCACTTTCTGGTACCTTTGCGGGGGCATCTCCTCAACCCATTGATCATGGGTTATTTGCTGGAAACAGTGGTAATATACCATTGGGTGTAGGAGACATTTACATGATGTCAGGTTCAGTTCCCGTTTCCCAACCTCAAGGTGGCCAATTACCGCCTGGGGGGCAACCGCAGTTAACGCCTGGGGGGCAACCTCAAGGTACACAAATTGTGTCTGGGGGGCAACCTCAAAGTCAGTATGTACCTATGGTGCAATACTTACCTCAAGGTCAACCTCAGCCTCAATATGTACCCCAAGGTCAACCTCAGTATCAATATCAACCTCAAGGATGGCAACCTCAAGGATGGCAACCTCAAGGGTATCAACCCCAAAGTTATCAACCTCAAGGATACCAACCTCAAGGTCAAGGTCAACCCCAGTATCAGTATTTACCTCAAGGTTATCAACCTCAAGGTCAATACTCAAGTCAAGGTTATCAACCGCCTCAAGGTCAGTCATATGTTCCAAGTATGGGAACTCCACCTTACAATTATCAATCCTACCCTCAATCTGGTTATGGATCTCAGTACCCTCAACCTGTTACGGGTCAGTACCCTGGAATGTTAGTGTGGGATCCCTCACAGGGTCAACAGGTGTTGCAGCCAAGTGTACAAATGCTTCCTCAAGCTGGACAACCCGTAGTTTCTGGTCCAACCCAGCAACCGCAACCTGTCCAGCCCAATGTTCAAGCTTTTGTAGCTTCGGTAGTTACTCAGCCGGCAATTGCACCTAGTACTCCATCTCAAACGGCTGCTGCAACTACCGCTACATCTACCATACTTACTTCTGGAGTATCGACGGCTCCAGTTTCTACTGTCCCTGTTACCGCACCTCAGACATCTTTACCGTTGTCTGGATCTACGATTCAAACCACGGTCCAGATGCCTGTAGGTCAGCCTGGTATAAGTACGGTTGTGACTACTCAACCTCAATTTGTTCAACCTCCGTACCAGGGACAGTACCAACCTGGGCAAGCTGTCCAACAACCGGTTTACCAGTATCAACCGTATCCTGGGTACACTTATCAACAACCTCAACAACCCCAGTACGGTCCGGTTAATCCTGGTTTTCCAGGAGGATATAATATCCCAAATGCGACTCCTGTTCCTAGTTATCCTGGATATCCTCCTCCTGGGGCTGGTATTGTGACCCAGAGTTTTAGAGATCCTAACCGGCAGTTACCATTTATTGCAACTTTAGATTTACCCGACTTGACGCGCCTAACGAACGATCCAATTCAATATCTTCAGTTCTGGCCGCCAATGCCAAATAAGTTGCCCAGTGATATACCCAAGTTCGAAGGTAAGTCTGGAGAGGATCCGTCCAATCATGTGATGACTTACCACCTCTGGTGTGCTTCGAATTCTATCTCAGATGATTCCATCCGCTTACGTCTTTTCCAGCGTACACTCATTGGTCTCGCGGCCAAGTGGTACATTGAGTTACCACGGGCCTCTTTTTACAACTTTAGCCAGTTAGCTACCTCGTTCTTAACTCACTTTCAGTTGCCAGTCAGATACGATAACGGCACGGAGTTATTAACTTCACTAAAACAATCGACGTCCACGTATATTTCTGATCACATCCATGAGTGGAGACGACGAAGGCGATTAGTGAAAGTTTTTATCCCGGACAAAATCTTAGCTGAATGGTTTGTCAAATCATTATTACCGAAGATTACTGAAGATGTCGCTAAGGCCGGAGTAGTTACTGAGGAGCAAGTCATTGCTCAAGCACAATACCTTGACTTAGTTTACACTCAGTCGGGTACGTTACACGAGAAGATTCTGGATCTTCCAAAGTCGAATCAAATCGCTGCTGCTCCTTCGGGATCTCATGCCGCTGATGGTATGATTGGTATCGTGACTACGAAGAGTAAGAAGAAGTCTTCCAAGGCCTCCAATACTCCAATAATCACTTTGCCTGATTCTCCGACAGGAGAGTCTTCTCCTCCTGAACTTACCGCCGACATTCACGCTGTAGAGTCATCTACGGCCAAATCAAAAAACGGTGGAAAGAAGAAAGGAAAGAAGAAGGCTAAAGCAGACAAGGCTCCAAAGGAGAAAACTGAAAAGTCGGAAACCAATGACGAAAAACGCAAACCTCGATATCCTTGTCTTATTTGTGAAGAGGATCATTTTACGAGAGATTGCCCTCATCGGGCCGAGGTTGTTAAAATAGTCAAAGGTTCTCCCACTCCTGCTGTGTTAAAGAATCCATTTCCAGAGCAGGAGAATAAGATGATAGGTTCTTCTTCGAATGCCAGTGAAGAACCCATTTTGATGATGTCTCATGTGAGGATTGCGACTCGATCGCAAGATTATGGTAGTAAGGCTCCTGTTGATGGCAAAGAAGCAGAATCTTCTCACTCTAACCCATCAACCTCAGCTCCTGGTTCCGATCCACTACAGATCGAAAAACCTAACCCAGACTTAGTAATTAAGCCGCCCGCCAAGGGTGTACTTCGAAGGTCTGCTTTCAATCCACATG
Source organism: Pinus tabuliformis (assembly GCA_031772625.1). Classification (NCBI taxonomy): domain Eukaryota; kingdom Viridiplantae; phylum Streptophyta; class Pinopsida; order Pinales; family Pinaceae; genus Pinus; species Pinus tabuliformis. Next base: position 1,103,733,622 of record CM062804.1, on the reverse strand, counting down.
CGAGAGCAGCCCAGAATTACAACATTGTTGAGGACTTAGCTGTTTCACCTTCAGCAATGTCGGCACTCGAAGTGCTGCAATCATGTCCAGCACAACGGAAATTGCTTTTGTCGGCTATCGGAGCTGTCGATGTTCAGGACCCGAACCTAATGATCTTTGATCTAGAAAATAGTACACCACGTCTCCCCCATCAAATGGCTTTCCAAATTCCAGTGATAGTCAAAAACAGGCCTATTCATCGGACTGTGATTGATGAGGGAGCTTCTACGTGTATTATGTCGATTCAATGTTGGAGATCGCTTGGTTCTCCTTCGTTGAACCAATCCCCCACCATCCTTAAGGCCTTTGATGGCCGTGGGTTCCGTCCGTTTGGTATTCTACAAGAATTGCCTATAGGGGTTGAAGGTAAAACCGTTAGTCTGGATGTGGAAGTGGTTGATGCCCCTCTAGACTACAACCTTCTTTTGGGTCGAAGTTGGTCATATGCTATGACAGCGGTCGTTTCATCGGTCTTCAGAGTAATTAAGTTTCCACATAACGGTAAGATCGTGACTATTGATCAGCTGACATACTTTTCATCCGACCCAGCCTCTTCAGAGAGTATCCAGCATGTTGGTAAAACGACAATCCCTTATAGGGATGTTGGTGTAGGTTTAGTTAAGGATTCCGGTTTACTGGGAACTTTTCCTCTCCCTCCACTCAACGCAGATCCTTCATTTGCAACCATTCATATGATTACATCAGAAAACATTATTTATGATGATCCTTGGTTCGTCCCATCTGACTCTGAGATAGACTCACTCGGTGATGTTATGCCTTTGAGTCCATATGAAATTGCTTATGAAGCTCTCATGTCTTTTACTGACTTTCATTCAACCGAAGTCGACCAAATGAATGTGGTCAGTGAAGAGTCACTTTTCACCTCACCCTTAGAACGGATAACGTTTCCCGAAGTCGTGTCATCTGACGAACAACTTCGCGAAATCCTAAGTGTAGACGATCTACCATGGGAAGATCTCCATCACAGATCTTCGTTTTTACCTAAGGATGATGCATTTGAAAATGATTTTTCATCTATCTTTACCGCTGAATATGTCAAAGACGCTCAGGATCCAACGAAACATTCTGATTCAGAGCTGAATTTAGGGAATATTTCTCGTACTATTCCCATTGATATTTCAGTGAAGCCCGGAATCGAGGAAAACATTCATATAGGTGCCGCATGTACTGAAGAAGAAATCCAAACTTACAAGGCCCTATTCCAAGAATTCCGCGACGTGTTTGCCTGGTCTTACGAGGAAATGCCAGGAATTGATCCTGCCATTGTTATTCATGAAATAAAGACCTACCCGGATGCTAAACCCGTCCGGCAACGGTTGCGTCAAATTCACCCTCGAAAAGCGGCTGCGATTAAAGCAGAAGTCGAAAAGCTGTTGAAAGCAGGTTTCATTTATCCGATCCCGTTAACGGATTGGGTATCGAATATTGTTCCGGTCAACAAGAAACAAGGAACAATAAGAATCTGTATCGACTATAGGGATATAAATCGAGCTTGTCCAAAAGACAACTATCCTACGCCTTATATCGATCAAATTATTGATGATTGTGCCGGAAGTGAAATGTTTTCCTTCATGGATGGTTTTTCGGGCTATAATCAAATCAATATTCTACCTGCCGATCAACCAAAAACGGCATTCATTTGTCCATGGGGGACATTTGCTTATTGCAAGTTACCTTTTGGGCTTAAGAATGCCGGGGCCACTTTTCAACGGGCGATGTCTTATGCATTTCATGACATCAAGCACATTGTGCAACCCTATCTCGATGATTTGCCTGCTCATTCTTTACATCGAGCTGATCACCTTGTCCACCTACGAGCAATCTTTATGAGGTGTAGGCATTATCGAATTCGGTTGAATCCCCACAAGTGTGTTTTCTGTATAGAAACAGGTCGATTGCTGGGATTTGTTGTTTCAAAAGCCGGCATTCGCGTCGATCCCTCGAAAGTCGAGGCTATCATCAAATTGCCTCCTCCTTCGAGTTTGCGCCAACTCCAAAGTTTGCAAGGGAAAGCGAACTTTTTACGCCGATTCATCCCAAACTACGCCGAGGTCACTAAAGGTTTTACACGGTTGTTGAAACAGAACGCACAATTCTTTTGGGACGAGATTGCCCAACAATCTTTTGATGCACTTAAACACGCGTTGACCCATGCACCGTTATTGCATCCTCCCAACTACAACCAAGACTACTTCTTATACCTCGCAGCTTCGCATTCCACCATTGGAATGGTGTTAGTTCAAGAAGATGAATTCGGAGCGGAGCATGTGATATATTATCTTAGTAGGACCTTGAATCCAACTGAGCTAAAATATTCGCATGTGGAGAAATTGGCCCTGGCAGCCGTTCAAGCTGTCCAGCGTTTCCGTCACTACATTCTTCTCCGCAAAACTACAGTTATTTCGGATTGCAACCCTATGATTTATATTTTGACAAAACAACTGCTAGGGGGCAAGTACTCTAAATGGATTTTTATCCTGCAAGAGTTCGACTTGGAGTTCGAGAAGTCCAAGTCTAAGAAATCCTTAGTTTTTGCGGAATTGATGTGTGATTTCCCGAGTGCTGACACAGAGACTGTGGCAGAGGAGTCCATTGCGGACGAATCTTTGTTTCTTATCAGTACTGTAGATCCGTGGTATGGGGATATAATCATTTATCTCCAAACCCAAACCTTTCGGCCTGAAGCTTCCAAAGCGGAACGTCGAAAAATTCGGTTTCAATCCCAGCCATACAAAATTATTGGAGATACACTTTATCGCCGGGGGGCAGACTTAGTTTTTCGACGTTGTTTAACTCACGAAGAGGCTGAGAGGGTTTTGAATGATTGTCACTCTGGAGCATGTGGCGGTCATATGTCTGGGTATGCCACAGCTCAGAAGGTGTTGCGCGCTGGTTATTTCTGGCCGTCTATGTTTAAAGATTGTATCATTGCAGTCAGGAAGTGCCACAACTGTCAAGTGTTTGATCGCAAGATGCGCGCTCCACCTGCTCCTCTCCACCCTATAATTGCCGTTGGTCCATTCGCCAAATGGGGTATCGACTTTATTACTTGTAACCCTCACTCGGCCGGGGGGCATGCGTATATCATCCTTGCGGTTGATTATTTTACTAAGTGGGCCGAGGCGATGCCTACATTCGACGCAAGCGGCAAAACAGCTGCAGTTTTCGTATTCAATCATATCATAACTAGGTTTGGTGTCCCACAAGCAATCATTACTGACCATGGGAGCCATTTTCGAAATGTCATGATGACTGAGCTTACAAGCCAGCTTGGTTTGCGCCACGATAGCTCTACTCCTTATTATCCGCAAGCCAACGGTTTGGTTGAGTCTATCAACAAAGTTCTAGTTACCATGATCCGACGAACCATTGGTGTTCATCGGTCGAATTGGCACAACATGTTATTTTCAGCGCTATGGGCATACCGAACCTCAGTGAAAAATTCAACAGGGTTCACTCCTTTCCAGCTAGTTTATGGCTTAGAAGCTGTGTTACCCATTGAATGCGAAATCCCATCACTTCAAATGGCTGTCGAATTACTTCCAGCTACTTCCGAAGAGGAGACACGTTTATTGTACTTGGCTAAATTAGATGAGACTCGACGTGACGCTACATTGGCAATCGAGACTCACGCGAAACGAATGAAAGCTCAGTATGATAGAAATGTAACCCCTCGAAGTTTTTCGGAAGGAGACCTAGTACTATTATATGATCAAGCTAACGATAAGCTAGGTGCCGGAAAATTCGTTCCCATGTGGCATGGGCCCTACATTGTAAAGCGAAAGCTAGCAAAAGGGGCTTATGAGCTAGTTGACTTTGATGGGGACTCTTTGGGTAAACCCAGAAATGGACTTTACTTAAAGAGGTATTATGCTTAAATGATGGGAATGGAGAAATTTTTAGATAGGTTAGATTTTCTTTCTAGCTAGCAAGTGTGTTAGTTTAGTCAGTGTGCTTAGCTTAGAGAGTGTGGTTTTTTCGTCGTTATTCTGGCTTATCTTGGTTTTACTCTTGATATTGCAGATGTCGACGCCTCTCCAAACATATATTGGATTTGCTGATGGTGCTTGTCGTAGTACACGGAACATCTCTTCCGCAGCTTGGGTTATCTATTCGCCCTCTGACGAGTTAGTTTCTATGCATGGGGTAAGCCTCGGTCAAACAACGAACAACATTGCAGAATACAGTGCAGTGATTGAATTATTATCCGAATCTATTTCATTTGGAATTCGACGTTTGACAGTGAGGTTAGATTCTGAACTTGTTGTATTACAGCTTAATAGAGTTTATGCCATTAGGAATCCTGTGTTATTAAGGTTGTTTTTGAGAGTGCGTCTCTTGGAACGTGAATTTGATTACATTGAATATCAACATATTCCAAGGTCTTTGAATACATTAGCAGATGCAATTGCTTCTCGAATGTTGGACAGACATTTACGATAATCATGCAAGTAAATTTAAAAACATTTCATCACATATGTTAAACAAGATAAGCCGGTAATAGTGATATATATAGATAGAAGTGTGTCAAAAAATATATACATCGTCTTCGATCATAGGTTGAAAACACCTTATGATCGGCAAAATGATAGTACAAAAAGTCAAAATGTCACATGTGACTACAAAAGTGACTAGTCAATCACTGGTGGTGCTCTCTGTATGACACCACTGCGCGGGCTACCTTACGCAAAAATCTCCTAAACGGTCCAGGGACCGCGACTACAAAACGCTGAAGTCTGATAGGAATGTCGTCCATAGTAGTCTCAGGTATGTCTGCCGTGAGACGCTCTAGATCATGCTCCAACTCAGCTAGTATGTCTGCAGCCGCGTCCTGTGGGGCCGGTACCGGTGCAGCTGGATGTAGTCTATCAAAAGGCCGGAGGTTGGCTGGACGCTGTGGACCAACATCTGCATTTTGAAAAGTTTTACTGTTAGTTTTGAGACGATATATATGAAAAATAAAAAAATACATAATTAGAAAACTTGTGAAAATAAAAGTACCTCTGTCGTCCCATTGTTCTCCCTGTGGAAGAACCATGTCCGGATCACCTCTGAAATCCATTCCGGCATACGGAAAGTCCTGTATCGAAAAAACTTGGTCCTCTAACCAGTGAAAGTAACTATCTGAGAATCGAACCACTGTCGCACCCTCGTCAGGATGCCGGGCCATCACCGCAACCCATCGTATCAGCTTTGGCTGCCGAGGACCCAAGATATCAACAGTGAGTTGCTGAGGGATCAACATTGGAACTCTCTCCAAGGCAAAGCTCACGACTATAGGCCCATATCCAAAAGTCTTTAGTCGTCCGTTCTTTGCCTTGGTCAGTTGGCTCTTCATATGAGCCGACACAGCTTCACACCAGTTGAAAATGGTGCCTTGGTAACAGTCAATTGCCATCCGCATTTGGGATCCGGAAGCAATGTGTAAAGCGGCCGCGCCGCAAATTCTGGTAACCGTGAACGCTATGACTTTGAGTTCCGGTAGAGTGATGTGTTTTATCTCTATGCCTTTTGAATGGTGAGCCCCACGTGTGCACCAATCCTCGCGGAGACTATCAAGGGATTGGCCACCCGGCCTAGTCCCCGCAAGACTGAGTTGCTCACCTCTGTTCGGCAAGCCAGTGAGAAAGTATACATCCGAGGGCTCTATCTCGAGCTGGTGCCCTCCTATGTAAAAGCATTGTTCTTGAACGTTCCATCGCTCAACCAGCCATTCCAAGAATCTTACCTGGCCCCTCATGCCCGGTATGGTCCAATATTTGTATAATCCGCATGCTCTTAGGGCATCCAGAGAAGGTTGGTGATTTATTGCAGCTTCATCTTCCTCTACATGCTCTCTTTCTCTCCAATCTAACATGATTAATACCCTGCATATCAAAAATAACAATTAGAAATTGATTTGGGAATTTTTGGTGGTTTTTTGAGGGAGTTGGGGTTTTGAAATGCGCACTTCTCGGAAGACGCACCCCGGCTTTGTAGCACAGGGCGCCCGGATGCAGCTGGCCTGAAGGTGGACTGCGTCTTCCAACCGTTTTCCCGTATGAGAAAAAGTCGGGGGACGCAGGTCACCCGAAGGGCACCTGCGTCCGCCGAGAGGCGCATTCCAAAACCAAAACCCCCCCAAAAAATGAAACTAAGACCTAAAAATTAATTCTAAACGGATAGAAATGTAGAGTAGGATGTGTAAAATACCTGGATGAGACGGCGTTCGATTCCGACGGTCAGATTTTCCGCAGCGACCACGGGAAGTTTCTTGTCAAAAGCTCCTTTTTCAACCTCCAAAGTCAAACGGTAAAAATGATATGGTAAAAGGTCTTTTTATAGGTTTTTTGGATGAATTAGTTCATTTTTTACCATGAAAAGATGTTTTTCGATGTATTTTTGCCTATTTTAAACAGGTATGAGTAATGTGTCGCTTTTGTGCAGGACAAAGGGATTTCAAGGGAAATTGTAATTTTTTCACAAATAAAATATCAGAGTCATCTTTTAAGCCCTTTTCTGACTCCTAAAAAATGAAAAGATCGCCGAGTGTTTCTTTTACACTCGTTAAAACAGAATTAAAAGACGGTCCCCTTTTTAGCTCTTTTCTGACCGTAAAATCAGGAAAAGATTGCTGGGTTTTTGTCGTTTCAAACTCGATAAGGAAATAAAACGACGTGTCCTTGATCGCTTTTTACTTTTCAGGTCGACGACACTATTATGAAAGTACTCCTTGGTCGCAAGATCAAGCGGTTCCCCCAGGTATTATTTTATACTTTTTCGGGCTTGAGGGACACAAATTTACGAAAAAGTTCAACGTGGAGTTTCCTTTTGTTTTTTCAGACTCTCTAAAAATGAAAAACGCCGAGTTTCTCCTATACTGGACTCGTTAAACTTTTACAGTAAAGGACCTGTTCAATTACAAACAGGAACGAACCACTCCTTCCTAGGGTTCGAATTTAAACTAGGTTGGACTCGTCCGAAGGATGAGCTTATAATCAAGCATATGTTATCCTCCTCAAGCTTGTTAAAAATAAAGAGGTACTTGCCAGAAATGGTGGGGGAAAAGAGAGAAGAATGAGCCTATTTGTTACCTTTTATCTCAAGAGAAACTTTATTACCACTCTTGAACACGACACTTTTCATTCACCTGGGTTGGGAAATCTTTTACCTCACAGTTGACCAAACCACTTTGAAAGTCTTTAACCGGGTTTCGGGGATTAACTTTGAGTTATTCGTCACCAAGCCATCTGTCGTGTCGTTATGTGTTCAAGAGGTCTGCAAGCAAAAACTTTCATCTGCAAAATACTTGTCATCCATTTGACCATCCCTGAGTCAGTCCTTACAGCAACATTTCTTCAACTTGAACAATGATTTTGTGTTGTGGGCTTGCCTGCAACGGGTCGCTTTCTATCGACATCGACACATTATCTAGAAAGATGACTTAGGAATCGACAGCACCTTGAAGTCTGCATGCATCAATGGCAGGTTTCTCGCCTTTGACGACAGTTTACATCATTGACTTTTGATCAAAGGATTCCGTGAAGTGTTCGACATCAAAACATCTATTCACATTTCACGGGTTGTGCTTGGTACTTTGAGAACCATTGACATTACTGGTGGTTTCTCTCACGCTTGTTAACAGTTTACATCATCGACTGGTAATCAAGTGGTTTCTAACATGTTCGACATCGAATCATTTAATCACATGGCTAGAATCGTACCAATTCGGGAAGTAGAAGTGAAGACCCTGGATCTAGTTTCTACCATCCAGGCTGCAAGGAGTTTTGTATTCATTATCTATGTAGACTAATCATAAATAGATGGCTGCGTCCATACTGTGTCTACAAAAGTCTATAAAAATGATGTACTGCAAGATCATTCCTGTATCAGAATAGTTAGTCCATTAGTTAAAGTTTTGAATCTGAGTATGGGAATGCCTACCTCAATGATGATATAATCTTATCCATGTATTTTGTGTTGAAAATTGCAGGTTCCAACCAGGCCATCCACGAGACAATCCTTGAAATGATAAAGCGCTTCACCCTTCCTAGAATTACAAAACCCTAAATCTATTCCAGGCTTCGCACTTTAGGGGGCAATCTGTTACACTAAAAAATGTCACCATGACCACTTACAGTTAGTATGGCTCAAATCAACAGTCATGCTACCCTCTTAGGCAAGTCTTATGCCTCTGTTATCCATCTCAAACTCAAAGAAGAGAGAAAGTCTTGTAAAAAGTATGTTTATCTCTGGGGTCGCAGGTTCTCTCTAGCCTCACCTGCGGGGACGCTGACCATGTTCACAAAAGGTGCGTCTTTGGACGCTCTGTATGTTAAGGGACAGGTGCGTCCTTCTGTAAAAGGAAAAATGCGCGAGTTTCATCTTAAAAAAGTTACTTGTGGTTACTTCTAGAACTTTCTAGAGGTCGGTTTGATGATTTGGATGCGCCTCCAGTTGGTTCATGTATCTCTATTAAGGGGGAACTTATCCCATCAATAAGGGAGCTATCCCACCCAAAGAGGGGGATTATCCCATTGATGGTGGACCTGAATAACCTCTTTACAGCACTATAAATAAAGACATTGAGCCAGAGGGAGGAGAGGTTGGAACTATACATTTTCTTTGGGTAAATGCTGCAGGAATTAGGACTCCCATTTAGAACCTTGTGAGGAGAGATTGTCTTTGCTTGATTCTACTTGGAAGTGGGTGAGCTTTGTCAAAGTAGAGGAAAACCCTTGATGGACCCTGGGAGGAACTTGCACAACACCAAGGCCAGGTTGTAAGAGTTTCTTTGTTTCGTTATTAATACAAACTGGTTTATTTTTCTCAATAGCTTGTGTTAATGAGTTATTTCATGTGTTCCTTGGTCTGCATGTTGAATATATGTTTTATTATATGAAATGCAAGTTCTTGGTAATTGTTTGATTGTTTGTGGTTGCAGGAATTGACTTGAAGGAGGAGCTCATCCGGATCGGCAAGGACGGACTACAACAACCGCGTTTTGGAATAAGGTAAGCCTAAACACTTGTAGTTTTCATGTTTTAAAAGGTATATTTAGAGAAAGATCACTCCATTTTGTCTTGTTTGTCGCTAGAGAGTTTAGACTCCTAGGGAGGTCAGTTGTGTCCGCACAAACGACTTTTTCCGCCACGACACAATCGCCATCCACAATGTCGACTCTTGAGGTACTACAAAATTGCCCATCCCAAAGGCAGGCTTTATTATCAGCAATCGGTGGGGTAGACCCAAAGGATTCCAATCTTGTATCCTTTAACCATGAAGGATACGATCCGTAGTTACCAGCTCAACTAGCTTTCCTTATTCAAGTGAAAGCCCTCAACAAAACTGTTCATCGAACAATTATTGATGAGGGGGCATCTACATGTATCATGTCGATGAGTTGCTGGAAGCTTTAGGATCTCCAACCTTGTCGAGATCATCGACAACACTAAAAGCATTTGATGGATGAACATATACCCCGTATGGTATTCTAAGTAACTTGCAAGTTGAACTAGGAGGAAAAACAGTAGAAATAGATGTTGAAGTGATCGACGGAAACCTCGATTACAACATCCTACTAGGAAGGCCATGGATATATGCTATGGCTGCCATTGTGTAGACCTATTTTAGGAAGATTGCATTTCCTTATCAAGGAAGTATTACAATCATCTATCAACAAACTTTCCTCCCAAATGGTTCCCAAGTTACGGGAAGCATTCCGATGATCCATGGAAGCAGTCATTCGCTTCAAAATATCGGAGTAGGCCTACTAAAAGACCCTGTGTTAATGGGTACTTTCGCCCTCCTGCCTCCAATCAATCTGGCGGAAGTCGCGTCCGTAGGAACCTGCAATATGATTTCTTCCATTCAAAAGTTTTCAAAAAACGATATGGACATGGATCATACAATGGTGTTGCCTCCAAGCCCAATAGAGATATTATAGCAATCAATGTTTCTAGCATGGAAGGCAAACCCAAATTAGCGCTCGTCAAGCATTTGGATAGATAGGTCTGGACAATATGGCACCCCTTTAGATCCTTGCTCAAGAGTGTATAACACCGACGAAGGAATCCTTCAATCGATGGAAATTGAAGGGGGGCCATGGAAAGATTACCACCATCGTTCCCTTCTTCCAGATTGTGAAGAAGATACTCCGAATGACCTACATCATCCTTCAGTTTTTGATTTTCTATCAAATACTGTAAACACGGTGGATTCCGAGCGAAACTTGTCCAACATTGAAGAGACAACTGCCATCAATATCTCGACCAAAACAAATATTGTAGAGAATATTTATGTTGGCAAAGGTTGTTCTCCTTCAGAACTAGAAATATATAACGCTCTTTTTCGCGAATTTAGAGATGTCTTTGCTTGGTCATATGATGAAATGCCAGGCATTGACTCGAGTATCGTTGAACACGAGATAAAGATGTATCCAGATGTCAAACCAGTACGACAACGGCCCCGGCAGGTGCACCCCAAGAAAGCCGCCGCCATTAAATCTGAAGTTGAAAAACTTCTACACACTGGTTTCATTTATCTGGTTCCCCTAACCGATTGGGTATCAAACATTGTTCCTATTATGAAAAAACAAGGAACAATAAGAGTGTGCATCGATTACAGGGATGTAAATCAAGCTTGTCCAAAGGACAACTATCCTACACCCTTCATCGACCAGATAATTGATGAATGCGCTGGATGTGAAATCTTTTCATTTATGGATGGATTCTCCGGGTATAATCAAATAAATATTCGCCCACAGGACTAGTCAAAGACTGCATTCATCTATTCGTGGGGCACATTCGCATATAAAAAATTACCCTTTGGTTTAAAGAACGTGGGGGCAACATTTCAAAGGGCAATGAATTACGCCTTCCATGACATCAAAAACATCGTTCAACCATATCTCGACAACCTTCCGGCTCATTCGCGAAAGCGGACTGATCATCCGCAGCATTTAAGAGTGATATTTCTACGTTGCCGACACTACAAAATACGACTCAATCCACACAAATGTGTGTTCTGTGTCAGTTCTGGTCGTTTACTCGGCTTTGTAGTCTCGAAGGACGGGATTCGTCTTGACCCATGTAAGGTTCAGGCAATAATAAATTTGCCTCCACCTTCGAACTTGCTTCAGATACAGAAACTACAAGGGAAAGCAAACTTTCTGAGGAGGTTCATACCAAATTATGCCGAACTTGCTAAAGGTTATACACGTCTATTGAAAAAGGAGGTGCCCTTTGAATGGGATCAGGTTGCGCAAGCTTCCTTTGATGCTTTGAAAGAAGCTCTGATAAAAGCATCATTAATGTATGCACCAGACTATCAAAAAGACTTTAACCTGTATCTAGCTGCAACAGATACAACCATAGCCATGGTTTTAGTTCAAGAAGACAACGGAATCGAACATCCTATATATTATTTAAGTAGAAACTTAAATGATACAGAAAGCAAATATTCTTATGTTGAAAAGCTTGCATTAGCAGCAGTTCAAGCGATACAGAGGTCTCGACATTACGTCCTCTTTCGAAAAACTACCATTCTGTCAAATTGCAACCCCATGACTTACATATTGTCACGACAGTTGCTGGGGGGAAAATATTCAAAATGGATAGCAATTCTACAAGAGTTTGATCTGGAATTTGTAAAATCCAAATCAAAGAAAGCCCTTGTTTTCGCAAAATTATTATGCAATCTCCCATCGTCGTCCAACGATGACACATCGAAAGATAAAATCGTGGATGAATCTTTGTTTCTGATATCTTCAAGCAATCCGTGGTATGGAGATATAATAATCTATCTCCAAACCCAAAAATATAGGCCTAATGCCTCCAGATCTGAACAAAAACGTATCAGATACCAATCCAAAGACTACATGATCGTCGGTAATACACTTTACCGTCGTGGTGTCGATACAGTTCTAAGGAGGTGCCTCACTCACGAGGAGGCCGAAAAAGTCCTGAATGATTGCCATTCAGGCGCATGTGGTGGACATCAATCAGGTTACGCAACAGCACAGAAAATTTTGCGAACATGATACTTCTGGCCAACAATGTTTAAAGATTGCATAACAGCGGTCAGAAGTTGCCATAACTGTCAAATTTTCGATAGCGAAACCAGAAAACCACCTGCATCTCTACAGCCGATAGTTGCTATTGGGCCTTTCGCCAAATGGGGCATCGATTTCATGACATGTAACCCCACCTCGACCGGGAGGCATGGGTACATAATAGTCGCAGTCGACTATTTTACCAAATGGGCCGAGGCAATGCCTACATTAAATAACACTGGTGAAACAACTGCCCTTTTCTTTTTCAATCATGTAGTCGCCCGATTCAGCGTACCACAGGCCATAGTCACAGATCATGGATCACATTTTCGCAATCACATGATGATCGAATTAGCTACCAAATTAGGGTTGTCACACGACAACTCTTCTCCATATTATCCGCAAGCCAACGGACAAGTTGAAGCGATCAAAAAAGTCCTGAAGCACATGCTGCAAAGGATGATTGGAACTCACAAGAGGAGTTGGCACCTAATCCTGTACTCAGCTTTGTGGGCATAGCGAACATCAGTAAGAAACGCGACCAGGTTCAAACCTTTCCAACTGGTGTATGGCCTGGAAGCAATCTTGCCGATTCAATGTGAAATCTCGTCCCTCAAACTCGCAATCGATCTTCTCCCCGGAACTTCAAATGAAGAGGCTCATTTCTTGGAATTAATCCAATTGGATGAAACCCGTCATGATGCAGCTTTGGCTAACGAAGCTCATAAAAAACAAGTCAAAGTGCAGTTCGACAAAAATGTCAAACCCCGTGTCTTCTCAGAAGGAGACTTGGTCTTGCTATACGACCAAGAATCCGATAAATTGGGGGCAGGCAAATTCAAGTCTTTATGTATAAGCCCATATATTGTTAAGCGAGTGTTAGCAAAAGGCACCTACGAGTTAATGGATTATGATGGGATTCCACTGGCACAACCTCGCAACGGGTTGTACCTTAAGCGTTACTATGTGTAATTCAGTATAGTAAGCTATCTGCTTTTGTTTTATTTTTGTTTTCACTAAAGTATTTGTTTTGGTCAAGTAGTCCACTTTTACATTTATTGCAGATATCAAACCCATTAGAATCATGGGTTGGATATGCCGACGGAGCAAGTCGTAGTTCGCAGAACCTATCTTCTGCGGCCTGGGCCATTTTTGATCCAAGCGGCGAGTTAGTGAGTTTCAGAGGGGTATGTATTGGTCGATCAACGAATAACATCGCTGAATATAGCACGTTGATAGAACTTCTCTCTGATGCCATCATACATGGCATACGCCGACTGACTGTCAGGCTAGACTCACAACTCGTCATGCTACAACTCACTGGTATATACTCTATCCGGAACCCAGCTATCTATCGCATGTTCCTAAGGGTTAAGATTTTGGAAAGACAATTTGATTTTATTCAATATCAACATTTTTCCAGAAGCTTAAATACATTAACTGACTCATTGGCAAATTATGTGTTAGATAGACATCTACAACATTTGTAAAAGAAGCATTTCATCAATATTTTCATATGGAACAATAACACTTAACCAAAATAAAACTCCGAAAATCAAAAATATATATACATCTGTTTATGGTTTACATATAATGTTCTGTAACCAAGACAAAATTGGTCAAACGACCCAAAACTCAAAATGCTAGGGGGCACCCTAGTCTAATGATGCTCATGATAACAAGTCACTGCCTGCGCAATCATGTGTAGAAGCCTAGTCCATCGACGCGGCACGCCAGTAGTATGTCGCTGCAGCATCAAAGGGAATTCATCAGTCCTCACATCGGGAATACCAAGGGTGAGGCCCTCGATTTGATCCTGCAATGCTGAAAGAGTCTCGGCCACATTAAGGTCACGAAGAATAGCTCTTCCAGCAGCCTCTCCTGCTGGGGCGGCAGCTGGTACTCTCGGACGCGCTACTGGCCGAACGGGACCAACATCTGCAAAAGCACATGAGTTTTGATTAAGTCTTGATAGAATAAAGCACAAGAACATTATAAAAGAAGGACAATAAACAGGAAATGGTCAAAGAAGTTACCGATGGCACCCCACTGTTCACCAGCCGGTAGTACTAAATCTGGGTCGCCCCGGAAATCCATACCAGCATATGGATACTCAGAATAAAACATCTCCTGGCGATCAAACCACCCAAAGAAGGTATCAGAAAAAGAAATCTGAGACTGACCAGCATGTCTAGACATGTGGTCAACCCATCTCTGCATCCGTGGTTCAGTCGGTGGAGGTAAAGTGAGAGCAATGTACTGCAGCTGCATCATGGATATCCTCTCCAAGGCAAAAGGGACCAAAATAGAACCATATCCAAAGTTCTTCAACCTTCCGCTTTTCACCTTGGTCATCTGTTCTTTAATCACAGGAAGTACTGCATCACACCAGTTGAATACTTTCGGTTCAAGACACTCCAGGGCGTACTGCATATAGGATCGGTTAGCCACATGAAGTGACGTGCTACCAGCCATCCTACCAAAGGTAAACAGAATGGTCCTCAAGGACCTGTCAGTGACATCTCGGATAACGATCTTGCCATCTTTACTCAGCTGAGATCCCTCTCTACAATGCCAGCGAACATAGTCTCTCACGGAATCACCCCCACGGGCTGAACATGATAAAGAGATGGGGGCACCCCACCTCGACAAGCCAGTCAAAAAATAGATGTCCTCCATGGTTAAGGGGATATATTTTCCCCTAATCTGGAACACCTGGTTGGTGGGATCCCATGCGTCAAGCAAATACTGCAGCAAGTTAATCTATTGCCTCATACTGGAGATATGGAAGAACTTCAGTAGGCCACAGTTCCGCAGTGCATTCACGGTAATCAGATCATGTAAGGCAATCAGATCTTCTTCTTCATGCTCACGCTCTCGCCATGTGATAGTCATCTTGCTCCAATGAATCTCTGAAAACAAATAAGAGAGGAGTTAGATTTCAATTTGGAGAGAAACAGGCAGGAATTTCCATGAAAAAACTGTACAAGAAGATTCTTCTCTGCACCCAACGCACCTAGAGTAGTGTTCTAGGTGCATTGAAGGTTAATTTGATAGTCTATTGACTGACTTCCAGCGCACCTTTCGATACAGGAAGGGTGCGCTGGAGCCAAAACACTTTTCTAAAACCCCACGGGCTCAGAAAAGCAGGAAATCAAGCACAGAATGGAAAATGGGAAGGATGAAATGAAAGAGCTAAGGGATGGCTCCTACCTGGTCCAAACGGCGTCGAAAATCATCCACAGGATCTCCCAGAATCAGCTGATGAAAATCGAGGGGGAAAACACCTCCAAAGCTCCAACAGACCAAAGTTCAAATGAAATGGTAAAATGAGAGGTAAAGAACACTTTTAAATTGCTTGTACGTATTTCGAGTAAAGTATTAGTGTCCTAGTTCATTTTCATATATTTTTCATTCCTAACTAGTCTGATGAAGCGATTGAGCATGCAGTAAAATCCTTTGAAAAGAACAAAGCTACTTATGGTAAAATCAAAAGCGACCATTGTATCGAGCAGTTTTAATGTGGACTTCATGCTCGTTAAAAAATAAATATAAGCAATGAGCACATGTTCCCCCAGAGTTTAAGCTCATCAATAAAAAATGAACCAATTTCTGGTAAATAACCATCGTGAATGTAAAATTTCAGCCTTTTAAAGCCTTGGGCGTGTTTGCACCATCACCTCCACTTTTGCATTGGCCGATCATTCACCTCCATTTTGATTGTTTACCCATTTTTGAGGAACAGCTGGGAAGAGTGATCATGTTAGCCATCCTTGTAACACTGCCGTGATTGGAAAATTCCAAGCCTTACCTGGAATCAACTGCTACCCATTTCATCACTCGTTCCTCAAAAGACGAGTCTTCTTTAAGCTCTTTTCAACTGACTCGATAAATATGAAAATATTGTCGAGCTATTGGCCTCTCCAGCTCGTTAAAGCGACCGGAAGTGCTATCCCTCCTTTAGATTTTAATCTTTTTGGACTTGAGGGATCATTACACAAAAAGATCGAGCGCTTGTTTTGTTCGGCTCGTTAAAAGGATCGAAAATCCATCCCTTCTGTATTGTTTTATACTTTTTCGGACTTAAGGGATTAGATGACGAAAAAGGAATATTGGAGTTTCCTTTACGTACCTTTTCAGACTCTCTAAAATTGAAAAGGACCGAGTTATCTTTGTCGTTAAACTCGTTAAAAGCATAATAGCGACAAACTTGTCTGTGGCAGGCAAGAACGAGTTTCACTATCGCTAAGCTCGGTAAAACAAAGCGATGGGTTTGCCCGAAGGGAAAATTATAGAACAAGCATATGTTATCCTCCTCAAGCTTGATAAAAATAAAGAGGTACTGGTCAGCAATGACTGGGGAAAAATTGGGAAGAAAACTTGAAGAAACTTTGTTGGTAGCAAGTCGCTCTTGAACATGACACTTTCACTCCGCATCCATGTCGGGTTGGGTTGTTCCATTCACTGGTCACATCACACCATCCACATTTGGGGTTAATGCTACCAATCCATCATGTCAGTGTCGCCGATATGTTCAAGAGAAGTCATTCAGAGAATTCACCCAGGTCCACCCACCACAATACATCTATACTCCATTCTTTCATGACCGCCATCCTGAACCTTATATCATCAGACAGTTTTCACCTCCATAAAAATCATTTGCTCCTTTCCGTGTCATTGATGTGGGATTCATTAAGGCCCTCCTATGATGGATCACTTCTTGTCGACATCAGCTCATTATCCAAGAAGTCGATCTAGGAATACCCTCTTCAGTACTTTGAAGCTTGCATGCCTTAATGGCAAGTTTCTCACTTCCGGTGAAAGGTTTACATCAATGGCCTTCGACTGAAAGATTTTGCGTGGTGTTTGACGCCAAGTCCTTTATTCACACCACGTAGATTGTACTGCAGTATCTTGAGGGTCATCATCATTATCGGTGATTCCTCTCGCACCTGTTAACAGCTTACATTATTGGTTGGTAATCAGGCGATGCCTTTCCGTGTTCGACTCCAAAACACTTTTCACATGGATCGACTTGTACTTTGACTGAAGATCGGACGAGATTGAAGACCCCGGATCTAGTTTCATCCATCCGGGCTGCGATATATATTCAGGAAAATAAAAACATCAAATGTACAGCATTACGGCACAGATAATCATCCAATCAAAAGGATGATGGCTCTATCAGAATCATCAGTCTATTTTCAGACAATTGTCTGTCCTATGTACATGAGAATGAATTTATAAAGCTGAGCATGGGAATGCCCGCCTCAGCTAGATCATGAAAATATTATGAAGATAATGTATTGTGTTGTATCTTATTACACGTCTCCTCTTGGCTCGAAAGAACTCTAGATCCTCATTATAAAGCATTTCACCCGACATTTTAAGAAAAAAAATTAACGACCTCATGCTTTAGGGGGAAAATGTTATAGATATTTTTGGGCCCTACAACCCCAAGCACAAATATCCATAAACTTAGGGCTCTTAAGTCCCTAAAAGTGTTGTTTCAACCCCTAAAGGAACAAGGTCAACTGATTACAGCTTCTCCCAGAAGTTCTCCATGAAAAACTGCTCAAAATGGGTCAAATTAGGATCAGTGCACTTGCTCCATGGTCAAGGTGCACTGCAGCCCACCTAAATACACTGTGGGGGTGCGTTGCAATTCAAAAATCCCTTCTAGGGGGTGCGCTGAGCGAGAAGAGGCAAATGGCAATGTCATTTTGCAAGGTGGAAAAGGATGAAATCTTCCATAACTTTCTCCTGTGACACTTGCCTCTCTGAATTCGACCAAGGATGAGTAAGAGATGCTCAATCTCCAAGTGGAAGCAAGGACTATCAGTGGGAGGACACTAATCAAAAACACAAAGCTGACTCATACCCCTTACAGATATCTATATATGGATCCCTCATCCCAGAGATCCAGAGGTTGGAATTTGGCATCTTGTAAGGAATTTTTGTTAGTTTCTTGAGGTGATATCAATATATGTTGGGTGATCTAAGCTTTGTATGAGGTGAAAAGAGGGATTTTCTTGTCAAGAGGATGATGCTGGGTCGAAACAGCTGGTTGTAACTCCCTTGAATCTTCTTTGATTATCAATAAAGCTATTCTTGTTTTCTTCCATATTCTTGTGTAATACATGATTTATGCATTTGTATGGTTAATCTATATCTAACCCCAGATTATTTATGATAGTAGATCCATGTTCTTGCATAGTTTTGTGTTGCTGTGATCTTGCAGGTACTCTGGGAAGCTGAGTGCATAAGAGAGCAAGCAACGAAAGACTTTAAGAAGGGAGAAGAACCGAACAAGGAGTCAAGCGAAAGACAAAGGCTGGCCTCCTTATTCTTCTTTCATCTCTCTATTATAAAAGAAACCAAAGTAGACTTTCTTCTGTTGTTTCTAAGGCAGCTACCACACCTTAGTGGGATAGAGCAGTTCTGAATAGACACTTTTCCCTGTAACAAGGGAGACCCTACCTACCATCTAATGTACCATTCTGAATCATAGTGCAAGCTTACATAATGATCATGGTTGTTACTATCATAGATGAAGCGGCTTCTCTAAGTATCCTTTCCTCAATTGCTTGGAAAGCACCTGGTTCACCATTGCTTCTACATAAGATTTGAAATTTGTTAGGCTTCAACAAAGGAACCAGTCGACCTTTAGGGATCCTTCCAAATTTGCCTATAACTTTGAGAAGGAAAACCATTCATATAAATGTGATGGTAGTCCAAGGGCCTTTAGATTATAATCTACTCCTTGGGTGTGACTACATTTATAGCATGGGAGCTATTGTTTCCTCACTCTTTCGGATGATGTGTTTTCTGTATGAAGGCAGAATGGTCTAGCTTATAGACCAGCTTTCATTCCCCGGTTCAAACATGGCTATTAGTCAAATGCCATCCCTAAATGGTCTTTTTGCATAAGGAACATCTCACCAACCTCCAGTCTGTCCACATGATGAGCGCGAGTGATTTGGTGAATGTGACTAAACCGAGGGGGCATGTGCCCTAGTCTGCTTGGGCAGGAAAACCCTAGATATAATGTAGGTTTTTTTGTAGGATATATGACTAGTCTGACACACTCGTCCGTTTAGGAAAATGGGATTAGACTAGAAAAGGATTCCTACATCAAAAGTTATGTGATTGGAAATTCCCACCATTCACCTTTGTCTATTTCCGACAGAGCCAAGGAAGTGTTTTTTCTTCAAATGTGGACAAAACAATCTTGCTAATGCAAGAACTTCCATATGGTAACCTAGAAACTTTACTCTTCTTTATACCTGGGAGCATGCAAACCTTTCGTATGCAAGTGAAAAGAAACCAGCATAACTCTAACCTTGTAGTTTTTACTAACTTCAACTACTTAAGTTAGGTGATTGGTCTAGTCAACCATTCAGCTTTGCAAAGGGCCAAATAGCATCAGCAAAGTAAAGGAGATTGTTTCCCACCGAGAGACTATCCTACCTAACCTTAGTAGTTCTTTAACCCTAAGGACAGTAGTTGGTCATTCCTAGCTTTCATACAAAAGGCTCTGGAGCAAAGTTGTGCATTGGGCAAGCTCCCTAAAAAATGAACCTACTAATGAGAGACATCCTTATTATACTACTAGCACGAGCAGGTTTACGTGAAGTTCAAGCTCGTTAAAAAATAAACCTAGCAATGAGCATATGTTTCCCCAGAGTTCAAGCTCATTAAACAATGAACCCACCTTCAGTAAATAATCTTTGCAATTGCATAGCTATCAGTTTTTGAACCTTTGTCGTGTTCTTACCATCACCTCCACTCTTTTTTAGACGATCATACGCCTCCACTTGATTGTTTACCCTTTTGCGGAATGGCTGCAACGAGTGATTCTATTAGCCATTTTCTTTACACTGTTGTGATTGAAAAGTTCCAAACCTTACCTAGAACCAGTTTCTATCCAAAAACATCACTCGTTCCTCAAAAAACGAGTCTCCTTTAAGCTCTTTTTAGACTCATAAAATATGAAAAGATTGCTGAGCAATTGGCCTCTCTAGCTCGTTAAAGTGATTGGAAGTGTCATCCCTCCTCTATATTTTAAACTTTTTGGACCTAAGGGATCATTACACAAAAAGATTGATCACTTGTCTGTTTTGGCTCGTTAAAACTATCGAAAAGTCATCCCTTTCGTATTATTTTATACTTTTTTCGGACTTAAGGGATTATATTACGAAAAAGGACTACTGGAGTTTCATTTCCGTCTCTTTTTAGACTCTCTAAAATTGAAAAGGACCGAGTTATCTTTGTCGTTAAACTCGTTAAGACAATAGCGACAAACTTGTCCAAGCAGACAAGAGCGAGTTTCACTGTTGTTAGGCTCGTTAAAACATAGCGACAGGTTTACTCGAAGGGAAAATTATACAACAAGCATATGTTATCCTCCTCAAGCTTGGAAAAAATAAAGAGGTACTGGTCAGTAATGACTGGGGAAGAAGGGAATATAACTTGAAGAAATTCATTGGTAGCAGGTCGCTTTTGAACATGACACTTTCACTCCATCACCATGATTGAGTTGGGTTGGGTTATTTTTTTCATTGGTCATATCACCATTGGTCCTCTGTATCATCCATTTTGGGGTTAATGCTACCAATCCATTTCAGTGTCGTCGATATGTTCAAGAGAAGTCGCTCAGAAAATTCATCAACCCAGCTAACGCCTCATCCGCTACAATACCTCAATGCTCCATTCTTTCACGACTGCCACCCTGAACCTTGTATCATCAGATCATTTTCACCTCCACAAAATCATTTGCTCTGTTCCATGTCATAGATGTGGGATTCATTAAGGCCCTCCTATGACGGGTCACTTCTTGTCAACATCAACTCATCATCCAAGAAGTTGACTTAGGAACAACCCTTTCAATACTTTGAAGCTTTCATGCCTCAATGACAAGTTTCTCACTTCCGGCGACAGGTTTACATCAATAGCCTTTGATCAAAAGATTTTGCGTGGTGTTCGACATCGACTCATGTATTCACATCACGTGAATTTTACTGCGGTACCTTGAGGGTCATCATCATTATCAGTGATTCGTCTCATGCCTATTAACAACTTACATCATTGGCTGGTAATCAGGTGATGTCTTTTCATGTTCAACATCAGAACATCTTTTCACATGGATCGACTTGTACTTTGGGTGAAGATTGAACAAGTTTGAAGACCCCGGATCTAGTTTCATCCATTGGAGTTGCGATATATTCAGGAAAATAAAGACTTCAAATGTACATCATAGCTGCATAGATAATCATCCAAGCTAAGGGATGATGGCTCTACCAGAATCATTAGTCTGCCACACAGATGATTGCTTGTCCTATGTAGATGAAAATGAATTTATAAATTTGAGCATGGGAATACCTGCCTCAGCTAGATCATGAAAATATTATGAAGATAATGTATTGTATTGTATCTTATTACAGGTCACCTTCCAGTTCGAAAAACCTCGGATCCTCATGATAAAGCATTTCACCCGACATCAGAAGATTTATGACCTCATGCTTTAGGAGGCAACTGTTATAGACATATTTGGGCACTGCAACCCCAATCAAATATGTCAATAAACCAAGGGCTCTCAAATGCCTAAAAGCGTTGTTTCATACCCTAAAGGATCAAGGTCAACTGATTACATCATTTCCCAGAAGCTCTCCTTGAAAAACTACTCAGAACTGGTCAAAACTAGACCATACAGACTGTTGCATGCTGAGGGTGACATGATGCATTTCACCTACTACACACAAAGGGTGTGATGCATACTGAAATGCCCTTCTATAGGGTGCGATGAGTGAGAGCAGACAAATGGCAAAAGTAATTTGCTAGGTGG
Source organism: Pinus tabuliformis (assembly GCA_031772625.1). Classification (NCBI taxonomy): domain Eukaryota; kingdom Viridiplantae; phylum Streptophyta; class Pinopsida; order Pinales; family Pinaceae; genus Pinus; species Pinus tabuliformis. Next base: position 1,103,711,687 of record CM062804.1, on the reverse strand, counting down.
AAACTCAAAGAATCTTCTAGAAACTGCTCATATGACACTTGCCTCTCTGAATTCGCCTAGGGATGAGTAAGAGATCATGAAATCTCAAAGTGGAAACAAGAAATATCAGTGAAATGAAACTAATCAAAATCCTAGAAGCTGACTCACTCTCCTGCAAACATCTATATATGGATCCCTCATCTTAGAGATCCAAAGGCTGGAATTTTGTAATTTGTAAGGAAGTGTTGTTGGTTTCTCTTTGAGACATTGTATTGTTGGGTGATCTTGCTTTTTATGAGGTGAAGAGGGCTTTCATGCTGGGAGGATGATGCTGGATCAAACAGCTTGGTTGTAATCCTCTCTTCTACTACTTTTATCAATAAAGCTATTTGAGTTTTCCTCCATATACTTGTATATCTTTGAATCTTGTATTTATATATGCATTTGTATGGTTAATGTACGTCTGATTCTATATTGTTTATGGTTATAGATCTCTATGCTTTGATGGAATTTTGCTGCTTTAACTCTACAGGTGTTCTTTGAAGTGGGACAAGTGAGAAAGGAGTGGTGAAAGATCTATCAAGGGAGAGAGGAAACAAGCAAGGAGACTAACGAAAGACTGAGATTGGTACTATTTTCTTCTCTCTCATCTATCTCTCATAAAGGGAAACAAAAGTAACTTTGGTTTGTTTGTTTCTAATATAGCTACTCATTTTAGTGGGACTAGTAGCTCTAAATGCACACTAGTTTTTCTGATAACAGGGTGGTCAAAGGGGAGTACGTGATAGATGAAGTGAGAGAATGAGGAGATTCAACAAGGAAGGATTGCAATAGGAGAAGGTATGGGATGTGGAGATAAATGCATAGGCAATTGAGTCTAAAGTGGCAGAGGAGAATGAATGTTTGGTAACTAATGTATAGAAAAGTTACATTAGATGTAGAAAATATCGCCACTTGGTAGGCCTATCCATGACAGACATTCTTAACATGTCTTCTAGAATTTGGTTTCTTCTTCCCATTTGTCCGTCAGTTTAGGGTGATAATTTTTACTGAAATTGATTTGGGTCCCCATCACTCAAAATATGGCCTTCCAAATTTACATGAGAATATAGCATCCCTACCAGATTTTACCTTCTATTGTACCCCATGTAATCGAAACATTTCCCGCATGAAGATGTCTGCAATCTATTCCATTCCAAATGTAAACTGTACTAGTGTAAAATGTGTTCCCTTTCTTAGTTTTTCCACAACCACCATAATTGAGTCATCTTGTCTACTTACTTAGTAGTTGTTGGCTTGTTGGGGCCTAACCCAGGTTCAGAGGTGATTTAACCAAACAAATCCTGAGACTACTGGCCCTTTCGGCAATAGTCTGTGGTGCATGGACTGATGTCTCACCCGAGGTAGTATGGGAGGGTGTTGGAACCAGGTTCCCACACCCTAAGGATGTCTTAATGAGTTTTGGGAGGTTCGAAGCTTGAACCTATGCGCACAGTGCTTCACGCAACTATCTATCCCTCACAACTGTGAAGCTGCCTTCACGCAACTCTGTTTGCAACACGAAGAAAGTACTACCCTAATCCCTTATACTTACTGCGTTACTATTATAGTACTTAACTTATCTGTATGAACCTAGTATTCTTATTTGCTATTCAACATTCATATAAGTGCGTGCAATCATCAAAAGTATAAATGCGTAAAGGTAAGAGGAGACAAAGATGCACAATATTTAGAATCAAAGTTATCTTTATTAATTCTTCTTTCAATTACAATCCCAACTATGGCCTGTGCACTCAGTTTCAAGGGTCTACACACTCAGCTGTGTACTTCACTAAGCATCTGCACATTCAACTACAGAGCCTCTTCCTACTACTATGAACCAAGACTCAGACTTACAGACTCATAGCTATCTCGCATACATCATTGATTCATCATATCTGATTTGACTTGACTTCCCTACATTACAATTTAGAGCCTCTCTCTTATTTATACAATCGCATGGTCCACGGACCATGGGTAGGCTGACATTACATTATACTATTTTACATGACTAAGGGTGGAAAACCCTATGATTCAACCATACATATCGTGCTTTACTCCCATACTTCATGGAGTCTTCCAATGCATTTGACCAAAACGTAGGCTTTGAGCCCCAAAAACCTAGTGTGGGGGTATCCGATGCCCAACAAGCCCCCAACACAAACATTGTGACTCACCCTCGAGTCACTCAGTTGGTGCGGAAATCTTGGCGCAGAGTCCATCTAGCAGGTCTTGTGCTGCTCGGAGGTCTGCGGCACACTGTTCTGCTATTTGCTATATCTGCTACACGTGTTTCTTTGAAGATTCCTTATCAGGGGTCACATACCTACCTAAGCACAGATATTCCTTACATTAAGCATAGACATTCCTTACATCTCTGCAAGCTTTCTTTCAACATTCACTGTGATCATGAAAGCTTCGTCAATCCATGGCTCGATGCACACTTTAAGTAGTGCTTTCTTTTGTCATGCTACATCCACTTGCTCCTTCAGTGCCCTTGCTTGCTGCATTTTTGCAAGCCATTGAGTGAGTATGACTGTCTGTGCTATCCCCCGGATACTATCATACTGCTCCTACAATTTGCGCGCCTCTGTTTCCAAGCATTGTATGTTGGTATCCTCTTGCAATGATTTAAGAATGGAAAGCACTTGATCCAACACACTAGTACAATCTTGTACCATGTCCAATTTCTTCCAGCCCCATTTGGATAGCATGGGTGCACTGCTCTCTGAATTCTCGAGGCATGGATGGTGGTGCCCTCAACTCTAGCTCGATGATTTGTAGATTCAGCTCCAACTGAACCTTCATTGTTTTGGCCCTAGCCTCACTGACCTTGATTTCCAATCAGTGGATTCGCTCCTCTACTGGTATATCTGCTAGGACAACCAACTCCAGGATGCTTCTACAAGCATCTTCTACTTCCTGCTCCAACCCTTGAGTCTGCGCAACCAGTTCATCACGCTGCAGGATGAGTTGTTCCATATTGATCTTCTATTCACTCAATACCTGTAGTGCGTGGCCTTCTCTGGTGCGAAGCTCAACTATGACCCCATCCTTTAACCGGTACACAGTTCCTCACAAAAGGATAGCCATGTTTAAGCCTAATCCCTTAATCTTGCCCACCGTAGCTTGGTCAACTTCGTTCACTGATGCTAATGCACCCTCAGGTAACACAAAAGTGTTGGTCATTCGAGTGCGCAACATCTATTCCGCCTTCAATGTACCTACTCCAACATATGCAGCCATCATTTCTATTTGTGGGGGTCACAACTGTAGTTCCTATAACTGCACTCTTAGCGCCCCCAACACATTACTTTGCTCCATCATCACCTCTTGGAGTGCGTCCATAGTGACATCGCGAACCATTTCTCCGATGTTAAAAAGTTCACCTTTGGTGAGTGTGATCGGGTCAATGGACGTCTTTGATGCCTTAAACTTTTTTCTGGAACCCAATCTCTCAGAGATGCATGGCCATTTGAGTTGGGTCAATGTGGTTCCCGAATCTGTGCACTCTTTTGTCATGTCAATATCCTAAGCCTCCTACCCACCAGACATCTCAGGGCCCTCTCCCGCCTCCTCTGTTGGCACTGTGGTGGTCTCTGCTGTCTTCGCTGTTGCTGCTGCTTCATCGACCTTTTTTTGTGTCACAGCTGCCAATGTCACTTCACAAATTTCCCTGACCTTTGCAGCTACTTTCGCATTCTGTCATTTCTCGACCGGCTTCGTGACACAGAGACTGGCTTCTTCCTTCAGCTTCTGCGTGGCTTCCTTTTCTAATTCGGTCAAGTCTGAGGCACACCATTTAGGAGGCCAAGGCTTTAGCACCATGAAGATCACATCATCAGTGGTGATGAATGGGAGCTTCGTCCATTGCTTCGCTGAATCCTTCTATGCACGGATATATAGGTTGTGCATATCTGCTTTCAACTCTATAGAGCTCTACAAATTGTTATACACCCTGGGGGATAGACGTGGCCTTCAGCAGGTCCACATTTGGATGATCACCTCCATGAGCACCCAAAAGACCTTAGTTTCATGAATCCTTTTCGCATCCTTCATGGCCCAGAGTGAGGTGTACCTTGCAGAAATTATGCTCTATTCTTGGGAATTAGTTGTCCTCTAGTAGTTCGCTTCATACCAACAAGATTGATAAGAGAAACCATGTGTAGTGGAAGGTCTTACCCTTCTCTTGGGCCTCCTTGAAGTCTTTCAAAAACTCCTCACAGAGGAACTTTGCCCAGTCGAACTGGACCCCCTCTGTGCACTATTCTGCCAGTACAAATACTGTTGGTGGTACTTCATCTGCACGACACTTTCTCATCAACTTGCCAGCTAGGAGCTGGGTGGCTACGTGCACCCCTTTATCCTTGATACTCATAATTGCATAGCCTACCTTCTTCTTCTTCTCCACCTTGTACTTGGTCTTCAAGGCTTCTACGAGAACCAAGTCACTGCTATTTCTTGCTATCACCACGGGGTCGTTTCCTCTGTTAGGGAGCCAAAAAATCCTACGAATAAGGTCATTCATGATGGGAATAGGCTCCTCCATCCATAGATACCGATCATGCACCTGGCACAGTAGCTGCTTGATGATGAAAATGGTGATGGTCATGCGGTGAATGTGAGGAATCGATCACAGATGGGGTGACCCTGCCTTCTCCACACCGCGCAACCATTTTCACAGCTCCAGAGTAGTAACCAACCCCTACGAGTTCTGTTTCATGAGGCTCTCTGTTGCCAAGTGGGGAATCTTCTTGTTGTACATGAGGTCCCAATCTTAAAATTTGAGGGTAGGCACATGCTTTAGTAGCGAACCCTCAAAAGTAATTCCATCATGGAGGAGTAGGGTTTGAAGCACGACCGTTCCTCCAAAATCTGGATCATGAATTCACTCTTGGCGATAGAATTCCCAAAATCTGGCCCATAACTGTTGTCTTAATTTCCCGCCGCCCACTCCATTTTTCCTTAATTTGACCATCTCGTCATGAATAGTGACACCAATGGTCACTTCCTAGTCTACCCACGTGGCAGTGCACCCCCGAATGCATGGGGGAAAACCTTGTGACATCCTGACTTTGCGCACACCTCAGTCTTTGTGCATCTCCCCAACACGATGTTTTATAGCCCTACACTCTCTTTCAACTGTCTGGAGCGGTGAGACTGTTCTGCTGATCGTTAGTCAGGTGGTCGCTCCACCCTTGCGAAGCTCTATTTCACCCCATCAGATAGTCCATGAAAATGCCTTCATTGTTCTCACTGCGTGCTCTCTTCATTCCAGTGTTGTGTGATATGTGGTCCTAGCCATGACATCATACCGACTAATTCTCGATGGTAGTCCTCCTACTTATCAGTAGGGGTGTGCACATCTGGCAGTACTACCCTGCGCTTTTCAACAAGAAAAGCTTCCTTTATTTCATTTTCTAACTTGACCTCTGTGTCCAAGAACATGCTCTTCTTTTTTAGCAGTGCCCGATCTCTTTCAAGTTTGCGAAGTCTTTGGTCCCCTCACCGAATAACTTTCTAACGTCCTACATGCTCCCTTTCGCATAGCTGTGTGATTTCTTCTACTGGGGCTTCATGCACTGTCCCTTCTATAGGTACTATTTCATGTGGGGTCTTATGTTCAGATATTATGACCCTTTATTCATTCCACAACCTTGGAATTGATTCCACGGTCAGGGTTTTGCACATTTTCCTGTAGGCCCATCGGACCACTGGAATGCATAGGTCCCAGTCTGTACATCGTACCTAGTGTACTTTGTTCATTACTTCGCAGACCCTTTTGAATGCTTATTCTTGGATAGTTAGTAGCATGGCCCACCTTTTTTGCCACTGCATCTTCTTCCAGCTTCTCATTTTGAGACTAGTGTGCACTGAGGCAAGCTGCATGTTATAGGTTTGCACCCATCGCAAAAGGTGTTCGCACAAGTGATTTTGTCCATTACAACTAGTTCTCATCACCAACTGGGGTTTTCCAAATCATAGGCGCATCATTTTTCTGCATTCGTGCCAGCTCTCAAGACTTCCTTGATGCGTACCCCACCATCTTGGGGACGTAGCATGAAGTGCCCATTTCAATGCATCAAACTACTATTGTCATAGTACTGCATTCTCAAATTTGCTCAGAAATTCCTACACCACAGTCAACGCATCATACATTGGCAGATTGCATACCTCTGTTGTTACATAATGCAGTGACTTAATCATTGTATTGCAGTTGAGTGTTGTTACTTCATGCAGCCGATTCTGCCAGTGTCCTATTTCTTCGTCTGAATCTGTAGTTCTGGAGCTTTTGCGCTCCCACGTAATCCTACCATCTATAGTTGGATTCACCCAATCTCGTTCTTGTGCAGTTATCTTATAGATGCAATCAATATCATCATCACTATCTTCATCGTGCACTGGTTCAGTGTATCGCACTCCTTCGGCAAGGTCTAGTGGTACTATGACATGTAGTTCCTTTTTCTCAAAAATCATTTTGTGATTTTTCAAGTTTATGATTCAATTCATATCAGTGGCCCAATCTATTGCTAGTAGCGTAGGACAGAGATTTCTATCATCAACAATCTCTATCACTTCAAAATCCGCCAGCACACTGGCACCTTCAATATCCATTGTTATCCCTTGCAGTCTACCCATCGGTATGATATTTTGCTAATTGGCCATGCATAATTAAATCGGGGACCACTTCAACATGGGTTTACCCATGCATTCCCATCTTTGTTTTAGCAATAAATTTGCATCTAATTCTAAATCTAGAATCATTTGATCCATCTCATATTCTATAATCTGCGCAGTTAACCTCATTTCCCTTCCTATGGGCAATGCATGTTTTCCAAGATTCTGGACCATGCACAGTTCTCCTGCCCCTATGCACCTAGTGATCAAGTATTATAGTCATTTTACCACCTTGCTATTGTGCAAAAATTTCATGTAGGTCTCCAGAAAGTTAGTGAGTATCAAAGGATCCATCCTTGATTCTTGTTGATCCTTACTACCTGAAGTGGAGGCCTCCACGAAGCTTTTCTTAGCTTCCATAAATGTTTCCTTCGTGCGCTCTAAATCAAATTCAAGTTCCTTTGCAGGAGCCTTGTGAACCCACATGCTCTCTTCAGGCTACTTACCATAGTCACCTCCTGTCATGACACTGCTTCTAAGCATTATGTTTACAGTTGGGTCCTCTTCGCGCAGTTCAGATCTCATCATTTCTACATTCTAAGTCGAGGGAGGCTGAAGTACCCTATTGTCACGCAACTTGGTTATAAACTGGGGGAAGTCTTTGGTCTCATGATCAAACTAGGTATAATATAAAGATGATATTCTCGTTGGATTCATACAATCATGAGTGTAGTGCCCATTCCCTCTGCAATTGTAACAAATAAATTGTCTACGACCTCTCCCTGGTCCCATTCCTCCTCACCCTCTTCTGCATCCTTGAACTCCAGCACGTGCCATCCCTGCATTTAGATCGAGGGCTCACATTTCATTCTAAATTTTGTAGGTAGGAGTTCGATCCACAATTAGTTCGTAGCTTGGGCAAGTGCACTCATCATGCCCTACTGGCCTGTAAAAATTATAGAAAAACTATTGGGACGTCTGCGTATACTTCTGTAGTAGGTGAAAATTGTCCGTATTGTGTTTTCCTCCTATTTTAAAGATTGTGCACCATAGGGTAGGCACCGCATTGGGCCTTGCCTGTGCCTCAGGTCTTAATGGTGTAGGCCCTCCTGTCGCTATGTAGTTCACCAAAAATGGACAATGGTCCTTATTGTGCCCTTGACCTTTACACTTTATGCACCATACTTCCTCGTGAACCTATGTTCGCAGTGTCCTATCTTGCTTTAGGCTCTGCATTTCCAAACACAAGTTTTGTAGTTGCACGTGGATTTTCTGGACTCCCAAAGCTAGATCTTGTATAGGGGTCTCATGCAATCCCATTGCCATTTCCAATGCTTCAACTTGTGTCGTCAGCTTTTGCTGTGATAGCGTTGTCCTTAAATGTGGTGAGAGTGATGCTACAAGCCATGAGTGATGTGGCACATCCATCAATGTCATATTGGCTTCATGAATCATCATTTTCAGTTTCTGATCTAGATCCCACGGGGTCTTACCCGGGGGCATCGCAATTTCCTTAAACCTAGTAATTGACTGTGTTTCCAATTTTGGCCTACTAAATTCCCTGTTCAATACTACCTGAATTTTTGTGATTCCTACTTTTGGATGACCGTAACAGTGTTTACTGTACTAGGTTAGTGCACAGTCTTGCAATGCTCTTATCAACGTTGCCTTCTTTAGGTTGTCATCCACTATGCCTTGTGCTTCCCATACTGCCCTCACAATGAACCAAAACTGGTTCGAGTCTTCATTTCCTACTCCTTTGAACACCTGAAGTTTGATCGCACTCACAATACTGAGCTACGAGGGTGGCAAAGGTGGGGTGGGTAGAGATGGAAGCGAAAAAGGTGAGACAGGTGGTGGTGTAGGTGGTTGCGGCAATCGTGGGATCTGCTATCTTATCAGACTGAATGTGCTTCTTGGTGAAACTTCCATGAGCTCTTCCTCGCTTTCTTTTCACGGTGAAATCAAAGGGCTATTCTCTATCCCTACACTACCTTCGCTTCTATATGGTCTTCCACTTCATGTAGTCCCAAACATTAATTTATTCACATAACCCGCTTTTCACACAATAGCATCTTAATCCAAGTGTTCAAAGACTTGATGTACCTACCTCGTGGTCCTTTGAGAAAGCGTCGCTTTGTGTCCTTGTAGCTGACAGTCGTATCTACTGTGAACACAGTGATGAAATTGCCTATAATTCGATCAAGCTAATGGTCCACAGTGCAGACGATCCTATCTTCTGAGGCTTCTAATCTGCGTACTAATTCTAGAGTCCACATGACCGGTTTATCAAGCCTACACCTTCCTTGACTACCTTCTAACCCTGCGATCCATTCATATAGATCAGATGGAAAGGAAGTAAAGAAAATATTATGGATCTCTGTGTATAAGTAGCGCTCCAACCACTATTCATTAGATATTCGTGTGTTCGTGTTCTCCTGTGTCGCAAACTCGTGAATTTTCTTATCCAACCATTCTTCAATTTCCTTGTTTGTTGGATTCCTGTGTTCCGACATCAGACATCCCTTATGCAAATCCTGGTCCTGGAAATGGAACCATTTGTTGGCTTGTTGGGGCCTAACTTAGGTTCGGAGGTGATTTAGCCAAACAAATCCCGAAACTACCAGCCCTTTCGGCAACAATCCGTCATGCACAGACAGAGGCCTCACCCGAGGTAGTATGGGAGGGTGTTGGAACTAGGTTTCCGCACCCTATAGATGTCTTGATGAGTTTTGGGAGGTTCGTGGCACGAACCTGTGCGCACGGTTCTTCGCACAACTGTCTATCCCTTGCAACCATGAAGCTACGTTCGTGTAGCTCTGTTGCAACGTGAAGAAAGTACTACCCTAATCCCTTATACTTACTGTGTTAGTATTATAGTACTTAACTTATTTGTATGATCCCAGTATTTTTATTTACCATTCAACAATCATATAAGTGGGCACAATAATCAAACAGTATAAATGCATAAGGGTAAGAGGAAACACAGATACATAGTATTTAGAATCAAACTTATCGTTATTAATTCTTCCTTCAATTATAATCCCAACTCCACCCTATGCACTCAGCTGCGGTCTCTATTAGGCCTCTACGCACTCAGCTACATAGACTCTTGCTACTACTACAACCCAAGACTCAGACTTACAAACTCAGAGCTATCTCGTCGATTCAACATATCTAACTTGACTTAACTTCCATAGTTTACAATTTAGAGCCTTGCTCTTATTTATACAATCCCATAGTCCATGGACCATGGGTAGGCCGACATTACATTATACTATTTTACATGACTTAGGGCATACAACCCTATGAATCAACCATACATATCGCACTCCACGCCGATACTCCCCCGAGTCTTCCAATGCATTTGACCAAAACTCGGGCTTTGAGCCCCAAAACCTACTATGGGGGTATCCGATGCCCAACAATAGTCTCATAATCAAGTCTAGATAAATCGATTCCCATTTCAATTACGAAATGGGTAGTGGGTTTAATAGTCTTGCTGGGTGTTGGTGTTCTACCTTTACCTACTGACACTACAGACATTTGGAAAAATGTTTTTCCACTTCCTTCTTCATACCAAGCCAATAAAATTATTTTCTTAGTGTTGTAATCATTTTACTTGGGGTGTCCTGCATATGGTTTCTTATGATTCTAATTTAATATAGGTTGCTTCAAAGCTTGACATTTGGGAAGTAAATTTTATTTTTGTAAGCTATATCTATATCTATATATATATATATATATATATATATATATATATAAATTTTATTTATTTATTTATTATTTATTTTATTTTTTTCTTTTTTGAATTTTCAACATAGCACAAAACTTCTACTTGTTGCAACTTTTGTTGAATTTCCTAATAAATTTGATCCTCATGTATTGAATTTTTTATATATTTAACACAATATATTGTGGCATTGCTAACAAAAATTTCTGGTACTGAACTGGCATGTACACTTAGAGCGCCAATAATTTTATTTTATTTACCCTTAGTATGTTTTATATCAAACTCAAACTCACTATGAAAGGCCATTCACCTAACTTGTCTAGTGTTTAGATCTACTTTGCTGTAAAAATATTTCAAGCTAATGTGATCGATCACTAGTGTAAAAGAAAATCCCACTAAGTAGTGACTCGACATTTTTATGGCATGTATTACTACATCTAATTCTATGTCATATATTGCATAGTTATTTTAATTCTTTTTGGTCTTTCTAGATTCATAAGCCACTACACAATTTTCATGCATTATGACTCCAGCTAGTCCCTCCAAGCAAGCATCTGTGCATACAACAAACTCCTTTTCTTGATTTTCAATCCTCAAAATAGGTGCTACTGTTAATAGATGTTTTAACTTGTAAAAACTCTCCTGACACTTGGTTGTCCACTCAAATTTTGTGCCTTTTTTTTGTAAATAAGTGATAGGATAGGCCAAGTTTGAAGAACCTTCAATGAACCTTCTGTAGTATCCAGTAATCCCCATGAAGGATAAGACATCTGACACATCCTTAGGTATGGGTGAGTTAAAAATGGCCTTATCCTTTTCCGGATCAACATACAATCCTTATTTTGAAATAACATGGCCCAAATATTATATTTTATCTTCGTAAAACTCACATTTACTAAATTTTGCATATAATTCATGTTCTCTAAAAGTTTACAGTACCAATCTCAAATGTTCTTCATGATCCTCTTCATTTTTGGAGTATGCTGAAATGTCAACTATAAAAACCAGTACAAATTTATCAAGGTACTTACAAAGCATACTATTCATTAAACACACAAATTTTGTTGGTGCATTCGTAAGACCGAATGGTTACACTACAAATTCGTAGTGACCATATCTAGTTTGAAAAGTTTTTTTGTGAATGTCTTTGTCCTTTATTCTTAATTGTTGATACCCTGTCCTCAAATCAAATTTTGTGAATATGGTTTCCCCTCTTACTTGGTCAAACAGATCATCTATGGAGGGAAACATGTATTTATTTTTTATGGTTAGTTTGTTTAATTTCTTGTAATCTATGTGCATTATAAATGTACCATATTTCTTTATCATAAATAATACTAGGACTCCCCATGGTGAAATGTTTGGTCTAATGTAACATTTATTGAGGAATTCTTGTAACTATATTTTCAACTCTAATAATTCTGGAATGCCCATTTGGTAAGGTATTATAGACACTAGGGTAGTTCTAGGTACTAAATGAATAGGGACTTTTATGTTTCTATGGGGAGGTAGTCCTACAATTTCTTCAGAGAATACATCTTTGAAATCCCTAATTACTCGTAACTCCTATAAATTTTGATTTTTCTGTCTTTTGAAATTTCTTCGATCTAGATAGAAAATAGTTAAAAACCTTTTCTTACACTTCTCTTTAACTTTAAAGCTGAATTTTTTCTAACTAAAACTAATTATTCTCGAGTACCCATTCGGTAAGGTATTATAGACACTAGGGTAACTCTAGGTACTAAATCAATAGGGAATTTTATGTCTCTATGGAGAGGTAGTCCTGAAATTTCTTCGTAGAATACATCTTTGAAATCCTTAATTACTCGTAACTCCTATAAGTTCTGATTTTTTGTCTTCTAAATATTTTCTTCAATTTGGAAAGAAAATAGCTGACAACCTTTTCCTATGCTTCTCTTTAACTGTAACGCTGAAATTTTTATAACTGAAATAGGTTCTGGTATGCCTTTTATCAGTTGTTTTTTTCCTTCTTTATTTATACAACTCACTATTTTTTCTAAGTAGTTCAATGAAACTCTATGTTTTTATAGCCAATCCATACCTATTAGAAAATCATATGAACCTAAAGGAATTATATTTAAACTTACTTCATTTTGAAAACTGTTAAGTTTACAGGACACTATTTCTCATGGTTGATTTTGGTGTATGATGCTAGCTATACTAACCATTCATTCTTAAATTTTGAGATTTAAAATTACATTTTTCCATGATTTGGGGACTGGTATAACAAAGAATAGCACCTCGATCAATTAATACAAAAATATAATTGTTCATTACGTTACTTTCAATCTTCATCATAGTGGATTGGTGATCCACTTGTCTATCTTCCAACTTATCTTTGTGATGTTCCTTGCAATATCATTTACTGTTGTGGCTTCATGAAATGCTTGTATATTTTGAAGATTCATTTGTTTATGTGGAGCATCCCTCAATAATTTAGGTTCTCCACACCCCCAACAATTTAAACATTCTATTACCTTAAACCTACTTGTATTCTTATTATTCATCTCCATGGGTTTTACCACCATTTCAGGTTGAGAAGAATGGGTTATATTATTTTGGTTGAGCTTATTTTGTTGGTGATCCCTTCAAAAATTCATAAGATATGCATGTTTTTTTTATTTTTGTCCCCCCTATAGTATTATTTTTTACCCTACCTTATCAATATTTGGAGCCTTCTTCTCCATTTTGAACTATTTATAACACATTCTTTCTTCCCTCATTGCTTAATCCATTGTTTTAGTATTGTCGAACACAATCCTTTAGTTATAGGAGATAGGTAAGAAATTTAAAAATATATGTTCTTTATCTTTATCTTCCTTGATATATGGGACATAACATAGTAAAGTGTTGAATTTAGAAACAAATGCATCCATAGTTAACTGTCTCAGTCTTAACTCATGGAATTCCTTTACTTGATAATTATAGTACCATTCATTTATATATTTAGACTTGAATTTTTTCTAGAAACCTTTTGAACAAAATGTCTTCTCTTCTAGCATATGCACTATTTTGAAGTGCTCCCACAAGAGAGAAAATTTTCCGTACAAATTATGTAGGTTTTAACTCTGTACAGAAATTACTAGTAAACGAATTCTTAAAACAGGAAATATACAATGATGGGAAAAAAATAAATAAACAAAGATTTCCCCTAGATCCCAAAATTGGGACTACCAGATTGATTTTTCATCATATTCCTTTCAATGTTACAATACATATATATACATGCCGAAAAATCCACAAACCCCAATCCCTTAATCCTGTATTAGAACATAACCATAGTTCCTTTGATAAAATCTACAAAATACCATGGGAAGAGAACCATCATGCCCACAACCATGTGATAAATCCATGGAAAAAAGCATAGGTAGGTCCACCCACCTAATAGGTAGGTTGTGGAAAGAATATAATACACACCCAACATTTGCCCACTTGTTGTTTTCTTTCCACAGGGGGTCACATGAGAGCTTAGTCATTCATCCAACCCTACAACACCCATTATTTCTCTACACAAGGAGAACTTCTTAGTGCTCACAGACTTTGTCAATGCATCTATAGCATTCTTCAAAGTTTCCACCTTTACCAACAACACCTTTTTCTCCTCAACCATATCCCTCACAAAATGATACTAAACATCAATTTTTTTTATCTTTGAATCATAAGCAGAGTACTATGGCAAGAAAATTTCATTTTGGATATCACAATCTATCCTTACAGCTCGTTGTAATAACCCCATACTTTACAACAATCTCTCCAACCAAACTTCTTCCTTCCTTGCATTAGTGGTTGCCATGTATTCTTCCTATGTAGCTGAAAGTGCCACTACAGACTGTTTCTTAATCATCCAACTGACTACACCTCCAAAAGGTTAAACACATACCTACTTGTAGATCTTCTCTGATCCAGATCTCCAACACTATCTATATCAACAAAATGATGAATGTCCAAACTCTACCCAATCCTAGTCTTCCTTAGTAGCATAAGCCATAATCACTAGTGTCACGCAAATTACTGAAATCTGCTTCACTATTGTCTAATGCTCCTTCCTAGTTTTGATATAAACCTACTCAATACTCCCACTACATGTGCAATGTCTAGTCAAGTATAGACCATTTCATACATCAAGCTACCGACTGCACTTACATATGGAACACGAGACATGTCCTCTTCCTCTTCTTGTGTCTTGGGACATTCTTCAATGGATAATTTTACACCTACAGGAATATGAACCTTCACCAATTTAATATCCTACATATTAAAACTTTAGAATATTGTCTCAACATGATTATTCTGTTTTAACCATATCTTCCTCTTTGCCTGATCTCATTTAATTTCAATGCCCAAAATATGGTTTGCATCACCAATATTTGCATGTCAAATTTGGAGGAAATTGGGTCTTCAATTCCTGAATAATTTCTTTGTTATTTTGAATCAGCAACATATCATCCACATACAAGACCAAATAAATAACATGGTCACCAATTAATTAAAAATACACAGAGTTATCTGCTTTGCTTCTGGTTAAGACAAGTCCTCGTATATATGTATCAAATTTCTAATACCACTTCCTTGGTGATTGTTTTAACCCATACAAAGACTTTTTTAACTTGTATACTAGTTCTTTCGTACCCTTCACCACAAATCCTTCAAGTTGCTTCATGTAGATCTCTTCTTCTAGATCCCCATGAAGAAATGTTGTCTTCACATCCATATGTTCTACCTCAAAGTTAAAAGCAACAGCAAGTGGTAAAAGTAATCTGTGAGAAGTTTCCTTGACAACAACAGAAAAAATATCACAAAAAAAATTCATGGCACTTGATAATAACCCTTTTCTACCAATCGAGTTTTCTATTTCTCTAGCTTTCCTTCTGCATTCATCTTCTTCTTAAACATCCATTTTCTTCCAATGGATTTCCTTCTAACCGACAACTCCACTAGATCCCAAACCTCATTTTTGTCCAAAAATGTCATTTCATCAACCATGTCCTCTTTTTAGAGTTTTCCATCCTCTGAATCTACTGCCTCCCTGATAGTTTTGAGACCATAATCAATAATAGATAAAGAAAAATTTGAACATAAATTAGTTGGACTATACCTTTTTGGTGACCTTCTTTCTCAAACTGATCTTCTCATAACTGGAGTTTGTGGATATTCATATTATGATTTCTCTTCTGCTATAGAGTCTGATTCTTCCTCCTTTAACTCAAACTATATCTTCTCGGGTTCCGTTGGTAGGAATTCATGTTTAACAACATATTTCACCTCTCTAAACACCACATCACGGTTGTACAAAACCTTCCTTGTTTCTGGGTTCCAAAGATTATAACCCTTTAAACCATCCTTATACCCAATAAAGATGCACCTTTCATATTTACTACCCAACTTGGTTCTTTTCTCCTTTGGAACATGTACATATGCATCACAACCAAATACCCTCACAAGTGAAAGAGAGGGTTTCTTACTAGTCCGTACCTCTTGCGGAGTCTTATCATCCAACCCTAATGAAGGTGATCTATTAATGAGTTAACATGTAGTCTCCAACACCATTGTCAATAATTCATGTCCTAAACTGAAACCATTGAGCATGCTTCTTTCCTTTTCCATCAACAACATGTTCATTCTTTCTGCAAATCCATTTTTTTGAGGTGTGTATGGAGTAGTATTCTGATGTTCTATACCACACCTTTTATAGAACACTTCAAATTCCTTCTTGAAAAAATCTCCATTTTTATTTGTCCACAACTCCTTTATCTTCTTATTTGTTAGCTTTCCACTAAAGCCTTAAATTCTTTAAACCTATCAAAGACTTCATATTTCTTCCTGAGGAAATATATCCATGTATTCCTTGAGAAGTTGTCTATAAATGATACATAGTACATAGACTTACCTAGGGATGGAACGACATAGGTCCAAACACATCACTGTGCAGAAGCTCTAATATCAATTTCACCCTCTTAGCACTAGAGGGGAAACTCACCCAATTATGCTTCCCATATACACAATTTTCATACAAATTGAAACCGAGAGTGGAATTAGAGATACCTTCTACCATATCATTAACATGAAGTAATCGAAGGCCATTCTCTCCAATATTTCCAAGCCTTTGATACCATAGTGTGGTCTTTTCTCCAGAGACCAGTAAATTTTCTTCTCCACTTTCAGGAACCACATAATTGTTGCACCCATCAATAAAAGTATTACCCAAAAGTTTGTACATAGTTTCAATCCAAACTCCCTACATCAATACTAATTATCCCCAAACAATCTTGCAAGTATCTTTCTCAAACACTCTTTTTGCACTTGCATCATCCATCTTGATTACAAAAATGAGATTTCTGGCCAATGCAGGAATATGTAGAACACCTAGAAGTGTTCTAATCTTTCCACCCTCGAACTTCAGCTTGAATTTTCAGCATTTGGTAATTCTATCCTTCCTTGTATCCCCTAAGAAGACAACATGACCATAATATTTCTCATACTCAAAGAAAACACTCCCTATGGGGAGCGGAGTGAAAGGATGCACCTGAATCAATCGACCATGCCTCATGATCTACATTTGTACTTGAAGAACAAACCAAGTACACATCCCCACCTTCATCTGAGGTGGTTTTTTCCTCTGAAGAAGGAGCATCATCAAATCCTTTTCCTTTCACAAGAGATTTAGGTCTACAATCCTTTTGGAAGTGGCCTCCCTTTCCATATTTCCATCACACCTTTATAGGTTTTCCTGGAGATTTAGAACTACCATTAGATGTAGATCCCCCCCTTGAGGAATTAATTTTTATTTTGTTCTAGGACCATCCTCATATAGGCAATTGATCACCACTCTGGCCCTCCACATTTTCCCCTCTCATCTCCTCCGACAACAAGGATGACACTATTTCATCAAACTTAAAGATAATTTTATTTCTATATATTTCAACAATCAGATTATCCCACGAATTGTAGAGAACACAACAAACTGATGCACTAATCTTAATCTGATATTTCATTATCAACATATAACAATTGGCTTACAATATATTAAAGGCATTCAGATGCTTTATCACTGAGTCTGCATCATTCATCCTCAGGTTATACAACTTTTTCCATAGGAACAATTTGTTCACCAGAGACTTAGATCGATAAAAATTCCATAACTTGTCCCACAAAGCCTTCGCTGAAGCTTCCCCTAATATATTAAAAAATACTGAATATGAGATATACAATTGTTTCATGCTCTTTGCTTCTCGATCAAACTTCTTCCAGTCTTCATCAAACATTTCCATCGGTTTAGTACCCAGATCTATCATGATCCACTGATCTATATCCACCAAAAGATCCGCCATATTGAGTGTCCACAACTCAAAACTTAGACCATTAAATTTCTTGATAATCTTTCTACTACTTGCCATCTTCTTTCACCATAAGAATCGATCCCACAGATGTCCCACTAAAAAGGGTCTACCATAGGCCCGAGAAAAACCCCTCCGCAGCAAAGGAGTCCCCTGAGACCCAAAGCAACTTTGATGCCAAATGTAAGTTTTAACCCTCTATAGGAATTATATGAAAATAAATTCTTAAAACACAAAATATACAATGGCGAGAAACACAAAACAAATACGCAGAGATTTCCACTGGATCCTAAAACTGAGAGTATAAGATTGATTTTTCATTATATTCCTTTCAATGCTACAATACATATATATACATTTTGAAGCTTCCATAAACCCAAATCCAATAACCATAGATTAGGAAATAACCATAGTTCCCTTGACTCGATCTACTAAATACCATGGGAAGAAAACCATCATGCCCAAAACCATGTGTGAAATCCATGAAAAAAACCATAGGTAGACAGTCGAAAGAATATAATACAAACCTAACAACTGATAAATTGCTAGCATGGCCTTCAAATTTCCATCATACTCATAAATATGGGAATACTTTGTGAGGTTGAGAATCCATGCTTCCACATCCTCGTCCTTTTCACCATCAAATGTAGGGGGATTTTTTTATTAAATTCCCCCTACAACTCCACTTTCTCCTTCTTTTCCTATGTCTTTGGATAGGTTTCGTGTGATACATTTTTTATTTTAGAATTTTATGTTCCCGTCTTAGTATTTTTTCCCTTCAACGATTCTACCTTATCGCCATACCCCATTATCTCTATGGGTTTCTGAGTAGATTTTTTACTCAAGCTCTATATCAACTTTTCTTGTATTGCACAGGCCCTAAACAACCTCTCATGACTGGTTCTAATATTTTCCAATTCTTGCTATAAATTTCTCACAATTTCAAGGAACTAGTTTCCCGGTGGGGTATGTTATCCCCCATACTCCACATAAATTTCTTCTCCCTCTCCAAAAGGTAGATTTGAAGCATCAACCATTATGTCTTGTAATGTGGCTTCACTAGGGTACCTTATTGTCAACAAAACACATATTGGTTTACATATATTAAACATATACACCATTATTTACAAGTTTATTCACTCTGGTGGTTTCTCATATGCCTAGTTTTTGAACTTGTTCTCTAATACCATTTGTCACGTACCCAATTTTTGCCTATATTTGTTTTTTTTTAGTTACAATGTTTTACATGGATATTGTCTCCTTCTAACATGCACTGGCCTCTAATAATAATACATACATTTGAGTTCAGAATATAGCATTCTATCTTAATTATATATTTAAATTCACACTATGAAATTTGGTAATCGATTAGCCATCTCACTCCATATGTATATCCTTGATGTAGATATACTCATTGTTTTAATATACTTTGTATAGATAATTCTAATGATAAAAATGTTGTTACCCTATGAGGTAATTTTTGTACATCCTTATATAAATGGTACCTTACTTAAGTTCTAAGGCATCTAATATGTATGACCACTTGGGGGACTAGTTGAAAGGGTTTATACACCTGTAACATAATTGTCATGGCCATTTGGCCCTTTTTCACAATTGTGCTCTTCTACTATAGCATTTTTAGCTTGGAGACAGAGAGGAATAACTAGTAAGGTCTTTATTTGCAGTCCTTCTACTCAAAATCTGTAATCATCCTCTTAATAAGCTTGTGGAATCAATGATATTTATCTAACTTAATTTTGAGTGTTATAATACGTTTACTTCACTAAGGTACTCATCGAGTGATGAAATTGAAAAGCATTTGGAGGGTTTGGGTTCAACACAGATGTTTTATTTATTCCCAGCTCCCTTAGAGGTACCCCGGTCATTTATTAAAATTTATTTCCTCTTTTTTTTCCCTAGTTGGTTATGGAATCCTCTAGATTTCTGCTTCCTAATCTCTTTTCTTCCTCATTTTCTTTGGCATAGAGTTCTGGCATGGGTTGTTATGTGATCGCCGTGTTGTATGCACAGGTAACTTAAAATGGGTTTAGCATAATTAGTGTGTTATTTTTGTTTATTTCGAGTAGTAACATTGCTAGGTCCCTATACTAATTGTGTAGCCCCTTATTTTTATTGTTGGCATAGCCCCGCTTTTTTATTGTTTTGCCCATGTAGTCCCATATTTCTATTATTGTGCCCCATCGAAGCCGACTATTGTTATTATTGTGCCATTAAATTATTATTGTTATGTAGGTTGTGATTATATTGTGACCCCTTAGACCCATATATATAGAAAGGAGGTATTTTAATTTGTATCATCCAAGAATTTTTCATTTAGGTAATGTAAAGGAGGTTTTCCCCTCGAAGAGGATACTTTCTTATTTGTTGATCTATCCTTTTGTGAGCTGGATGCATCAAATTTGGTATGAGAGCTTTGGTTTCTATAGTTTCACTATTGCAAATAGGTCATCATAGAATTTTTGCTATAACTATTTTTCTACAAAGGCTCAAAAGCTGAAAGTTTACCACGAGGAGCTGAAATCCCAATGAAATGCGTGTAAAAATTTCAGCTATTTCTTCGCTATAGTTTGAGAGATATGATCCACATAAGTTAGGGTTTTTGCATGCTCCAAAATTTCATCTCACATAGGTGGCCTTGATAAAATCATCATATCGTCCTCTACGAGCATTGGATTTTAATTTTGTAAAACATTTCCACAATTGAATAGACTGTAGTATCTTTTGTATCATTTTCAGTGCCGAAGGTCAAAACAGTGACACGTGGAACTCTGTACAAGTTCACTCTACTGAACCAGTCCATAATCAGGCCATCGATGGAGATTGGACATAACTTTATCTTGAAGAATCAAAATTTAGTCTGACTTGTGGCATTGGAAGGAAGACATAGAGGGATGCCATAGGACCTAATTTCAAACCTTAACGATTCAAATTTATAGAGATACAACAGATTCAATATGGATCTCCTACAAAGCAAGAAAAAGGTGTGTATTTTTTAAAAAATTTCATAAGTTTTGTTTGAAAGATCAATTTGAAGTGATTCGAGGGGCATATTGAAGCATAAATATCATTGTTTTATTCCAAAATTACTCAAAGTAAGAAAGAAACACCTAGTAAGCAACCATAAATTTCTACTATGATGCATGAAGAGGAGGAAGAAACACAATATGATATATCAAAATTACAATACCAAGAGCAACAAATTTCGCTCTAGCAAAGAGCATCCAAAAATGAAATGCAAGCTAAGATGGATGGTTTGAATTATTGTTTAAAATAAGACATGGAAGGTTTGGAGGATGGTTTAAAAGTAGACATGGAAGGTTTGAAATAAGGTTTGACAAAGTTTCTACAACAAATGCTTCCTAATGACAGAAAGACAATAGATGAAAATCATGATGAGAAAAAAAGAAATGTTAATCATGATCTCATAGAATCTAGCATTGGATTGAATACCCGCCATATTTCATATATTGATATGAGTAATTTTGATGGCAAGGATCTGGTAACATGGATATTACAAATGGAGCAATATGTTGATCTCCATAATGTGAAGCACACACAAAAGGTATGCATTGCAACTTTATATTTAGAACCCAATCAGTTTGTATGGTATCGATGGCTTCGTTCTTATAAACCACTTCTCACTTAGTCAATTTTTAAGGAGGAAATGATAGCACATTATGAGGATATAAATAGAAACACCTTATTTAGCCAATTGATAAATCTCAAACAAAAGGGTTCAATGGAGGAGCACATTAAGGACTTCCAAAAATTGAATATAAGGGTAAATGATATTCCAGAGGAACATAGGACTGATGCCTCCAGAGGGACTTAAATTATAACATCCAATAGGAGGTTTTCCTTTGGGAACCTGATTCATTGGTGAAGGAATTTAGGGTGGCAAGAAAAGTTGAAAGAAAAATTATGGAAACAAGGAAGTCTACCACTCAAAACTATAGATATGGAAGTGTTGCTTCTCCTATCCTTCCAAAACCTACAAGGTTGACACCATAGTAATTGGAAGAAAAAGGAGAGAAAGGGCTTTGTTATAGTTGTGATAGAAAGTAAACTAAATGTCATAAGTGTGTTGAGAAGAAATCATTTTACATAGATTGTGAAGAGGAAGAATAAAAGGAACAAGAAACATCAAAAGAAGAGCATATACACCAGGAACCAACCTTAGAGAAAGAATAAATGAATCTGACCATATCTTGTACTGCATTCATATGAATTACCACTCCTCAAACTCTCAAGGTAGAAGGACATATCAAGAATAAAAAGGTAATAATGTTGATTTATTCGGGTAGTACACATAATTTTATTTATTGTAAGATAGCCAAGGAATTGAATTGCTTTCTATATCCAACAATAGAGTGTCAAGTGACAGTTTCAAATGGAGGAACTATAAATTGTTCTGGAAAATTCCATAATATCAAGCTAACCATGGGGGAATATGTATTGAATAGTCTAATTATTTCCATTCCAGTGGGTAGCATTGATGTTGTATTAGGAGTCTAATGGTTACAATATTTGGGTACGATAGATTTTAATTTTCAAGAACTTTTCTTGAAATCTTTTTGGGAAGGAAAGGAAGTTAAATTAAAGGGTATCATAGGGAAACTAGGAAATATAATCAGTTGTAATGGCATGACAATGCATATAAATAAAGAATAAGAAGGCATTGTTGAACAATTTTTCCCATTAGAGATTCAAACATTGAGATCATATATTTCTCTAAATCTCTAAAAAGTCTTGCACAATCATTGCAAGGTATTTGAGATTCCCAAAGGTCACCCACCTATACTGGACCATGATCATGCTATTAATTTGATTCCATGAAGTCTTCCTCCAAACATCGAACCTTACAAATATCCCTATGCCGAAAAGAGTGAAATTGAACGTATGGTTGCAGAAATTTTAGAGGTCGGTATAATTCAACCTACTCAAAGTTCTATCTTTGCTTGAGTAGTATCGGTGCATAAGAAGGATGGATCATGGCACATGTGTCTGGATTGTAGGGAGCTCAACAAGTTCAGTATTAAAGATAAATTTTCCATTCCTGACATTGATGAATTGTTGGATGAATTACATGGAGAAATTGACTTCACCAAGTTTGATCTTCATTTAGGATATCATCAAATTAAAATGAATACTGGAGACATTCTGAAAACAACGTTTAGAATTCAAGAGGGTCATTATGAATTTTTGGTCATGCCTTTTGGCATTACCAATCCAACTTTTATATTTCAAGGTTTAATGAATTCCATTTTCAAACCCTTGCTTATAAAATTTGTTTTATTATTTTTTGATGATATACTAATGTACAACAAGTCTTGGAAGGATCATGTCCAACATGTTGATATCGTGTTGAAATTATTGGAGGAGAAATAATTATATTAAAATATTTCCAAATGTTTCTTTAGAATACAGGGAGTGGAATATTTGGGACATATTTTATCTCATGATGGTGTTAAGGTAGACTGTCGGTAGACCCTAACAAAAATAAAGCCATTAAGGAATGGAAAGTCCCCAAAACCATAAAACATATTTGAGGATTTTTCGAGTTGGTAGGGTATTATCACAAGTTTTTTAATAATTATGGGAGAATAGAAGCACCTTTAACAACATTACTAAAGAAGTATGCATTTTCTTCGACTCCAAAATAAAACAAGGCCTTTTAACATCTTAAAAAGGCTATGCGCCAAGCAATGGTCTTAGCTATGCTCGCCTTCACAAAAACTTTTATTGTGGAATGTGATGGCTTAGGAAATGGAATTGATGTTGTTTTAATGCAAAAAGGAAGACCCATTGCTTTTGAAAGTTGTTTAATCAAAGGAAAATATTTACTCAAACCTATTTATGAGAAGTAAATGTTGGCAATACTACATGCACTAAAGAAACCACAACCTTACCTAATGGGAAGACATTTCAAGGTAAAAACAAATCATGATAGCCTTAAATACTTTTTGGAACAAATATTTTTATCTTAGAAGAGAAGAAAACATGGGCCACAAAGATTGTTAGGTCCCTACACTACTAGTGTAACCCCTTATTGTTATTAATTCCACCCCTTTATTATATCGTTGTGCCCTTACATTATTATTGTTATTTCAGCTCTGATTATATTATGACCCCTTAGACTCCTATATATAGAAAGTAGGTTTTGTCATTTGTATCATCCAAAAAATTTTCATTTATGTAATGTAAAGGAGGTTGCCCCCACGAAGAGGCTGATTTATAAGGCATTGATCATTTTTTCTATCTTTTTGTGAGCTGGTTTCATAAATTTGGTACGAGAGCTTTGGACTCTAGGCTTTTTGTGCTCCAAACAAGTCATCATGGAATTTTCGCTATAATATTTTCACTACGAAGTTTCATAACCTTAAAAAAAACCCATTTGAGCCATAATCTTTATGAACCTCGGGTCCAAATTTCAGATCCTTTCTCACTATATTTGTGGAGATATGATCTGAGGATGTTAGGGTTTGTACAAACTCCAGAATTCCATCTCAAACAGACCAATGTGTAAGTTTCACTATAAAAATTTTTCTACGAAGGTTCAGACTCTCAAATTAAAACCCATTTGAGCTGAAATCGTGGTGCACCGCAGGCCTGAATTTCAGAGCTTTTTTCGCAATATTGTAAGAGCTATAGTTCAAGACATTTAGGGTTTCTGGAGGCTCCCAAATTTCATCCCAAATAGATGACCTAGGAAAAATAGTCATAACTCTCTCTTTAAGTATTAAATTGAAATTACATAACAATAGACAGAAAAAGGAAAACTTCTTGTTTTCTGTATATCAATTTTAGGTCCTAAGGTCGAAAATGTGACATTTGGCATTTCATATAAGTTTTCTCTATTGAACGAGTCTATAATCAGGTCATTGTGGGAGATTTTGCATAACTCTTTCTTGCACAATCAAATCTTGATTAGACTAGTGGGGTTAGAAAGAGGACTTAGAGAGATACCTCATGATGCAACTTGAAAACATGGAGATCCGAAATTACAGAGTTACAGTAATTTCAATATCGAGCCCCTAAATTCAAGAAAAAGTGATATGGGGAAGTTTGACGGCAAGGATTAGGTAAATTGGATACTACAGATGGAATGATATTTTGATCTACATGATATACAATTGTTAAAAAATGTACATATTGCATATTTATATTTAGAACCAAATCAGCTTGTATGGTATAGAGAGTCTTTTTTCTCATAAATCACTTGTCACCTGGTCAATTTTGATGGAGGAAACGATGGCACATTATGAACATACAAAGAGAAACACCTTCTTTAGCCAGTTGATAAACCTCAAACAAAAGGGTTCAATGGAAGAGCACATTGAGGACTTCAAAAAATTGAATGTAAGGGTAAATGATATTCTAGAGAAGCAAAGGATTGATGTCTTCATAGGGACTTTAAAGGATAACATTCAACATGAGGTTCATATTTGGGAACCTGATTCATTAGAGAAGGCATTTAGGTTGGCAAGAAAAATTGAAAGCGGAATTATGGAAACAGGGAATCCTATCACTCATAGCTATAAATATGGATGTCTTTTTGCTCCTAGCCTTCCACAACCTACAAGGTTTACACCAGAACAATTGGAAGAAAAAACAAAAAAAGGGCTTTGTTACAAATGTGATAGCCAATATAGTAAAGGTCATAAGTGTGCTGAGAAGAAATTATTTTACATATATTGTGAAGTGGAGGAAGAAAAGGATTAAGAAACTTCAAAAAAAGAGGATATAAACCAAAAACCAACCCTAGAGAAATGAATCCGACCATATCTGGTAAAGCATTGGTCAGAATTACCAATCCTCAAACTCTTAAGATAGAAGGACATATCAAGAAAAAAAATGTTCAAGAAGTGAAAGGTCACATCGAACATTAAGAAATGAATCCAACCATATCATGTAATGGATTGGTAGAAATTACGACTCCTCAAACTCTCAAGATAGAAGGACATATCAAAAAGAAAAATGTTCAAACAGTGAAATATCACATCGACCATCAACAACAAGTTCTCCAACTTTTAAAGGATAATGCCACTTTGGTGCATAAACGAATGAAATAATAAGTAGATCAACATTGCAGTGAAAGAATTTTTGATGTAGGAGATTGGGTATTTTTACGGCTACATCCATACAAACAAATGTCCCTCAAGCAAGCTATTTATGAGAAGGAAATGTTTTCTAACTTCATGCACTTAAGAAATGGAAACCTTACCTAATAATTATACTTCGAGGTAAAAACGAATCATGATAGTCTTAAATACTTTCTAGAATGAATATTACCTTTAGAAGAACAAAAAAAATGGGTCACAAATATGTTAGATTATGACTTTGAAATCATCTACGAAAAAGGGAAGCAAAATGTTGTTGCAGATGCACTATCAAGAAAGGATGAGGACGTGGAAGCATTGTTTTGTGCTATTTCTATTATCCAACCAGATTGGATAAATGAGGCAAGGGATGAATGGAAAAATTAAAAAGAAGTGTTTCCACTCATTCAAAAGTTGTAGAAGGTCCTAGTTCAAATAATATTACCAAAACTTGACGAGGAAGGAAAAATCATATTGGAAATGGAGCAGTCACAGAAACAAGAAATCGAGAACTATGAAATCAATCAATTTCAGAGTATCTCATCAAGTGAAAGAACTTACTCGCTGAAGATTCCACATGGGAGGACAATAATTTTATATGGAATCATCCATAACTACTCAAGCGTTGAGGACAACACTTTTTGAAGGAAAGGGGCTTGTTAGGTCCTTATACTACTAGTGTAACCCCTTATTGTTATTAGTGCAACCCCCTTATTATATTGTTGTGCCCATGTAGTCCCCATATTGTTATTATTGTGCCCCATAGAAGCCCACTATTGTTATTGTTGTTCCCTTATATTATTATTGTTATGTTGGCTCCGATTATATTATGACCTCTTAGACTCCTATATATAAAGTAGCTCTTGTCATTTGTATCATCCAAGAATTGTTCATTTGTGTAATGTAAAGGAGGTCGCCCCCTTGAAGAGGCTAATTTCTAAGGCATTGATCTTTCTTTTCTATACTTTTGTGAGCTGGTTTCATAACAAAGATGTTGGCTTCTGACTTTGAAATAATCTACAAAAAGGGGAAGAAAAATGTTGTTCCAAATGTACTCTCAAGAAATGATGAGGATATGAAATGATTTCTTTGTGCCATTTCTATTATCCAACTAGATTGCATAATCGAAGCAAGGGATGAATGGAAGAATGATGAATAAATGTCGACGCTCATTCAAAATTTGTAGGAAGATCCGAATATATCTCATACGTTCAGATGGAAAAATGATTCATTATGGTACAAAGATAGCTTATATCTTTGTAAGAATTCCCAACTCAAACAAAATGTTATTTTGGAATTATAGACCTATCCCTTAGGAGGGCACTAAGGAATTTTAAAAACTTACCACATGGTCAAGAAGAAATTTGATTTGGGTGTTGGTGGGGGGGGGGGACCTTAAATATGATATTCAAAGTTTATGGAGGAATGCTTGGTTTTCCAAAAAAATAAAGTTGAGACGATTAAGATCTCGGGTCTGTTACAACCTTTAACCATTCCAAGTCAATGTTGGGAGGAGGTTTGAATGGATTTTATGGTAGGTTTACCCAAGTCTGAAGCAAAGAGTGTCATCATGGTGGTATTTGATAAAGTTACCAAGTATGCACATTTTGTGCATTATCTAATCCATTTAAATCTAGTACACTTGGTACTGCATTTATGGAAACAATTCAAAAGCTACATGGAAACCCAAAGATTATTGTAAGTAACAAAGATCCCATTTCCACTATAAATTTTTGGATGAAATTATTTTCTTGTTTGGGTACTCAATTAGATCATAGATCATCTTATCATCCTCAATCTGGTGGGAAAAATGAGATAGTGAACAAATTTTTGGAAGGATATCTTCATTGCTTTGTATCTGATAAATAAACATAATTGGTCAAGTGGTTACCTCTGGCTGAATGGTGGTATAACACTTCCTTCCATACTGCAGCAAAAATGACCCCATTTATGGCACTTTATGGATCTCATCTACCATCCACCACATCATCTTTAAGAGAAGATTCTAAGGTTCAAGTAGTGAAAGATCAAATCAGGCATCAACAACAAGTTTTCGAACTCTTAAAGGATAACATCAATTTGGAACATAATCGAATGAAACAACAATCAGATCAGCATCACAACAAAATAAGTTTTAATGTAGGTGACTGGGTATTTTTATGACTACAACCATACAAACAAATGTCCCTCAAGAAAGCTAAGAAGGATAATAAATTATAACCAAAGAACTGTGGTCCTTACAAGGTGTTACAAAATATTGGTGGTATGGCATACAAATTAGAGCTTCCTGCATCTTCATGAGTGTACCCAGGTTTCCATGTTTCATGCTTAAACAAGGTTATAGTTGACAATATCCCAGTTCAAACAACATTTCTAGAAGTTGACAAGGAAGGAAAGATCATATTGGAACCTAAAGCAGTCATGGAAATAAGAACTTGACAACTACATAACGATTAATTTCAATGTATCTCATCAAGTGGAAGAACTTACCCACTAAATATTCCACATGGGAGGATGGGAGTTTCATAGAAAATCTTACAGAACTACTCAAGTATCGAGGACATCAGTCTTTTGAAGGAGAGGGGAACGTTAGGTCCATATACTACTAGTGTAGCACCTTATTTTTATTATTGGCATAGCCCCCTTATTGTTATTGTTGTGCCCACGTAGTCACCATGTAGTTATTATTGTGCCCATAGAAGCCCACTATTGTTATTGTTGTGGCCTTACATTATTATTGTTATGTAGGCTATGATTATATTTTTACCCCTTAGACCCCTATATATAGAGGAGGTGTTGTCATTTGTATGATCCAACAATTTCTCATTTATCTAATGTAAAGGAGGCACTACAAGAAAAAAGGACATTGGTGAGGGGCAAAAAATGTCACCATAAGCTCATTTGTGATGGTCAAAAGAGCATTCGTCAACAAAAACGATGTCACCAAAAGCATAGGTGTTGTAGTGACATTCAAAGTCCATCACCAATAATGGTTTATAATGATGGATAGTGATCATTACCATTTCATATGAGTAATGATGATGAACCATAGCCTCTGTCACCAAAAATTGAACATCACCAAAGGTGGCATCGCCAAAAGCATAGGTATTGTAGTGACATTAAAAGTCTATCACCAATAATGATTTATAATGAGAGATAGCGACCATCACCATTTCATATGAGAAATGGTGATAGACCATAGCCTCGGTCACAAAAAGAAAAACGTCACCAAAGGTGGCGTCACCGAATGTGTAGGTGTTATGGTGACATTAAAGGTCCCTCATGAATATTGATTATAATGACCGATAGTGACCATCACCATTTCATATGAACAACAACGATTTATTGTGATGGATCTTTCATGGATGTCACTATTGGTGCATATATGTGGTGACATTCATTGACCCTCACCAAAAGACAATTTCCATAAGTTTAGGTGTTGTGGTGACATTCAAGGTCCGTCACGAATAATGACTATAATGACAGACATCGACCATCACCATTCCATATCAACAACAACGATTTATGGTTACATACCTTTGAGGTTCGTCACTATTGATGTATATATATGGTGGCGTTCGTTGATCGTCACCATTTCATATTTTGGTGATGGTTGAAAAATGTCACCAAATCTCCTTGGTGATGGTCAAAAGCCCATTCCATATGGATCATGTCTAGGCATGATGGAATCAAACCACCAACCTCCTGCTTGTAAAGCAAGTGCTATACCATTGAGCTAGCACCCCTTAAAGAATTAGACTTTTAAATTAGACCTTGAAACTTCATCAATTGTAAATTATACAACTTTCAATAAATTAAAGTCTCGACAATATTTCACTGAACATGCAAAGCAACATCGAAGCTGCAGGTCCCTACCTAATGGTTATGGAAGTTATGAAAAGTGGGTAGAGGGAAAAATAATTATGTATAAGAGAATCAATATGTTCAGTTGAATAGTCAATTAGAAGTGAAAGTCTGAACACATTTATAATCTATAAATGACGTGTAACTAGAAAATGCACCAAATATTGCAAAGGAAATGTCATAAGTCGATAAAATATGGAAGAAGAACATTGATGAAGACAAATGCAATATGTTATAGGTTGAGCGAAAGAAAAATCTCAATGTTGTTGTTGTTTGGTGTTTAGATATCTGTGCAAATGTAACACGGATCTCCGGAAACCATGAACGACATATGATAAAAAAAAATTATATATCTAATTGTGTGTGTGTGTGTGTATACCCCCTTTACATAAACCAACATGCAATTTGGAATTTGACAAGTCCACACTCAAAACATGACAACAACCAATAAATAAAAGAAATTGACTTGGAAAGAAAGCAATAGCTTCATCTTCATTCTTGAGCTGCTTTTATTTATTTGAATTTGAATCATGACATTCTTTATCGGACAATGAATCAAAATCATCACTAATATTAAATTCATCCAACACGAACTTTGGATATCCCACTAGCATCTGCGTTTTTGTTGCCATGCCTAAAAACCATGGGTTTCCTATGATAGTAGAATAAGATGTGTGCTTGCTGCTCAATAACACATTCCTTATTAACCATTTTACCTGACAAAAGCCAAAGAGACAACACAATATCAATGTACACAAAATACCCTACCAAAATATAATCATAACTTAGCAAAGAAGTCTAGAAGATGTTCTTAATTAATAAACTTTATATTTGGAAATACTGTTTCTTTAGATTTAAAAAATACTATGTTGTACAACACTTCTGTCTATTTATCCAGGCAATTATATCATAGCATATGTCACACGGTAGCATTCTATAGTACCTAAAATAAAAAGACAAATTTGCTAAAGAAAATAGATTTAGAAAAGAGATTTCAAAACTATAAGTTTGTCATCAAATATTTACTTAATTTAACAACAAACTAGTTGGAGTTTGAAAATCAAAATCATTCATAGGAAATGACTAGGACAATGGCCAAAATCATTATTCATACAAATAAAGCTAGAGTCACTACTTCCATTGTAGATAACTAAAATTTGGGTAGTGGTCTAACAATTAGAGCTTATTTTCTGGGAAGACTCATCAATACCATCATTTTTTTTCCACAGTCTATTGTGTCTCTAGATCTAGATCAGATAGCTTGGAATTCTCAAGTTCTACCTTTCAAGTACTGATTTATGGCTCACCCTTTAAAACACAATGCTACCATTCCATGTTATTTTGTTTTCTCAAGAGAATTGGTAGGAGCTTCCCATCCTTTGTTTTACATAATCAATAACCATCCATCAATGATATAAAGAATAACATATACACAACAAAGGCCAAATATGTTCTTGTTGTATACCTATGTTTTAGGACACATCCGACCTTACTGGTGCGAAGAGCTCACCCTAAAAAAAATAACATCCATGTGGAATTTAGACAAAAAATTTAAATCAAGCTCCAAGTAAACCAATCAAAATATGAACATCCTTTTAATCAATAAAATCTTTGACTTAAAATCAAAGTGGCCTAGAATTGAATGTTATATCAACTATGTCAAGTAACTAACATCGAGTGAGAAATACAATCCATGCATATTGGATTAGTGAAATAATTGATCTAGTAAAGCTCAAAAATAGATGACTTGGAGCTAAGAAATGCAAATAAATGACTTAGAACTAAGACATGAGGTTGCCCTTTCAACCCTGTCGTTAAATAACTCTTCTTTATGTCACTTACAATTAAACTTTTTCTGATACCAGGTGGAAGTGGTATTGTAACATTAACCTCTGATAGTCTGTTTCGACGACTACTTCTCAAGATCCGCTCCATTACCGGCATTTGGGGCTAGAAAAGATACATGGAAAAATGATCAACATGAAAATCAAATCTAGATCCTTGTAAAAAAATGGGACGAAAAAAAATATCCACAAATTGAAATAGACTGTAGGATACCTCATTCCTACAAGAGAAATGTAATTTTGCCACATTTTGACAATAAAATCTTTTGCATATTCTATGAACAATTGATGAAAAAAGTCAGCTAAAGCTTTTCAACATCAGGATTATAGTAAAACATAAAGGAACCGCTCCAACACATATATAATCCTAAACATAAGTATCTATACATATGAGTATTTATTCAGGACATTGTATTTTGTGAAAATATGGAAGTGAAATATTTGAAATAACACAATTTATGGTACCACTGCCTTATGAAGTCCATTCATTTGAGTATTTACGAAATCCATTCAAGAATTTATTCAAAGTTCAAAGTTCAAACAATTAACATGCAGCCTAAAAAACCTTAAATTTGAAAAGGAGATAACCTAATGATGTAGAGTATATATCTCACATTTATATGTCCTGATTTCCAGACATTGAAATGAAACTTTTTGGCATATTATTGTGAATTCATCCCAAAATGCTAGAAATAAATATTGTTGGTTATTTTGCTAATATAGGAGTTTTATACATGCATTTATTTAAACAGTTAAATTGCAATGTCAAACATATCTAAGGATGCACACAATATGTTGCATCTTCAACATTGGTGTGTGAATTGAGACAATGAAGTCCAACTTTAATAGTTTGCCTACAATATGCACTAGCGGAATAGGTGAACAATAGTATTGTAGGTATCTATTATGAATATATGTATTGTAGGCCAATAAGAGTATGGTTGAAACATTCGTGTCCAAACCTTCCAATTTTGCCTATAATTTTCACTGGTCTATTAAGTGAACAATAAAACTGTAGGTTTGCATCTCATATCACTTACCTAAATCCAACACCTTCAGCATAGAAATTTCAAAGAATATGTCCAGAACTGGTAGGTAATTTGCAAAATGAAAGAGTTGGCTTGATTGTTTCTCGAGAAGACTAGATTCTTACATTGTTCAATGTAAATTCATGATGCTTTTCCAAGCTTAGATGGAACAAAAAGGAACCAAGCTAGAATGTTATTTAAAGAATCATTACTTAGCTAGGGTAAAATGTTAGCCCTTTTTTGTCAAAAAGCATAAATGTAAAAACTTTAAGAAATTGAGTGAAGAGACTGTAGAAATGTTCTTATCAAAACACTAACGTAAACAAAGCTAAGAAATATTGCTTTGTAGAAGAGACATTCATGGTCAAATTAACAAGAAAGTGACGTTTTAGCA